>JAKCOX010000008.1:13422146-14156313 GCA_022605575.1 Laterallus jamaicensis coturniculus
GGAAATACGAACCGAAGAAAACCCAGAATCCAACCCCCTGTAATAATCCCCAGCACCACTGGGTGGTACTAGCTGTCTTCGGGTGAGAAGCCGAGCTGAGCCGGCAGCAGCCGGCGGGGTTGCGCTCCCTCGGCGACCGGCAGCGCTTCGCATCCCGGAGAAACCACACGGGTTTTACCGAACCCGCAATTAACGGCAGTGGCAGAGAGTTTAAAGAGCTGTGAAGATCCTGTAGATGGTCTCTTGCCATCCGTATATGCTTGGTAAGTGTGCTTTCGTGCTTGTGTGGTGGTTTTAGCACAGCTGAGAAAGCCTCTTCTGAGTTTAAAAAGCAGGCTTTGCTAGGCACCAATTCCACTTCGAATCCCACAAACGACGATCTTCTTGTATGGTAGATGCAGTGAAACATGCAGCAGTGTAGACAGGTATGCTTTTATTCAGAGTTTTGCAGCCTCAGGGCCTTCACACATACAATCAGCGTTGCTCTTCAATCCCCAAACTCCCTCTTTTTTAGCAAGGGCATCTCTTCTCAAGCCAACAAGAAATATCTCCTCTTACTTTATCCACCGCCAAGTCTGGATAGACAGCTCAGCAATCCTTTAAGCAGATGGTGTCAATGGTCACAAGCAGAAATACTGAGTAAACTGTGCTTGTCCCCAGGAGCATCAGCAGGGCTCCACAGGTATCTTTCAGCTTGCTGAAATCTTACTGCTAGCGATAGGTGAGCTGGAAAAGCACAGGTTCCATCTCAAACTCAGCTAGGGCTTGGGACTTGAAGTTAAAAAGCATCTTTCTACTTCTAAACTGAAGAGATAGTTATAGAGTTGTTGGAGAAAGCTAAACATAAAAGTAATACACATCTGCTCAAGCCCTCTAAAACAGGCCAATATGCCTTATAAAGATGTGCTGAGTGTTGTTAGTTCTTAACAAGGTAAGAGACTCGAGTATCTTAACAGACTGAAGCCATTTGTCCCAAAATCACATATAGCTCTTTCACACCACTGGAGTGGTAAGAGATTCCTGTAAGTTTGACCACATTGTAGCTCAAGTGAGGGGCGTTTTTTCAGCAAGAAGCAACACACTGTGGAGGAAAGAGTGAATTTAGCAACAGGGATTAGCTGGATTAGCAGCTAGTGAACTGTTGTGATGATCCATCTCAGCAGCATTTCTGTGGCCTCGCTACCTTGATCCATTAATTGCACCTAACTTTCAGCATCCTCTCTAGCATAGGTCAGTTAGCTGACACTTAAAGCACCATCTGATCGTGCTGTGCAGGATTCAGATTCAGGGCTGAAATTCAGCATTACAGCTGAAGATAACCCATTCAGGCTTTGGAAGTCTATGTGGTTTTGTTCTGTGCTGAAGAATGCGTTTGTTTGACTGTAAACCAAGCCAGAAGCACAGAAACCTTGTGACCGTCTCACTGATTTTGGCTTTTCCTTCAACTCTGGACACTGAGACTGTGAGCTGCACTTGAGGGAAGGTGACAATCTGAAAGCCAAATTGTCTTGTACAGCCTGGGCCTGCAACTCAAGCTTGGTCCAAAGACAGTCAGTTCTCCCTCCCCGAGACGCCAAGGGTCAGCAGCAGGACTTTCCCCCTTGAGCTGCTATTAGAGCTGATGTTGGTGGAGTTCCAGCACATGTACTTAAAACACATTTGTGTGATTTGGCTTCTGTGCAATTCCCCCCCCCTACACATGCACTCTCTGCAAAATGGGCTGTAATTAATGATATTCAGTGTACTGTGGATATCTTTATTTAATTAGCGCTGTTAAATTACATGGCAAGAAGCAATTCCTCCTCTTCTTTCATGTGCACGAAGGGTCCCAGAGACAGCAGAACAAGTATCTTCCTGGGAAGCAAACTTCTATGACATGAGACAGGAATTGTACATTCCTTAACATAACCACAGACAGTCTCTACAGACCCTGTGTGTGACTGGAGACAGAAGGAAGAGCCTGAAGACCATTAAATTGCAGTTGCTCTTAGAGCAAGGTCTCGTACGCTGTTGATTTCTTTCAGCCCTGTTGCTGGATGACTACTGTCTTGAACTAGGGTTACTTTTTGCCCTATTTCTTTCCTCTTTAAATTAATTTCCAAATCTTAAGGTTGGACAATGTGCAGTTTCTAATGAGCATGCCAACAGGAGTCCTGTCATTCAAAACAATGAGGAAATACCTTTTGGGCAAATTTTAAGATTCTGTGATTTTAAAACATGATCTCACAAACACACACCCCTTTCCAGGAATGCAGATTTCAGTACAGCATCAATATTACCACCTTGCTTGGTACCTGAATGAAATAACAAGCATTTAACTACCGAAGCTGGATGCTGGATGCTTTACTACTTTTGTTTCCTTTATATCAAAGTGATCTTCTCTAAGAGCTATATGTCTTTTCCTGGTTGAAAAGTACTGGTTCTTCTCCAGCACATCAAGTCATTTGATTCTGTAACACAATTGTACAGTTCAAGGAAATGGGGGGGGTTGGGGGGGGCACGGAGGCCTTCGCCGTCTGCCAGATGATCTTCAGAAGTGGAAAAGAAGATGTGCAGGCTTATGCTATTAAACTTTTTGAGTTCAAATGGAATCCAGCTGTATGGGATCCACAACATTCTTGCAGTTTAACTGCTCACAGTATGTATACTTTCAATCCCTTTATTTTTGTTTTCTTTAATTGTTGGGGCCTGAGATCATAAACGCCCCAGTCTTTCAAATGTGAAGCACAGCTCTTGGTAATTTGTTCTAATCAACTGCAGTAAGAAATGTCTGCTCCGTAACCTTGAATGCTTTTTCTCTCCCCTGACAACAGGATAGACTTCTTGCAAAAAATAAACATCTGGTTTGAATTGAACATCAAATTGCAGTTCCTTTAAGTGCCAACTATTAAATTACCTCAAATGTTTTATGTTTGAACATGATTTTTCAAGACAGCTAAATTTTTTAACTGTAGCACAAATGTACATGTAAAATTACTTTAGAAGGTTAATTCCCTTGAACACACTTCTTTTTAATCATGTGTAGCTTGGTCACTTTATTTGCTTTCTGTTTACAGAAATTGCTATTCACAAAGGTTTTTATGTAACTAAATATGCCTCATCAGATGTTATGAGGAAGCAAAGCTCTATCTAGAACTCAGAGACTTGAATCTGAACTCTACGACATGTGGAAGGATTGTAAAGACTGCCTAGAACCCATTAAATCAAGCCAGAATATCACATGGACCAAGACTGCAGTCTGCATTTTGATCAGGGAGCTAAAACATTAAAATTCGTATCTCAAACTTCCCTCATCTGAAAAATGAACCCCCTTTCTCTGTCTAGCACTATTTTTGGTGGGGAGTCTTAGCTTCTGAATTGCATGTCAGCATTTCAAATTTACAGCTTTACATAAATATTGCTATTTTCCTTAAACTATCCAGGTCTTGATCTACCATCCACCACAGTTTTGCAAGAGAAATTTTTTTTCTTTATTTTAAGTATGTTTCCAGCCCTCTCAGTCACAGACGAATTTTTAAGATAGAAAAGAGTACAATTTGAACTCTTGAAAGCAGATTAAAACAAACACCAAAACCACTGTTTGGCTAATGCTTGCAATTTCTGTATGACTGGCACTGACAGTGTTGCTGAGGCTTCTTTATGCTGCTCAGGGGAGGGGAAAAAAAGGTCAGTATTTTATTCATTGCAAGAGGACTCTAAAAGGGCATGGGGGAAGTGTAAAAGAAAACCATTTTTGCATTCCCTTCAGTATTTCTGCAAAACCCTCCTCCAAAGCAAAACAGAGTAACTCCAAGTGCAGATCAATATTATCATTGCTTACTTCTTCCCAGGCACTGATCAAAGTGAAACTACAGGAAGAACTCACGACACACACACACAAAAAAAGCAAAAAGCACAGATGACTGCAGCTGGGCAAATTGCTGGCAATTATTCTGGTGACTTCTAAATTGGACATGACCCAGTGTCAGTGGTTGTCTATGCTTGTATTTTCACCAAAGGTGATTGTAATTGTTGTGGTGATATGATTACTCCAAGGAGGAAGCAGGAATTACAAAGGTGGGGCCAGCTCATCAGAAGTTTCCATGTTATTTAGATGACTGTTTATAAGGCTGACTGGGGGTTTAGCTGTAATGCCTTGATACAAAAACACAGATCAACCCTCAAATTCACTGAGATACAAGATGAAAGCTTGATCATAACACAAACCGACTGAATTGTTTCAGGTACATCATGGGAAAACCACTGACTGTTTATGGACAGTACGTATTTAAGAAGAATTACTTCATTTACCACATGCTGAAAGGGATCTAGACAGGCTTAAGGGTCACAAAGCTGAAATCAGTCAGACTATGAAGAGGACATTTTCAATTTGAGTGGAAACCTCCCCCCCAGCAAAACACCCTGACAAACCAATCCCGCCTTTGCTAGATGTTCAAAGTGTCTGTAAAATGAACACATTTGATTTTCACCTAGTGAACTGCAACATCACAGATACTTCAGTGTATAATATTAGGGGAAAACACCTATGACTTCAACTAGCAGTTCTGCTGGTCCCTTGGGTGAAAATAGCTTCAGTTGATACTTAAATAATGTAAACAGAGATTGGTGAAAGTTAAGACACAGAATCACAAGTGAAAAGGCGAGCTTGGAAGAGACCTCAGAGGACATCTGGCCCAACCCCTTTCTCAAGGAGGGCTCCTTAGAGCCAGTTGCCCAGGATCATGTTGAGACAGTTACTGGTCATGTCTAGATGGTTCTTGGAGTCAACTCCTCACTAATTCTATTCTTTGACTTCTTTATTTTGATGAAGTCCTTTCAATTTACGCTAGTTACTAGCAAAATTTTTGCTGATAGAAAACATGGTGAAAACTGTTTGGTTTCTTTAGTACTTTGAAAGAGGTGATGCTGTTATTTATGTTCTAGAGGAAAACTGGATCAGGAAGTAACATGACAATTGCTGCCACAGAAACAATACAACTGCAAGGAAAATATTAAGTGGGGAGGTAAGTACCGGAGGCAGTGTCCCTTCCCATCAGAAGAGCCATAGGTCTTCCAGCCTGAGCTGAGAGCTGAAGAAATGTTCTGAGACCAGATGTGGTGTCTAGCATGCAGGTCAATACTGTCTGCACTTATGTATCCTAGGAGGAAGAAAAATGTATTCCCAAATATGCATTTGACTATCTCAGCCAGTTTAGAAAACAGTATTAATTACTTTACCTCCACTTTTCCTCCAAAATTAATTTGCCTGGTTAATAATGTTAATGGCAAAAAAACCCAGAACAAACAACTTTAAATTCCTAGTTTTCAGATCAGATATGTTACTATTTACTGAAAGCTTTGCTGGAGTAAGCCCCAGGTTTCAAGGAAGCCTCTCTACTGCAGCTTCCTCAAGCAGCTTCCTCAACATAACCCACAAGGATAGGCAAGCCCTGAGGATCTGAGGCATATTAACATGTTAAAATGTTTTCCTGTTGAAATACTCTGTGGAAATCTATGCCAGTTGAAGTTGTGACATGATTACAGAATAGCATTCAATATCTGAACAGGATTATTTCATGACTTTGCCACACAGTCAGTCTTTAAGCCAAGTATCATATGCTGAACTGGATATGCCTCGAGCAGCAGGGAGGTTGAAACCCAATAAAGCAACTTTTTTTCTATGTCTATGAAAGTGGTGGGAGACTGCAAATTACTAATTTCAGAAAAAAATATACTTGCAGTTTTATGAAGGAGACATATAAACTCATTCACCAAGTCAAATAAGGATGTTTGGACAAGGGAGAGAAAAAGATAAGTGTGCTTTCGTACTGGGAAAGGGGATCCAAGTAAAACAGGGAGAAGAGGGTCAAAGAAAACTAGCTGCCCTAGAAACGCTCCACCGTTTTCAGGATAAACCATGTACAGTGAGAAAAGGCCTGGGGGCATGGGTGTTGCAGACTGCTGGGGCAGCTGAGGCAGAGAATACATGTGCTGAGGGTTTTTGTGTCATCCAGCTTCATATATACATTCTCAAACTAATAACTAGCTTTGTTCCTAATGTATCAACTCTGTCACTATGTGCAACAACATCAAAATTCTGAGGAGGCAAATTGTGCATCCTCAAGAATTAACTTGTGAGGAAACATGCTTGGACCAAGATTGTTTTAAAGGGTTTAAATGAGTTGATTTGTAAGCTTTGTGGTTTTTATGGAGGAAGAAGCAGAGAGAAGCTGTGCGCAGGAAATAGGTCAAAGTTACCATGAGAAAATCTGCCAGCAGAGATGCTGGGAATCTTCAAAATATAATTAATCTGGGTTTTTTTCTGCAATACAACATAAAAGGTTAATGAATACTCAGACAGAGGGAACGCTATGAGGCCTCTAACAGACGTGTGGGAACAATGTCAATAACAGGGAGGTAAAGAAAAAGTAGAAGGAAAATACAGAAAGATGGGTGAACATAAAAAGTAGAGGAAAAAGAGAGGAAAAACCCAAAAATGATAGAAGGACAAAAATAGCATAAGGGCTGCAGTTTAAGAAATGTATATATGTACATTTGTGCTCCCTTCTTTCTATTCCTAGTTCCAAAAATTCAGGTACTATTTTGGACATCCAGTACAGCTTTCTTTTTTATTTGGCTTCTCTGGCCTTATGGAGTCTATAGGGGTATTGGATCTTACTCATCTCTGACTCTGGATAAAAAAGATTGAAGGGTACACACAACAGTCTCTGTAGTGCCTGCAGCGAGTAGCCTGACTCTTTAAATTGCTGTGGTAGAAACCTCGGTGTCCTCTCCCACTCTCCTTGCAGCTGCTTCCCTCCGGAAGGCAGAGGCAGCTTGTCCTTTGTATCCCATCCAGTCAGGAGAAACCTGCAGGAGCTGAGCGCTGGCACACAAGGAAGGACTCCAGGATCTGAGCATGAGGAACCGCTGTGGGTGGAAAGCAGCAGCAGCAGAAAGGAACAAGGCTGCAACAGTTTGAGAATCACCTGTGATATTGAACAACCAGTTTGGGTGAACCAAACCACCCTTAGTGTACTGAAGGACTAACATTCAACCTCCTTTGGGAGGTCTTTGGTGTATAGACCTAGTGCATAATAATCCCCATCATAACAGTTTAGTATTTGCCTTTGTCCTCCCTTCCCTGATGGCTGCTTTATCTATTCACCTTTTAAAGTGGGATGTCATGTAGATCACAGATCTATCGTTTGCTTAGTAGAGCTGACTGTCCCTGTTATTCGTGCATTGTCATTCACAGATGCAAATAAACAATCTGGTGATCATACCAATGAGCAGCAAGGAGTGGTGATACGTACTACCAGTAGTGCCATTACCCAGCAGATGCTGGGTGGACAGATGGAAGGGATGAACATCCAGCAAACAGGACAATTTTTTTAACAGTGTTCTGGTTTGTGTTAGCTTAAGCTCACCGGGAAACTACAGTTTGTTTTCCTCCGCCAGCTTTGCTCAGCACACCAAAAAAGCAAGTGAGTCACAGATTTACAGAAGCACAGGGAACCTTGAAATCCACACCATTTAAAAAAAAAAGATGTGAAAAAATATCACACTCCAGTCCTGGCAATATTTTCTTCCTAAGAAATAGCTTTTGAAAGCAAACCATTTCCCACAAAATGTTTTCTAGTCATTTGTTTTTCTTTATCCTCTCCCATTTCATTGCTGCTTCAGATAGCCCTTGTCAGGAGAATTTAGCCAAACTTCAAGAGGTGCCAAATTACAGAGACCTCAGGTTTTTCACAGTTAGTTGTTCTTTTCACTGCTGGATTCATCTAAAGCAAATAAGATTGAATTAATATGTTTTTACAGTATCCGTTCCTCTGCTCTGCTGTTTCCCATGGCCTAGCAGAGGAAGTATGATTGCCAAGTGTTTTCTCATTTTGTTTAATCTGATACAAAAGGTCACCTCAAGTATCCTTTTGGTATTTGCTCTAGAGCCGAGTATAATAGGTGGCAGTCCCAAGAAGAATGCATGTTGCTAAACTTCAGAAATGCTTGGGCTTGGAGATACAAACAGATGTTTCCTTTTGGTAGCTTCGTTTTCCGTGTGATATTCCAAGCAGCGTAACGAGTGTAGCTGAATCACAGATGAATGTTTGCCAGGCATTAATTAGTTTCACACACTGTCTCGCAAATGATGAGAACGTAACTTCAGAGCTACATGGAAGAGATCAGTAACTGATTTTGAAAATCAGGCTCCTGTTTAAATAGGCCACCGGTTCCTGTCGATAGCCACAGCAAAACAGAAAGACTGGCTCATGTTCAGCCTGATGTTACCCACTGAAATTGGCAAAAATTGGGCTGCCTTGGGATCCATTGTCCTGCACCGGTTTGGCATGATGCATTTCCACCAATAAAACCAATCACTCTAGGAGTAACAATTTAATCTGGATGATTAATCAACAACCGTGTGCTGTAATCCTGTAGCCTAAATTTATCAGTACTATATAATAAATATAGTTTAAGTTACATCCCTGCTGGTCTCCAAAACTTTTGCAAAGTGATGTTTAACTTTCTGTAATTTGAAATGGATGGTTAATAAAGTCTTCCTGGATACACTGAGAGGGCTTCTGTCCCCTCAGGAAAATACATGGCATTCTGACCTTTTCAGATGCGAAGTATTTGCTCTTTGGAAGTTTATATTTATGGGTCAGGCACAGTGATTTACATGGAAAAAATGAGTCACAAAATCTCTGCTTACTTTTTTAGAAGAGCAAATTAAGAATTTGAGGGCACAAAAAGAGCAGAGGAATTATGGAACAGAGATTAAGATGTTTCAGCACTGCAAAGCACCGATTCTCACTGCTGACTTCAAAACACACCAAGATTGTTACATCAATTCGGCACCTTTGCTGTCATGACCCAGCTGCTGTAATCCTGACGTTTATAAGCCTAATTAGACAAAGAAAGAGGGGACATGGATAGGGCCCATTATACAGCAGGAAACAAACAAAAGAAGTTAAAAACCTCCCAAGAAATGCAGGCTAATTCCAGTAGCAGGTGAGGGGTGGCACAGGAGAGGGGGACTCCTCTCTGCAGGGTAGCTCCCTTGGGGGCCAGAAAGAGAAGGCTGCCTAAAATGAGATTAGTGCCTTTGAGAAGAATTATGCTATATTTGGAATTCCACTGCATAATATCTAAATTACTCTTGGTTTGAATATTCAGATTCATGAATAAAAAATTGTTTTCTGACTGTGCCTGTTTGATTTCCATTGCTTTAGGTCCAAAGGACACTTGTCTAAAAACCAGGCAGCTACACAAACTCTTTGATGTGAAAGCATACACAGGTGATAAAAGCTCTACTACTGGCCCGGAGGTCAGGATTTTCCCTCCTTCTGTAAAGAAACTTAGGAACCTAGTTTCAACCAAACCGGAAAGATCATAAGTGCAGAACGGGAGAAGTCTGACAGCTTTTCCCCTCTCAGGAGAGAGGCAGCAGTCTTTCTGAAGAATCAGACCAAATTATAGATCACTGGGGCTGTCTGCCTGGATTACTGTCAGATGAATAGTAAAGCTTTAGGCAAGAAATACATTTTCTAAATCCATAATCCTTTCGCTCTTGTACCTCGTTGATACTACATGAAAACAATATGCAGTACATGTACTGGCTGCTTCAGAGAGAAATGCAATCTGAGTGGCTACAGTACTCAGGACATGGTAAAAACTCAAGGTAAGAGGCACAAAATGTGACACCTCATTACAGAGCACAAGGAGAACAAAAAGGCAAGCCGTAGTAAGGGCATAAACAGGGATGATAACACATTAATTTGGACACCTATCTGCGTAATGACCTCAATGTTGAACTTGACTGCCTCTTGAAGTCTGTATTTTGTATATTTTCTAATCACCTGGAGCTTCTCAGACACATTGGATGCTCAGCATTCTCAAACACATACACCAGTCACTCTTGCTATATTAATTGGAGAAGTAATGGAGAAGGAAAATAGAACAGGGAAGAAAAAAAAAGACCATTTTATGGAAAAAACCCACAATAAAATAACTGGTAAGACATAAAGATATAAAATCAGTACTAGTGATATTTTGCACATACCCAAATTTTTGTAGAGTTCCTAATCTGAACAACCAAATGACTATTCCAGTGCATAAATGTTTGGGTCCTGCCACTACTGTCATCACTGGTAGATTTTGGCAACTGTAGTATATTTACAAAGCTTGAATCCATCAGTTATTTACCACAGGAAAAAACCCAAAAAACAATCCAACAAACCAACCCAAACCTGTTCTGGTTGTTAGAGTTTGACTGGTTTTGGAAGCCTGGGAAAACTGTCCATTCACCTGTTTCACAAGCAATTGTGTATCTCAAGGCCTAGGAATTTGTTGTTTAAGATCATTTTCTAAAATGGTATAAGTCAAAAGGCTAAAAGTACGTAGCTCCAAGTGAGAATGGCAGCACTTTTCCAGGTATAGTTGTGCTAATTGGAGGGGTAGGTGACTTTAGCAGGTTGGATACAAATATACCATCAAACTGAAGTTCAGAAACACCTCAGGTACACTTGCAAGTGCAAATGTAAACATCAAATTAACCCAAAATCTACATAGTCTGGTATCACTACAAGCTAACAATTTGGAATTCATGAGTATTTTCTAGGACATATTCTGAATACCTCTAAATAAAATATAGAAGCATTTTAACCTAATAAAGTGTACCCAGTTGCATGTTACAGACACCTCAGAGCACTGTGAACACCTTCAGCAAACTGTCAAGTTTCTTTAGCCTGTGCTGACTTCGGTTTTACAGAGGAAAAGTAAGGAGGTTTTGTCTCCAAAAATGTCAGGGTTTTTATGTTGCCTTTGGTATGTGTTATAGAGTAAACACAGCTCTTAGCCATTCCAGTGAAAAAGATGCTGACCCTGAATCTTTTTTCCATTTGAGCCACAGAAGTGGAAGGAAGGGATGTCTTAATTCCCATTGGACCTCTGCAGTCTCAGGTTCTTAGGGATACATCCTGGCAGGAACACCAGAAGCCTCTGCACTTTCCTTTGTGACAGCTAAACATTATCAGTGGGATCCTGGTGAATCATTGCAATCACAAATGGTTACTGAATAAAACAACTTCTGTTTAAGCAGGTTTTATTTTAAATTTATGTACTTGTGTTCCTTCTCTTTCTAAGAGCAGGCTCTATTTTAAGTGGCTGTTATCTCTTATTTCAAACAAAACAAACCAAGCCCAAACAAACTTCCATTATATAGCATTTTAAAAATGAGATAAGAAAAAAGCAAATAGCTGGATGGATACTAGGCTGAACAGAATGTCTCTAATCTGTTGAAGACCCTGTGCCAATGAGTAAAATGCTAGAAGGCAGTGGTCCACCAGTAGGAACAGACAGGTAGAAGGCACAAGTAGCACAAGGATCCCGGCACCTGCACCAGGATTATGGGAACTAGATTGTTCCAGATTTGTTGTCACATTTGCTACTTTATGCATTTTCATAATGAACTCAGTGAGTACAGTTAGCTCTGAGTTACTCCTGCCACTCGTGTATTACAGCAGGTTGTACAGTTTTATACTGTCGGTATGTAATGCAGGAGTGCTGCTGGGAGAAAACTGAAAAAATGAAGGTTTTGATGAATTATTTTTAAAGATAAGTAGATATATTTATGCAACAAGAGAAAGTGAAGAAGTTTAGTTTGGGAGAAAATGAGTTAATTATGTCCTTATGGTAATGCTATCAACAATGAAACCGTTGTGGTTTGGTTTGGCACCTTAAGGATACAGAGTTAACAACTCACTACATTGACCATGAAAGAGTCCCCCTCTTTGGCAATTACCATCTGAGAAAGACATTTCCATGCCAGTTGACACCCAGGTTCATCTCTCTGACCTCAGCAGATCTAAGAAGTAAATATTTTTTTTTCTGGTTGATGACAGGTTGGCTATGAGCCAGCAGTGTGCCCTGGTGGCTAAGAGGGCCAATGGGATCCTGGGGTGCATCAGGAAGAGTGTGGCCAGCAGGTCTGAGGAGGTGATCCTCCCCCTCTACTCTGCCCTGGTCAGGCCCCACCTGGAGTATTATGTCCAGTTCTGGGCTCCCTGGTATAAAAAAGACAGGGATCTTCTGGAGATCATCTTCATAACCCATAACAAGGGCCTGGAACATCTATCCTATGAGGAGAGGCTGAGAGAGCTGGGGCTGTTCAGCCTGGAGAAAAGAAGACTGAGGGGGGACCTAATCAATGTTTATAAATATCTTAAGTATGGGATGCAGGGTGAATTGGCCAGCCCCTTTTCTGTGGTCTGCAGAGACAGGACTAGGGGCAATGGCTGCAAATTGGAGCACAGGAAGTTCTGCACCAACATGCGGAGGAACTTTTTCACAGTGAGGGTGACAGAGCCCTGGGACAGGCTGCCCAGGGGGGTGGTGGAGTCTCCTTCTCTGGAGATATTCAAGACCCATCTGGACGCCTATCTGTGCAGTATGAGCTAGGGAGCTGCTTTGTCAGGGGGGTTGGACCCGATGATCTCTCGAGGTCCCTTCCAACCCCTACAACTCTGTGATTCTGTGATTCTGTGAGCACTGAATCTTAGAGCCCAGTTCTGCAATACAATTCATTCCACTGCCACAGACCTGTTATCGATGGGTACCTACATTAAGACTCTTGAAATTGTTTTCACTCTCATGGAATAAAAACAGAAGGAGGATCAAGCTGCTGCTGAAAAAACAATGTCATGCTACAACATCTGCTCTACATACTGAGAAACACTCCAAATTGTCTCCTAAGTCTAACATATGAGCCTTGTCTAGTCGTTCAAGATTTAGATCATGACACAGTAATGGCAAACAAACCATGTTACCCTTCAGTTATAAACAAAGCAACATTTTTTTTCCCAAAAGCACGTCTTTCCTGAGTGTGTTCCTCTAGAGTAAAACTATTTCTAACTTTTCATCTGATAGGTATGACCGATGGGTATTCCCTCCCTTATTTCAAATTGTTTTACAGCAGTCAGTTAGGGGCTGCTGCTGTGCTAGCTAACTTGAGTATTTAAACTAAATTTTAATGTTTAAACATTAAGCAAGATAGAAGTAAAATAAATACCAACAGTACAATGATAGATATGTCAATGGTAAAATAACAAAGGAAGTTAATGACCGTACTAAAACCCAGATTAGGACATAGCAATTCTTCCCTGTCAGGATGAACTACAGCAGTGTAACAGTGTATCTCTTAGCTTAAAAGTGATAGCGAAGACACAGTTTCAGCAAACTTTTCTTGATCCAGAGGAGATATACACACATCCCTATGTAATATAGCTCATTAACATGATGCCAGTCTTGTCTCTTATTGTCAAGGAATTAAATTATAGAGTCATGTAATTATTTACAATCTTCCTACTTTCTTCATGTTCCAAGGAAAGCTAATTCATTTCTTGACTTATGCTGACTTTAGCCCCAGGTGGCAGCTGAGCACCACATGGGCCCTTGCTCACCTCTCCTCTCCCCAGTGGGATGGGGAGGAGAATCAGAAGAAAAGGGTAAAACACGTGGGTTGAGATACAGACAGTTAGTGATAGTGGGACAGCAAAGGGAGAGGAAAGGAAAATAACAATCCTTATACAAGAATATACGAAGCAGGTGATACACGATGCAGTTTGCTCACCACACAGAACCTGATGCACATCATTAGCTCATGCCCTAGCATCGACTCTTCCCTGGCCAGCTTGCCCCTTTAAATACTGGGCATGAAGTCATATGGAACAGGATAGGTTTTTGGCTAGTGTGGGTCAGATGTCCTGGCTCCATCCCCTCCCAGCTTCTGGAGGAAACTGACTCCATTCTAGCGGAAAACCAGGACAACCTACAACTGGCATTCAGGTTTATTTTAACAACAACATTCCTGAAATATTTGTCCCTTATGAGATAAAGCAGTCTCTCAGTGAGAAAATTTGTCTCGTTTTCTTTCTGTGATTTTTCTCTACAGAACATATCCAGGCCTTCAAAGGACTTCTAAACATTACTACAACTAAGCAAACACATGCTAAACTAACGACAATGAAAGAAACCGCCCGCGTGAGAAGCTAATTAAATGAACCTGGTAAAAGTCTGGCTAGCAGGATTTTTGCCAAGGACTTCACAAAACCCTTATCTCTCCACTCTATGCCCCCAAGATTCAGGTCTCATAATCAAGTTGTCTTTCTAGTCTCACATTTCAAAATGAAATGAACTAGACTAGACCATGCTGATGCATAAGGTGCTGTATACTACAGCAATACATTTGCTGTAGTTAGGGGGCACAGCTATGGCCCCATGTGAATGGTTTGTTGGTTGTTTGTTCTCACAAGATTATACACAATAACCCACTCACTTCACAACCTCTGAACACTTGCTGCATTAGGAAGTAGTAAGCATGTGTTGACTGACAGGTTGCTCTATTGTTTGCCCAGGTTCTCTCTCGGTCAGGTTCCACGTGGATGGATGGATGGATGGATGGATGGATGGATGGATGGATGGATGGATGGATGGATGGATCTCTGAAGAGCAGTAAAGTATTTTGAAATCCTGGATATGCAAAAAATGTAAATACTTCGGAAAAAAAAAATTAACATGATTTGAGAATATGTTCATCAGAACATTAAAAAAACCTTTGGTAAGTAAGGAATGAGATTACACATCTCTATCTGAAGTCAAGAGTCACAATTTAGTGTGTTAGCTAAGAACTGCTGTGCCTGGCAGCAACTTCAAATGAGTTTTGCCATGAAAAAAACAGGTAATACTTTAGTAAGAATTAATATTTTTAACAGTACCCCAATTTTCTTTGTAGCATTCGATAGCTTTTAAAATTTGTGTGTTTGGGGACCCCCCCGTCCCTGGACTAATAGCTTATTCCTGTGGCATGCATTTATTACACATAGGTTATGCAATTTAAAATACATTTCCTGTAAAAATGTAACAACAAATGAGATATGCATCACATACTCACATACACACATCACATATGTCACATACACACAAGTACTCATAAATTCTCTTTAAAGTGTCATATTCTTTGTTATTAAATATATCTGTTATGTTTTCAGGCAGTTTTCTTCCAGTTTTTTATTCATACTGTATTATTCACTTTAATTCTTACAGCTTTGTTTGCAAAAACAAATGAGATATAGATTTATTTTAAAAAAACCCCATATCCCAGAGCATCAATATCAATAAATTCATGCACAATGATATTAAGATAAATATTTGTGTTTAAAGGCAATTGACTATTTTTCTATGGGAATGTAATTTCTGTGGTAATTAAAGCACGCTCTTGAGAAAACTCAACTTTTTATGGAGAAAAACACAACAACAGTACTTGAACAGGCTGCCAAAACTATGCTATATTTAGCGTGGTGCAAAAAGAACAAATCCAGTGTCCACCACACACCGATTCCGGACGTTTATTCTCCCTTTCTACTTATCAATTATCAGATTATAGATCAACATTTCTATAGCAACTCCTCTCAGAAGAGTGGCCCTGGAGAAAAATCAAGTACATCACTGTATACAAGCAATTTGTCTGATTTAATCTTAAAAATAGGGTTTTTAAGCGGTGCTTCACTTGTGGAAGTCACACAACATATGTATGCACTCAGTGGCCAGAGAAATGTGAATTAGTGGGAACAGCCAGGTTGGAAATGAAGTAGTGTTTCTCCTGCTCGCGGAAGGAGTTTTCTGCAAATACATATACTGTCATGAAAACAAATGACTTTTTGTGAACTCATACACTACAGTCTAAATGTAGGTTTACTAGTTAAATAAATATCCTGATAGAACTGGAGTAGATTCTTCTTTTTTTTTTTCTCTCATTTTTCTCCCTCATTTTCCAAGTCTCTCCCAGGAAAGAGCAGAAAGGAAGAGAGGTACAAGAGACAATTATTGAATTCACTAAGACCCTTCTTGTAAGGGTAGCAACATGGATTAAATTATAATGGTCTTTTAAAATGTGGGATTTGCAGCGTATTGTGAAAACTAAAACTAGCACTGCATAAAGAAATCGATATTTTTATACATCCAACTGTGCTAACGCAGCCTCGGACAGTCAGGCAGAGTGCTTTGCAACACAGGTTTTTCACACACATGTAAACCTTCACTGACACCTTTATTGCCCTGCTCTCTTCAAATTACTTCTCTCTAGCCCTGTGCTGTAACATCAATGTTTCTAGAATCCCGTAACATTTTAAGTGTTTTCAGTTTTGCAAGTCATTAATGATTTGCCAGTTAAAGGTATGTAACCTACATAGGGTTTTTCATCTGATATGAGTAGTCTAGCTTTACTCAGACCATGGTCACGCTGGGTGTCAGGACTACTTGAGACTGTTGAAGCAGCTCCCCGCCTTTCACTGTTTTCTTCTGCCTCCACACTGCACCCCCACAATTTGTGGCTTCCAATACTTGTGCGCGTTGAACTGAATCGAAGAAATTGAGCTGGAGGAAAAACAGGGGAGGGGGGAGGTCCTAGGAAAGGTTCTTTTCCAGGAGGATCAGTTTTGCAGTTCACCTTCCAGCTGCACAAACACCAGTGCAGCTGACTGTAGCGAAGGGTCAGGGACTTGGGGCGGGGGGAGCAGGAGGTGGGCAGAGGCTGCAGAACCCCAGTACCTTTTGCAGACACCTGAGAAGTCATCCACTTAATTTGAAGGGACAATCTTTAGGTGATTTTCAATCTTCGATAGGTAACATGCTCGGTAATTACTTAGTAGGAGAACAGCACCCAGTTCAGCCTTCCCCTAGTAGCGTGGATTCCGGGAGGGAACAGGGCAGCATTGAAACTCTATTTCTGCTAGAAGGAGAAGCATTTTGAGCACAAATCGATGGCAGGCTAAGCCGTTTAGAAAGGGCTGTTTTTACAGTCCTTCTTTAGAAATGACCTTACTTTAAGAAGGACACAAATACGTATAAATACTAATGGTAAAAATGGAGCCACATAATATTTACATCATTCAGTCACTAAACATCACTGACATTTCTTTCCTTGTCCACTTCCTTCCCAAAAGCCATTAAGTATACCTGTACAGAAAGCCTAAGTAATCCTAGAGTTACAGTGCAAGTGACTTTTCAGCTGTCACCAACTTCATTCTGTCACCCATCTTTTTTTGTTGCGTTGATCTCTGTGTTTACTTCTCCCGGCCTGGAACAAAGAGCCATTTCATTCAAGTGACTTTTCAGGGGCTTGCAAAAGTTAAAAAAGCAGCAGTGCATTCTTAATTAGAGCACCACGCATATGCTCAGTGTAAAAACATACTTGAATCGTTAGTCTGATAATGCTAAAACCCCTTCAGACCTGCAATTTGCAATGAGTATTAAAAATCTGTTATTACCCAAAAAAATCATTTCCTACCCAGCTGTGAAAGGATCATTAGTTCACTGATGTAACAGGACCTTATTACTCTATGTGGGAACAGTCCCAAGCATTTCTCTTACTGTTTGCACTACCCAAACATACTACAACCAGAACAGAAAACAATGTGTGGTGAAAAGGCATGAGAGAATGAGTGATGAGGCACTCTCTGCAGTCCCAAGATACAGCAGTGCTGGCACTATGAAGAAGATACAGCCAGTCTATGACTGAAGAGCAACGCACTACAAGATACAATCTAAGACACCAATTTTCTTTCAGCAAATGGATTTATTGACATAATTGATTATAACCACGTACAGCATCTATGCATCTCCCATTGGAAGAATATCCAGTGATAGAGCTAACGTTAGTGTGATACACAGCTTTACTCCATAGTTCCCACTGCATTTCTAACAACAGTGGTGTATTCCACAGTCAGGCATAAGTGGCCAAAAGCACCTGGAGGTCCAAAAGAACAGAAATTTAAGATGCTTAACAAAAAATAAAACAAACCCAAACCCAGTCCTTTATTCTTTCAGTTTTAATTACTTCCAACATTCAATAAAAGTTATGGATTTTAATCTATACACTGACAATTGAGTTTGGACCCTCATATTCATGAAAACTGCTGCCTGTCAAAATGAAATCCCAAAGGACTTTTTGCTACTGACTCAAGAATCAAGACTTAAATCTTTTTTTTCCCCTCCGTTTAAAAGGCAAAGATTAAGATAAACGATCCCTACACTCTCTCCTTTCCTCCCATTTGAATTTAAAGATCAAACAAAAATCCCTCAAAACATTAAGTCTTGTTCTCTCCATTCAGTCACTGAACTCCAGTTGAAGGTACCAGTTACTACGGTGCCTTTTGTAAACACTTGTTCATCTGAAAAAAAAAATTAAAAAAAAAAATAAGAGGAATAACCCCAAATTTCCAACTTGCAATTATGGCAATAAACAACTTGCAGTCAAGAAACCCTCAGGTCAGCAATGACTGCATGATGTTGAGGCAAACGCTCCACAGTCCACTAACAGTTCCTTCAAGCCATTCATTTCCCTAAGAGTTCATCTGAGGTTGCACATTAAATTCAAAGGAGTAGAAGTAGTATCAATTGTCTCACCAATTCACCAAACTCCACCTAAAATGTTTGCATTTAAAGTGTAACCACAGTTTGGACCTTTTTAATTAGCTCATTTCTAGACCACACAGAGAGTTATTAATGTAAACTAAACGCATTTCATAGTAACAGAACCACATTCTATAAATATTTAGGAAAGCAAAAGTCTGAGAAAGTAGAGAGCAACTGATCATAAAGTGATCCAAAAGCAAAACTCAAAGCGAAACAAAACAAACCAACTCAAACATCAAATACTACTGCGTAAGGGTTTAACTTCAGCATTACTCACTCAGCTACACAAAACGCGGAACCTCGATTAATACACAAGACCGTTTTATTTCACAGTGAGGTACATAAAGCTTCTAACTTTAGTAGGCTAAGGCTAAGAGCGAATTGCCTGTTAGGATAAAGACTGCTTCACATTCCCAAAGTACTCTCCCCTATTACTGTCTCTGAAGAAAGGCACTGGAATTATTTATCCATCGACAGTTCACCTCTGCACCCAGCCACTCAGAAACGGGTTAGGTGAGGGGTCAGCGGCCTACTGACCAGCACAAGTGCGGACAACAACAGCCCACGTCAACGTGTACCAAGTACCAAGCAGAATTTATTCAAAACCCATTTAAAAACAGCTCATTTGTAAACATGTTACAAAACTCTTGTTAGTTTTTCCCTAGTGGTGTCAGCAACATATTCCTGGACAGCTAGCCAGCTGCACCACCGTCTCCCCTTTTTGTACAGAACGCAGGAAGGCACACCGGCAGCGCACACTGCATCGCCTCACAGTCGGTTCGAGTTCAGACGGCACAGCCTTCCATCCGCCCGGCACAGAACGTACCAAGGCCACTCACAGTTCACCGGTAACATTGAAAGGTGACCCTCTGTCCAAATTTTTGCTGGGAAGGGCCGGTGCCGTGAAAAGGCCGGTTCGGAGCGTCCCTTGGGCGATGCTGGGTCGCTCGCCCTAACCGCTGCTCCCGAGGGCTGTCCGAGAAAACCACCTGTGACACAGCCACGCTTCAAGTGACGGCTCCGCCGGCCTAAGGGAGGCAGCACGGCCACTCGCAGCGGCTCCCGCCGTTCTGCTTTCCTCGAGGAAAGGCACTGCCTCCGCCGCTGTCGGGGATGAAGGCGGCGGCTCCGCTGCACCTCTCCCCGCCCCTCGGAGGCCGCGACCCGTCGGGGCACACACCACCTCCTCCCAGTCCAAGGGCCGCCTCCCCTCGCCACGATGACTACAGCTCCCAGCGGGCCTCGCCGCACGGCGCCGCCCGCCACGGCCGGCCTCCCGCGCGAGGCCTGCCGGGAGCCGTAGTTCGGCGGGCTCAGTCGGCGAACCGCGCCAACAGGTGGTCGTCGCCGTGACGGGCGCCGCCGCTGTCCATGAAGCGCTCGCAGGGGAACTCGATGAGGTCGGCCTCGCTGAGGGCGCAAGCGGCGCCGCGGGGCGGCCGGTGGGACTGGAAGCCCGAAAAGTCGGCGGAGACGCCGGTGCCCATGGAGCGGAGGGGCCGGCGGGTGGAGTAGAGCTGCCGGACATGGACGGGGGCCGCCTTGCGCCGCCGTCGCCCCAGCACCTTCTTTCGCAGCAGGCGGGAGGCCCAGGCCGCCAGAGCCGCGAAGAGCAGCAGCGCGTTCACCGCCAGCAGAACCAGGGTCAGGAGCTGCTGGTCGGGGCCGCGGGGCCCGCCCGCGGCCGCCGCCGCGCCACCCTCGGGCAGGGTGACCAGCCCGGCGCAGTGATCCCGCGGCGCCACCGGGCACACGCGGCCGCCGAGGACGCCCTCGACGCAAACGAGGTAGGGGGTGTCCGGGCGGAGCTCTCGCAAGGTGGCCATCGGCTCCCCGCGCTCCGGCAGGTAGACGAAGCGCTGGAACTTGACGGTGGCGCCGAAGCGGTCGAAGAGGAGGCGGAACCGCGCCGGACCCAGCAAGCGGGGGCTGCGGTGCGGCCGCACGGCCCAGCGCACCGTCACTGAACTGGAGCCCACAGCCTCAACCGACAGGTTGCAGAGGAACAGCTTGTTGAAGTCGCACGGGTCGGACACCAACGGCGGGATCCCGGCGGCCGGCGCCGAGCGGTTCTTCCCGGCCCGCCGGGGCCACGCCGCACTGGGCGGCGCCGGCCCGGAGGCGGCCGGCCGGGCGGGCAGGGGCGGCGTGGGGCTGGCCGCCTCCGCCGCGGCCCTCGGAGCCGCCGCGCCATCGGGCGCCCCCAGCAGGCGGGCGGTGGAGGCGGACGGCGGCGGCCCCGGCGGTCCGTGGGGCAGCCCTGCGCCGCTGCTGTTGCTGCCGAGCCCCTCGGCGGATGGCGGCGGCCAGCGCTGCTCCTCCGCTGCCGGTGGAGGGGACGCGGAGAGGGGAGAGGCGCCGTCGTGGCAGGAGCCGCCGTCTTGCGGCGGCAGCAGCTGGGCGTCCTGCAGGTAGTCGAGGTACTTGCCGGCCAGGGTGGGCGGCAGGCGGCACTGCACGAAGACGGTGAGCAGTCGGCCCTGGGAGTGCCAGGCCCCCAGCCAGTGCTTGAGGCCGCGGAGGCGACAGTCGCAGCTCCAGGCGTTCCCCTCCAGCTCCAGGCGGTAGAGAGCCGGGCTGGAGGCAAAGAGCTCACCGGGGAGGGTTGCCAGTGCGTTGTCTCGCAGGCTGAGCTCCCGCAAGCGGCCGAGGTAGCCGAAGGTGGCAGGGTGCAGAGCTGTCAGCATGTTGCGGCTCAGATCCAGTGCCTCCAGGCTGCTCAGTGGCTCCAGAAGGGCAGCAGGCAGGTGGCTCAGCAGGTTTCCCTCCAGGCGCAGTTCCTTCAGCGAGCTCAGCCCCATGAAAGCATCTGGGGCCAGGTAAGCCAGGCGGTTTCCACTGAGCGAGAGCTTTGCCAAGCTGGGCAGGTGCTGGAAGAGCCCCCCTGTCAGCTGTTGCAGGCTGTTGCTGGCCAGCAGCAGGGTGTGAAGGGAGTGCAGTGGCCCAAAGATGTCCGGGTGGCGAAGGGAACTCTGTTGGTTCCCCGAGAGGTCAAGGAAGCGCAGCTTAGTCAGGCCAGTGAAAGCACCGCGGCTCAGCCATCGGATGCGGTTCGACTCCAGGTGCAGGTAGAGTAAGTTTGGCAGCCCTGAGAAAGTGGAGTCACCCAGTGAGCCCAGCTCGTTGCCGTCCAGCCGCAGCTTGACAAGGCTGTCCAGGCCAGAGAATGAGGCAGCGCTGAGGCGGACTATCTCGTTAGCATTGACGTAGAGGATGCGCAGCTTAGCCAAGGCACTGAGAGTGCCAGGGGCCAGTGCTGGCAGCAGGTTGTTGCCCAGGTAGAGTTCCTCCAGCCGACCCAGGCGCTCAAAGGCCTTGGGATGTAGTGAGCGGATCCGGTTGTACTGCAGGTCCAGGCGCTGGAGCCCTGCCAGGCGGTGGAAGTCGAAGGCAGAGATGTTGGCAATGAAGTTGCCTCCAAGGCTGTAGGTGAGGATATCCTGGGGCTCGGTAGCCTTGGGCACTGAGCGCAGGCCCCGGTTGGTGCAGAGGAGGTGCTGGTGCTGCTGGCAGTCGCATGGCTCGGGGCAGATGGGCTCGGCCGCGGGCAGCAGCAGGAGAAAAAGGGGGACGGAGCCCCAGAGTACCCGCGACAGCACCATCAGACGGACCCGGCGCGGTGCCCCCATCCCGGGACGAGCCTTAGGCTGCTTTCCCCGCCGGCTTTGTGTCTCTTCGGCATCCCCCCTACCTACTCTGCTAATCAGCCCCTCCTCTGCTCCACGCCGGGCTGAGCTCCGCGCCGGGCAGGCAGGCGCGGCGGCGGCTGCAGCAGCAGGTCGTAGTACCCGGCACCATGGGCTCACCCGAGCTG
Source organism: Laterallus jamaicensis coturniculus (assembly GCA_022605575.1). Classification (NCBI taxonomy): domain Eukaryota; kingdom Metazoa; phylum Chordata; class Aves; order Gruiformes; family Rallidae; genus Laterallus; species Laterallus jamaicensis. Next base: position 13,444,414 of record JAKCOX010000008.1, read on the forward strand.
GCCGGGGGCGCGGAGCGGCCGGGAGGGCTGCAGGCTGCCGCCGGCAGGGCTTTGCCGCCCTTCGCGGCCCGCAGGCTGCGGTTCGGCGGTCGTGGGGCCGGTGCTGCCGCGGGGGGCGGGCGGGCTGCGGAGCGGCGCTGCTGCCCGCTGCTCCGCCGGCTCTCCCAGAGGCGGAGGGGGCGGGGGGAGCGGGGAGGGGGGTTGCGGCGGGCGGAGCGGGGAGTAGGAGAAAGACGAGCTCCGAAACTTGCCGAGAGAACTCAACGGAAATTCGTACTTCCCACACTGTGCCCTGGGGGACCGGAGGATCGGATGGAGCGGGGGAGAGGGAGGACGGCGCGGCGGGGGGGTGGGAGGGCGGGGGGAGGAAGCCCGCGGCCGGTCCTGGCTCGGCTCGGCCCCGGCAGCGAGCAGGGGCGAAAAGTGGGAAAGTAGGAATTGGAACCGGCTGTGGCTGCCTCCCAGCCACATGGGCTGCAGATAGAGCTGCGCATCGGGGAGGGGGAAGGGAACAGAAATAATCCAGTCGTTGCCCCCCCGCCCCCTTTTTTTTCCTTTTTTTTTTTCTTGTGTTTAGAAACCTGCCAAAAGCAATAGTTACGGTTTACCACGGATTAAGGACTTCGTTTTGTTTTAAGCAAACTGCAATCAGAGGACTAAGCCACCTATAGCACATGGAAGAATTAATTTTCATTCTCTGCACCATCCTGCCCAATAGGTTCCTAAGAGGAACAGAAGGTCGGAGTTGTTCCTGATAGGAACACAGGATAGGAGTTGAAGATAGCTCTGCCTCCACGACGGGATCATCAGAGTGATTAAGAAAAATAATTCTCATTTTAAAGACTCTGCTCTCTCACCAGCATACAAATTCAGACTGAAAGAATGGTGTTGGAGAGCATGCTGAAACCAAAACAGACTGTGTACCCATGCATTCAGTGACTTGCCGTTCTTTCTTGTTGGTGTTTTTTGTTTTCCTAAAACGTTGCCAGTGGGATAAATAAGTGTCTGAGGGCATCAAACAAGCATGTTACTAGATTAACATGTCTTAAACTGTGGCTGTGTTGTTTTCTGAGGGTAGACAGAGGTTCGTCTGCTTCTTGAGCGAAGTAGAAAGCTTCTGTTTTGATGATCTGTAAATGCTGTATTTCAAGCAGCACGTGCTTGATCAGTAAAGTTGTTTTTTTCCTGGAATAAATTGGAGTAAATTTCACAGGAGGAACTTTTTGCTAGTCTTTTTTTCTTTTTCCAGGTTACAAAAGAAGCCCATCCAGCATTTGTTCATGTTTCGAATGCCCGTGGGTTAAGAATCCAGATCTTTTAGCTCAAGTGTCTTCCTTATGGAATATGTTTTCACATGCCAGCATTTTCAGTATCTATCACATCATGTCCAATATTCAGGACAAAGTAGAGGGATTCTTTTCACCCTACAAAGACTGTGTGTTCTTTCCTCATTCTCAAAGCCACTACAGTGCAAGGGAAGACATCCTGGCTCTCAAAGTTCTCTTAATTCTGAGTAAAGCATAATCAACCAGTGACTTTTTTCCCCAAAAGATTTGCTTCACTGTGGTGTACTTTAAATGGTGAAATTTTAGAAAACCATTCTGTGTAATGGTACGCTTATTTTCTGTTCCTTTGGGATTTTTTTTTCAAACATGCTCAAGCTTATAGGGGGAATTTATGAACTGTCCTTCCTGTAGAAGCACCGTAGATCTTTTCCTAGTCATATATCATTGCAAATACTAAAGGTTTAAGTCAAATTATGTCTAATGTATTGCTTTTGATTTACACTTTCTGACACTTGGCCAACACTATTGTTTTCACTGGGTTTGGGGAACTACAAGTGACAGGAATTTAACAAAATTTTTTTACTAGTGATTCTTAAGAAGAAAATTCATCACGTGCTTTTTTTTTTCCACACTGGAAATATACTAGCAACAAAATAAAGAAGTATAATGAGGGCTTTGTTAATTACTTTTATTCTAATTGAAGTAGGAAGTTATTCTTCAAAATACATTAGGAACTCATCTGTTCTGATAAAAGATGCCACATTTGTTTTCCTACTTTGGAATAGGAACTCTCCAGCTGCAATAGTTCCTGTTTCCTTATGCAACCACAGGACACAATTTTTTAATGCATGGTTGAGAAATAGTAAACCTCTTTAACCCAAACTAAGGAAGCAGAAATCTGATTATGAAGGGGGAGGGGGGTATTAAAAAGTACCCTGTTTTTAAAATCTTTAAAGGTTATCTTAAAATACACCTTCATGATTAAGATTTGAAGTATGAGGACTTTTAAAGTCCAAGAACAAACGGTAAAACCAGAAATACCGTCTTTCCACTGATATGTATCTGTTCCTATGATGATTACAAGAGGGCTGACCTTAAATCAGTTTTTGTTTCATGGCTAAATAGTATCCATATGTATGCTATACCTAGGACCGAATACCTCTTTGATTTTCATTTTTGAGATGTTATCTAGGCACTGATCACAGGACTGGTGGTTGAAAGTGGTGAACACAGATTTGTAGGCAGAATGCAGAATGGAGTGAAAGAAGCGGCGTGCTCAGCATAGCCTGTCCTTGTGGCAATATCCCCATGAGAAACTTCCATTATACAAAGTTACTCCTTCTTGATTCCAGAATGAAAGACCTGGTGCTGATCTGGTAGGTTTAAAGGCTGATACCTCATAGTTTCATGCAGTTACCGGGAATGGTAGCTAGTTATGTGGAACTGGAGATTTTAAAAAGAGGATTTTTCCATTGGTCTGTAAAATTCTTCTGTCCACTGCACATCACAAGTGTTTTCATCTGAATTTGTACAAAATGTTTCTAAACTTACTAGCTTTAAACTTACTTCCGAGCCAGCTGGCTTCATTGAAACTTCAAACTGTGCAATTTTAGTGTCACAGTTCCCATTTAAAGCAAGACAAAAAGCCTTTGTAAGTTGATATATCAGTGTATTTGGTTGGTTACAATATAAAAACTTAATTTGGAGTTATTTGACTTACACTGTTGCTGGAAGTTGTGGTATACATCATTGAGTCATGCTAAGTTTCCCCTGGGTATACATAAAGAAAACCAGAAAGGTACTGCACCATTGCTGTTTCCTAGCTGATAAAGTATCACTGTGTAAATTCATACTTTCGTAGGTATCTTTGCTTTCTGAAGAGATAACAATATTTTGGGGCCCTGCAAAATATTAACAAAACAGTTTGTACACCGTGTCTTTGTTAGCAGGTCCTGCAGCTCAGGGATTAAAGCATCTTTTAAGCAGTCACCAGTTCTGGTGCTGTTCTAGATATCAGTGCCAGTAACGCAAATACCACAGTGTAGGAAAATAGGAGAATTCTAATGTCAAACGTGCTAAAATGCTTTCCTTTGAAATTGCACAGACAGTCTGTGTTGTATAGTGCATGTTGGTTGTGCTTACTTTTGTAATTCACATTGAAATGGAACTTTGTTTCATGATACAATGATTTGTATTAATTTGTAATGGAATGCCGCTTGCCACATCCAGTTCCTCAGAAATAAAGCACAATTCCCTGGCCAGCAGTTAATATTACATGCCTCTTCTGCTTCACAGAACAAAAGCAACCAGATGTTTAATAGATATCTGGTCCCATCATCCAAAGACATCTGTGGCCTAGAAGGCTCTGCTGATTGCATGTATCTTTAAATCTTTTCAGAATTAAACATCTGAGTAAAATATTTGTGGTTTTTTGACATACGATGCTAGTCTAGACGTGCTCTTACCATTGTGTGCATGCTCTATCAAACTATCAGACCCCACTGAATTTCACATGGTAGAGGATGTGCCTCCTACTTCCTCTGGGTAGGCGGTTCTGGGACTCCACATTGATTCCAGCAGTTGATTCCTTTGTGCATCTTTACTGCCCAGGCAATTTCAAACCTGGTTTTTTGGGTTTCCCTGTGTAGGCCCTGTGAATCAAATTGTAGTTGAATCTAGAGGTAATGCTGTATTTTCACGTACTGTCTGCGAGTGAAAATCAGCTAGCCCAATCTATACACTGAAATGCCATAAAGTAATGGATGTTGCTATAACTAATGTAACGATCAATGGAGAGATAGGGCATCTAAGTTCTTCTGCGTAGTGATCTCTGTGAGTATGGATCACTTACAGATGAGCTTTTGTCAGTTAGATGGGCTGAATCGTACTTACAAAAGTCTAATAGATTATTTAGCTGATATATTTTGCTTTATCCAACAGTTATTTCCTGAGGGAGTAACTAACCAAAGTACATACTTCTTGTGTAGTTCAAGGTCTGTGAAGTTAAGAAAGGAGAGGACTCTACTTGTGTCAGGATGAGAATGGTGCAATTTAGGTAAAACAAATGCCTGTGTAGCTTATGCAGGGCCAATTACTGTTGCAGTGCCTGCAGTTCTTTCATGATTATCTGTTTATATACTGAATCTTTGCAGTATTGTTAGACCACTTTTTCCATAATGGGGTAACAAATCAGGCAAGTCTTCTTGCAAACATTTTCTTCTTCTCTTTCTCCATAAAAGGCTATGTGTACTTAACGGCAATCTCTTTCATAATGGGTAATACTCTCTTGCCATGTTTTTAATGTGATAGATGCTTTTTTCTATGCCTATCATCCTGTAATTTGGAGAGTCTGTAGCAGAAAAACCCTAAAACAAAATACCACTTGGGCCAGGACTTCTATTACTAATTGGTAAAACGTGTTCTTAGAGATACACAGAAAACTAGAAAACACTCAGTGTTTGACACAATTGACCTAAATCGGGTTAGAAGGAATCACAGGCTTCATCTGCTTACTTAGCCTGTGTCTCACCATTTTTCTATAGTGATGTTAGAGGGCGCTGTTGAAGACTTTACTAAAATCAAAGTAAACATCGTCTTTTGCTCTCCCTTTGTCCACTCAGCCAGTCATGTTATCGCCAAAGGTGTTTAGGTTGGTTAGACACAGTTTGTTCTTGATGATTCAGTCACCTTTTTGCCCCTTATGTACTTAGAAATCACAATCTGGAGGATTTGCTCCATAACGCTCCTCAGATTAGAGGGAAGGCTGAGTGGCCTGTAGTGGTTTGGATCCTCATTGCTTTGCTTGAAGATGGCCTTTTCCCAGACTTTGGGGGCCCCCTACAATTCCCATGGATCTTTTAAGGGTAGAAGGGGGAAGCCTTGCAATGAATCTGGCGAACTTACCCTATCTGGGCCCATGAACTTATATATGTTTAATTAATTTAGTGGTTCCTGATTTGATCATCATTTGTTATGGGCAATGCTTCACTCCCACAGACTCTGATACTAACATGGAGTTAGGACACCTAAGAAAAAACCCTTACCAATAAAAACAGAGGCACAAAGGCATTTAACACCTCAGACTTCTCCCTTTATCACTAGTTCCCCTGCTCTGTTAAGCACCAGTAACACCTCTTTTTGCTGGTGGTATTGAAGCCTTCCTCATTTTTGCTTTTTACATTTCAAGCTAGGTTTGGTTTCAGCTGAGCTTTGGCTCTATTGTCTACATCCCTGCATGCTCAGGCATCAGGCATTGTCTCTCTTTCACCAAGTAGTCTGTTTCAGTATCCATCATCTACATTCTTCTGCCATACTTCTTTTTATAAGTATAAAAAAATACTGTTCTTGTGCTTTGATAAGGCTCTTCTCAGCCCTGTTGTCCTTCATGGCAGTATTCCCTGGGTCCTGCCAAGCACATCCCTCAGCATGGCAAGATATGCTTTCCTCAAGGCCAGATTGTAATTGTTATCATTTTTATTGCTTGCTTGACTCGATTTTAAATGATGATATGGTCATTGCAACTAAAGTTCCTCTCAACATTTAAGACCCCAACTAGTTCTTGATTGTTCATGGAACCAGGTCCAACAGAGTACCTATACAGCTTGTTAAGTCACCTCTATCAAAAAAATTGTGACCAACACACTTCAACATGTGCTTCCCATTCCTGCCTCATAATTAGTACTCATGAATCTCAAGCAGTTGAAAAGTACGAGTTGGACCCTCAACTGGAACGACTTGGCATAAGTTTGGCATTAATAGAGCCATATGTGCTTGTGTGCTTTCACCCAAAGATCTGGCCTCAAGTTTTAGATGGTCTTTAACTGATTAAGCACATGACTAAGTTTTGATTAGAAAGACTGACTGGATCATCAGGTTTAGTCATCTGCTCTCAAAGACTGTCATGTGAGCCCATTCAGGTCCTTCTGAGAAGTTATTTCAGGGTTTTTTTTCTCATTTTGCTGGTGCTGGAAGCATCTTTGAGAACATTCTGGCTGTAGTTGTCAACCTTCCAATTTCTGACATAACTGCTTCCTGTATAGTATGCATTTCTTCTTGGGGGTCGAAATCATCCTTTAATGTAAAAAACCTCTACTTATCTTTTGGCATTTTGTGTTCTGATATTTACAGAGAGCCCAGTCTTATGCCTTCAGGCTGTGCTGCTGTGATAAACAATCCAAGCTGGTTTAAGCTGCTATAGACAGATAGACTCTTGATTCCAGTGCAGATGCCATGCCACTGTGTCTCATCTTCATTTTAATTACTTTTTCTTGGATATGAGTGATAGAAATCTACACCCAACTCCAGATAAAGTCTTTTAGTGCCTGAAGAGAGTTTCATATGCCTAAAATTATGCTTGGTTTGAAATGACTTAAAGCCATTTCATTCAACCCTCCTCACTAACTTGTATACATTTCTGGTCATATATCAACAGTGATACCTCTAGATTTAATTGAAAAATCTGTAAAATTTTGTTGTTGCTTCTTAATATGACATTTTTGCTGTATATGGTGATACGGGGTACTAAGAGTCCTGATTTTTAGTAAAATATGGGAAGTAAGGCAGCATTATATAATCCTTCCATCTTAAGCATTAAGCATGTCTGTATAAATTGACCTGTGCATATATGTGTATTTGGGGAGGGCAGAGATAAACATTCTCTCTTTTAACATTGCAGACAGTGATTCTTTGAAGCGGTGTAATACATATTTTTAATCTTGTATTGGGAATTGCTGTGGGCAGTCACTTCATTTGTATAAGTACCTTGATAAGGTGTTTGTAGAGTTTTTCAAAACATTTACTAATTAAAATGAGAGGACCTAGAAAAATGAAGTAGGAGCAAAAGCATTGTAGGCATTGCATTTTTTTATTTTTATAAATATTTGCATTTTGATTATACCGTACTTAATGCCACATGATGAAATGTGATGCTGGATCAAAGCTCTTGCTCATACCGTAGCTGAGACTTGTTTAAAATGGCTGATACTCTGGTAGTATTCCATTATATGTCGTGGTATTGGGTTACAGATTACTTCATCTGAGTGTGTTCCTGTTAGCTCCAAAGAGTGGTGATGCTGCCTGGCATTGTGGACTAAAGAGAGACTTGCTGTGACTCACAGAATAATGTGGAGAGCTGGTGGGGAAAGAGTTGCAAGAACTCCCAACATAGATCACGAGTCCCTCTTATATTCTCTAAGAACATGAAGGCTAGATAATAATAGTGTAAAGTGGGGGTAAAAATGTCTGGAAAACTTGTGCCTGACCTGCATTGTTAACTACTCCAAAACTTGTCAGGTTTATCAGCTTTGGTTCTGCGAGGATTTATCCTACGTCTGCTGTGCATTAGTATCTGTCACTAAAGATGTGGATGATGGAATACAATATGCTTGTTTGTTTGCTGGCAGTGCTGCACTGAAGAGGAGCTGCAGATCTTGGAGGGTCAGAGCTCATGATTAACTTGGCAATTAAATGGTATGAGGAAAGAAGTAATTCGTGATGCCAAAAAGGATATGGGGAAGGGGAGACTGTAGGTGGGGAGGGCAGCAAGGATGATGAGAGTTATAGTGGTTTCAGTAGTAGGAGAGGGTATATAAGCTGGTATAATGTGCATGTCTGTGATTATAACCACTGTAAATAAGGAGTCTTATCTTAAAAACATGCTGGTGAAACAAGGAAGTATTACTTTTATTTTGGGGGTGGTTAACTGAGGAACAGAGCTCGATAGTTTTTGAGCATCTAATTTGAGGGGCTCATCACCTGGTTTATAGTCATTAAAATTTATGTAGTATTTAAATATTTAGTATATAGCTTCTGCTAACTGAACTTGTACCTTTAATTTAGAGGTCACTTTTGAAAATCAGACTTCCCAGATGTTTCAAATTACAGAGCCATGAAATAAAGGAGTTCAGAGTTGTGGGGGTTGTGGGTTGATCTATGATAGAGGCAAAGATAGAATCTACTTCTCCATGGCAGCATTTAAGTATTTGGACTGAAGAAATGCTTTTTCTTCTTAACCCTTCCAGCTCTTGTCTCCTGTACAATTTCACTCTAGTGTCCTGCTGGTTGCAACCTCCTCATGCCCTTGAGTTTCCATGCCACCTCCCCAGGATCCCTGTTCATTCATGAAGACTTACGCAATACTTAATATCAGAGTCTATGTTAATATATATGTGCATAAATGCTGGTGAGGTTTGATGGCAACCTAAAGTTGGGGATATTGGAATAGCTAAATGTTTAACTTTTAGAATCATAGTATATTTTAATGTAATTTTAATGTATTTTTAACTTTTTAACATTTGAAGTGGTCTAGTACTCCTGTGAACTACGATGGTACTCTCTTTTTCTTCATATGTTATGAAAGAGTATCTAAATGCTAACTATTACTCTTTTCCATACCAGATTGTGAAGAACAATCCTCACCTGCTCCCAGATAACACCATGATAACTGGTGGGAAGTTACTTGGGCCGTGGATGCTGAGTTATGTTCTAAACTTAGTGCTTTCTTTGACTTAGATCTCTTATTACATATTTTTCATGTAGCACACTGGATTTAGAATATAAATTTATACAGTCACATACAGTATAGTTTTTATTTCTATGGCCCTGTATAGTATGAGTAGAATAACAAGTAGTAGAGTCTTGAGAGGGCTTGTGCCTAGTCTTGTTCAACCATCACTGTAAAATCCAGTGTCAGAAAGAAGCTATTTCAGAGTAATGCTGGATATTTAGATACCTAAATCAGTATTGTTCTGTCAGTCCTGTTTTAACTCTTACTTTTTCCCCCCTCTTCACGTCTGTTTGTTTAACATGATGGGTAGTGCTTTTGCACAAAATTAGGAAAATAAGCCTGTACTAAAATTAACATCCTGAAAGTAATAAAACTTAATAGAAGCCACATTTGTGATGGACTGTTTGTTAACAGCAATCTGTAGGATCAGTGCAAACATATCATGTTACAGATACCTCATTCAACATAGGTTCAGAAGGTTGGTTTCAGAGGCAGAGGAGGGGAATAGGGGCAGAAGGGAGAACTACAGACAGGGGAAGAATCTTGTTGATTTATATATTTATGGTATTTTCAGGTTACTTATTCAGGAATTCAGTCATTCTGATCGGCTCTCTATTACCATAAATGGCTTATTTGATTGTTTTTATTCTTTCATAAATAATTTTATATTGCAATGACTAGTTACAGCTGAGCTACTGTTCATTATAGAGTCCCATGTGAGAAAATTGGGGGGTCATAGGTACCTGCTCAGCTTTCATTATTATATCTGTACAAGCTAAACTCTGTTTTCTTGAATTTATTACTAAGTAATGAAAAAAGTGGAAATAATGCAAATAATAATAATGTAAAGACTAATGGCACCAGAATATTTGCTTAACACAACCAGTGCTATCCAGATGGAAAGTATGGAGACCAGTCGTGAAAAAAATATGGGTTTAGCTGGAATCTCTAATGAAACAATACACTTGTGTCTGCAGTATAACATACATATACTTTTCTTAAGGGAAAGTGTAGTAAGCATAGAATGTTTGTTATTGATTTCTCTGCCTCAGTGGCTCCTCTGTTAAGCTGAATATATGCTGCATTTTGGGCCAGATCTTCAGCTGCCATTGTTTGTTACAGAATTACTGGCTTTTCCTTCACCTAGTTAAAAGTGCTGGTCCATCATTCTACATTTTTACTCAGTCCCTTCTGTAAACATTTTAAAATCTCCTATAAGCTGGAAAGACTGAGTTATGCATAGGTCCAAATCACCATAAAAATGAAATGTGTGCAATAAAATAAGTATTTTTTTTTCTTTTTTCCCCACTGAAAAGATTACAGTGTTCAAAAGTTGAAATACAGTAGGAAAGGTGCAGAAAGGATAGCTGCAACCTTTTAGTTATAACACCTACTTTGTCCATGCAGTAGGACCAAAAGTGTATCTGAAGCAGGTCATTCATTAAGACTTACCAAGGACTTCACCTTGTATAATAATCATGATGCAAAGGGTTTAACATTCAGAATGAATTATAGTGATGCCATATCTATACACCAGATATAGTAATAGAACTGTTTAAGCACATTATTAAATGTTTCCAGCAAAAGATTAAGCAGTGTTAAAAATTTGTGGGGTAAAAACCTTTTTTTCTGATCACACCCTTGCTTCAAAATTGAAAGGAGAGAACCTCCTCCTCTCTTCTCCAGTGATGTCTCTGTTAAAACAGTTTGTGTTTCAGCCTTGTTCTATCCAGCTTTACTTGAAATAGGCAAAACCTTCCTCCATGGACAAGCAAGCAGGCTTGCTGTTTTCATACCTGAAATTTCATCACATGAAATATAATTTGCGTGTTAAAGAACTGTAACATCTCTGGGAGATGATCCTTCTCTTTTCCTGCTAGTAATAAGCACTGCAATTGTATATTGTGCCATAAATGATTGTAAATACAGTAGGTGTGGGAGCTTGCAAGTTAAGATTTGTAGACTCAAATATTAGTTCTCAAAAGAATCGTTCTATTAATAGGCCAGGAAATAAATATCTGAAACAGAAGGAATGGAGGAACTCCCATGGCTTGCTGCTTGGGTGTAAAGGCTGTAACTTTTTTTGTCTTAAGAGTTATCCATAAAAATGTCAAATATTCTTATATTTAATAGTCGTCTTAATTCTCTCCTTTGATTTAGAGATAAATATCTGTTTTCTGGAAATGAAACTTGCTTCTACGGTAAAGGAAAATTAATAAGCTCTTTATGTATTGCTAGTTGTACTTCACTATAGAACTGTTCTTGTGGAGCCTGATCAGCTATTTCTGTTGGCAGGCAACAGGGCTGGAGTTTTGCCTAGAGTAGCACAATCTTTTTATTTGCTGGAGAAACAGCTAGTCACCACCTCAGCTATATGATACTCTGCCTACTGCTATGCAGGGACATAGCTGCTCACTGTTTGTGCTAGTGCCCACACCTCTAAATCTCTGATGTCCACACTTTATCATTTCTTTTCCTAGCACTTCTCTGGATTCCTGGTTTTTATGCTTCTGTTGGTTTCTTTTGGCTCCTTCCTCTCAGTCGGTGCCTGACTTGACTACTTGCTTACAGTTGTCATGCCAACTCCAAGCCTGGAAACTCAAGTAGAGAGAGGATTTATCTTTTTTTTTCCTACCCCCTTTTTTTTGTCAAGTACTCACTCACTTCACAGCTACCAAGCTGCATGCACTGAATGCATAAGCATGGCAAACAGCTCTGTGACTTTGGTCTGACACTTAAATTTCTAAATACCTGTTTCTGCTTCCTCCTCCCTTTCCTCATCCCTTCCTTAATCCTTGCTGCTTCTCTGTATTCTGTACATCAGGAAAATTAGTAAGAGATCAGTCAAGTAGGAAAGGGATTTTATAGACTAGTTGTTACATGTTTCTTATTTAAACAGACCTGCAAATGTATTTCAAATGCCCTACATAGACATTTTTTTAAAAAAAATCCATGATTCTGCTCAGTCTTTCTGAAAGTGAGATTTTACTAAATTTGTTTCACTTTCTGTGCCAAGTCCTTCACTATTTATGTGTATCAGCTTTCCAAATAACCAAGTGAAAAATAGAAGAGAGGTGCAGGAAATTAAAAATGCAAACTCGTAACTCTTTATTCCAAGGTAGCATGTAAACATCACACCTTGTTAGTAGTGTATGTAACAAAGACATAGCTCTATGAAATAACTGCTATCCAACAGAAATAGTAGTTTTAAGAGGTTTACAGTGATTGACAGCTACATTCACAGGTGAATCACATTGGAAAACATAACACATTTAAAGGGAATTGGTTTAAAAAGAGGAAGAAACACAGAAATTTCATCTCAGACAATACTGCTCTTTGGAGATTCCTATAGGTAGGTTTGATGTAGGTTTCACAGGAGCCACCTGTATGACTCGTGTAATGTTGCATCTAATGTGTATCTTACTTTTCTCAGGTTCAAAAATTTGTGGTTTGTCATTGAAGATGTTTGAGTTACAAATACTTACAGTAATTCATTACAGTCCTTATTTGAAACTGAGCTTTCCTGGCTGCAGACTTTTATTGAGAACATGCATCTATTTTGCATGAAGGACTTTAGAGAATCAAATAAACTGGCTCAGCCTTTTCACAGTTGGTTAATAGTAATTTCCTTTTCTTCTACTGTATCTGACAAGTATGTTTGCTTTAACTGAGCCCATTCTGAAGTGAAAAGCTTTTATATCTCATTGAAAAAGGCAAGAAACCTCAGATGCCTAAAGAGGCTTTAATCTAGGAGGCAGCTGTTGTGGATCAGTGTTCCAGAGCAATATTGGACATTATTCTACACTTGGGCCACCTCGTAATAATCTCAGGTAATTTCTCTCCAAATACTGGAGACTCTGTAGTTTATATAGAGCACTGACTTTTTCTTCCAGCTGCAGCCCTCTGATCGAATAGGCTAGGACTTACATTGGCCCTTTGTAAGGACAGAGGAGTAGAGGTAATTGTGTCTTGTTGCAAATGTATCTGCAACAACACTAGGTCTTAGTGATAGTAGATAAACTCTGCAATAGATATGTAATGTAAAAGGATTTAGGGACCATCTGTACCTCTTAATCACCACACGTTCTACAAAAGCCTGTAAAAAAAGGCCAGAAGTTAAAAACTGCAATGCTTCATCTTTCTTTGTAGAATAAACACCTTGGGAACCTGTGGTAAGACAACCTTTGATTGGGTGTTTCTGCATGATCTTTAGAAGTGTGTGTATATACACATATATGTATATGTAGTATATATACATGCTACAGTCAAAACATGTGCAGCGTGAGCAAGGTGAAGCAGGCTGTCCCAAAGAGCTTTTAATACTTTAAAGAGCACCAGCACAGCCAGACTTGTTTATTTCTTCTTCTGCTTGCCATCCTGATACTTGCTAATGATGAGACAGGATGTAAACCACATAAAAACAGATGATCAAGCTGCAAATGACCAAGAAAGATTGTTTACATTCTACATCTGCCAAGAGGAAATAAACTTTTGGTATAATATGCTAGGAATGTAGTTTGAAAAGCAATGTTACTTTCACATCATCTCCCTGGTACTTCTTCACTACTGCATTTTGTGCAATTTTTCCTAACTAGATTTATTGTGAGAAGACCCTGGGATGGGAGGAGCCAGAGCCAATTAGAAGAGCTAATTAGCTGGAATGCTGAGAACTGTTGCTTTGGAGGCCTCCCATCTGCACGGCACCATCAAATGCACTTTGCTGAGGAAAGGACAGCTTGTTTGTTTTGGCCATGGCTCATGTGAGCAGAGATAGCGAAAAGCCAGGGAATCCAACTGGATAAAGAACATCTGCAAATGATGTTCTGTTAATACGTGTTATATCCAAAGAAGCCTCGATGCTTGGTCTCCACTCTGGTCTTGGCCACACATGTCGCTTTGTCAGGTCCATTCAGAATCAGCTTTTGTTTCATGTAAATAAGAGGGGGTGCAGAGTCTCTTTCATGCTATTCCACAGTCACAGTGTAAGCTATTTAACAAAACAAAAATTAAAAGTTGGGTGTATGGAAATGCACTGTTGAATGAACATGAAAAACTAATTGTGGATTTAGAAGCTTAGTCAAGCCTTCTGTTGTTTGAATCTCGCCCATGTTTCTTTATGTTTTCTTTTACCTTTGTAACCAAAGAAGATGGACTGATTTTGCAATCCATCCATAGGAGGCCATGAGAAATAAGTTGCCTGATGATCCATGTGATATAGAGGCCAAAAAGTTAAAATACATCGTTTTGAAGAATGTGCTAGGTATCTTTAGAGAGCAAATGGGGACATATTAGTGCAGGCAAGGCTGCTTAGTGCACTTTGTAAACTATGATTTTGTTCTAGACAGCTTGGAGGATTGATTTAGGTTGGACCTTTGACAAGTCCTGTTTCTGTGGATTCTTGGTGGACAAAGACACCTAATTCAGTATTTATTACCAGTTACTTGAAGTAAGTTACATTCTAGGACACAGTACCTGTTCCTTCAGCTTGATAATCTTTTTCTGAAGCAGAAACATCTCTTGCATTATTCACTTTAATGGTTGTAAGGCATTCGTTATGGCACATAACTGTCTGTTACAGAAGTGTGAGTTCTTCATTCAGCATGAGTGTTCATTCTGTTCAGTTTATTTCCAGCAAGGTGAGATGAGCACAGTCTTGAAGCTGCTTCCAGAGAGAAGAATATATACAATTTTTAGAACATACAGTTGGAGAAAATTCACACACTTAGAACAAAACTACATGTAGTTCAGTTGCTTGAAACCACAGGCTCAATTTCATGTCCTGCACGGATGCTTTGCATGGACTCACTGGAATTGATAGATGATGTCCAAGGATGTATTGTTGCAGTATCTTTATGAATCTTCTGTCTCAAGGATTCACCCCTCGATTTAGGTTATCTCCTCCTTTTTCTAGTGAAGAGGAAAAAAAAAAGATTCAACATGGAGTGACCTATGACACTTCAATTTTTATGATGTAGTGCCCACAAGGTAAACCATTAAGTTGATAGTCAGTATTTCACTAACAACTGCAAACATTTCTATCTGCATTGTCCCCTTACAGGAATGGGATTGCTTGAGGAATTAAGATAATATTAAATTAATAACCATTATTCTTAAAGCTACTTAACATTTATACAATTGTTTCAGACTTAATTTTACAAAGAAAGATACTTTTAATTTTTTAATATTATTACTTGCACAATAAACCAATCGATTAAGCTCTCTTAATTGACTTTCTGAACTGACTACTGTTGGGATAATGCAAACATTTCATCTCTCCTTTTTGATTGCTTGTATGTATTCTGTGTAATGGATCTCTGTGACTTGGCTGACAGTGTTTCTTGGCTCTTTTTTGTCTCATCTGAGGTTCTTTGATCCTCTGCTTTTATTAAAGTGATACTGCTAAACTGGTAGGGAAAGAACACACATGCTCTCTCTTGGCACTCAGCTGCTGATAAATAAACCATGGTGCCATGTTTCTAGTTTATGAAGAATGTATAAGAAGATGGTGAGACTTCCAGTCTCTTTTCATCTTTCTGTGTAATTCTTGTTCTCCCTCCTGCTCTTTCAATATTAACACTATATTTAAATAAATACAAGGTCTTCTTTTTTCTTCATGACTATAAGGTACCAGACTGACTTGGCAGCTGCTTGGACACTTTGGGGAAAAAAAAGCTTAAAATTTAAGAGATCTATCTCTTTATACATACATCACTACTCTTAATCTGTGAAAATTTCAATTTATAACAACACAATTCTAAACCAACCTGTCAAAGTTGTCAAATATCCTAAGGAGTAGCTGAATGGGGACCAAGTGCACTGGCTTTCTGTCAGATGGGAGCTGCAGTCCATCTAGGAGCATTTCAGTGGAATATACCAGGCTGCTTTCCACTTGAGAACTGCAAAGAATCTGGAAAGCAGTGCAGAAATGACTTCACTCCACAAGGAGGGACCAAATCAAATAGCTTCTGGTGAGATACGCTGCCACACTGCCTGTTCCCCATCATGTGAATAACTTCAGCCTGTGAGGATCTCAGGGAGTTTGCCAGTTCACTCAGGAGCTTTGCCAGTCTAACTGAGGATACATAAATGATAACCTGCAAATTTACTGCTATGTGGACAGAAAGAAAATATTTTTGGAGCATTTATATGAATGTATTAAACTGACTTGTTACGACTCACTATTTATTACAAACTTCAGTTTACAGTTTCAGACTAAGAGCCTAAGTCCTAACTCTAGAACTACCTGTGCTGCCTTCAGAAATAATCCATGCTTGATGCCATACAACTGCAGGAATCAGAGCTCCTGTGCATGTATGTAATGTTAAATAGTTTTTGTAAACTATTTTGTATGTTTTGATAGATTCACTTTTTTCAGGCGTAAGCATTTTCATCACAGACAACTTGCAGTCATTGTTTTCCCCTGCATTTTATCAAAGTATAATTTTCATCAAAGAATAAACAAAGAAAAAAAAATAATGCTGCCATCCCTTTAACTACTGTCATGATTGTATGATGTATGATTGATGATGGTTTTTTTGGCCATAAATAAACCATTGGTGCCTGAACCCAGGTGAAGTTAGTGAAGTTAGTGTCATTCTCAATTTAATGGTATTTCCACATAGCAGTGTTCTCTCTAAAGTTCAGTTATAATTTCTCTGGGAAGCTTGACAGCTGATTAATACTGTCTTTTTCATTGGCATTGCACTGTCTTACTCCAGGCTGAATCTGTCCATCTCATCCAGTGTTCTTTCAGGCTGGTTGGGGTAATGCATGTCTTGAGTAAGTACCTTTGAGACGACGGGGGATGGATTAACACTAATTCTTTAGCATCGAAAGGTACCTTTTCAAGGTTAATTACCAGTTTTAAGAATATAAATTTTCAATAGTTTTATGATTTGATGCTAAACAGTGACTCAGAGTCAATAATTTGCAAACACACAGTTTTATCACAGCTGTGGTATGCTACACCTAGTAATATTAGGATCATAAAGTGAAATACTGCAACAGATAATCTTTGATGCATCACAGTGATCACAGAGGGTTAGACTTCAGGTTAGATTACCACGTCAGACTAGGGAAGGTTGTGATGTTGGCATTGATCTTGGGTTTGAAAAGAGTTTTTTGAGCTAGAGCTGGACCTGTTGCCAGTTGTCTTCTGTCAGATAGCATTTTCATTTCAGCTGGGCAGATTTAGTTTTAAACTATAGCGTAAAATACTTTTAAGGGCTAGAAGTCAAGCTGACACAGTGTTAAGAGTCCACAACACTGTGGGATTTAAAAGGGAATGTTGGGATGTTTTAAATGTGTTTAAGCAGGAGCTAGTAAACCATACTTGGCTTTTGGTATGTGACAGGTGTTGCTGGTGAAGGAGTAGGTGATGTGAATCACTGAGTCAGTGCTGCTGCCCAGATCCAGGTGTTGTCAGTGTGTGTTTTAACATCATCACCAACAGGAGCCACTTAGCTGTGGTTGGTTCAGTTTCACAGAGGTTGCTAGTCTAGGTGGAGCTTTAATTTCAGGATTGGTGTTAATGTTAGGGTTTAGGCTGGCACAAGCAGGAAGGATTCTGGTTCAGTCAGGTTGGTGAGGTTGCTTTTGACCGTAAAAACTAACACTGGCCCTACACATAACAACAAAAGGCTCTTTCCTTAGACTGAACTTAGGAACAAACCTAAGGGCCTGTTTCACCTGAGGTCAGCTCACTGATAGGACCCAATAGGAGATCCCTGCAACATGAAGATGTGAACAGGGAGAAGTGTTCCTGTTTACAAATGGGTGTACAAAGGATTTGTTGCTGCACATAACAGCTAGCCCTTGTATTAACCTTCCAGGCTGCAGCTCAGGAAGAGACTGCTGCTTCTCTCAAGCCTCATAGCTGAAGCATGGTTAAGTGATTTCTAACGCTCTTGAAGTAAGCTAAAAAAAGGTTCCCATGCTCAAAGTTCCTGTTAGGATTTCAGTTCACATACAAAAGCAGTGCTGACCCCAATTCTAAAATAAAAGCAACGACTCCAGCCCAGATGTACTTAGAGCTACATTGCCCTGGTCCTCAGCAGCTTTGTGTAGACTCAGCAAGAAACTGAGTTTCTCGGGCAACCCTGATCCTTTCATTAAACCTTAAGTCTTCTTAAAACTCTGCCATATTCAGAGGACAGTGGATTAGTGTCAGTGTATATTATACTAGGCAGAGCTTGACAACTTTTCCAGGATCTGCAGCAGCTCAAGTTTGCAAGCCAGTGTCCCCTGCCAGCCCAGGACTACAGACAGTAACTGTCCACCCACTCCAAAGTTGCCTCTCTCCAGCTGTAGGGATTGCAGCTTGCCAGTTTTTATCAGCCCAAATTATAGTGCTACACCCTCTCTGCAATTTATTTTATAAAAGTTTATATATATTCTCTTACAAATGACAAAAGTGCGATCAGCTGGCTGTAGCAAATCCTTGTTGGCTGCATCTTTAGTAACCCAAACTCTCCCATCCATCCTGATCTGAAACCCAGTCCTCTCCTACAGCCCCTTTGCTCAGGAGAGTAGTCACTTTCACTGTGCCTGGGAGGTTCTGGTAATTCAGTGCCTCCTCACATCACGCAGAGACACTCCTCCAGTGTTAATCAGGGGCAGAATAGTTCTGATTCAATAGGTAATTCTTCCTGCTGAGCTGCTTTTTAATGCCTAGAACTGAATATGTCTTTTGCAACCTTCTGAAGAATGGAACAAATTTTGCTTGCCACCAAAACACCATACAGCACAGAAAGGGTGTGGGTTGAAGTTCATGAATTCCTTTGATTGACTAGTAGACGATTTTGAAGTGGCAATTATGGAGAATGGTTTCAAATGCCCTTAACTGATATAAAGTCTGATATTATTTTTTTTTGATGAGTGATTTGTGCTATGCATCCAGCTTGCTTTTGAGAATAGGCTATTAACAGCTTTTGAAAATTTCTCCTCATATTAAGATACATTTTTTTAAAACCCCTACACTTTAGCAAATAGACATTTGCAAGTTAATTATTCCTATAGCATTTGCTCTGCTACAAAAAGTTTGAATGGATTAATCATGTGAAAAAATGAGTACAGTTAACTTGGTTCATAGTAGATTGCATACAGCTTCAGCAGAGCTAGATCATCCGGTATCAAATGATGCCTGAGTGATTCTCCCTGCTATGTATAAACATGAGCAAGGAGGCCTGTTAGTTAATCTTTATTGTTTAAAGAAAAGTAAAGCCCACTGAAGTAGAGTAAGAGAAAATCTGATCTACGTTACAGAGTGGCAGCTTTTTTTTTAACCTCTTTGCTATGGGCTCCATCAGAAGAAGAAGGGGGTGGCCAGCAGGGACAGGGAGGTGATTGTCCCTCTTTACTCTGCCCTCGTGAGGCCCCGCCTGGAGTCCTGTGTCCAGATCTGGGGCCCCCAATACAAGAAAGATGTAGAACTGTTGGAGAGGGGTCAGAGGAGGGCCACAAAGATGATCAGAGAGCTGGAGCACCTGCCCTACAAGGAGAGGCTGAGGGAGCTGGGCTTGTTCAGCCTGGAGAAGAGAAGGCTGCGGGGGGGACCTCATTGCAGCCTTCCAGTACCTGAAGGGAGCATATAAACAGGTAGGGGAATCATCTTTTTAAAAGGGCAGACAATGGCAGGACAAGGGGGAATGGGTTAAAGCTGAAGGAGGGAAGGTTTAGATTGGATCTTAGGGGGAAGTTTTTTACAGAAAGAGTGGTGAGGTGCTGGAACAGGCTGCCCAGAGAGGTGGTCGATGCCCCACCCCTGGAAGTGTTCAAAGTCAGGTTGGATGGGGCCCTGGGCAACCTTGTGTAGATCCAGGCCTGAGGTTGGTGGCCCTGCCTATGGCAGAGGGGTTGGAACTCTATGATCCTTGGGGTCCCTTCCAACCCTTGCCATTCTATGATTCTATGATTCTATGCTATGTTTTTGTCCAACAGAGTGCATGTTAAACCCTGTATCAATTATGAGGGTTTTTGTATTTTGGCACAAAAGACTATAATCCAGAGTAATCCTTTCAAGTTATACTATTCAAGTTTATAAAAACCTGAACTTCTATCCGACTCATTTTACCTATCTTAATTCTGAGAAGAAAATTTCTGTATCTGACATTTTAAGGTATGATAGTCTCTTTTCTGGAGCCGTGTTTCAAATGTTTAATTATTCCCATGGGAAGATCAGTAGATTTATTAAAAAGTCTCCAGGTTCCAGGATTTCTGACATTCACACCAAACGAGAAGAAAATGCAGGAGGAGAAACACAACTGTGTTACTCTATCTCCTCACCTTGTCTCCAAGTAGGGAAACCTGGACTTGAAGGGGTGAGAGAGAGTTCAGGCTTCATGCTAAATCAGTTTTGGGTCTCGCTCCCAGCATTTGCCAGCTATGCCGATTTTTTTTAGGACATAGTCTGTAAGATAATGTTAATGGAAAGAAAAGCCACAGCCACCACACGCATTTTCCTTTGGCTGGGGGATCAATTTAAATCCCCAGAGCGGCCAGTGCTGTATCCTTCCAGACATCCCTCTCTTCACCTAATCCAATCACCACCATGACCAGAAGCTGCTAACTGTGCTGTGGATTTCCAGATTTCTGCCTTAATTGTTGACCTGCAGGAACTCAAGGCACGAGACGATAGCTGGCTCAGTCAGACGGGTAAACATCTGCAAACCCCCTCTACCCCCAACCCCTGCCCCCAGGCTCTGCTGCAATGAACTGCTGGGAGAGGGTCCCCCAGCAGAGCCCTCGTGCTTTAGCACCCTTGTGAGTTGCAGTGGGATGTGGTGTGCCCTGCTTATGTTGTGTGTGACTCTGGTGGTTTGGCCCCGGCCTTGGTGTCTGCACAGCTCCTTACATCTTCTCACTCCCTTCTCTGATGGCAAATTGCACCTGCCTGTGGTGTTTTTGCTCCTAAATGTGATTCCCAGAGGAGCTGTGACCATCACTGATTGGCTCAGCCTTGGTCAGCAGCATCTCTGGCCTTGAATCAGCTGATGTTCACTCTCTAGGGCCTGCAGAGAGCTTCTATCTGCTTTGTACAGCAGCCATCTCTGCAGCACCCCTTCTCTACCAGCACTTTGCTACGCAAAAGTGCATCAGTGACCCAAACTTCCCCTTTCACTCTGTGCTGCTGGTGGGATGGGCACTGGCTGTAGGATGCAGTTTCCCTGTGTAACTGGGGACAGTCAGGAATTTCACCGAATGATCTTTGGGAGGGTCCCTTCCAGCTCAGTATATTCTGTGATTCTGACATCGTGTTGGTTGAACACCATCGCTGTGGTGTGTCTCAGTGGTTGTACCCCTGTTCTGTATAGTGCTGGTTAAAATAATCCTAAAATAGCCTTTGCTCTCTGTTTTTGGCTTTATTACCACTTGCAGGAGAGGTTTCATGTTCCCTTGCCCACAGCAATCCCTATGTACCCCGGACAGAGTGAACTGCAGAAAGAAAGCGAGGCCTTCACCACACGTGTCAGGTTCACTATGTGCGAGGACAGACAGCGGTTTTCATGTTGGGGGCCTCTCTACAAAAGAAGGTACAGCAGCTGGTGCCATGGCGGATCCCACACACCAGTGACATGCTGTGCAGTGTTTCCTCTTTTAGAAATAACAGTTTAAAAGGAAACAGACTTTGTTTTTGTTGTTTTGCTGTAACCTGCCTTTTCCTGTAGCTGAATTAAGTGCCTCCAACTATCTTTTTCATATCTATTTCTCTAGCCCTTCCTTCCTCCCAATACTTTTTGACAACTATTATCTCCTGGGTAAACTTTTCCAATAGTTATGATCAACACTGCTCTACTGCAGAGTGGTCAGGTCTCCACAACATACGTCCTGCGGAGAAGTCAAGACCATTATGGACATAAATACTATCACTACTGTGCTCAGCTATGGACTGTATCCTAACAAATATCTCTGGTGGCTCGCTGTCAGGCCAAAAAAGTCACCAGGGTACTTCTGCAGTACTGCACATCAGAGAGTTGGAGGGACAATGTTTCTCCATACTGGACTTTTCCAACACAGAATAGCATTGTCCCATATCTTAGATGAGCCACAAAGTCAATGTTGTGCAAATGATGACCAGAAGTTCTAAAGTTTAACCTGATTTGTTAAATGGCTAAACCTATTGTTTAAAATGCCTACTAAGCCATCAGTGGGAGTCACCAGTCTCACTAAAGGATATTATTAGAGAACTTACGGATTATTAAAGGGGTAGCATGTTTGTCCTGGGTCTCACCAAAAAACAAACTCTCATTGATATCCTTCCTTTTCTCCAAAAAAGGGCACTGCTAAGGGCAAGTCAGAGATCTGCAGTGAAGATTGCGGGTTTTTTAAAGTAAAAAAGCCCAACAACTTGTGTGTGCAATTAGCAACATCTGCAAAGAGAGGATTTCTATTATATTTATTTCTGCGATGCAGAAATTTTACATTTATTTTTGTTAAAATGCTGGCATTTCTTTGTCTGTCTTTCCTCCTTTCTTCATTAGCTGGCTTTATACAAGTGGTTCCTTGTGGTTTGTCTGGGATATCGGTAAGCATGTACAATTAAGCCAGCGAGAGGAGTACTGCGAAACAGATGTGGACACAGACCCCGGCATGATTGGGCGGGTGAACTTGCTGGAAGCGCCGAGCGGAGGAGGCCGAGCGTGTTCTTGCTTTCTGATCTCTGGCAGGGGAATGGAGTTGGCTGATAGTGGGGTGTTTTGAACAGCCCTGTGGCTTTGTGGTAACACAGTGCAAAATCATTTGGGAGACCAGCTGGATTCCTGATGTGGAATTATTGTTCCCTGGCTGGGATGTGCTGTGGAAGCAGTGAGCTCTGCTCCAAAACTCATAGGACAACCTGCCTTGTGTAGGGAAAACTGGAGAGCAAGCTCTTGATAAGAGGCTGATTCACTCTGCGCGCAGATGGTTGGCAACTGCAAGGAACAGAAAGGCTCCATGTGAAGTGAAGGACGACCAAGAGCTCTGGGGTGGGTGGAGATCCAGGAGCCTCAGACAGATTTTGGAATAGTTCTGAATGAATAGAACGGGTGCCTTGGCTTACAGTCTCATCTGTGGTTCCCAGTAGCTATACAAAACCAAACTGGAGAACCGAAATAATAAATACCAACTTCACGTAATTCATATGTTAAGGTTTCACAAGCAGTTTTTGTGCAGATCTTAAAACATTATTTGCCTACTGGAACTATGAAAACTCCATAGCTTTAGATAAAGCTGTAAGAAAGAAAGATGTATGTTCAAGATTTCTTCAATTTAAACTTTAAATTAGATATAGCTACAGCAATTAGTTATTGAACCTTCTACAATGGCTTCACAGTAATAGAATTTATTGTGAACTGGCTCGCTTTCCCAACAGGAAAAGATGCAACAGCATCCTGAACAGTCAAACATCACTGTAAAATCTGAACCAATTGTATGGTTTAAAGTAGCAAACCCAATTTTTTATGGCAAGTGTGTTTCCTTTGTTGGGCCTCTATGTCGGCACTGGAAAGGGACTGTTTATTGTCCATTGCTCCTTTACTTTTTGCAAGAGTCAATAGAATAAAGGAGCATACAAGACAGATTCACCTCCTCTCTATGCAGTGTACCCCAGAGACATCACCACTGACCTGTAATCAATGCTTGCAGAGGAAATATCTACTTTGTGTCAGCTGCAAACGCTAGGAAATATAAAGACCCTTTTTTATTTACTGGTACGTATTTCTATGAAAAAGAAAGTTGTGCTATTAAAAGCCCCTTTTTTCTCCACCAGCACAAATGAACGTGTCTTCTCAGCTATTTTCCATACACCAGTGGCTTGTGCCTGCCTAGTTCGACCCTCTCCAGCAGAAATGACTGTAGCAGTTCTTTATTCTGCACATGCTAATGGCAGCACATGCCATGTTTTGAATGTGCCACCAAGCTGCTCGTTGTGGCTGCCCTTGTGTTGTATGTAGCAGTTGTATCCACCACGGCACTCGCAGTCTTGTTCCAAGTCTTTCTTCCAAGAAAGAAGAATCCCTGGTGATTCAGCAACTAAGCAGGAGAATTTCAAGCTTCAAAATAAAGCTAAGGTCACCAAGAACTTACTTCAAGTTAGCTAAACCCATCAACCTTAAATAAATGCAGTGAATGTCTTGGAGGAGGTGAGAGGAGGAGTTGCTGGCTTGATCTGTGAAGAAGGCTCCATCAATGAACTAGAAGGGGGTGAATCCTACTTTTTCATGTGAACATAATTCAGAACTGGATTGGTTCATCATAAAATATTATCTTACAGCAATGCCTATGAAGACCCCAGTCAAGACTGCAGTTTTCTTGTGCTACAGATCTATAGGTGTAGGTATTTATTTGGAGTCCAAGGCATGTCCTTGGATTTAATTTGCAGTCTAATTGTCCTGGTTCTGACCAGGCCAGAGTCAATCTCCCCAAGCAGCCATCACAGGTGAGTTAGCCCAGGCTGTTTTCCACACCACCTGACACTACTTCCTCATAAAAGGGGCTGGTTGGGGAGGGGCAGAGGCTTGGTGCCTCTAGGACAGTCTGAGTGCTGCTGGGGTGGTAGGTCAGTTGGTTGGTGGGTCCTTCTTTTTGTCCTGCAGTGCTCTGTAGTCGTTGAGTTGTTAAGTTACTCTATGATATCATTGGGTGTGAGTGTAATTGGCTGTTACTGTTCTGTGTTCAGGGTGCTTTTGTCAGTAAGCTGTCCTTATCCCAACCTGTGGGGGCTCTTTCTCCTCCAGGAGTGAGCAAGCAAGGTGTGGTGCTCAGCCACTGGCTGGGGCTGAACCACTACACTAGTATAAAAGACTTCTGGCAGGTTGCTTCCATGCAGTATGGCAACATGGTGGGGCTATCATTAATCTTGTCTCTTTTCAGGATATTTTCAGCATTTGCTATATGTTTACTTGCACACTTGCTTCAACCAGAAGCAGCAAAGGAAGGACTGTGCTATTTTTCTTGGTATGCCAGAGTAACCTGATTGATTAACTTGCATCCCTGTCAGTAGCTGAGATGTGATGTTCACATCTACTTTCATGGGGTGACAGAAAGGAGAAATGGATGGCAAAACAATGGTAGGTTTTATATTTTCATTCTCTAAAGGTTAAACTGCTAATTTGCACTTCAAAGTGTTAACCATGCCTGCATTTGTGTTACTCAGGCTGCTCTCAGAAGCCTCAGCTGCTGCTGCTGTTGAAGTCCTGGAAGCACAGCAGGCAATCCAAGACAAGGCTCCATTACCATGTGTGGGCCTGCAGGCATATAATCTCCATTCCACAAGCAACAGTTCAGGTGGAAAGCTACAAATCATTCAGCATGTTAGGTTTTTTCAGTGGCTGGATGAGTAGTGTTTGTTTAACACGTTAGGATGACAAAGGCTGTGAAAATAAGCAGGATCACAATAAAAAGTAAAACACTGATTTTTGACAGAATGGGCAAACCACCAAAATCTAAATCCAAAAGGTGATACTGTCAGCAATGATAAGCTACTGTTCTGACACTCCCTATTTTGTGGAATTGTTTCCTATTTAAAATCACTGCTATCTTGGGAGTGTAGAAAATGGGTTGGTTTCTTTTGTATTTGGCTACCCAAACAAAATCCTAGTGTAGTTAACCTTCTCTGAACTCAGCCTGTGGTGCACATGATTAAGTTATTGGTAGAGGAGTTGCAAAAGGGACAAATGACAAAGATTATAGTTAGGAAAAAAGCAGAATCTAGTGATGACAAACATCTCTTGGGCTTGTACACACATGTATCTAGCAAGAACTAGTATCAAATACTCAGAGGACTCGTGCTGCCTTTGTGTTATACCCAAACTGCCTGCAAAGTTTCCTTTTCACATAGCCCCACCTAAACAGCGAATGTGAATCCAGTTCTGTGCTTCGCAGAGCAGGCATCTGCATTTGTAATTTAGCAATGACCAC
This sequence comes from Laterallus jamaicensis coturniculus, assembly GCA_022605575.1. Classification (NCBI taxonomy): domain Eukaryota; kingdom Metazoa; phylum Chordata; class Aves; order Gruiformes; family Rallidae; genus Laterallus; species Laterallus jamaicensis. The sequence continues at coordinate 13,470,100 of JAKCOX010000008.1, forward strand.
AATAAATTCAAGGTTTTCTTCCTGAGAAAGAGCTGTTCCAGCAATAATTATCCCAAATCTATTTAGCAGTTTGCAGATTGACTAATAGCATGTAATACAATGGGGAAAAGCAGGAATATTTGATTAGCATTTGCCAGTTTGCTACCTGTATATTTTGTTAAAAAATCTTGCTTAGAAAGTTACTAAGCATTTGATTGTATTTGTTTGATTGCTTTGGCTAAAATCTGCACTACCTCCACTGAGGTCATTATATCCAGTAACATTTAGGCTTTAGAAAGTATGTTGCAGATACTAAGGCTTGATGAATATCACATTTGTTTCACTGAAATTAAGCTCTGTAGGCAAAGGGTTTTCTTTGGGGGATTTGGGGTTTTGTTTTGCTGCCAGGGCGATATATCTAGACCTGTTCTAGTTTGGTTTAATAAACTAGCACTTGGAATATTAATCAAAATACAATTTTCAAGGTACAAGTGTAGCACCCCATTACTAAAATATGCTTTGATGTGACTACTGCAAATGCTCTGACATTCCAGTATGTCCATCTTTGCAAAGTGTAATCAGTCCTTGTGGGTTTTTCTTATTCTGCTGAGCTATCAGCATGTAACATCTTCTGAACTATTTTCCATCTCTGCTGTGTGTTCCCACAAAGGTGGAATATTTTATGAGGTCATCTTTCTACCCCTCCCCTCCTGCTCCCTTCTCCACTTGAAAGGGTTCAACTAAAACTGGTGCAGAGAAGGGCAGGAGGAGCAGCATCCAGGTGAGGAATGGCTAAGCAAACCAGGTCTCCTCAGTCCGAAAGAGGACAGTTAAAATAAGATCTGCATCTAGTCAATCATAAGAGGCGTGAAGAGAGTGGGTAACAATTGGTTGTTCACTATCCTCAATGCAAGCACAATAGAGTAATAATGCTAACAGTAGGCAATTTTTTTTTAAAAAGAGGATGTTCTTGAGCTTACTAATAGCCAGACTATGAATGTTTTTGTTGTGGTGCTGCAATTACTGGAAGATGATTTGCATAGACATCACGCTTGGTTTGGTCTGTGGCACTCAGGGACACAGTTTAGTGGTGGACTTGGCAGTGGTAAGTTTACAGTTGGACTCAAGGATCTTAAAAGTTTTTACCAACCTGGACAATTCTCTGACTCAAACACATTAGATGTGCAAAGATTCCTATCACTGTCAGTACTAGCAATTTAAGGTTGTAGCATGTCCTTAAATCTTCATGTTCTCCTTTCCTTGGCCTCATCTATACAAGAAGATTGTACCAGGTAAAACATACTGTAAAGCAAGCCAAGCAATTATGCAAACTCCAAAGCTGTATCTACACTTAACTGTGTTAAACTTCCCTCAATCCAGCTTAAGTTGGTAACGTGGTAAGTTTTTGATTTGATTAAGGAGCTTGCATTGCACTGAAGATCAAAACTTACTTGTACCCAGTTACTTCAACTCAAGTTTCTTTGCTCATAACTTTATGGCTTTTTTTTTAAGATAACATTTTCTCCCTTCTCTTAACAAGCTGAGAATAGACAGTAAGTATCTGTTATACTGCAGTTTGTTTTAAAATTAGAATCATAGAACAGTATGAGTTGGAAGGGACACCAAGGATCATAGTGTTCCAACCCCCCTGCTACAGGCAGGGCCCCCAACCTCCAAGCCTGGATCTACACAAGGTTGCCCAGGGCCCCATCCAACCTGGCCTTGAACAATTGCAGGGACGGGGCATCCACCACCTCTCTGGGCAGCCTGTTCCAGCACCTCACCACTCTTTCTGTAAAAAACTTCCCCCTAAGATCCAATCTAAACCTTCCCTCCTTCAGCTTTAAACCATTCCCCCTTGTCCTGCCATTGTCTACCCTTTTGAAAAGTTGATTCCCCTCCTGTTTATAATCTCCCTTCAGTTACTGGAAGGCTGCAATGAGGTCCCCCCGCAGCCTTCTCTTCTCCAGGCTGAACCAGCCCAGCTCCCCCAGCCTCTCTTTGTAGGGCAGGTGCTCCAGCCCTCTAATCATCTTTGTGGCTCCTCTGACCCCTCTCCAACAGTTCTACATCCTTCTGGTATTGGGGGCCCCAGATCTGGACACAGGACTCCAGATGGGGCCTCACGAGGGCAGAGTAGAGAAGGACAATCACCTCCCTGTCCCTGCTGGCCACCCCTCTTCTGATGGAGCCCAGGATACCATTGGCCTTGCGAGCTGCAAGAGCACACTGCTGGCTCATGTTAAGTTTCTCATCCACCATGACACCCAGGTCCTTCTCACCAGGGCTACTTTCAAGGAGCTCTTCTCCCAAAATTAAGAGCCAAAGGGTTTGGCAGAAGTTTTTGTTTTGGTCAACACAAGCACATGCTTCTGTTTTATGTAGCTAAAGCTAAAACAACAGTCAACAGCAGTTACAGCCCATTTTTCCATTACAATACACTTACCATTTGTAAAGTTCCATGGAGAATGCTTTTTTGTTACTGCTCAACAATCAAATATGAATTTTATATAGGTGATCAAATATGATTGTTGAGCAGTGGCAAGTCAGGATATCTGCCAGAACTTTTTAATCACCTATATAAAAATGCAAAGGCCGGGACACAGAATTAAGCACACATAAGTCAGTCTTTCTCTCCCTTTCTGCATGTTATGAATTGTTAGAATATCTTTTCAACCTATGAGTAGAGGCAGTGTGGTCTGTTGGATAAATCTCAAGGCTTGTACTTTACTACACTTGACTCTGTGACAGGCACCAGGGAAAATCCTATCACATCTTTCTGGACAAGCTTTTCACCAGAAATATGTAATGATGATAGAACCAGCTAGATGGTACTATAATTGTTTATGATTATGTGCTTTATTTTATGGGAAGAATTAATTGCATGCTGTAATTTGCCTGTAGTTCCTGATAAGGCTTGCAGTAAACTAATGTTGCTTGTCTTTCCACGTACCTGCAATTGATGACTCTGGCTTAAATTGGACTCACTGTCCAGGCTGCTGAGTAGTTCAGGAACACCAGCTGTCACATAATCAGGCAGAAGTGTGAGAGGGCATACACAGAAAGGGGATACAGGAGAAAACCTGAATGATTCCTAAGACCTTGTTTTTGAAAGAGGAGCTGATTGTGCTGAGCATTTTTGTTCTGCATTCTGTATATGTCCAGGCACAAACCAGGGGAAAAAAACCCAGAAAAACAACTTGAAAATACATGGTTTACACTTACTGCACTAAGCTCCAGGAAGCCATACTGATGTTCCACTCTAAGGAATGCAGCAATAGGGGACATTCAGGCAAGCTAAATAGTTCAACTAATCCTTCAGCTACTGACCCACAGTAAATCCTCGACTATATGAAGAATCACTGGTGTGACCATGGAAACAGTTGGGGCCAGCACTAATAGAGGTACAGAGAACCTTGCAGGCTGCCCTGGGGTAATTCAGAGCAGGAGGATAGAGGAGCTTGAACCACAGCAGAACATGGATGTTTCTGTGTGCCGGTTGCTCTTCTCCACCACTGCGGCCTGATGCTCTCCCAGGGCAGGAGCCCCAGACAAGGAGTGATGGCATCTGGTAACACAGGGCAGCTGCTCAACGCACTCTGTGCAATGAGCTGCTTAGCAGATCTTTCCTGATGGACAGGGTCTGTCATCAAACAAAGTATTCTGAAGGTATTTCTGTGACTTCTCAGAGGCAAGAAACTGAATGGCCTTCAGCCAAGAGCTGCTCTTTCTCTAGGTGTCAAACTAAATAAGCGAAGAAGGATGTGTGGGTGGATGGCAAAGGGGGCAAAAGAGGGAGCAGAGACACATGGGAAGCCCACAAGAGCAGGGCAGTGCAGGAAGTTATGGACCTCTTCTCAAAAGAGATTACTTCAATTTGCACAAATAGAAAAAAGTAGATACAGACTAAATTCAACCCAAAGCACTTACAAATCCATAGGATGTCTGTGGTCTCCAGGGGCACCATTTTTTTTGCCTGAATTGGATCCTGGAGGTTGCAGACAAAATTATTCTTGGCTTTAGCTATAGGATCAGTGTTTGCTCTGGCTCTTTTCTTCTTAACCATTTTGTGTGTAAGTGGAACAGAGCCAAATCAACTTTCTTTTTTAACACATTTTAATTTTTTCATTATAATCAAGAAGCAACTGCAGACAATTTAAAGCATATTGTAGGAAGATGAAGTTCTGGGAGAATATTCAGAAGAAAAAGAACTACTTTGAGGTGCTATTTAAGAAAATATGTGTGTTTTCTTTCACTCTGACAAACTTGAACTCATCTCTGTCATATCCCTCTATATATTTTGGTGGTTTTAGAACAAGTCACTAAACAGATCAAAGAAGATAGCAGTTGTGATATAAGTCTCCATCTGTTGCCAGCCCCCTTCAAGTGGTTGTCTTTCATATTTAAGGACATTTAGTGGAGCATTTTGCCAGCTTCGTAGTATGACCATAAGAGGCCTCAGGCTCTCAGCTTTCATAGCTCTATTCCAAAATTAGAGCCCTCATGAGCTGGCAAGTTTCCAGTTTCTTAAACAAAGTATGGCAAAATCCAGCACTGCGAGTTATTATCACTTGTCCCCAACATCCAATCTCTAAGCGCCTCTACTGGTGGTGTCCAGTGTTTTGGGTTTGTGTAGCAAGGTTTTGGGGGGGTGGGGGGGTGGGGGTGGGATGCTGCAGGGGTGGCTTCTGCAAGAAGCCCCTAGAAGCTCTCTGCAGGCCCCAGAGAGCAAACACCAGCCGGCTCAAGGCTGGACCCACCACTGACTGAGGCCGAGCCCATCAGTGACGGTCACAGTGCCTCTGTGTATCACATTTAGGAGAAAAAACCCCTACACAAGCAGCTGCTTTTTGCTGCCAGAGAAGGGAGCAAGAAGATGTAAGAAACTGTGCAGACACCAAGGACAGGGAAGAAGGGGGCAGGAGGTGCTTGCAGGCACTGGAGAGAAAGATTCCCCTGCAGCCTGTGGAGAAGACCATGGTGAAGCAGGCTGTCCCTCTGCAGACCCTGTAAAATGATGGGGAGTAGAGACTGTGCTAAACCCATATTGCCATCAGAAAGACCTAAAAATCCAGATATTGTAAAGTGTGTTTGACTCCATAATTCTTCATAGATCCTTAACAACCTCCAGAGACTGAATAAAGCATCACTTTTTGAGAAGTTTCAGTGGCAGCATTTTATCTGGCTGTTCGTTTTCCCGTATAATGTACTTGCATTTTGTATTTCAATGACAAAGGAGGAATTCACAAAGGTTCACTTCAATGGGGACGTGCATCAACAGTAGGGAGTTTTGGGGGGTGATTTAGAGCAGGAGTTTAACTTCAGACACTCTAAATCGTACCTCTCAAGGAGCCCCTTTCTTTCCAGTGCCTGTAGAGGAAGTGCAGAGAGATTAGCCTCCATCAACACTCCTCCAAATGTCAGCGCAAAAGATTGCCTATGACGGCAGTTAGGAAATCAGATAGTTTAATGCTGCCATTAATTAAACAAAAACATTAAGGCAGTCTCACCGCACGGTTTCATAACTGTAACTGAACTAGAATTTCAGTGCTTGAAGAGATTTTTATAATTAATTGCATCTGTGGAAGCAACAAAACACTAACGGTGTCTGAAAAATTACCTCTTGATGCCCTTCGCATATTGAAGTGAGAATAAAGGTACCCTGTCTTTTCATAAGTGCACTTCTGGTCCAAGAAGAAATGCCGTTCAGAACGTAGTATATAACCGTTGCAACATATAAATAAAGCGGGGTGAAAACTTTGTTAAAGTATTTACATGTACTGGAAGATTTAATGTTTCCTCAAAAACACCATTTACAGAAGTGGCTGATACAGTAAAAAAAGCATTTAACCCTTGGGCCGTGTTTCTGAGCATTTCCTGGTATAGGTTCACGGTGGCAGCATGAGGAACCATAAATCTGTGGAAGACACCATGGTAAATGTGTGAATCAGATGTTCTTGGACTCCATCATGGGTGGACTCCATCAAGTCAGGGCGAAGGAGACTTCTGCTTTTTGTACTATGTTGGCCAGACAGCAGGAATTAAAGACAACCTGTACCCATATGCTGAAAGCACACATCACTTTTGACGAAACATACTATCCATATCCAAAAAACCCAATACATCAGGTAATATTCCTTTCTAAATTCCAGGCTGGAGTAGTATTTACATTTTGTATCAATCAGGAGCCAGAAGCAATTTGGTAGGATTTAAACCAAGATAAGAATCTTTTTGTATGTAGTATATGAAGATCTTTTCTATATGAGCTACTAAAAATTCCAAGACAGGCACAAAGGTGTTTTTTGGGTTTTTTTTAAAAGGCTCATCCTGACCAGATGTGTGAATACCTGCAATGTTTGCAGATATAAGTGATGCTGAGACATCCAGATTCCTCATAACTTCAAGAGAACTTTCTGCAGTTGATCTGTTTACCAGCAGAGACACTATTATATCCATGTTACACACCACAATGTATGTAAGAACACAGAAAATGACTACAAACCCATGTATTTTAACTGTGATATTATTCTACAAAGAATTCTTTTGAAATGTTAACAAGCACTGAGATTGCATCCCTCGTTAGCATTAATGTCTGCTATCATTTGTTACTGCTAAATGCTTTTATTACCGTGTAGGTAGCTTCATCTCCACAGAGAATGCAACAAGAAGTATTCCGGTGTAATGCAAATATGGGCCTACAATACAATTCAGCCAGAAATCATAACCTCCCTCCATCATTTTCTCCATCAGTAATTGCTGCAAGAGGAGCTTATTTGACACAGAAGAATGAATTGCTACTTTAGTGGTTTTTACTGAAAAGAGCAAGACCTGTAATGTGCAGGGAAACTCAGCAGGTACGTATGCGTTAAGCGGATTATTAAAAGAATACAATATGTGAAGATGAGCTGGACCATTCCAGTGCATGTAAGACATCTTCTCATTAATTCTATTTTATTCAGAAACAGTCAGAAACTTATTAAACGTATTATCAGTCAACTAGAATTTCCTTTTCATTTCAGTTGATATAATTTCTCTCTCACTAGCTTCCTGAGGCTCTAGGATTGCTCATTGGTGATTATTAATATAGTATCAGTATTTTGGCCCCTATTAGATATGCAGGTACTGAGCCATGAAAACACCATTAATTTTCAGATGAGGAATTCAGGGGAGATATCCATAGCAGCTGAGTTATGGCAGGTTCAGTATTATGGCTGGGCTCCAAGCCAGCCCTATGAACCTTCCCATATTACCAGCTATTGAGGGCATGCAGTCACTGGTGGGGAGTTCGGCTTGAGGGCTGTATTAGAAAGCTGAGACCCCAGGAAAGGCAACCATATGAAAGGCAGGTCTGAGGCAGCTTGGCAGCAAGTCAGCTTCTAAGTAGTAATGCTTGTATTGAAGATATTCTGCCTTCCACGCTTAATAGTAATAAAGTTTGATTGAAGACATGTTCAAGTTGCACTCTGGCTGATGCCAGGTATTTAATATTAAGCAGTTTGGGGAGTTTTGCTATCTGAAGCAAAATGGATTTAGATTTATTCCAGACTTTCACAGTAGAAACTTGCTCTATGGCCTGGAGCGGCTGAGCCAGAGGAAAAATAAAAGGCTACTGGAGGTCCGATCATCTTCCTTTTGGCAGAAGAACTTTTCAAAATCACACTTTTCAAAATTGTTCCACAGTAGGAGGAGCTACCCACTGCTGCAGCACCAGGAAATCCCCGTTTTGCCTTGAAATTGCTTCAGGGTCTGACATGATGATGATGATATTTTTTTCTGAAAGTGTGGAGCTCAGGATTGCTGTGATGATGAACTCCTTCCCTCCCTCCCTCCCTCCCTTCCTCTCTCTCAGAGACACTTTCCAGACAGTGTGTTTGCAAAGCTACGTTTGCTGCAAACAGGAGGCTCAAAAAACAAAAAAGCAAATTAAAAGAGGCACAAGTTACATATTGGCTTTTTGGTTTTGTTATTTAGAAACCCTTCTGATCCTGTAGCAATCCAATTATGTTTGAAGCCTGGCTGATGATTTCTGAATGCTTGATAGCACATCAGATATCCTTGGGGATCCACAGCAGGCTACAACTGTTCCATAAAACCTGTACTAAGTTAATATACTGTTCTGCCTTTAGTTGACAGATAGAGGGGCAGCCTTGCCAGTACAAATTCTTCATTTACTTCTAGGTGATGGGAAATACAGTGCCCGTATCTGAAGCTCTGATTAAGGAATTTATTAGCTCAACATTTCATATCACTAGCTAACAGCACACATGCAAATACGTGCTGTATTCATTTGGATTTGCATTTGCATGGATGGCTTTACCTATAATGCAGCCGTACACTTTTAGAGGATAAGAATTGTCAATAAAGTAATCAGTATATGGAAGGAGATAAAGCCCTACCTGGAGCATAAACAAAGAATTTAAAATTGAGGACTGTTGGTGTAAAGGGTTTTGAAATGTGTCTACAGGCTAAGTGTCCTTTTGAAGCTAAGAACAGGTAGCCAGAGAAAATTAGGAGACATCCTTCCACACTAAGCCATGGCCTGGGAAAGCAGGTGACAGGCCAAAGTGTGCAAACATGCCACATCGTCCTGAACACCCTTACGTACACCCTTACAGTAACAGCTGGAGGTTGTTTCAGGCTCTCTGCTTGATGCAGACAACATTTTAGTCTTCCGTCTCAACACCTTTTGAGTTTTTATCCTACCTTCATTGCTAGATCTTGGCCTTTCTCTAGGAGAGGATAATATTTTGCAGACGAACCTGTGTGCCTTTCCTAATGACCCAGTGACCTTTGTGGTTTCCTGCATGGGGAAGCGCCAGAGCAGCAACCTCAGCTCTCCCAGCAGATCGATCCCAGCTGACTGCAACGCATCTGCGATTGGACCACTCTTCTATTTGCTGACCGTAACAAGCCAAGAGCCAGGATGACAGTGAAACATCTGCAAGGAAGAGCACGTATTTCTTCCTTCTCCTGCTGGAGATCCCTGGCTAATTTTGGAATGCTTTCAGCTGCAGCAACGTGATAATTTCAGCTTTGTGCTGCTGCGTGTCCCCTATGTTTTTCCCTTGCTGCGGGCTGGGGGAGGAGGTGGGGGGATGAGGAAAGGAGAAGGGGTTTCCCTAGTGCAATTGTTTGTGTCAGGTAAACTCTCTATAAATCTCTTCTTGAAGAATTCAGTTCATTAATGCTCAATTAGACACCAATGGCTTGACTTACCTCATTAAGGCTAATTTAAAGTAGCAGAAACAGCAAACTGCCATTAGGGATTTATAGGTAGAGTTTTAGTGGGCTGTGAACAGACAAAACCCAAGGCTTTTACTGTACTTTTCACTCATGTTTTTGAGCATAAATACATATTAAAAGAACATTTACTAAACCTGGTGTCAAACTCTGAACATGTCACAAGGAAGACATTACTCCATCCACTAATTTACCTGCAATTCTTTTTTTGTTTGGTAGGTTAAACCATAGTTATATTTTACTTTGAACAATACAGCAGCATCGTGGCCTGTATTAAGAATAGTGTGGTGAGTAGGACTAGGGAAGCGATTGTCCCCCTCTACTCAGCGCTGGTGAGGCCCTACCATGAGTACTGTGTTCAGTTTTGGGCCCATCACTACAGAAAAGACATTGAGGTGCTAGAGTGTGTCCAGAGAAGGGCAATGAGGCTGGTGAGGGAGATGGAGAATAAATGTTATGTGGAGCAGCTAAGGGAGCTGGGGTTGTTTAGCCTGGAGAAAAGGAGGTTAAGGGGACATCTAATTGTTCACTACAACTACCTGAAAGGAGGTTGTGGAGAGGTGGGGGCTGATCTTTTCTCCCTAGTGACAGGCAATAGGACAAGAGGAAATGGCATCAAGTTATGCCAGGGAAGGTTTAGATTGGATATTAGCTAAGAGTTCTTCACAGAGAGGATGGTTAGGCATTGGACAGGGCTGTCTAGGGACGTGGTGGAGTCTCCATCCCTGGAGGTATTTAAGACAGTTAGATGTGGTGCTGAGTGGCATGGTTTAGTAGTGGATGGCAGGTTAGGGTGATGGTTGGACTTGATGATCTAAAGGGTCCCTTCCAACCAAGACAATTCTATGATTCTTTGATATTAGGTGAAAAGACTAAGAAAAAAGTCTGAATAAAGTTTTTCCTTTCCCAAATACTCATAATCCAAAGAAAGTTTCTACAGAATTAATATTTGCTTGCATTGCATCTACCAGCACAGCAAGAACAGGTTTATTTTGCTTCTGAAGCAATTTTGCAGGAGTCTGTGCATGCCCGAAGCAGAAGGGTATGGACATTATGAAATACTCACAATTTCAAGAGCTTTTCTGGGTGAAAATTACTCTGGTAGCATACTCAGCACTTTTGGAGGCCCAGGTCTCCATGAATGTAAGCCAGTTCTTTTCCTTGCCTAGCTGAAAACATTATCTGATGCTTCAGACTGCACTGTCCCAGAAATGGCTGCACGAGTACAGCAGGAGAGCACCTACACCTATTCATGTGGATCTATAACTCTATTTGGATTAATAAACTAAACTTCTGGTCCCAGAGGTCTAAAAGTAACCAAGAAGTTTGGTGTCTAATCTATAATGCTTAGCCAGGCTACTTCTAAGGTTAACAGAAGTGCAAGACTTTTACAGGTCCTCTACAAAATCTCTATAGTGGTTGTCTCACCTTTATTGCCAGGTTGCATGCTGTACCACTGGGTTTGCTGAGGTATGTTACTTTAAGAAGGTAGAAGTTAGGTAAGGTTTCAAGTTGTCATTTTTTTTCTCAATCAACCATGGTATCAAGCAATATTCTGGAGGGTTTGAAAGAGGCAAAATTAAAGATTTTGAGTAGTGAGAGCTGTTTTTTCTGGTCAGTCACCAGAATCTAAAAGCTGCACTAAACTACAATATAGGTATAAATCTGTGTGTCTGTGTGTGTATGCACACATTTATGACACTCCATTTGACAGACAAAGGATGGCATATCTCATTCTCTGATTTATGCAAAATGGTCTTCCCAAAGATGAGGCAATCTCAGGAATTATTTCAACCCAAAATTTATATTCACCTGTCAAAGTTTAAGTGTACTTTCAATAAAAGTATTCGGATACACCACTGCCATCAGATAGTGCTTTTTTAGCCAAAGACTCTTAAAAGTGGAGTGACAGGTCACATAACTCACGTGCTTGAGCATTTGAGTTTAAAGTTTAGCACTGAAATTCATATTAAACTTGTACAGCAAAAAAATGTTGAGTTTTAACGACATTTTTCTCTTGTGCTAGAGATATTGCAAAGATGTGCTCCATCAAGAACAGTTTCAACTTAAAATAACAGTTCTTTTCCGTTAAACCCTCAGACAAGCTGCAGACTGGGAGTTCACCAAAGCCATCTGAGCCGTGTCAGACAAGTCAAAAAAGATAGGTATGCCTTCAGCTGTCACAAATGAATGCAAATATCAAAATAGAAATACTTATCCATCCCAAATGGAAAGTTATTTGTGTTACTCTGAAAAGAAACCAAAACATTAAGAGAAGATAAAACATAACCACAACCTCAAGGTCACTGAAATGTCTGTTGAAGACTATAGTCATGTCTCTTAGTAACAGAGATAAATCATAACCTTTGACTTTTGGAAATTCATCTTCAAAATATCCACAGTTGCCGTAGCTCTCTGTTCCCATCAGTTTCTCTGACCCCTCTCAGAGAGCTTGACTCTGAAATGGGATGCTGAGAAAAGGAAATCTCTCGGATCTGGAAGATTCTCTGCATTTTTTAATCTTCCTTCTCTGATTTCCCTAACAGTCACTGCTAAAAAATGTCTGTATCTTCTGTGCTACAGCTGAGTATCATTTTGAAAGCAATGTTAAAATCTAGTTGTTAAGATGCACTTCATCTAGAAAAGTTTTTTCTGGTGAAGTTCACGGCAGAAATTCGGGCATCATTGTACACAGAAAACCTAAAACTTGTCACAGTAACTCAGGTGACATGAAGCCAGTTCTCTCAATTCAACTGAATGCTCGCTTTCCCCCAACAAAATTTAATATCTGAAAATTTGTACACGCCAGCTAGGAGGAATTTTTAAAAGGAGACATGCAGAACAGCCTTCCTCCAGCGCTGCCTGGACTGTGAGTCAGTCTGCTTTTACCCCAAAGTTAAAATCAACAGTTAAACTCTGAAAAACTCCTAACACTGTGGTCTGGTGAGCAGCTGAGCTGGTCTAAGAGCCTGCTGTTGCCAGAAGGAAACGCCTTCACCCCACCATCTCTCCTCCTGTGCAGACCTAGCATCTCACCCGCAGGCTCAACCCTCTGTGATGCCGCAGCCCCCTCATGCAAAGGAGCCACAGTCTGAACGAGAGGGGCAAGCAGAGGTCGGGAAGCTGGATGACTGCCTTGAGATCACTCTGTAAGTCAGCAGAAAGAACAGATGGAAATTCTGGGGTTTTAAATGCCAAGCCCTGCCAAGCGGTCTGTGCCATGCCTTATCTGAACAGGCACAGGTGGGGAAAACAGGAAGAGGTTAAATAAGCAGAGGGGTTTATCCTCCCTCCTTTCGGGGAGGAAAAAGTCATCAAATCAAAGGAGCTGATTTTCAGCTTGTGTTTAGAAGGCGGCATTGATATATAGATCACGGCTCAGTTGGACAAGTAATACCAAATACTACCCCGTTTGTGCAAGTCACAGAGGAGTGCAGCAGTCCTTCAGCCTGATTTCTGAAGGCTCCTGCAGCTGTGGTGGTCACCTGGCTCTCAACGCCTCACCCAACCGCTTCTAAACCCATTGGCCAACTTCAACCCAACATTCATCAAAAGCCATGTCGAAACAGTGGAGGAGGAGACCTGAAATGATACTGTAAGGAAAGCAGGGCTGCAATCTGGGGTCATTCAGGAGGAAGAGGGGAGCGATCATGGTGCTGTGGAAGAATTTGGGAGACCCAGAGATAATTTAATAATATTGCAGCAAGAAGTAGTGGAGAAGAGCTAGGGCTATGGCTGTAAATGGTCGTAGGGATCATCACTATAGCAATCTAGGCTTGTTGATGTTACCCTTTCTTTCATGGATGAAAAAATATCTTTGTGGGGTTTTTAAAAAAGTATCAGATGTTTGAATCTTTTTTTTTTTTTCCAAAATTTTCTTGGTGATCATCTGCTTTCAAAGAGACAGGGAAAGCTTATATGTTTGAGTCTTTAGTGGAGGAAGACAATACAGAAAATAAGCAATCAATGCATTTACATAATTTTGCATCTTACATGTCCAGTTTCCCAGAATACAAGCATGGGCTCAAGTCTGCAGCAATGTCTGTATTTAATTTGTCCTTTTCAAAGTGAAGTTCTTTGGGTTTTTTTATCAGTGTGTTCCTAATTGCTAAAGTAAATGCAAAACTAGGTCCAAAATTTGAAATGAGACAGTGTAGTGGCTGACATAATTAGGAAAGGAGACGTTTCTGCTAATTGTTTTCCAGTGACTTGGAGACAACGCAATAACACTCCTGAGCAGTGGGATGAGTTCAGAATAAAGTGTGTGGTCACAGGCAGTTGCACATCATGGATTTTGTCCTTTGGAAATTAATGAGCAAGGTAACCATGAAACAGCCTTAACATTTGCAAGTTCATTCAGAAATAATGATGACAAATTTTCCTGCATGATTCAAGTCTAAGTAAATGTTACTGTGCTCCAGAGCTGTCACTTCTCTTAAAATCACTGGAGGTTGTGAGTGGCATGCACAGGCTGGGCAGGAAAGCTGGATAGGGACTCTATGTAGGGGCATGTAGCGATAGGACGAGGGACAGTGGTTTTAAACTAAGGGAGGGTAGGTTTAGATTAGAGTTCTTCACTGTGAGGGTGGTGAGACACTGGAAGAGGTTGTCCAGAGATGTGGTGGAGGCCCCATCCCTGGGGGCATTCAAGATCAGGCCTGATGAAGCTCTGAGCAACCGGATCTATTTAAAGGTGTCCCTGCTTACTGCAGGGGGGTTGCACTAGATGAGCTTTAAAGGTCCCTTCCAACCTTTCTATGCATTCTATGACTCCCCCAAGACCTTTCCAAGCCCTGGAGGAGCAGCATATTGAGCAGAGGTGCTTCCATCTGCAGAGGGTTTCACAACACAAACTGTGATGCCCTCAGTTTGCCACGACAGTTAGTGGGACTTCAGGGGTGAAACAAACCTGTCCATGGCAAAACCGCCACCTTCAAAGTCTCCATGTTGTCTCACAGCTGCAGCATGTGTAACAAAAAGAAGCATTTCAGCAAGATCAAGCTTTATCAGCTTTGAAAAGAGTAATAGCATAGGCATGCTTCAGTGTATAAAATAGATCACAAGAATATCCTGCCCCGAGTACTCCACTGTCCTGTCCCCTTTGCATAAGCCAACAACAACAACAACAAAGTCTGAGGGAAGATTTTTGGCCTCCAGCACTTGATAAATGAATGCAAATTAATAACTGATCTGTGATGAACTGTAAAATCAGGGCTGAACATTTGTATTGCCGTGTGGAGGTATGCAGGGACAGAGTGCCTCAGCATCAATCAACAGAGGAAGGGGAAAAGACTCCAAGACAGCTATCGAGCAAACAGCCACGCGAAGCCCTTGCAGGCTTTCCCGGGGAGCTTGGAACACTGCCTCATTTATTCCAGATGTAACCTACAAGAGTCATTTGTTCTGATGATGGCTAGATAGCAGCATTTCAGATATGGGTCTCAAATGGTAAGCGACGAGCGGTTAAAAATAGCCGTCACACAAGCGCTGTTCGCATCAGCGAGTAGAAGATCTGGGATCACACTTTACAAGGCCATCTTTTGTCCTGGGTCCAGAAAGGCTGAGAATGTGACACTGAGAGTAGCACGAGATGACTCTGCTTGGTCACTATATGAGCTTTAGCAAGAGCTCCTCAACATTTTTCTCCATAATTTGCTAACTTCTCAGGCTCTTCGGGTTTTTTTTGATCTATAAAACGAAGAGATTCCATACAATACTCAACTTCTCCAAGACCTAATTTTTAGTATTTATAAACTTGCTCTGCTATGGAAAATGTACATCTCATGGGACAGTATCAGGGTTCCAGAGTTTCTTAATAGAAACAATTGTGCTGAGATCATCTTGCAATGAGAAATTAGTATTACCCAGGCACCAGTATTCATCATCAGAAGATTCATGGGCAGTCTTGCAGAACTGCATCATAACTTTCTACACATAAAAGGGTAGATTTGTAAAACATAAATGCTTGTTGCATTACAGCCTAGAGAGTTTTCACGTTTGGTAGATTTTTAGCTTAACAACAATATTTTTAATTTTTATTTTTAAATTTATGAGTTTTCTCCCCTTTGGGATTGATCTTTGTTACTCTGAAAAATACAGTGTGTGAAAAGACAGCCCATAGTTAAGTGCAATATAATTGACAGGATCAATCTAGGTTAACAAGTATAGCAAAACCCAGTAAAACCAGCAGCAATAGCTGATGTGTTAGGATGCCTACTCACAATTTCATAGAAAATCACACAGTGAGAATATATCTTGAACAGTAGGTAGAACTGCAAATTGAATTTCTTTACCAAAGTAGTTCATTTTATGAGACACTTTGAATCTTGCATATGAAGGTGGAAGAAGGATGATGAAAGTGCTAAAAAAGCAGAAGTATGTATGCAAAACCAAAAGTTTTAATTTATTAAAGTGATCTAAATGCGAATTATAATGGAAGTATTCCCATTGCTAGTAAAAATCTTGAGCTTGCATAGCAAATAAATAGAGAGATAGATAGTACTTACAGGTCTTTAAAAAACTCCAAAAAGAACAAAACAAAAGAGAACAACAAACCCCTTCTGTCTATTGAAATGGGCAGTTTTAGGAGAATAAGAAAAAGGCTGTATTTTCCTTATTATAATATATCCTTCCCCTCTACTCTGCCCTGGTCAGGCCCCACCTGGAGTATTGTGTCCAGTTCTGGGCTCCCTGGTGTAAAAAGGACAGGGATCTCCTTGAGAGAGTCCAGAGAAGGGCTACGAAGATGTTTAAGGGCCTGGAACATCTATCCTATGAGGAAAGGCTGAGAGAGCTGGGGCTGTTCAGCCTGGAGAAAAGAAGACTGAGGGGGGACCTAATCAATGTTTATAAATATCTTAAGTATGGGGTGCAGGGGGAATTGGCCAGCCCCTTTTCTGTGGTCTGTGGGGACAGGAGAAGGGGCAATGGCTGCAAATTGGAGCACAGGAAGTTCCGCATCAACATGTGGAAGAACTTTTTCACGGTGAGGGTGACAGAGCCCTGGGACAGGCTGCCCAGGGAGGTGGTGGAGTCTCCTTCTCTGGAGATATTCAAGACTTGTCTGGATGCCTATCTGAGTGATATGTCCTAGGGAGCTGCTTTGGCAGGGGGGTTGGACCCGATGATCTCTCGAGGTTCCTTCCAACCCCTACGACTCTGATTCTGTGATATGTATGACAGAAAGCAACTGGTTTCTTTAATTGCAGAATAAAAGTCACTTGTTCAAACAAGCAGAAAACTAAGCTTTGTGCATGTTATCGCCATCTTGAGAAGCCTTTTCTGGAGAACAAAGCACTGTCACCAACTCTGGGCCTTGGATCATCCCTGTGGTAAACTCATGTGAAATTCTCAATGATTCTAAGCTCCAACTGTTGCTTTAATTTGACATAATAGAAAATACTGGGTTTCACTAAAAGCATCTGAGAGTTCGATGCTATTTATATTTCAAGTACAAGATATGATGTATTCCAGCATGCTTTTTAAGTTGGACATTGGCAGCAGAAGTTTTTGGATGTGAAAATACACTTTGAATGTTCTTAGGAAATGTAATGGTTGTGTTATTTATAGCAAATAACCACTTAAATATCTTTTTCTTGTGATTTTGCTTATGAAGTATTTTTTTGGTTGTCAAAGAGACAGGACTCTTCCCAGCAAATCATATGATGACAAAAATGTGATAGATAATTTATAGATAATTCTTCAGAGAGCTATTCATGGGAAGGAACAGAAGGAGCGAGAGAAAGACAGTGAAAAAGAAACGAGCAGGAAACAACTTTCATGCACATACTGGAGTACCTTGCACTAAAAAAATATAATTTCCTCTGCATTTCCAGCCACTTCTGGGAATAAGCATTTATCTCCTGAACAGCTGAATTAAAGGACTGAGCAACCGGGGTGCAATTTTTACTTTTCTGAACAAGTACAACCTCTGCATTCCATTTTCTTTCTGTATAAGAAGTGACTAAAGGAAGGAAAATCAGTTGGATTTTAACATTTCAGTGTGCTAATTAGGCACGAAAACATTAGGACCTGGATATTAGGGTGAAGCTGCAATTAGCTGAGATTTAATGAGCTGTGTAATGATAAGTGACAGGGCTAGGTAACTTTACAGCCATAATTTCCTGACTAGATGAACTCTTAAACACTGCAATCCTACATCCTACCCCAAGGCACGTTGACCTTTCTAGCAGCCCAGAGGAGAAACAACTGCCTGCAAAGTTTTTAGGGCCTACACAATATTGTAGCAACAGGAAATTCCTATAGTTTCAGGGCAATTTCTCACTCTGATCAGAGTAAGCATCATTTTCCGTGCTAGTCTAAACATTTTTTTTTTCTTGCTCCTTATAATCTAGTTTATATGGCTGGGAGGGTTTGTCTGATGACAAGAGGATCCTCTGAAGTAGCCACAGTCAGATAGGATATCAAGGGCATCCAATATCCGCGGCCACATCAAATATAGTTTGGGTGCCGGAGAGGATGCGCAAAGACAGCCTATAATAAAACACCTCATAAAAGAGGACCAGAAATGCAATTCCAAAAAGGAAGCAAAACCCAACACTAGAAAAACTCTATTTGTAACAGTCAAAAACATCAAGGAGAAAGTCTGCTAGATGAAGCCTGAGAATCGAGTGATCTGCAGCCATTAATTACTTCTGGCTTTCCATGGCTCTTGACGAGTCAAATTCTCACTGCAAGTCTTAACATTGGGCACGTTACAGATAAAAAAAAAAGTGATCTGAAACAGGTAAAAATGTTATTTTAAGATGATGAAGTTCTCGAATTCCCTATGGGAGACATTAACATATCACTAATGCTTTCAAAACCCAGTAAAAAGAATTGTTCTTTTGAATCTTAATCTTTCCAGGATAGCTAAACTGTAACAGGTACCATACCTGTATGACCACCTACAATTCTTTCCCCTTCATTCACTTGCCCCGTTTAGCACAGAGCACACATTTGCTGTGACCTGTAAGCACATCATGGAGCAGGACCTGAATTTTACCCCTCATCTTTCTTTTACTCCTAATCTAAAATGTCTTTCCATATAACAGAATTTCTACTGAATGAGACTGAGAGCTAAGGCAGTGAAGGAACACCTGGAAGGCTCAAAAATACCTAGATTCTGCTTATGCTGAGATTTTGGCAGAATTTTAAAATCTAAACACCTAAGACCTCAATAGTACCCAATAGTGTCTGCCTGTACATGCAGCAAGAGGCTGGGCTGAACAGTGAGCTCCCTACTCATGTTCGAGCATGGTCCAGGTTTTCCATGTAGGCCATGGGGGTATCAAACACCCAGGTTTTTGGCAGAAAACCCATCAGCCTGGTCACGTCCGTGGAAAATGTACACAAACCCTATGTATACACAGTGCATGGGACTTCAAAACTGAAAACAACTTTTGAAAGTGGGTGGCAAGGGAGGAAGTGATGAAGAAAACAGATTAAGCTTGGCATTCCCCAAATACCATGTCTGTTATCTCTACTTTTATATATGTGCACAAACTTATGGGTGCATTAAGTTAGTGATATGATACTAACTGGATGCTTATCATAAGTCCCAAGCTGTTCTGACACGTAGTTCAGAAACTCTGAGGCTATGAAACACATGGAACTCCTCAGCAGTGTTACCAGGCCATGATACCCCACAGCCTTTGTCCTCCACCTGCCACTCTTCAACATGCAGGTTGTTTGGGGTGGGGGGGTTTTTTGATGTTGTTTGTTTGTTTGTGGTTTGTTGTTGTGGGGTTTTGGGGGGGAGGGAGGAATCAAAAGTAAAATCAACATTTTTTTACCTTGCTGTTTTTTCTTGTGCTGTACCCTATCCATTGTCCAGCCTGGCTGGCAAGCAGTCACACTCACACAGCAGAGAAGGTACGGTGGATGTGACAAGGAGTGCCTTAAGCCAATTTTTCTACAAGAAGAGTAATGTGTATTGAGGTGGTATGAGAACCAGGGCCTTATCTAGCTGTGTAAGGAGTAAAATACAATTGCAACTCAGTTAGCATCCTTAGGAATTAGTTACCAGCTACTGTTTGTGCTAAAAAGCTGGCCCAACAAATAAATACTACCAATGCTTCATTTCCACTGTCACCAACACCCACAGCTATTCAAAACTGCCACGCAGTATTCACTATTTAATTCATTAGGCAAGGAGAAACATGATCATGTAAGATGGATCTTTGCATTAAAGGCTGTAAGTGCTTTGCTGTGGAATTCTATCATCAACTTTTGTTTTATCCTATCGAAAGCACGAGGCTGCAGGCAGGGCTCCAGGACACAGATCCCTTGTGCCAACTTTATTTCTGGGCTATACGTCTCATTATCTTTTTTTAACCTAAAATGGGCAAAAGCAAGTAGCAGGAGTGGAGAAGGATGTGGATTTAGTTGTGGTCTTGGGAGCTACGCTGCACAATGGTGTGTTGTAGCAAGAAGTATCATAGGTAGAAAAGCAGAGCCGTGATCCATCTATCTGCCTCTGGAGAAATTCAGCTCAGGATGGGCTTTGTAAAGAGGAATCCCCTTCCCAGCAATGCTGTGCTGTTGTGCTCTGAGGGAGGCAAAGAGTGAAAAAGGGTCTGAGACATCTGGTTGCTGCTACCTTTGACCCTGACATATCTATCTGTCTGCTCTTAATGCAACTTCATGGGGAAGCTGCATCTTCACAAAAACAGAGTTAATGGACTGCTGATAGGCCTTGTTTTTCTTTATTTCCACACTTATCTTTCAGGCCACTCGCTTGTGCACTTCTCAGACTCTGCAAAATGGCTTTCAGAGATGGGTGGATGACATCCAACTATGACAAAAGCTTTCAACAGTCATCTAATGTCCCCACTGAATAACTCAATCTGGAACACAAAGACCATAGAATGAAGTGCCAATAACAATTATATTCAACCTTTCCCAAGTAACTGCCACAACATGCACCCTTATCCCTTGCCAACTAACCCAGGAGCGAAAAGTGGTGGTGCCACCAGTCTGTGGGACTTGGGCAGAAGAGTCACACAGATCACACTTGCAGGCCACTCAGTACCTGAACTTTGCAACATACTCATACACAGGTGGCATAGCACAACTGTGGGTGTGTGGGTAATGAGTTTGCTATGTTACCATTGTTTTATGAAGCCCCTTTCTCAGCCAGTCACAAGGATTTTAAGAGTTCCTCTCTTTTTATTTTTCAATTAAAATAACAGCAGCCAAACACTTGATGCAAGAAGATTAAATGTATATTAATTAATTCTTGAGGTATTTTTCTG
The DNA here is from genome assembly GCA_022605575.1 of Laterallus jamaicensis coturniculus. NCBI lineage: Eukaryota > Metazoa > Chordata > Aves > Gruiformes > Rallidae > Laterallus > Laterallus jamaicensis. The sequence goes on from JAKCOX010000008.1 coordinate 13,490,574, forward strand.
ATTTCAGCATGAACAATACAGCCAAAGTTGTGGGAGAGCCTTGAAAGATCGCCAGTTTGCTCATATGCCATATTTTAATCACTGCCTAAACCTGTTGGTGTAATATTTCCTTGAAAGTGGTGGTATAAAACATCTCCTGGAAAAGCTCGATAAAAATCTGTAAACAATGCAATGAAATTCTTCAACAGCTGCAAGAGAGAAAGGTACTAACTTCTTCCTGCTTTAAAGGCAGCTTGACACAATCATACATTCAAGTAACGGAGGAAAAACACAGCCTTACCTCCAAACCATAGCATGGAAAAATAGCCCAAGGGAAAAAATAAATCCCTGTTCTATGTGCATGCAGTGAAAATGTTTTCCTAAGATTCTGCACACTTTATCTTCAGTGCAAGAACACGAATTAATTAAACCCCCTCCTGAAACATGCTGGATTCTAAGGTGATTTGGGAGGAAGGAGCAGTATGGAGTTCACCAGGTTTCTGATCCCTCCAGAGGACCGAGTCTGATTTAGTCATCTGTTTTGCAAGAGTTTTCAGCCAAATGTCCTCCTAATGCAGCAGCTCCCTCATAACTGTAATTTATCAAATGTCTAAACTGATGGAAATTACCCCACCCCACCCCCTGTCCCAGTGTGAGCGGTGCATGATGAAGAGTAAGTGATCATTTGGAAATAGCCACCTTCCCCCCCCATTCCCTTCAGTTTCTCCCAGTAATTCCAGTAGTCCTCTTAAAATAAGATTGACAGCCAAAAAAAAGGGGTTTCCCAGAAACAATTTAGCTCAGCAATGCTATTGCATTCTTACATAGTAAAGAGTTCCAAAATACTGATAATCCTCCACCATCAAGACCTCTTGCATCTAGTTTTCAGAACCAGCTCGTTCCCAGTAGCCACAAAAGCAGCTTTTGTGTGGACTCCACCTGGTTTTGCTGCCACACAGTGAGTACTGGGCTCTGGTCAGAGCAACGCGGAGCCTGAACCCCGACCAACGTATTGAAAGCACTGAAAGGTGGGGGGGGTTTGCCCATGTGCTGCAAGGCAACACAGAAATTGTTCAGCTATGTGGTTCTGTATCTGTTTCACCTTCCTTGAAGTTTAATCTTAGTCTGTATTTCCTGAGGATGTAATGTTTATTCTTGTGATAATCATCTTAAATGACTGATTTATACACAAGCTCAACTGCAGTTTAAATGAAGGTTTTCCTTTCAAATAAAGGCCTTCCTTGTGTTTTTAAGAAGATTTATTATGATTTATACATATAATCTAAATTTTAAAAGTTAAAAAAAAAATTTTTTTTGGTACAATAGTTCTTTGAAGATATGTACCATAAGAAAACATTTGCTCCTGCAAAGTGGTGGGATGGGTTTTCTAGCTGTGGCTGCTCTTTGATGCTTTAGAGCAGCATGAAGTACCCAGCCACTGGGGTTATTGGTGATTTCTAGCATCACCTGGCCAGATGAGGGAAAGGGGTAAGCACTGAGGCTCACAGACCTTGGAAATGGCGAAGGTAACAAACCTCTGAAGCTGCAGGAGCCTTTGTGGTGGATTTTGGGCAGGCAGATGGCTAGGAAACTGCAAACAGCTGGAGCAATTCCCTTCTCTCCCTCCCTCCCTCCCTCCCTCCCTCCCTCCCTCCCTCCCTCCCTCCCTCCCTCCCTTCCTCCCTTCCTCCCTTCCTCCCTTCCTCCCTTCCTCCCTTCCTCCCTTCCTTCCTTCCTTCCTTCCTTCCTTCCTTCCTTCCTTCCTTCCTTCCTTCCTTCCTTCCTTCCTTCCTTCCTTCCTTCCTTCCTTCCTTCCTTCCTTCCTTCCTTCCTTCCTTCCTTCCTTCCTTCCTTCCTTCCTTCCTTCCTTCCTTCCTTCCTTCCTTCCTTCCTTCCTTCCTTCCTTCCTTCCTTCCTTCCTTCCTTCCTTCCTTCCTTCCTTCCTTCCTTCCTTCCTTCCTTCCTTCCTTCCTTCCTTCCTTCCTTCCTTCCTTCCTTCCTTCCTTCCTTCCCTCCTTCCTTCCCTCCTTCCTTCCCTCCTTCCTTCCCTCCTTCCTTCCCTCCTTCCTTCCCTCCTTCCTTCCCTCCCATTCAATCACTCTGTCCCTGTTAAGGACCAAGGGCATTTTACATGGGATTAAGAAATAAAGTCTGCTGCATGGGAAGTGAAGTCTCAAAAAGGGTAACTTCATCTCTGTGAGAAATGGGAAAACACAGCCATTATGCATTCCCTAGAGGCAGCTAATGCATGAGATTTCACTGATTTTTAACTAAATGAGATGTTTAAAGGTCTATTTATTATTCAGATCAAAGATGTTTTTAGTAAATAAGATTACGTTTCAATAAAGAGATTAATTTCTTCTTATTTAATTTTTTCTTTACCCCAAATAACTAATAAATGCAGCCATATTCTGAAGTTTTCTCTGTAAGTTTGGAGAAGTATGCAGTGTCTTTTGTGTTTAAGGAAATGCTTGAAAGCAGAATTTGCTTCATAAATGAGGAAGACGAGAGAGAAGTGGCTGAATTATTTCTTGGTGAATAATTTGCTCAGAGAGAAACTCACATGCAGCAGCTGGAAAGCACGGCTACCGCTGAAAATTAATTCAGACATGGCAAATAAAGGATATTGCAGGGGCTTAAGCTAATTGTAATCACTAAGTTAAAACCCCTTCTGGCTTTTGGACTAGCCTGGACCAGTCGCTTTGCTTTGTATTTGCATTCTGCACAGATAAGCTGAAAGATACCTGCCTCAGCAAGTATTCAGTCAGGATTTGTGCGCTGGGCTCAGGCCTGTGGCATGCAAGTTATATTCTACGACAAGGATTATGCTCCATTTTGGAGGACAAAACATATATCACTCATCAGCACAGAAGCTGTGCGGCTAAGAAGCTTTGTAATTAAGAACCCTCACAATTGCTTTCCATAATTTATTCATAGTATCAATTACAGAATTCCTGGTAGAGGAAGTCAAACTAATTATATTTTTTAAAATTTAAATTAGTTTCTTCTGTTCAATTAAGGGAAGGCAGAAACTCTTCAGGGTACCCACACTGCCAATGGCAAACTCTAATAGCTTTGCAGAGGGACGGTCAGCTGGAGAAACTGCTGGAAGAACACTCTGCAAAACAAAAACTCCAGTAACGCTGCATTAGCCAGTCTTGGAGAATGACTGCTTAGCCTGCAGGTTGCATAAATACTACTGGTTTTATCTATAACTGCCTTTCTCCAACTTTGAAAACTGGAAACAACCACTAGGATATCTGAGAGGCACGGTCTGCCTTTCAGGATGATGGATAACCTCTCTCAGCCCAGATTCATAAACGCGGGTGGTTGCTTGTGAGGTGTGTGTTCGGGACATGCTCATCCTAGACCCAAATCACCTTCAGGGGTGAGCCTGGACCTTCTCATCACTGAATGAGGAGTGGAGGACAACTCCTTCCTAAGACAGGCCCTGCAGGGTGTGAGCTGAAGAGATGGATTCCCCGCGGTCCCAGAGCAAAGCCGAGCTGTGTTTATGCTGCCCTAGTGCGATGCGGGTCCAGCTGCTGCACCTCTGCACCGGCTCTGATGGCTCAAGGGGCTGAATTCAGCAGAGCTCCCCCTTGCACCCTGGGCTGCATCACTGCCTCCTCCACACCCTCATTTCACTGGGCCAGGGACATCACTGAGGCTTTTTGGGGGGGTTGGAGGAAGGGGGAAAAGCTTCAACTTTCACCTAAAAAACCCCTACTTTATTTATATTAGATCCTCCGAAGTCAAACATCATCGCTTGCGAGGAGAGGGGTGCAACAAGCAATGTTTATGGCACAGAATGCTCTGGGCATTTTCTGATGTAATTTCAAGTACTAAATAAAAAAGCACCGGGCTTGTACTTCATCCACAACTGCTTATGCCCTGATAAAAGAGCAGAGGGCCCCAGGACCCATCTCAGCAGTTATTACAGGACATTCCTTCACATATCCCACACAGTGAGTTACAACGAGCTGTATTATAAATCCAGCTGTATTTTTAGGTGCATTAGTGGTCGCTTGACTACAACTGAGTCTGGTCAGAGTTCATATGTTTGGTGGAGGCTTCTTTTTTTTACTCCTCTCCCTGCACCACCACCCTTTCCTCCAAAGAACTATAAACTCATTTCCCAGATATTTGACCCGAAAAGCTCAGGGATACAACTTCAATCTACTGATCTGGGGGGGTGGTATGTGTGTGGTGGTATTGTTTCTTTCAGGAGAATTTCCAGAAGGATTAATATGCTACCAAGTAGTTTATTGCATTTCCTAATTATGAAGAGAACAGGCTACCAGATCAAGCAAAAACACCTTATCTTTGAACCATTCCTCCTGATACACCAGTAACTTACAGTGTCTGGGTCAATGATTTGTGGATTGTCAGGAGATGGGATATGAGCAGCATATAAGCAATGGGGAAACTTATTTCTGCACAGAAACAAGACCAGAAGCTAAGTGGTTAAAAGCTCTTGTATGCATTAATGCAGCTAACAAGGCTTTATTGTCCTCATCGTATTTTCAGTTAAAAACTATGCAACTACAGTCCCGTTGTGGAAAGTGTGGTTTCTCACATGGGTGAATTTATGCAATTCTGGGAGGAATAGAAAGTTTTGCAAAATCACTCCAGTCTTCAGGCTCCTCTTGTAAAGGGAAATTTGCTGGGAAAGTTGATGTAAACAGAATAAAGAGTACTTGAAACAACGCAGTCAGCACCTATTTCCAGCCTCACATGCAGAGGTTCAATGGCATATTATGAAAATTACCACATAAATAAAGAAAAGCCTCTCCTGATTTTTGAAATCTCTCTTTGGCATTTCCAAGCCCTAAATCATTTGACATGTTTCATCATATTTGTATCAGGAAAAGGGAAAAAAAAAAAACCCAACAGCAAAGTAACCCAAACACTTCCTGTAATCCAGAGGATCATCTCAGAAGAGAAAGTGGGAGAAGATTTTCTTTGGGAGGCAGTCATGCTTCAGATGCCACGGCTGCAATCCCACTTTCTCCCAACAGAAAATGCTGCAGGGAAGCGAAGGTGCCACACGTAGTCTGTCTTCACTACCCCTCTGTGAGAAAGGGAGTGAGTAGCTGCTTAAATTTATATTTTATGCATGCCAGGCAATGAATTGCAGCTAATTGTATCAAACTCACTCCCAGCAGTATTTTAGCATATTCTTGGTCATTTGAACTCCACGCTCACAAGGTCAGATACCAGGCTTTGCTTCTGGACTGTGTGATGTGATGCAAACGTGTGTTTCATATTGAACAGCTGAAACACTTGAGCCTCAAATAAAAATTTCAGTCTCTTAAATATCTCATTGCAGCAAAACATATAGAGTTTGAGGTGTGTTTGTATTTTCAGTCAGCTATTTATGTTAAAACCTATCAGTCATGTCAAATATCTGATCTCCCCAGTGCAGCACGTACAGCTAAGACTTTTTTAAGAGTTTGTTTTCCCCTTTTTAAATAATTCCACAGAGAGTATAAACATCTTCTGACAGACTTAAATACAGCAGTAATCAACCAATGATACCTGTAATATCAGTGTCAAGTGAAGAAGTCTCTTAAAAGAGCATTTACATGAGGCTCAAACATCCAGTTACAACATATTCTTAAGCAAATATTTTGGCTCGCTATTGTGAGAATTCAGAAAGATCCTGTGTCTACAAGGGATTACACCCGTTATGGGGAGTGTAATCAGATACATCATTTCAGCTTTTAATTTCATATCCAAATGCCAAAAAAGCTGAGCATCTATTTTCAACGGTTTGACTTCAGGCACCAAGTTCAGACCATCATCCTTATCATTTAAGCTTGTTCACAGCATTTGTGAGTGAGTCCACCGCAATCCTCAAATAACCCCCACCTTAAGGGGAAGTGCCTTGGCAAAAACTGAAGTGGAAGAGAGGTGAGACCACGACCATGCAATTAAGCTGATCTGTTTCTGAATTGCATGGAAAGGAATTCCTCTCCAGCTAGGGACAAAGATCGAGTATAAAACATGATTGGGCTGGAATACAAGAGCCATCCTGAAGCTCAATAATGTTTCAAAATGTCATTACTGTAGGTGTCCTACTGTCTAAGCTTTAACCTGACTGAGTGCATTAGCCAAATGTTATGTGCATGAGTAGTTTCTTTGAAATCAGTGGAGCTGCTCCTACACTTGGATCAACATGCAGTGAATGAAGGCTGTGAATGTAGTGTACTTGGACTTCAGCAAAGCCTTTGACATGGTTTCTCACAGCATTATGATTGAGAAACTGGCTGCCACTGGCCTGGACAGGCCCACCCTCTGCTAGGTTAAAAAGTGGCTGGATGGCCCAGAGTGGTGGTAAATGGAACAAAATCCAGCTGGAGGCTGGTCACAAGTGGTGTTCCCCAGGGCTCAGTCCTGGGTCCAGTCCTGTTCAGTATCTTTATCAATGGCCTGGATGAAGGGATTTAATGTTACCTCAGTAAATTTGTGGATGACAGTAAGTTGGGGGGAAGTGTTGATCTGCCTGAGGGTAGGGAGGCTCCTCAGAGGGATCTGGACAGGCTGGATCAATGGGCTGAGACCAACAGGATGAAGTTTAAAAATGCCAAGTGCAGAGCCCTGCACTTGGGACAGAACAACCCCGTGCAGCGCTATGGGCTTGGGGAAGAGTGGCTAGAAATCTGCCTGACAGAGAAGAACCTGTGGGTGTTGGTTGATTGCAGGCTGAATATGAGCCAGCAGTGTGCCCAGGTGGCCAAGAAGGCCAATGGCATCTTGGTGTCTGTCAGAAACAGCATGTCCAGCAGGTCCAGGGAAGTGATTGTGCCCCTGTACTCGCCTACAATTACCTGAAAGAAGGTTGCAGAGAGATGGGTGTTGGTCTCTTTGCCCAAGTGACAGGTGACAGGACAAGGGGGAATGGCCTCAAGTTGCACCAGGGCAGGTTCAGATTAGACATTAGGAAAAGATTCTCCACTGAAAGGGTTACTGGGCATTGGAACAGGCTGCCCAGGGAAGTGGTTGAGTCATCAACCCTGGATGTATTTAAAAGATGGGTAGTTGAGCCTAGGGATATGATTTAGTAGTGGGCAGGTACAGTTGGACTCGATAATCTCAAAGATCTTTTCCAACCAAGGGTTTCTGTGATTCTGTGATTCTGATTCTGTGCAACGCAGGAGTAGATGGTAAATATAAACTAAATTTTACACTAGCTGCATTTAGGCTATTTCCTAGTGCTGGTGTAAGACCTTTACATAAAACTGTGGGGTTTTGCTTGTACACCAACTGGATGGTCTTCTGTTTGCATTATACTGACACCTTGCTTGGCAATAAAAGAAATTATGTAAGTTAATATATCCTGTAACATTCTTAGTGAGGGAAGGAAGATGGCTTGTATTATTATATAGCCAACTTGATAATATCTGGAGAAACAATCGTTTTATACCACTATGGATGCCTGTATTGAAAACACAAAGACAACAAGAAAAATTTTCTGCTGCTTAATATCTTTCCTAGGTCATTTTCTGATGAGGTTTAAATTTGAATCTCATTCCAGGTATTAATATTAAATGACTGTTTACATTTCTTAAACCAAACCCACAGTGAGAGAAGAGAATGCTTTCATACAGCTGCAGTAAGTGCTTCCTCACACCTGGGAGGAATTGTATTACTTTTTAATTTAAGCAGTTTCAAATTTACAGCCTAGGTTTAGTATAGAAAGGAGTCAAAGGTTATCTATTCTCTGTGGAAGCTAATTTAGGACTATTTGTACAGCGTAAGACAGGTCTGTTAATATTCGTAACTATTTGCGTTTACTTATTGTCATTAAACACCCCTTTTTGTCACTCTGGAGGAGAGTGAGGCCTGTGCTAGACCACAGGAACTCAGCCTGAACTGAAATATGCTGCTCTCCCTTGAATAACAGTGTTTCACTTTCTTTTTTCCCCCCTTAACACCAGATTCTGTTTAGTTTCTGGGTACAGTTCAATCTAAAATATTTAGGACCTCTAGGACTTCATGACATTTTTTAGCCTCCATTCAATAACCCTTGAGTTCATGCCCAGTTCAAGGTGTTCTCAGAGAAGCTTTCCAGTTTGGATTTTCGTTCAAAAGACTTGAGGCCTAATAATTTTCAAAGGGATTTCTGCCCTAAAAAGAGGGCTAAGCAAAGGCTTATACTTGCATATGAATAACATCCTTACCTGTGTTATCATGGCAGTTAAAAATATCCATTACGAGATAGATCACATCATGCCACTCACAGTGCAAGTAGAGAGCAAAATTGCTGCTTTTTCAACTACTACACAGGTTGAAAAATAGATTTATAGGTAGTTTCAGCTAGTATTTTATAAGTCCCTATGGCAGCTATGCATTGCACTGTAAGAAAAATTGACTACACTGGGTGTTGACTAATTATCCCAAAGGTTGTCTCATTCAGAGTAACTGTAATAGAGTTTATTCTCTTCAAGGTCAACCCATAAGTGCTGAATTATCACTTGCCCCAAGGTCATACCATAAAAACAAGGCAATCCTGACGTTTGAACTGGTCTTATAAAATAGCCTGGCATGTACTTCTGTGAAGTCTTCCACCTTGTTTAAATTTAGTCTTTGTGATTATCTCAAATTTAAACTGAGTGATAGTGCAATTTATTCCACTGTTTTAACAGAGGCCTTATCAGATACAGATTAATATCTTTCTTTTAAAATTGTTCAGTTTTTCACCATGGCTCCCAGGCCTAGATTTCTAAACACCAAAGCTTGTGGTCATATGAGAAGGCACTGAGTTTGGTTTAGAGCTGGTCTGGAGCATCCTGTATTGTTCTGTGACATTTCTGTCACAAGTTAGTTCTACTTAAGATGGCAGCCAGCAACAGGAGGCCTAGAAAAACTGGATTGTTGCCTTCACAGACACTGAACTTCCAGCCCTAACAAATACCACTTTTCTAACATATTGCAACAGCTTTTATTACAAAGAATGGTGTAATATGTGGAAGAATATCTTGAGTATACCAAAACTGAGACAAAAATTCTGCCATATTTCAGGGTTCACACATCACTTAATTTTTACTGAGACAAAGGTTAAGGGAACAGATAATGTAAATCAGCTTTGTAGTCCAATAACTTTTTTTTATTGTGAGGTTATGACAGGCCCCTTCAAACATTTGTTTTCTTTCTACTTGACACCTTATTATTCAAAACATTTATTTTTTATGTGTGTCATGACATTAGGCTAAAGTGAGAGCAACCCTGCAGAAAGGGATCGGGGGTGCTGGTCGGCAGCATGATTCAGCCATGTGCCCTGGCAGCCAAGAGGACAAACCGCATCCTGGTGTGCACCAAACATGGCATAACCAGCCCTTCAAAAGAGGGGATTATCCAGCTGTATTCAGTGTTGGTGCAGCCTTGCCTTCTGGGCCCCACCATATAAGAATGATATGAAGATCCTTGAATGTTTCTGGAGGAGGGCAACAGAGCTGGTAAAGAGGCTGGAAGGTGTGTTCTGTGAAGAGTGGCTGAGGACACTGGTTTGGGCTGGTTTGGAGAGAAGGAGGCTGAGGGGCAACCTCACGGCTCTCTGCAGCTTCCTGAGGAGGGGAAGTGGGGATGGAGATGCTGACCTCCTCTCCCTGGGATCCAGTGATATGACACAGCGGCATCAGGGGAGGTTTGGACAGGGCATTAGGAAGTATTTCTTTACTGAAAGGGTGGTCAGGCACTGGAACAGGCTTTCAAGATTCTGTCAGTGTTCAACAGGCATTTGGCCAACTCCCTTAATAACCTGCTTTAAATTTTGGTCAGACCTGAAGGGGTCAGGCAGGACTAGAGGATCATTGTATGTCACTTCCAACTGAAATCTTTCCCTTCCCTTCCCTTCCCTTCCCTTCCCTTCCCTTCCCTTCCCTTCCCTTCCCTTCCCTTCCCTTCCCTTCCCTTCCCTTCCCTTCCCTTCCCTTCCCTTCCCTTCCCTTCCCTTCCCTTCCCTTCCCTTCCCTTCCCTTCCCTTCCCTTCCCTTCCCTTCCCTTCCCTTCCCTTCCCTTCCCTTCCCTTCCCTTCCCTTCCCTTCCCTTCCATCATCTCAGTCCCATTATGGTTTTTACAACTGAACAGGATCAGATCTTTCCAGTCATATCACAAAAGACTGATCTCTAAATCTCTACCACCTTTTAGAATTTTACCCCAAGATAGTTATCTACCCTGTTTTGGTAAAGAAGTTGTTGGGATGGAAAATAAACACAGACTTTGGTGTTCCTGGGGCATCTTCTAGTTTTGGATTTTTTCTTTGCTTGGATTCAAACACTATCCTGTGATGGAACACATCACATTGATTACATTTTAAAGATTTGAGAACAATATTAGGCCCAACACAAGCAAGCATTTGTGTGAGTTTTGCCACATTGCTTTGCTTTCCTTGGCCTTAAATTTACTGATCAAAATTCAATCCAAACTCTGGAATATTCTGAGTGACAATATGGCAACTTTCCAACAGTGCTAGTTTGAAGCAAAGAAAGGATAAATTTGTTGGGAAAGTTAAAATCCCCTTTTGGGAAAGTTTGGAATTGGCTTCCTGTAAGTAAAGATACAAACAAATAAAACTGTGGGCCTTTGGAGAATGCCAAAGAGGATTCACACTTTCAGAATTATGTATCATGAAGTTGAGCCCCCAAACAGAAGCCAAACTTTGTCTTCAGCCAAAAAAAAATAATCTCAACTCCCAAGTTGAACAAGTGGCAGGCATCACCTCTGGACATATCACAAGTTACCTAAATGTAGAGGTACACGTATAGATGTATAGGTATTTTTCTGACCTTGTTCTTGCAGTGTTTGATTACTGTGCTGTCTTAAAAGAATTTGTCTTTGAAGCATCCTTATCAGATGAAACACACAGCTTTGTCTACCTTACAGTGGGGACACTTGTACGTGGGGCCCTGTGGCCTCACTGCAAACTTTTAAAGGCATTGAGGTGATTAGAAACAGCCAGCACTGAGACTGAGAGGGAATTTAGGTCAGGTGAATCTACACCTTGCCTGAGAGACTTCACAGGTTTTGAAACATGGGAACATACCAGCAGCAGAGTGTTTGTGCAGATGCTGCTGTATCAGCAAAATATATGTTATACAGATGATCCCCCCCAAAGCTGTAAAAGACAGTGATGAAAGCTGTCAGAAGCCTCTAGCCCATATACATTATTGCTAGGCTGTTTTCTTCAACTCCTAACAGAGCAGCAGTTATACCAACGTCTCATTGTCCCAGGGACAGGTGTCTCAGTGTTATGGACAGGCTGGTGGTTGTGCGGTGGGAGGATGTGATGCCCTGGCTGCTGAGACAGCAGCCGGTGGGCCAGTGGGCCAGGAGACGGTCCTTCTGGTAACAAGCAGCTGGTTTTCTCAAGCCTTACTCTGAGCAGAGCATGTTTTGTCCCAGATCAAACATGAAGTTGTGAAGGACCTGGAGATAGGTGTCCAGCTCTCCAGCTCTTGGTGCACATGCTGATCAAAACTGTTCACCATGCTGGATATGTTTTAGGCTCCAGCCTTATCAAACTATCTAAGTATTCCTCTCCAAAATGAGTACTGTACTGCCAGGTTTCTTGGAAGACTTCTAAATGTTTCTCATTGTTTTTGTGTTTTTTTAAACTATAACATTTGTCTTAGCTTATTGCTTTTTTTTTCAGATGTAACGAGGGACATATTTCTGGATATTAAACATGCAGTAGCCCAGCTACAAGGGATGGACAATACTTAAACACATGGTGTGAGGACACTTACTGAAAAGCAAAGTTACACATTAGACATACATATCAGATTATTAAAGCAGAACTTGCTGAAATTTATTGGGAGTGTATTACTTTGTGCTTAAAAAATTTCGGTGCCATAACCCTCTTGGCAGGCATGACCTGGTATCCATCAGAGAGAGCAATGATTCCTTGCAGTCCCCACTCAGCTCTGCCTTAAAACTGAGCCACTACTTCTGAATGTGAAACTCATAAAGCGTGCAGTTGAGTCCACAACAGCTCTCTAGACTGCATTTCTTCTGATTTCCATGGGATAAGTCAAACCTTCAGGGCTCACAGACCCTTAGTTAAAGAAATTAAAACAGCTCATGAAAGACAGGATTGTATAAACAGAGTCTGAAGGCACTCTGTTTGAAATTAGGCCAAAGCAAACGCTGTGGCCAGCTCTTCCTTTCCCTTCCGTTGCCTCTCCCCCTCGGCGCCACAGCGAGGGACACCTTTGCCAGACAGCTCCTGACCTCCCCTGTGCTCCTTTCTGACCCCCAGCCACTCAGCTGGTTTTCATTGCAGAAGGCCAACGTGAGGTCCTTCAGCACGGACTTTGGTGGCACCTCTCTGTTTCTTCTTAAAGGCTTGCTGCCTGTGCCCCTCCACCTCTTGCCCCGTGAGCCCGTTGGGGAGGGGACTCTGCAGCTATCGTCTGTCAGACGGGCATGCAGGATCTGAAACTGGTTCCTGGGGAAAGGATGTTTTACTTCTCAAAGATATGTTTGTTTGCTGTTGGTAACTCTAACAAAAAACCTGGGTGTGTTAGAACCCATTTTATATTAGATGACAAAACAGATAACGAGTTTGGTGACATCTGAGTGTTTTCTGGCAGCTACCAGAGATCTGAATCTACTAGAAAATCATTTGCAAAATGGCTTGTATCAAAGTAGGATAAGTGAGTCTACTTAATTGCAAAGAAGAGAATAGAGAAACAAAGAAAAGGTAAAGCTCAAGGCACCCACCTCCATAAGTAATTCCTTGTAAGCTGGTCATAACCAGGCAGCGAGGGATATAGGTGTGAATATAGAACCTGATAGTAGACGCAGATTTCCCATCCTAAAATCTGAGGTGATTGACACAATGACATTTAAAATGAGATGATGTGGTCTGTTGTATGTCAGGGATGGAGGATTTCTCTGCCTAGCAATATTTTAAAATTCAGCTTTCGTATGGTGAGTATAGATTTCTGGTCTTTTTATTTTCTATTTCTGTGCAGCCTTCACCTAATCAATTCCTAATGAGCAAAAATTATACTTAATAGCGTAACCAAAGGGATTCAAGATTCTGTGGGCAAAACTGTTGAATCATCTGGAGGATTTGAATAACAAAATTTCATTACTTATAATGGAAATTGAGCAGTCCAACCACACAGAAATCCGATCCTTTAAAAGTACTTTTTGCTGAATGATTTTATGTCATTATCCAGGAACACAGAGGCATGACATACCAGCTTTGTTTTCAAGTTCCTAGTTCACTGCTCACAATATTAGATTTATTTAACCAGCATCCATAAAGGTTACGGCTGTGAAGAAAAAGGCCAATGTCTGAGCAGAATAACAGGTGCAGAACACCTGGAACAGTAGCTCTAGGACCAGTGAACTGCCTTATTCATCCCAGTGAGCTTAAGGTGTAGTTTTACAATACAACTGAGCCATTCTATGTGCAATCTGCTCGCAAACTGGACTTGCTCTCCTCCTTCACCATTTCCTTTGAGCCTGCACCTCCCTGAGCATGAAGATCAGGGAAATGTCACAGAAGAAAACTTGCCATCTAACTTGTCTCTACCCTCTAAAAGATGGAAGGAAGAAACTACTCTTTTCCATGAACTGAGAGGATGAAGAGAGAAAGCTTTGAAATCTGCAGTTTGCAAATGTAGGAATCCAGCATGTTATTCTTCTCCTTATGTAAGGCTCAGTATATAATTAAAGTAAATACTGGCTACCTTGTTAAAGACCCCTGAGCAAGCTCTGGTGGTGTTACCATATGCATTGGTCCAGGTCCCAGAAGCACACCAGCCATGGTAGCATTTTGCTGCCCCCATCCCCAAGAGCCTGCCTCCACAGAGCAGCCTTGGATGGAGTGGGGGAGGGATGCAGCCACCAGGAAGGCCATGCTGAGGTGGGATTTGGAGTCAGCAACGACTCTGGCCTTGAGACAGCTGGTGCTCACTCTCTCAGGCCTGTAGAAAGCTTCTAGCTGCTTCTTGCAAAAGCCACCCCTGCAGCCCCCCCACCAGAATCCAGCCATGCAAAGCCTGTGATGTTCTCCTCCCCAGTCAAGGGTGCTCACTGCTTTCCTGGGGAAATAGTCATGCTCATTCCCATATTCACCTCTCCCTGCATAAATATGCACACAGCTGCCCAGGAAGGAGGTGTATAAGCTGATAGAAAGGATGGGGAGGCCCAGAATGGACTGGATAACTCTTTTCAGCACCTGTAGACTGCCTTAACCCCACTTGAGAGATTCGTCATGTGTGCAGTTGTGCGTTCATTGCATAACTGAGTGATGTTTTCTAGACAGGACTGGCCTATTTACTGACAATCAGCTTCCAATGTGGTGTCCTATGTTGCTGTCATTTAGGAGATTGATTGTTCCTGTTCACTTAAGAGTCAAGGCCAACAGACCAACAGAACACCTGGACCATAATCCTGTGAGAGCAGGGTGTGTGCATCTTCCACTTATTTCAAAGTCTTATATGGGCAGAAAATAGGAGGGTCCAATATTTCCCTCCCCCTCAACTTACTCATTGCGTTATCTGATGGGAGATCAGCTATAATCAGAATCAATGACCCACAAAATAATAGAGTGTGACATACTTGTCTCTATTAAAAACTTTCCTATTTCATTCAGTGACTCCACCAGAGCATCTTCAAGAAATCAAACACTGAACAAGAAGCATCTGGCACCAGCTGAATCTGGCAGGAATGCAGTGATACTGGTCAGACTGAGAAAGAGAAATGCTTCAAAAAGTATGTGGTATATAAACGTTATCTTCCCTTGCCTCTATCTCTGCTCATGTCAGCACACAGATCCTAAATCATGCTAATCCCATCATCAGGTTTAGAAAATCATTAGAGCATCAGCAAAATATGCCTTTGACTTTCCTTGCAAGCAAAGATCTGATCTCAACCTGTTTCATCGTTCTTGATGCTAGAAAAATGAGGGCAGTAGTGAAGAGTCTTATCCTGTCAGAAACACGCATCTTACCTGTGCTGGCAGCTGTAGACATCTCTGCTGTTCAGCCATCCCTTTCTCTTCCAAACACTGGAGGTCGAATTTCAAAATTTAATCTTCGCATTCCACCATCACCTTGATATCCACCTATCTCATTTCCCAGACTAATTATACAAGACCTACAGAAAGTACTTTTCTTATCAAAAGGAGTTTAGTTCTCACAAGCAGAGACCGTGGAGTAAAGCTTTAGTAGTTAAAACAAAATTAATCCACTCTTAAGACTTTCCTTGTCATTTCCTTTTGGACAAAGATTTTCCCCTTTAATATTATGTGCATATTTTCATTACCAGAACCCCACTTTTGCCCAAGGCAGGAATAGAAGAAATTTCCTGAAGCACAAACAAAAAAATAAGTTCAAGCATGATTCCCTTAAGGGAAAGTGAAAGAACAGTACACTGGGGTTTATTTGCTCTCATAAACCTGAAGAAAGCCATATGAGTTCCATACAATAAAAATCCAGGTATCCTATAATATTTCCTATGAACAAAAATATGAAAATGTCATATTTTGATCTGGAGGTGGATGGTGCTTTACAGGAACTTTTCTGTTTCAGGAAATGGGAGACCAATTTTACACTAAGTCAACATCAAATGATGGGCTATGGTGGTAGATAAGCAGAATGACAGCGGATCTTAGTTTCTTTATAAAAAGTGTGTGTTTTACTTCTTTTCCATACAAAAAAGCATTACTAGTTTATATGTCATTTTTTGGCCTGTGCTGTATGAATTAAACAATGCCAGTGAAAACAGGCCAACCTATTTTCCAGAAATGCAAAGCATAAAGAAAAGGACCCGTCCCAGGTGTTAGTGTTAGACGCTGTCTAACCCACACCAAGGGTTTTAAACCAAAACAGCCATTGTCAGGTTCTTCTGTGCTTTTCCTGTTCTTTGTTACTACTGAAGCAGCGGCTTTCCTAATGAAGAAATCAAACTGGAATCTGACACTTCAGAGTCAGAGTAGCTGCAGAGAGCAGAACTATAATGAAAACAACACTCTTCAACCAGTTTCACATGTGTTAGCGGTTACTGTCACTGCCTTTTTCTGTACTGCCTGTCTACAAGGCCGCGGCCTGCAAAGCGAGTTCAAAGGGCCTTTCTGAGGCAGGGGCAGCACAGCACATCCTCGCATGGACGCCCGGTGGTTTAAAGCTGAAGAGAAGACCTGGGCTTGCTTCTGTCATAGGGAAAAGCAAAACCTGGTTTGATGCACCCAGAAAGATGGACATACACTCTTCCATGGGCTTAGCCGCTTATTTTTATTGTCAAATCGGTATTGAGTACTAATTCAAGAATTCTTTGGGCCCCAGATGACTTGTCCTGCTGATGTTCTCTTTTGCAGGTGTTGGTATTCCTCTGCTGCCACAGGCAGGATCTGATATGGTACAACTACTCTTACTTTCACTTCTTGTTACAGCTCTCTATGTAGACCAGGAATAAAGATTTTACTCTAATCCCATAAATTATATTTTGGCATTAACTTCAGGTAGTCCAGGATTTCCCCTCAGATCTTTAAAATCAAACAGTGCTGACTGGGAGTAAGATTCAATTAAAAAAAATATATATATTTCCTAGACAAGAACCTTAAATAAAGGAGCAGATCAGCCCTATCCTTTTCAAATCACCACTGTCAAATCAATTCTGACCCAAACTATCCTGCATGAAAGAAGTCTCTCAGATGTTTCACGGGGAAGTTAAGTGAAGCAGACATAATAACTACCATACTGTTTCTTCTACAAGTCCCCTAAAATCCATTGCGCCGTTGCTGAGAAGCTGATGGCTTGTGCTCCCTCAGCTGGTTAATTCATGAACATTTCCCAGAGCTACACAATTACGGATGGCTGAATTTTGTGCAGCTCCCTAATATGCTTTACACGTGCAAAGAGCTTTGTCTCTATGAAAAAGTTACACTAGTGATAACAGTACACGGTGAAGAAGCAAAACGACTGACTCGTAAGGCCCTGCATATTATCTTGACAGTAGTACCTGAAAGATAATAAATGAAAGCAAACACTGACTCTTCCTTTTCATCTCCACATACTTAATTAGACTTCACCCCCCAAAAACCCCTATGTTTTAAGTAAACAACATGAACCTATAATTCTGTGCACTCATATACCACTTAATTTTAAATAATTCTGGAAAATAGTGTTTTCTATTATGGAATTCCCTAAGGCGCTTTTATTTCTGTTATTGTCATTGGATTTTTATTATTTAAGCATCGTCCTCTCAGTGAAAAGCATGCAGGACTGACCACATGCTCTCAAATAGCCTGTGGAATCCACTCACTGCACTAACCCACTGTAGGCTTCAATAGACAAGCAGCGAGCTTCTCATCCTGCCGGCTGTGGTTCATTTGAGGTTTTGCTTGGAACAGAGGAAATTTAGTTATGTCTCTGTACAATTTTTTTTTCCTTTTACCAAGGAAAATTATTTGCTATTATCTTTTATTCAATTACATCCTATACTTATTACTCCCTTTCCTTTGCCTTCCTTCTTGGGGAAATCTAATTGAAATGTGGTAGGCCTACTTACTCATATTAAGTTACTGTGAAAATAAAATGCAGCTTCAGTATGTTTAGTGAAAATATGTAATGAAGTGTCAGCAAAGGAAATTTAATAATTCTTTTTAATTTACACTTTTTGAGTAGATTAAAGCGTTATATGCTCTCAATGTAAGTGGACGCTTCCTTTAGATGCCAAGAAGAAAAAGAAGAAAAAATAAAGTTTCTAGGAACAGAATTTCTCCAGTGACTAATTCTTCCATTATTTATCTTTCTTTATATATAGCCAGATATATTACAGCACAATTACAGGCTGCGCAGAGAATGGATTGAGAATAGCCCTGAGGAGAAGGACTTGGAGGTGCTGACTGGTGACAAGCTCAACATGAGCCAGCAGTGTACAGCTCAGAAGGTCAGCCATCAAGAGCAGCATGGCCAGAAGATCAAGGGAGGTGATTCTGCCCCTGTACTCTCCTCTCCTGACACCCCACCTGGAATACTGCATCAAGCTCTGGGGTCCCCAGTACAGGAAAGACAAAGAGCTGTTGGAGCAAGCCCAGAGGCGGGCCACAAAGATGATTAGTGGGCTGGAGTACCTCTGCTATGAAGACAGGCTGCGAGACTTGGGCTTGTTCAATCTGGAGAAGAGAAGGCTCTGAGGTGACATAATCGTGGCATACCAATACTTAAAGGGGTCCTACAGGAAAGTGGGAGGGGAACTGTTCACCAGGGAGTGTAGTGATAGGACAAGTGGCAATGGCTTCAAGCTGAAAGAGGGTAGGTTTAGATTAGATCTTAGGAAGAAATTCTTTACTATGAGGGTGGTGAGGCACTGGAACAGGTTGCCTAGAGAGGTTGTGGAAGCCCCACCCCTGGAAGTGTTTAAGGACAGGTTGGATGGGGCTCTGGGTAACCCATCTAGTGGAGAGTGTCCCTGCCCATGGTAGGGGGGTTGGAACTAGGTGATCTTTGAGGTCCCTTCCAATCCATAACATTCTATGATTCTATAAATCTGACACTGAAAAGTGTTTCTATAAGAGCAGCTTGCTCATATATGACCAATCTGGGAGAGGTAAGCATCTTTTTTTTTTTTCCCATATCTGAAATACATGTAATACTCCACAGAAATAACCCATTTTTTGGCTTGTAAGCAATTTGGTACAGGACTTGGAAATTCACAATTAGAAATTACTAAAACTTCACAGGTGCAGTTGAATTGAGAGGAATGCAGCCATCTGACAGAGAGGGAGACTGATTCCTGACTCTACTTAATTCCAAATATAAGTCAGTAAATTAATGAATAAAGAACTGAAAAAATTTCAGAAAGGACTCAGAGTCTTTTCTGAGGTTTCCACAATGCCTCGAATTGAGGATAGGGACAGTTTGGTGCAGGAGAATAATACAGTATCAAAGTGAATTTAGTGCAACTTGATAAATCAGACAAAGCAGTAGCCCTGGCAAATGAAGGATGTGCTTTTCCCTGGGCTTGTTGAGGTTGTGGTAATACCAGACCATGGATGGATGTGCCTCAGCTCTCATCAAAGAGCTTCAGTTGGCGACATTATCTTCCAGCCAGTCCTGAACCATTATCTTCCAGCCAGTCCTGAACCATAAGCCAAGGTGATGCTCAGGCAAAAAGTGGTGGTTCATGGGGTGAAGACCATGAAAAGGTTAGCCTTCAGCTTTTCACATACATTTCTGTCAGTCTTTTTAAAGTTGAGCGGCTAGATACAACAAGCCACCCTTGTATACACATCATAGCGATTCTCTAATCAGAAGAAGGAAGACCAGCAGAAGTCTTAAAGGATACACCTCCCTGGTGGAGTGAATGATGGAAAATAAAAACTTTTCAACTGGTAGGAATAATTGTTTGGAGGAAATTATTTCCCTAGATAACATCTAGTGGCACCTTCCAGCAAGATTCCAGATGAACTCCAGCACTTGGTTACAGGGCTATTTACAAATTTCCAAATCGGCTGGAAGCCCAGTTTTAGAAATCCAAGTTTCAGAATCCAAACGTGTCTAACAGCAGGAAGTGTTGCTTGTTCTGTGAAAAGAGGAACCTGATGAAAATCTGATACTATTGTAAAAGCTCCAGTGACAGTTTCATGGACTTACTATAATAAAGCATCCCACAAAGGAGCTAAAATGAAAAAAAATCTATTCCAGGCAGGTCTCTAATCTTAAAGTATAAATCCAGTCAGTAACAAAACAGTAAAGCAAAGCTTTATCTAAAATTTATCTATAATAAGTTTTGGGAAGCTGGTTAATAATTTATCTCATAGACTTTAAAAGTAATGGTAGCATTCACTGATAGACTGCTTCTCTGAAGTAGTTTTTGGAAGGAGCTGGGGAGGAATGTGTATCAATAAGAAAGATGACTGCAACTGCTCTCCCTGTGAGGTACACAGAGAATTTACATCCACCTTTTTGTCAGGTGATCTTTTGCTAATCCAGTAACAAAACTGAAATACGCCAACAGAAACCTTAAGGAGCGGTCTGGGATGCAGAGAGTTACATTGTATTTCAAAGGCATGGTATTCACCTAAGAGAAGGAATACAGGATTTACAGCAGAAAATTGTTCCTACCCCTCTTTACCATAGGAAGACCCTAAATCTTCCCTTTCATCATTCTGCTCACTGGTCTCTGTCACTGGATGTAAGGCAATGAAGATTTATTTCTGGAGCTCCCAAGTAATTATTAAGTCAGATAGTTTCCAGTGACTGGGGGCAGTCTTATCCAAAGGCATTGCTTCAGTAACATAGAAATAATTTTTCTGGTAACATAAAAATCACTGGAAAAACTGGGTAAGTGTACCGGGCTATAAATAAAAATATAAATCAGGTTCATACAGGAAATGTTCACCCAATTCAAGCAACACATTTTAAAGTACATTTACTTGAAATACACAGCAAGATTCCATAAAGACTTTGCAAGACATGATTGTTTGGATTGCTAGTCTTATCATTAGAAAACTCATTTTGCTAGGCTTATGGCACTTTAAAAGATACAACTGTCTCTTTCCTTGGTGTTGAATTTATTACTCCAGCCTGAGCAGTCATCTCATCCAGAATTCACATAGTTTCTGGGAAATGCATCCAATACTAAAGGACATCACAGGTCACAACATTTCTAAATTGACCTTTGGAGACGGCAATTTTTTTTTTGCAGGGAGATGATATTTAGAATTTCCTGGCTCATTTGAAGGAAATTTGCATGGTGTCTATGCAAGCATTAAAGTTGAACTAAGTTCTGTTTTCTTAATCCCATACCTAGCCAATAGATATCACTCAGTCTCAGTGGAAATGGGATATGACAGTTTTCATCTGGTGAAGCTATAAACAGCATTGTTGAAGGAAACAGATCTCTTCTTTCAAGAAGACAAAGAGGGGGAAGCATAGCTCACTTTGGCTTCAGCTCTGGCCATAAAGGGGGTTCTTTTTTCTCTGAAGTGCTATATGTATATACCTCCCTAGTTACAAGTAAGCAGTAAACATGTTTAAGGATGGAAAGACCAGTCCTGGGCTTAGGAGTGAGGAAAGTTTGTAGGTCCTGGAGGCAACTGTCAGCAGCAACAACTGAGTATTTAAGTGAAGGAATGGAGGGCATAAAGGGGAAAACGGTCCACTAGCCATTAATTTCCTGTAGCTGTAGACATGCCTTTCTGCAAATTTTAAACTTGCTTTTGCTTTCCCCTTGTTTCTGGGGAAGAGGATTGTATTAGGGAGGGGGGAAGATGCCTGAAAAAATGTGAAACCTATAAAGAGACAGCTGAAATCAGTTTTCTGCACTAGCCTTTGATTAGCTGTTCTCCAGCTCTAAACCCCTGAAGCTAAAAGAGCTAAAAAAACTCAGCCATAAACAATGAATGCTTTGAATTAGCTTCTCTTCATATGTCATGCAAGAGGAGAGGAGTGACGTGCCTACAGTGAATAGCCACGCAGAAGGTCAGCCGGAATCGGCAGCGAAATCCAAGGATGGAAACTAATAGCTAAAAACATCTTTGGGACTTTGCAGAAAAGATGCATTAAAATCAAGGCAACTGTTAATTTAGCAAGTAAAACACTCGTTAACCGAGGAGAGCAGCTACAGTATAAACCTACTTGAGCATCTGGTGGGGCTGGGGGCTCCAAACTCTGTCCTCAAGCAGCCCAATGCTTCTGACCTATTTCCTTCAGCAGTCAGCCTCCTCTAGCATCATGTCTTGTTGCTCAGGGATGAAAGGACACAAAGGATCTAGAGGAGAGTAAACATATCTAATACAGGAAATTCAATCCATCCACTAGAAGGTTTTGTTCCTCAAAACACCAGTGAAGCCTCAAAACAACAGGTGACTATCTGCTTCAATTAGGAATTTAGAAAAAAATAAAAGATCTTGCTAGTTGATAAGAGACTATTCTGAAGAAACCATTAATGCTCTGAAACTAGTCCTGTTCTGAAAACCATTCAAACAGGCCCGTGAATATCCAGGCTTTAGGTCCATAGAACCATAGAATCATAGAATGGCAAGGGTTGGAAGGGACCCCAAGGATCATAAAGCTCCAACCCCCCTGCCACAGGCAGGGCCACCAACCTCAGGCCTGGATCTACACAAGGTTGCCCAGGGCCCCATCCAACCTGGCCTTGGAAAGTCCATGAAAGGACTTTTCACACACCGTTTATTTAAAAGATCAAGGTGGATGCTTGCAAGCAAGCAAGTGGAGAGTTTTAATTTTTTTTTAAGAAAAATGGAAGCATTTACACCAAGATGGCTGGAGAAGAGCTTAAAGACACAAACTAGACAAATCTTAAGAATTCATTTTTTATTTACTAGAGATAACCTCTTCAAAGTCTTTTTTGTGGGAATCAGGTATTATGAAGATGAATACGAATCAAGTGGGGTTTTTTTTTAACCATTTTGAATCATTATTTAACTATCCACCATTATTTTTCCCTTAAGTTTTCTATTTCTGATTTTCTTGCAGTTAATAATTTATATTACCGATATTACAGACAATTTGGTGCCCCAGAGAGATTTCTTAACACCAGCAATTATCGCTAAAAGCAGTAACTTCTTTGTAGCCCCTTTTTACATAAATTTCTTTAAAGTGTAAAGGAGAAAAATATGAACTGTAAAAATTTTAGAAGTTGCCCAGGAGATGTTAGCAGTACCAACTTCTGGGACCCGAAAGGGTGAGTGTTTAAAAAAAAGAGAAATAATATAACCAAAGAGGTAGCATCTACCTGTACAAAATCCTTCCCCCATCATCTTCATTCAGTACACATCCTGCTGCATTAGCATAGCTAAAGCTAATCTGAGCCTAACTGAAAGAAAATCTAGTATACATGACAAATAAAAGCCTGCTCTTAGCTTTTCATCACTAATGCTACCTGCAGGGTTTTGCCCACTTTTACCACCTAGGAAAAAACCCATCATGTTGCTTCTTGGAATTAAAATAAATAAATTACACTCAGAGCCACTACATTTTATAGAGCCGAGACACACTTGTGGTTTTTCTCATTTTGTAGTTAACACTACAAGAAGAAGGGAATCCATATTTCATTTTATCAACCCCTTTTTAAAAAACATTAAAAAAAAAACCACCCCAAACCAGCCCCAAACTACTTTGAGTCACCTGTGAATTTCTGTCTACTTCTCAGCCGTTACGTTCCCTGCTCTGGGAATGAAGAGTCTTCAGAGGCTGCAGGCTTAAACAGCTCAAGATGGACTTTTTTTTTCCTTTTTAAAATCATTTCCTCTAGTGAGAAAGAAAGAGTATGTTAAAGTGAGGTTGCTCATTTAGACAAAGAGGTGCTCAAGAAAACCCCAAAAGTTAGATGGCTATAAATAGATGTGTACTTTCATTGATGAAAAAGCATATGCAGCTGCCATTTTTCCTGTGCATGCACATGGTTCAGAAAGCTCTTTGTCTTCAAAGGTTTCTTTGTGTCTTAAGAGCCTATTGATAAAAGGTAGTTGGCAAGTATAGACCATTTGCTTTCAGGTATGAAGGAGGAAATACTTATTCAGACTTTGCACTTACGAGATTATTAATGGAAAGCATGGAAAACCTGGGTGTACAAGGAAGCTTGTATATTCACTATTAACATATTGGTTTGGGGGTTTATTTGGTCAGCTTTGACTCTTTATTAAAGGTATTTTTCTATCAAAATATTACTACAGAACAATACAGTAGATGTTTCCTACCATCCCCAAAAGCTAGATGTTTCCTTATTTTCCCTTACATGTGCCACTAATTTCAGTGGCACATGTTAGAAATAGCTGTAATACCAGTGTTATAAAATGAATATGGCCATGGAAAATGTGCACAAGAGACACAGCAGCTACTGTATTTTCCCAGTATGTTCTGCATTATAAATGCTGGACCCTTTCCATTGTAAGACCTGTTTCCAGTTGCCCAATTTCAGCTACTTTAAATTGAAATTTTCCATGCCAGGGTTCTCACCCAAGACAATTTAGGGGGGAATATTTTCAGCTCTACTTGTTTGCTCATTTCCAAAAGTCATCTTGAAGCATCATGGTGGTTTCATCTTTAACCAGGTCCTGTGTTTGTGGACTTTGAAGCAAGTAGGTTATCGGGTTGGTTAACTCTGTCCACAGGAGATGAAGCCGATGTGGATGTGAGGAGTGAGGATGGGAGAAGAGAGGATGGGGGATGGGGAAAGGAAAAAGAGAATACATGTGTTTGGGATGGGGATGGTTGACGCAGTCCTTTTCCCTGCTAAGGCTGGAAATGGCAGTCTTGGGACAGAACACTAAAACTGGAGGAGAAACTGCAGAAGGGAAAGCTTGGGAAGGAGGTAGAAAGTGGGAAGGGGAAGAGACCAGGCAAGGGATGATGCTCTGGGGGAAGGTGGAGGTGGCAGAATGAAGTGTGTGAAAGCAATTGAGAAGCCCAGAGCATGTTGATGTGAGACTGGGAACACTAGGGGAGAAATTTCAGGTGGCAGGTCTGGAAGGATGGGCTAGGTAAATAAAATTACACTGGAAGCTGGAAACATGGGGAGGAAGATACAAAGCCAGGGAATAGATGGGTCTGGCACAGAAACAGATGGGAGGAGAAAGATAGAGCAAAAGGTCAGACATGAGGAGGGAAAGAAGTGTCAGAAGAACCTCACTGCCTTTTAAAAGGTTGCTTTTGTCAAGTGAAGGGCTCCAAAGCTAGAAAGTTTCATACTGAGGCTGCCGAAGTAACCCTAGCTCAGTCTTCTTTAGGGTATTTTTATCACAACTCTCACTCAGATTAGCCACTCTTTGCTTTCATGGCACCTTATCATTTCAAGGAAATAACAAAGAGGCTGAACAAGCCACAATCTATTTTGCTAGAAGAACATCCAGACCAAATAAGATGTCTGGACTTCTTTCAGCTTTAGTCTCCTCCACAATGTCACTTGTTCCACAACACACCCAATGCCAGATGTGTCAGAAGATAAATGGTAATTTTCAAAAGAGCTCAACAAGGGATATGAAACATTATCATTACCCTTGAGCAGCAAAGAAAACACAAGGAGGACATAATGTTGGTGAAAACAAGTGTAAAAGTAGTGGAGAAAGGCATGAGAGAGCTCATCACAAAGAAAATGCTACAGAAAACTCTAGATAAGTGCAAGTCAATGATAACATCATTCTTTCCTGAAAATTACATAGGAGGAAACAACCTATATCAAACAACAAATAAGCAGGCAGCACACTGGAAGACGGGCAGAAGCATATTGCAGGGACATCTATTTGAGAGCAAAATATAACTGATTTTTGTTGGAGGTAGGCAAAAAGATAGGTGTTACAGAGCTAGGAAAATTTAACAGGCTACAGAGAACTATAGAGATAATATTGAAATGTGTGATGAGTATTTAAGATTTGCATCGATAGCCTATCTATTAAGATCACCAGGATTCAGGGCCACTATACAATCAGAAAGTCAGGAAATCCCCATATAAAACAGCGAGGCCAAAAGTTACTGGGAGCATGGGGCAGTCCTAACAGTGCAGGTTAAGGAGAAGGAAGTGTAGGGTAACTTCTCTTTGACTGTTCCTGGTCAAATTCACCATACTTGCCCTCACAGCACAGCAGATAAATATGGATGCTACCAACAGCGCTGTTTACTCCCTTCTACATGCAACAAAACTCTTCAGCTAGCATTTCGCTCAGAGAATAATGTTCCTTGACACTTGAAGGCAGAGCCAATTTAATATAAAGAAAACAGAGGAACTGCTAAAATAGCCTGCCTTGTTTCCCAGAAACTTTTAAAACCTCCTAAACCCTCTCATCAGTTGTGCCTGAAGTACCTCGGAGTTCCCTTTCCCATGGCCTTCTCCCGAAGTGCCTTCTGATAGCAAGGCTTTGGGGGATGGATGTGCTTTAAAATCCACTCTTTCTTTAACGAGCAGCCCGGAGCAGCGGGAAAGATGGAGCGAAACGTCATCCCCTCTGCTAATAAAGTGCATTTTGCAGCGCTTTTAGTGTGACGGTAAAATCCCTTCCTTTCGGGAGGGGCTGCTGGGAGGGGAGCTGCAGCCGGGGAGCTGCAGCCGGGGAGCTGCAGCCGGGGAGCGGCAGGCAGGGAGCTGCAGCCGGGGAGCGGCAGCCGGGGAGCTGCAGCCGGGGAGCTGCAGGCAGGGAGATGCAGCCGGGGAGCGGCGTTGGCCGAGCTCCGCTGATGCCCCCTGCGGGCCGCGCTGCGCGGAGGAGCCCGCGGGTGTCCCCCGGCTGCCGGTGGCGGTACGAGCCGGAGCTGCTCCCATCTCAGCCCATCTCACCAAGCCGCTGATAGGCAGCGCCCTTCCTGTCCCAACACGCAGAGCCGAGATGCAAAGCGGCTCTGGATTCCTTCTGGCTGACCTAATTAGGCAGGGTAACGACGGCCGATGGAGCAACGCGTGGCGGAGATGTGTAATGCCAAATATGGGGGGTAAAAGTGGGTGCTCTTGCAGGACGTGGGCACTCGGAGGAGCCTGTTCCAACGCTGCGGGGACACGCAGCTCTGCTGTTTTCTAACCTAACCATGCCAGCTCGTTGTCAAACGCTTTCTTCTCTGTGTGATAGTGACTCACACAGACAAGCAAACTTCTGAAATGAGTCAACCGTAGGGCTAGTGTGCCTTTGAGAAGCTGAGGGCTTCTCGTTGTGGTGACTTCTCACTACTAAATGCTCCCCCACCTCCCACCCCCAATCCCCCCCCAACTTTCTAGCACCTGCCTGAGAGTCAGTCATTGCTGGGCTCTCTTTTCCAACTTGGTGCAGAGTATCAGGATCCTTGGGGACAACCGTGATAAAAACTGCCCTGGCTGGTTGTTCTTCATTAAGTTTTCTTTTCAGCCTTGGAGACTGCACACATTATACATTTCTCATAAGGGATCTATTTTGCTAGCAAAATGCTGGCTTTCTGAGATGAAATACTTCAGTTCTCGGGAGGAGGGAAAAACAGTGATCACACATCATTAAATGAATCACCCTGCTACCCTAGCAGAACGGAACAGGATAGAGTGTGCTGCAAAAACCTGCTTTGGAAAGTTAAAATTACTCTTTCTATAAAAAAAAAAAACAACCAACCCAGGATCAATCACCTATCATTTTTTGGAGAAAAGATACGTAGGACCTGGAAGGCACGAGGTGAATATGGTGGGATAATTCCCAGCTAAAGAATATTAAGGGTATGGATGAAAGGAGAAATATAAGACAGAAATTTCTAAAGGATGTTTGTGAGATGAGTTGCAGAGAAGAGAAAAGCACTGAGAATAGATAATTAGCAGTGGGAAATTAGTACAAAGGAAGGCAAGGTTCTCATAACCTTTTTGTTCCCACTGTCATCTGTTTTTTAGAAGAAAAGGAAGCCCTTTGAGACAGGTTGTTGAAGTTTGATGGACACACACAAGCTGATCTGGGATCATTCTGGACCTCTTACATCAACCTGCAGCAGTCTGGAGCCAATATACAGCCAGGGAGATTATGGTGGGTAGGAGAGAAAGGGCACAATGAGCAAGTGAGCCTCTCCAGAGGAATCGTTGCTATTATCTGGTCTGCGTTACACAGATGTTAACTCCAGCTATTTTGTGCACTTCTTTGATAGCTGGTGTCTAAGGTATAGTGCTTTTCTTCTGAAATGTCATCTTTCTGTTCTAAACTGTGAAAGAATTGCTACGCTGAAGGTTTGGGGTGGCTTGGTTTTTTTCATAGGGTTTATCTCTGCCAGCCTCTCCCATGATAACTCTGCCTTGGCAGAGAGGAATCAGAAGAAGAGACTAGTGTTTCAAGCCTTGCTCAGTTTAAAGAATCTAGAATAACTTTTCACATTTATTCCTTGGAGGGGACCAACCAAAGTTAATTTCCTTCCCAAAGAGAGAGAGGAAATGAAAACAAGTGTTTAAAAGGAGTGGAGTATATGCTCAAAACGTTGGTGAGAAAGTCAGTTTTAGTTAGTACACATGCACACATATGCACTATTGGGATAAAGCTTCCCAGCCATCATCTGTTTTACTCATACACTGAAAAACCAATATATTTACAATTCAAAGTACTCAGTACACAGCATTTCTCACCTCGAGACTTGTTCTAACTTATTCTGCTGACTGAGGTGACAGTGCTGATTCAGACTTTTTCACACCACAAAAAAGTCCCTGGGTGAGGAGAAGCCTTGGTTTCAGCAGACGGCTGTTCGGCCAGTGGGCAGGCACAGGTCATTCAGTTTACTGTGTCTGTCTCTGAGAGATTGCTTAACCATGGTAAACAGGTAAGAACACCACAAGCTGGGGATTGTGGGTTTGAGTCCTATCTGGTTTTCTGTGGGTGTTGGTCTCTTCATCCAAGCGACGGGTGACAGGATGAGGGGGAATGGCCTCAAGCTGCTCCAGAGCAGGTTCAGATTAGACATTAGGGAAAAGTTCTTCACCCAAAAGGTTATTGGGCATTGGAACAGGCTGTCCAGGGACGTGGTTGAGTCACCAACCCTGGATGTATTTAAATATTTAAAAGATGGGTGGATGAGGTGCTTAGAGATATGGTTTTGTAGAGGACAGGTATGGTTGGACTTGATGATCTCAAAGATCTTTTCCAACCTAGTGAGTCTGTGATTCTGTGAAACTCTGTTCCCCAAGAAAATATTCCCCATTTCAGCACCTGCATTTAAAGACCCTGATCCTTTCCTATAAATAAATGGGGAATAGGGGAAAATCCACACCAACAGCATCTTAAGTTAGGTTAAGTCCCAAAAGGCTTTGGTTCCTGTCCCAGTCTGTGGGATGCCCAGCCCAGTGTGCAGCACAAGCATTGCAGTTACTCCTTGGGACTTGGCCAAAATGTCCCCTGGGGAAAATGTGATCCAAGCTCTGTCCCGTTCCTCAAGCACATCACTGGGTTGCTGTAGTTATCCTCCTTACCTGTGCCAGCTCTGATTGAGCACATGGCAACTGAGGGCCAGAAGAGGAAAAGAAGTGATTGTGCCTTAAAACAGAATGTGTACAGTGGGCTGGAGTAAAGGGGGAAGGTAATTTAGGGTTGTTTAGCTTAATAACAATCTTATTACTTCTGGCACGTTGCATTTCACTTGAAGTCATTTTATAGGATCCTAGGTTTTGCTAGATATTTGGTAGTAACTGGAAAAATGTAAGCACCTTTCAACTTGCTGTGAGAGAGGATGAAAACAAAACCCTCTTTGCTTAACACAAACGGTAACTCTCATGATTTTGTTTTCCCAATTTTCAGAAAGTTGTCAGAGAAGAGGTCTCACGTTTCCAAGAATTCATTTCAAAATGCCCTGCTTAGCAGCGCGTTCAGTCATATTTCAAGCACCAGCACAGTTAATGAACTCTGCCGTTGCCATATGAGCAGTACATTAGGCTATGTCGTTGCAGTCTCATTTAATCTCTTGCTTTGATTCGTAGTTCTTGCTGCTTCAGAAACTGGCAGTGACAGGGGTCTCCAGATCCCTGGTGAAGTCCAGGCAAGGAGTCTATCCCGCTGTTTTCACTGTGTCGCCATTTTCAAAAGAAGGGGTAAGCAAGAGCAGCTGCCCTGGATCTCCTCTTGATGGCTTGCAATCCTTGATCTCTTTGAACATAGACTGCTGTTGACTTCTAAGGTCCCACGCCAGCTCAGCAAAGCCAGCAGAGCTGTTGCTTTTAGACACTGCCGTTTAATCATCCGAGGCAGGGAAATGTATCACAGATCTGAGACAGGGAGGAATTTGCTGCTGTGCTCACTTTACTTTGCTTAATGGTCTATCATGTCATGCCATTTTATCCCCATCTTAACATGGCATGAAGAATCTTCCAGACGCCCTTTATCTAATATCTCCTGCAGAACAAATTGCTTTCACTTCTTTAAGTTGTTCTCACTTTCACAGGAATACAGCAGAGGAAAAGAAAGTTCCTGATGACTTACAGCAGGAAGCAGATAACCTGCCCTCTTGGCATCGCTGGAGGAGAAGCAGAAAGCATTCATGAACATGCTTCCACAAGGCGAGATCAGAACCAGTACACTGCAGCTTCAGAAAGGCCCAAGCTACAGAGTTTGCATTCATGTCCTGAACCTCTTGTTCTTTGGGATTGTGCAGCGCTCAGATACAGATCTAAGGCTGCTTTTCCATGATATCACAAGCTCATAATGAATTTTAAAAACAGTACTGCTAAAAGGTTTTATGTGTTGATGTCACAATTGTTTCCCAAACAATAGGAAATGAGAATAAAAACCATTTTAAAAAAAAAACAACAGCAAAGACTAGGAAGGCTTCAAGCTATTCAGGTCAGAGGTCTTTTTCTTATGTGTATGCAATGCCCTACAAACCTCAACTCAGGACCTTGAGGCTGTGGGAAGAATATGTTTTAGCTAGAAAGAAATCTGCCAGAGAAAGTCCCAAGGACTTGGTAACACCAAAATATTTTCGAAATAAATACCGGCTTCAAATAAATATCCATCTAGTACAGCAAAATGAGCTTCATAATTTTGACATTATCAAAGAAAAGGGGGAAAAAAAGTCTAAACACAGTTTCATATAAAACCAAAACAATTTTTCTGACTGTTCAAGAACTTCCAGAAAAAGAAACAAAGCACGTATTTTGTGGAGCCTGGCTTCAGATGTTATTCCAATAAAGAACAGATAGTACACCTTCCCCAAGGACTTTTGACATTAGATTTTGCAGAGGAAAAGAAGGAAGAATTTTTCCTAAGTTCATTTATTTTTTATAAAGATTTAAACAGTACAGTGCTGCAATAGGACATCAGGCCTTGTAGAAGGTCCAACTTTCTCACAGCTTGGGGTTCAGGAAAAGGTAGTCCACAGCTGGATGTAGTTCCACAACACCCCATGCACAAATCTGGGAATAAAAACTAAAACCTGCTGTTCATTTGAAGACAGAATCTGTAGCCAGGTACAGCTGTTTATGTGAGCTAAAACATGACAAAATAAACCAGCTAACCAACATCACAAGTTTGAACCCACACTCTCACATATCCATTCAAGGCTTTAATTGCATTTATAGCATAAACCAGAAAATATGCAACAGGAGGTCTGAAACAAAGACCAGCTTCTGTGACTAAGAGAAAACAGACATACATATGCTAATTCAAAGGACCAAGAAAACTGTGTGAGGTTGGAGAGGATGGGAAAGAAGGTGGCAATGGCCTGAAAATACTATTAATATGGCTCAGTGAATAACTGATAGCTTTCTGAAGATTGCCTAAGTCCTGGGGAAAAAAAAAAGAAAAGAAAAAGGTATTTTTTATTGCTGAAATGAAAATCTGAAAGAACTACTCGGTGAGGAAGGTCACTGTGGCTTTGGACACAGGATAGTCAATCCAGCCTCAACCCTTTTGCATCTGAATCAAGAGAAACAATCTAAAGAAAGGGTTGGACCGACACAGTTGCTAGTGTTGTTTAAATGACTCATTAGTTAAAACCCCAAGCCAACAGAAAAGAGTGTGAGATTTTATGGAGTCTCCCACTTTCAGAGGCTGAAACCCGGATCGCTTGCTCCCCAGGAGAGATCCATTCTGATTTTCCTGCCAATACAAAAGGGCTACAACAGGCAGCAGTGAACGCTCTGTGCTCTAAAATAATTTGCAAACAAGTATTTAAGTGAGAAAAAAATAATTCAAGGTTTCCTCTCTCAATGCCACAGAGCAAAGAGACGTCCCGAGGAAAACAATGAAATAGAAGAACTTCTTCACCCATCTACAACACCCCATTACTGAAAATCCTCACAATTTTAGGAAATATTACAGATGGAGCCTCATTCATACAGAGGCTGAATTGTATTGCAAGATAAGCTGTTTCTCTCATGCTGTTCTTTGTTGATTATGCTATAGGCCTAGACAGGTTAGGCAGAGACTTTGGTTAATCTGTGGATTAATTGGGGTTCGGCAGTTATGTTGGAACAGAGCTGGTTTCATAACCTATTGCACTATATATCTGAACTGTAAAGGATGTAGAAGACGTAAACTGGTGGTTACACCTTAAGGTATTTCTCAACTATAAGGAGAGGGTGAGCTTAAATGTTCCCTTGATCCACCTTTCCATTTCTAGCCTTAATGAAAAACATTGCAGGAAAAAGCAGTTGAATTACAACATTTCTAAAATCTGAGGAAAGGCTGCAGTTTGCTCCTGTGTCTGGATTGGTGGAAGTGATTCATCTGAAGATGATACCTGCTGTTCAATAAGCATTGTTCACTGCCTGACTTCTTTACAAGGCAGAAATCAATGCAGAGTGCTCCATTCACCAAGGACAAGTCATTACAATTTAACTTGTGAGCACATTCTGATTTCCCAACATGACCACTGCACAGGCTGCTCTAAAAAGATACTTTATGAAAGACAGCCTTGTCCTTCACCATTGGCTTAGTGCTAATTGCACTGCACAGACCATGGGAAGAAGATGCTCAGGAGCAAATCCTTGTGCTAGGACTTCTTGCAGTACAGCAGCAAGAAAGTAAGGCTGGGAATCTGCCTCCTGGGATTTCAGTCACACATGGAAGCTTAAAGAAGCATCTGCTTTCTGATTCTTACGGTGCTCAAGCTGATTCTGCTGATCCAGTGCTTCCACGGAAGCCTGCTTTTGAAAATTAATGCCCACTGGATAATTAACTGATATTAAAGGAATTTGAAAGCAAAAGCAACCTGCTGGGTTCCTCTTGACCAAGGTCCAAAGATACATTGCTCTGGTTAGTGTGAGCAGTAGCATGTCATTATCCTACGCCTATGGCTGTACTGCAGAACCATTAGTGCATATTGTTGCCTCTCTCCTGGAGCCGTTGCTTGCAGGTGATATGGATGAATGCTACCAGTTAATATCCATTATTAGGATCTCATAACCAAATCATACATGGCAGGGTGGGGGGAGTGTTGAAGCAAATCACTTGCATATCATCATAAAAAGATAATAATGTTATGTGTGAAGGCAAGGTTAAAGTCACTCCCCTCCCCCCCCCGCCCAAAAAAAAAAAGCTGCTCTAATTCTAGGTAAATGAATATATTCTCAGTTGCTTAAAAAGTTCAAGTGTGCAGTAAAAAGACTGCTTTTTCTTTTGACAAATCCATCTAAAAATACACTGAATGTGATGAAGCTGAGTATTTAGTACTGTAGGCCAGATTCCTCAAATCAGAGCAGCTGCTTGCTACTCTGCTGCCAGTGTAATCTATCGGGCAGCCTTAATCTGACAAATAAAGGACAATGGCATTGTATCAGTGGTCTTCCTATCTGCTTATCCAGCCTGCAAAGGGGCTCTGAGGACTGCTGCTCTCATCACACCCCAGAGGCAGCCACACAGCCCTCCCTCCTGGAGCTCATTGCAGCTGGGTGTGCAGGACAGGAGGAGATGATCCAGTCAAGCTGCGCTGCCCCTCAGCTCAAGCACACAGTGAGAGCAGGTGCTGCACTACTCGGCTGCACATCAAGACCTGGCTGTTGCTTTGATTTCTCTCTCAGAAAGACCAAACTGGAAACATGGATTTCCTACACCAGCAATACTAAAATTCATTTGTCTCACTGATCTC
Source organism: Laterallus jamaicensis coturniculus (assembly GCA_022605575.1). Taxonomy (NCBI): domain Eukaryota; kingdom Metazoa; phylum Chordata; class Aves; order Gruiformes; family Rallidae; genus Laterallus; species Laterallus jamaicensis. The sequence goes on from JAKCOX010000008.1 coordinate 13,524,036, forward strand.
GATCAGGGTGTTCATCACTCTACCAGGACAGCTGCCAATCTTCACTCACTCCCCCTGTATGAACTTCCCAAAGGCTGACTGTCAGACCTGGCCTATGCGGCTCCAGTGCTTATTTTTCTCCTTCTAAGCATTTCTTTAAATTCCTCCTCAGTTCAGCATGGTGACACCTGATGAACAGCAGGTTGGCAGAAAGCTGTATAAATGCCCCTCACCCAGCCTTGCGGCAAGACCAAGCTGCTGGCAATCTTCTGCGAGTAAAGGTGATGGGAAAGAAAGAAACACTGAACTCTGCTTTTGCAACCCCATGAGAAGCACAGTAGTTCCACTCACACAAAGTCAGTCGACCTTCAGTGACCTGAATGTCTGTCACTGGGAGTTTTCTAAAGGATTTAAAGGAGGAGACAGCAGGAAGACTCAGTCTTGAAAACACAGATGAGTGACAAGACAAGCAGGGCGGCCCAGGGCCACTTCCGATATAAAATTGCAGTGAGTCACTTCTTCAATATTCTCTATTTAATCTTGTGTGTGGCAATACAGTCACCTTGTGGGATTTTGGTCATCGCTCTGCCTTGTCCTGGGCACTGAAAAATGCCTGGGATGGTTTTCCTTCATGGCCTTTGCTGCTGGGGGGGCTGGGAAGGTTACGGGTGGAACTTTCACATCCACAGCTGTGAAAGGACTGGCTGAAAACACAGGAGCACAGTGAGGAGTGAACAAATGCACCAAAAAAGAAATCAGGTGCAACACCTTGTTGGATCAACACAAATTACAGAGCTCCTTTAAATCTATTTGGCACTGCTGCAGCCTTTCGAATTAGAAAAAAAGGATGCAGCAAGATGTTTCTGCTGATTTATAAAGCTAAGTTTATAAAGCTGATGCAAAGTTAGAGAAACAAGCACACTAAAATGGAAGCCTTCAGTTCAGCAGCCTGCCTAAAGACAAGCTTTCTGATGTGGGTATAATGTGTCTAATATGTCCGCTAGATATTTTGACAGCATGGTGTTTGTGTGTTGCTTGTGTTTTAACCATCTGGTAAGCACATTAATTCCTCTGGAGAAGGGAGAGACAGTGACAAGCACGGCTGAGATTTATGCAGTTTACATTATGGCTTTACACCCGACCGTGAGGTTGCAGCACTGCACCCCTGGAGCAGAGTTTGGCAGCAAACATTGCCGTATCAGAGAGGACCAGGCAGGACCAGGCACCACCCTTGTGCTCGCAGGGACTGCATTTCTTCCTCTCTCGGCAGCTGACACAGATTTGTGAGAAGCACAGCTATGAGGAAAATAACCCTGAGCAGACCATCTGTGGGAGGTGCCATCAAGGCTCTTGGAAGTGCTACCACAGCACACCACCATGTGCCAACCTGGTTTAGTCACTGTTTCCACAACATAGCAGGATTAAGTCACAGGAAATTGTGTGAAAGGAGTAACAGTGTGGAGAGGACACCAAAATCAATTCTAACACAACTTAGGGGAAACCAACACAAATAAAAGCTGGCAGGCTGTAACCACCGGCGTGGAAGATCTGCTTTCAGAAAACAGGCAGGAAAGGTGTGAGGGAACACAGCTTCCTTTCGTAATTGTTGGTTCTCCTACCTTGGCACAGAAAGAAAGCACGTAGATTTTATGCTCTGACGGACTCCAGGTCACTGGAACAAAACACTTCCTTTAATTTTAAACACAACTGCTGAACAAAAGTCTGCTACTCCTACAAGAGGTGCTGTAGGTAAGCTTTCCCCTCATCAGCTCTGAGAAGCTCACAGAGGAATGCATCAGTTAGCGTGGCTGAGGATGACACAGTTTCAACCTCTCTTTTGGCAATGAATGTTTCTGTCAAAGAATCATAGAATCACCTGGGTTGGAAGAGACCCCTTAGATCAGAGTCCTCTCCTATTAACCTCATTTAAGGTTTTGCATGAGGCAGAAGGATTAATCCCCTAACTAATGACATCCCCATCTCCCCATTCTCTTCCACTGTTGCAGCCTAGAGTTGTTTATCACACCAAACAGGTTCAGGTGGAAAGGAAGGTGCATCTAAAATCCTTCACTGTGGTTTGACATCGCATCCAGTTAAGGCAATTTTTGGTTTCCACAGTGTCACTTTAAGTCATCAGAAATTTCACTCCATTTTGGCAAAAGCAGCCAAGATTTTTGGTAAGGTGCACCACGATGACAAAACTGTTGATATTTGGGACTGCAGGTACCAGATGAGTATTGTAGAAAGATCAACTAAGTGACTCCCTGCAAAAAATGTTTGGGTCTTTCCTATTGCCTTAAGTGAAATGTAAATGCTCTGAACTTTTGGTGGGCAGCAAGCCATAGGTTAGAAAAAAAAATGAAATTGCTCTAGTATAGGTCTTTTGGATAAGTGCAAACCAAAATACTATCAAGATAGTAGGAAACAGACACTAGGTATAAACTGTCCATAAGTGACCACACAAGCTTTTGTATTCCCAAAGCTTTACACTCAAAGACAGTTATTTGCAATGGTATATTTTTAATATGATGATGGAAAGAAAGCTCTGAGACATGTGTCTCTCAAGCACTTCAGTGAAGGTGAAGAGGGTAAGAATTTGGCATCCAAACCTGTTATAACTTTCTGGCATATCTCAAGATAAGTGCAACCCAAGACACTTCTTACTTATGTCAAAGTTATTTCTCAGGAAATAACTAAAAGCAGAGGTCTTGCAAGAAGCTGGTTTAAGGAGCTTTAGATTTTCTGTATTTTTCACCTACAAATAATAAGCTCAGAGAATTCCCTGATATTCCATGTGAATGACAGACTATTAACTTTTTAAATGAAACTTCTGCTCAGAGTGGATGTGGCATAGTGAAAAATGGGAAGGCATGCTGCACTGCCATCAGCTTACAGCTTGGACATAAATTGGAGTCCATTCACTTCCATTCACAGTCCTTAATAATACAGAGAATCCAGTTCACAGAAAATAAATTTGTGTCTAGTTAAATCCATGGCCATGGAGTTTGATACAGCACTCAAACCCAATTTTTATACTTTGGGAAAAAGCCCAGTATGAAATTTCATCATACATGTTTGTCCCTGCAAAAGTAGTCCTATAATTAAGGAAGGATCTTGTGGTTAAGACATGTGACTAAAAGGCAGAAGCGATAAGGGCTGTTTACAGCTGTGCTACAGCTTATAGCAGTTCTGGTTTGAGTCTGCAGAAGGAGGATAGTTTAGTCATAACATAAAGTAGGCAAGATAACGTGTATTAAAACCCATATGCAGAAATAATTCATAACTGTGCATTTTACCATGTGCAAACACAGAGCAAGAAGCCGTATTTTATTTTAATGAAAATACATTTTAAACATTTAGTGACTATTAAAAGTATCGAGAAGTTCAAGGCACTGCACTGGCACTTGATTTGAAAACTTTCTTCTAATATTGGGAATATTTGATTTAGAAAGTGTTTCGTTCTGGTGTAAGCTAGGAACACTTGGAGTACTAGTGATAGTGATCAATACATTTAGTTTATGGAAACCTCATGCTTCAATCTATGCTCAATAACAAGAAGGCAAATATCATCTCTGAACGTGTTTTGACTTCCCTTCCAATAATTCATTGGATTTTAGGAGAACAAAGTTCAAATTCAAGATTTGGTTATAAATCCAAACGTAGCCAGTCTAGATTAACCTCTAATTCTCTCCTGTACGATATATTGGGGCAGTAGGCCTTTCCTTTGAATGGTTGTAACCAGAGGAATTCCATATATTTCTCATGTGTATATCAACTGTAAGTAACCAAGAGTTACAAATTAGAATTTTGTTAGCCATAACAACGTTAAGAAATTAATCTTCCAGTGTTACACTTTATCATCATTTGCCCTTCCGTTTTATCTGATAGTGGCTCTTGATCCCTTCAGGAAAGACTGAAATGTTTCACTCTTTGTGGCCACTATCAACACATGTGGCCAATTGACCTTTTTGACTCAGGATGTCACAGTTGCCAAACAATCATTCATAAACACAACTGCACAGCTTTGTGTCCTCAGAACAGACCTTAAGCAATGAAATTATTGTGTATCTATGCAGCAAAATCTCCTGAATAGTTTTGAACCAAGTTCAGCCCTTGAGGAACTGATTATATTTGTTCTTACCTGTTAGTCTGCTTGAAAAAAAAAAATAAAATCTGCATCTAAAAGCCCAGAGAAGTAGACAGACTGTTGCTTGCAGGAGCTGGAGGTACAGGTGTGGCGTTCATTATCAACTTGCAAAACATACCTGATATAATGGTGAGAGTTCCAGAGAAAATAGCTAAGCAATGACTAAACCAAGTGTCTGCAAGGTGCCAATACATTTTTTACTCCCTAGAACATAGAACAGGCTTTGAGGCCTGCACAAAGCTCTCACTCTCTACCCTGAGCTTGTATCCATTTTCCTTTACTTATGAGATCATCCTGTGTCGGGGAAGACAGCAGGCCTGCTAGTGGCCTAGCTCTCTTCTCCCAAGATTTAGGCCCTGACAATATTCTTCTGTTCCCATGAGACAGGAAAAGTTACTCACGCTGAAAGAATCTTGATAATCACATTCTCAAAACACAGCGGCCTTGCTGATAGGGGTACAGGCTGCCCTAAACCAAGAAGCAGTTATGGGAAGGTATTTGGGAGTAATGGAACATGTTAGGAACCAACAATAACAAGATGGTCAAAAACAGCAGGTGTGCGGATGCTTTTAGGTATTAAAGGTAAACTAAGGATGTTTAGCTATAAGATAGGTTTGTCAGAACTTCTTGTGGTTACTAACCAATCAATATGGTGTGAACAGTGTGTGTAACCAATCAGCAGTTTATAGCTTGCCTCATTTGCAGTAAGAAAGGTATAGAATCTGTGTGATTTCACCTAATTAAATGGCTTCTTGGCTTCACCTAAAATTCATATTGAATTGCGTGTTGCTCCCTGCTGGATGCCATAATCCTGGACAGTAGAGACTTTTTAACGGGAAAGAGCTTACCAGCCAGTTAGTTACTGTAAAACTGCCCACTTCCTACAAAGCGATGGGATGTTTTTCTGAAAGGTGTCCCCAGTCAGTGACAGTAATGGACAGGCTCAGTGCCAGCACCAGCTTAACCAGTGTGCTGGCTTCTAGACTTGTTCCAACATATCTCTACAGTAAACTCCTTTGCAGGCTGTTTTTAATCAGGAAAGACAACAGTCTCCCGTTAAACTTGTGATAGATTTGTGTTCTGGGGTTTATTTGCAAAGCCAATTCCACAATAAAATTAGTTGAAAAGATTAATTTGGCTTCTGTTTTGTTTTGAATGCTAAAAATGCTAGAAATACCTTCTTTTAAGGAAAGCTTAAGATTCATTAGTTCATTCCCTCAGTTACAATGGTAGGAACAAAGTGACAGGGAACTCTGACCTCTCTGAATCTAAGACTGTCAGAGGGCAATTACCTGAAACAAAATACAGGATTAGTAAAGAGAATAGATTGGCCTAGTATCCTAAATCCCTCACTCTACATTTTGTAAACCAAGTGGACAAAAAGCAGTAAACCAGATCTTATGTCTCTGGGCTAAAAAACCTGGAGCTTAATGGGATGGAAGGTTTAGAAGAACATCCAAGATTTTGGAAACTTTGGGTAGGACTCAGTTCTTGTTGGGGTTCAGTTTCAGCAGAGCAGCATCAGCCTCTCTCTAAAATAGATAGCCATTACATGGGCAGCTGGATGGATCTTTAAGATCTATTGATGATATTTACAAAATTTTGATTGACTATAATGGGAACTAAGTCCCTAAAGCACCTATGTGCCTAAATGTAGGTGTCCTGACAATTTGGATCCTGTCCACCACAGGTGACTTGAACGGCTCATAGCAAGTCTTCTCAGTCTTAATCTCTCAAAGAAGAGTATTCAAGGATGCAGAAGGTAAGTCAAAGCCCAGTTAAGCCTGAAAGTCATTCAGAAGTCTAATAAAGGAAGAAAAGTATCACTACTCTTCATAACTGTTTAGCCACAAACTATAGTTTGAGATATACTACTGCAATTTGAAAGAAAATCTGGAAAGTAGAACTAGGTATCAAAAAGAAAATCCCATATTTCAAGGTCATGAAGACATTCTGAAGTGTATTGAGTTTAGAACAAAACTCCAATTCCTGTATCTTAGGACAGACAAATATAGTTTTGAGGGAAAAAATATAATTCTAAATAGTTTATGAACTGCAGTGGGAAAATGCTATTCATGTTACTGAACACTAAGAAAATGCAACTGAAAAATTATGCGGATTCTGGATCCTTGTAATTCTATTTCTCATTATGCCATTTCTTCTCTGATAATTTGATTATCATGTTTTCTTTTATAATTGGCTTGTAACTTCACTGGCTCCCATTTCTTGACTCCACCCATGGCATAGGTACAAGTTCTTAAGGCTTCTTCACTTTTCTTGGCTTAAAGTTGAGTTCACACACGTTTTGTACAATAGCCTTCTGTCAAGTTATTTTCCAAGAGTGCATCTACAGTTAGATGTTTCTAATCCTACAGAATCCCCCAGTCTCTCACCTTGTGGACATTCACCCATCTCGCACCACTTCTGGGACTGGCAGGCAGACCTTACGGACACACTAATCCTCTGCCATTTGCAGAGGCAGCTGCCTCTCCAGCGCTGTCCCAGGAAGTTATAATGCTTAATCATCCCTTGCTACTGAGCGATCCATAGAGGATGCAGTTCCTAAGAAGATGGTCCGATTTGTTTGATGTCATCATCCCTCAGGGAAGTGCGTTTACGACTGAGTTGAATGTTAATGTTCAGCATTCCATATTCTAAAAATGTCAAAAGGTCTACAGAATAATCTCTCTAGCTATTCCTTTGATTCAATGTCAAGGATAAATATTAATAGGTCTGCTATAAATATAAGCATTTGCCCTACAAAAAACACTTCAAAGAGTATAAAATCCATCCCAGCATCTGACATATACCAAATTGTGACTATAATGATTCCCTGTATAATAGCGGTATTAAATTGCAACTCAAATTCCTGTCAGTAAAAATTCATTTAGTATTTTTCACTTAAAGGCATCAGAGGAAAATGAATAAAGACAGTCCTGATACAAGCTGTGACAGAAACATTTGTTTTCTAATGCTTGTAAATATGAAAAAATATATTAAAAATAATTGATTGATAAAAATTTGACTGGATATGAGTTTAGCCATTTATTAGTGTGAAGAACCTGCTACTCCCAGATCTAGTATGTATAATGCACCATACTGGGAGAAAAGGTTTTCCACCAGTCTAAGGATGAAATCAATAGTCACAAAACCATACTAAACTCAAGCTGTCCACTCAAGTTCTGACTGAAGCTTTTGACAACTAGTTTCTGATTCCAGAAGTAGGATAGGGTCTTTTATTAGGAAGCAAAGTCATTTAAGATTCATTTAGTGAGTAATGTTCTCTATTTCCAATGCCATGAGAACAACAGTATGTGAGCTAATTTTAACACGTGGAAAGAACATTTAATTTTATCAAAAGGAAACAATGAAAAATCTAATTTATTCTCCAAATGTGTGCATAACCCCCATTGATATTAATAAGAGTTAAGCAGCCTATGGAGAGGAAAATAGGCCCCCAGATGTGGCAAAATGTTTTAAGAAAATTATCTGCAGCTTTCTAATGACCACAGAAATTATTTCTTTTTCTATACCAGTGGAGAGAGAAAAAGGCCTTCATACCCAGACAGTCATTAAATGTTCCTGGCTTTCCCAAGGCTATATGTATGTGACACACACACACTCACAGATGTGTACATGGGTGATGCCTCACAGACTCACACAAGCACATCCCTCTCAGTCATTGCTTCTTTCCGACTAGGCTGTTCCATAGCACAGGACTGTTGGGAATTCTGCTGCTCTTCCCACTCACTGCTCTTCCTAGCAAGATGAAAGAAGGTGAATTATGCTTAATTCATGTGGGTTGTTTTTTTTTTTTTTAATCTGAGTGTTTAATGTGCTGTCAGGGGTAACTGACAGGACCAAGAAAGGCTGATGAACAACCTTATTTGCCCCGTGCAACGTTTTGCCTTAATTCTACCAACTTTGGTGAGTGTGGAGGGTTAATCTTGGTTAGTCAGCAGGAAATTTTCTCAGCTGCCTCGTGGCACTCCTACAGAGAGATGTGCTTTGACTTCATCCTCAACATCTGTACCTGTAATTTCCATTTTCTTTTCAGGATGAACTTTGACATAAGGTGTTAGTCATTAGCAAGTCATTCCACCTAATTCTTCATTCTTTTGAGGCATTTCCTTCTGAAGGCATACAAATACTTTGCTGTTTCTGTGGTGGAGCTCTTCCCCTTCATATCCTGAACTGTTTGAAAGCACGATGCTCCTAATGCTCTTGGGCAAAACCAGGATTGCTAAATGGGACCTCTGCCAAGCCTGAAAAGGTCATCTCTTCATTGGTGTTCACAGCAGTAGTTTAACTGAATGACATCCAACTTTCTTTTCACAGCTGTCCCTGGGGAACTGCCTAGACCTTAAAATCCTGAGCTGTACTTTCCCTGTAGCCAAAAACTTGCCATCTTGAACCAAATCACCCTCACTAGATTTACAGCCCTCATTCTGTCCAGCTAAGCTCATGATGTATTAATGCTATTTACACAGAGATACTTATTTATGGCTCTTTTATGTAACTTTCATCCAATTCTATCTTTAGTTAATGCGCAGTTTTAGAATTGTATCATTTGAGGCACTTGCCTCTGATAAAATGCGCTACAATTTGCATTTCACTCAGTGTTTTTGCATGTTTCAAAATGTCAGCATAATAATGAGAGCAGGACTTCTGAGGTTTCGTTTTCTTTTTATATCTGTGGAATGAAAGGCAGGTTGGGCATGGGCACCTCTGTTTACTTTCCTTTTGAGTCATAGACAATAGGACCTTCAGTCACTGATGAAAGCTCATTTGTACTCTGAATGTTTTCCTGCCCACTTAAGCTGATTTTATATAACATCCAAAATGAGTATTCAATATCCAGTTAATTATGCACCAAATGGAGCAAGCCAAAGAATTAACTTAATCAAGCATTCTTTTTTCCTTAAAAGCCCCCAACAAACAACAAAGCCAAACCAACCAGAAACAAACCAGAGAAGAGCTACCACAGGTATTACAGATAAGCTCCTGGCTTGACTTTCAGGAGACATTGGTTCCCTTCCAGGTACTGTTGTTTACTTTTGATGCTGATTTTAAAGTGAAGACCACACTTTGCCTTGGTTTTCTTTGTCAGCTTTTTCCATTGTCCATCTCAGTTACTTAGTAAGGTTCTGCTTATTATATAGATCATATGTGTACATATATATATTTATAGTAAACCTTCTAAGGTAAAGTCATATTCTTTACTATTTTTCCATTAAAATGTTCTCTTGGTTACGCTTTTATCTTTGTAGGCCCAATATGCCCCTCCAAAATCACAAATAATGAGTTTACACATTCAGATTTCATCAAAACATTACTGTGAGTTTCACAGGAGGTTTTGATGGTAGCGAATTTGGTGATGGTGTGCTTTTAACTGCACTGGGCCCAAGATCTGGCCTTTCCTTCAGCATTGGGTCTGTCACATACTTAAAATGTACCCAGCTTAGCAAATCAAGAGAGGCCAACAGCCCACAAACTGTAAGAGCTCCTGTCCCTGTTGTTTGATGTCTCTACACATCCGTCCTCTTTGCTGCCTGCATACAAGACAACTTTATCCAGTTCTGAATGTGAGACAAAGCTTTTCTTTTTTTCTATTTTTTTTTTTCTCCTGAGAATTAAGACAAGAATTGGTTGTGGGATATGGGAACTTTTATTCTTAACCTTTTGGTAGAACTCTGTCATGTCATCCTTTCTATAATGACAAAGGATCTCAGGCAGAAGACACATGCTTGGAAAAACTGAACTGAAGAATCCCAGAATCCCAGAATGAGAAGGCTGGAAAAGACCTTTAAGATCATCGAGTCCAACCGTACTAAAGAAGCAAGGTTATTCATGATGCCATATCTTAGAATAAAATTGGACTTATTAAAATCTATGATTCCCCAGGATTATGTTTCAATGCCTAAGCCATAGAGAACATCTTTGATACTGGCCCCTTTCTCACAAACCCATTAGTGCTCAAAAACCCATTGCTAACCTTCTCGGAGACAGAGAAATTATAAGGACGGTTTTGCTGGCAAACCTTTGCTTCTCTGACAGCTGTCCTTGGTGGAATGGTATTAAGCAGGTGTATGGGGGTTTTATTGCTTGAAAGGATGTATTTTCATTTATAAATGCAACAAAAACTCTGCGCTTTGTGAGCAGGAACATTTGTTTCTCCTGGTTTATTTCCTCCTCCCAACACTACATAAAAATATATATTGACATTACCTTGTGGCATTACAATTTTTACTGTGGTGCATTAGAGTTTCCAAAGCACATCACTTGTTATGATACATGGTAGCTTAAAGGGAAAAGCAGTATCCAGCAGGGAAATGAAGGGTGAAACACTGGCCTCTTTGAAGTCAACGCAAAAAACTATTACTGCCTTCAGCAGAGGCAACGTTTCAGACCAGGCATTAAGGGACAAATGTGGAGCCATATATTGATTTTATCTCTTAGGTAAAACCATAGATAAGAGAAATGCCTTCATCTGGAATCCAAGATGCTTAATATCAGTAGGCCTTTAGGAAATTGCATTACATAGCTGAATGGTATGTTGGTCCAATGAAACATCCAAAATCTCTACATTTGACCTCTTATTCCACAAATGAAGAAAAAAGAATCCAACTGAAAGCCATTATAGCCTGTAAGATTTCTGTTTACATATGTAATACAGATCATCCGTACCTGAACATATTGAAGAATAAAGCATCCAACCTTGAGGCTGTGCCAGTCTATACCAGCAAATTGGAAAGTACACAAAATCACGTTTATACAGGATTTTATAAAGGGCCAGGAAACATTTATAAATAAAAAACACATTAAGATGGGAATTCTCTTCTAGTAGCTGCCCCTCTATCATTTAAAATATTTGTAGCTAATTAAGGGACTCTGGTATCACAGTTAAAGAGGGGAAATATTGAGATAAATAATTCATAAAAACTTGAAGTAAATAACTCCCCAATAGACATAGGTTTTTCTAATTTACTTTTGACAAATAAATGAACAAAGCTTTGTTACTGCAAGAGCCTGATGAATGCAATTTTCAGTTATGAAATAAAATTTTTTCTGGACAACTATTGATTTAGTTTCCAAAGGCCTGTAACACATAACTTAGGTCACAAATCACTGCTATTTGTGAATTCTGAGTATCTGGCGTAATTTTTGCATTGAACAGTTGTCAAACAAATCCATGAAGAGAAAATTTGTCAGTATCAAGAAATGCAGTGAGGATGCTGGACTAGGAAATTAATTAATCCATTATATCTTCATAGGTTTACGTAAAATTCAGATACAAGGAAAAAAATGACAGAAGAGTTACAGCAGCTTTGCTCTGAGCCTTGCTTTTTTCTACCATCTTAATGAAAGAGTAAAGCTGAGGCTTTGATATCTCTGCATTGTCATGGTAATTGGGAAGCTGTGAATTCAACATGAGCACTCTACTGTAGGTTAAAGAAAGAGGAAATGTTGAACTTTGGGAAAAGAATTCAATTGAATGTCAGCCGAGATAAAAGGCCAAAGGTTAATAAAAAGTATGCCTTGTATGTCATGGAGTTTCATTTTTACATATGATCTACTTGGAACAATTCTGTAAGAAACTCTCAGTTTAGTAACAGTAGGCCAATATTTCATGTTGAGTTTGTTAGCACATTGTAACATGAGAATCAGAATACACAGAAAAAGAAACTGATTGTTGTTAAGCTCTTCGAAATAGTTTCTCTTTTTTCTCCACCTCTTTGCCTACATCAAATTATGTAGTAGTGCTACTGTTTCCAACAATTACAGAAGAGTGGTTGAAAGCAGCTTATATACAAAAACAACCTTCACACTAAAATGGGATCCATCCTATTTAAAGAAAGGCAGTACAGAAACATGGAGAAAGTGTCTCTTTTCCTATATATACTCCACTTGTCTGATACTTGTTGCCTAAGCCAACAAAAGGCTTCACTGTCCAAAATTACGAGAGTTTATGTTTCAGTAAAAAATTAAATATCTGCTCAAATATTGAGAAGAGAAGAGAAGAGAAGAGAAGAGAAGAGAAGAGAAGAGAAGAGAAGAGAAGAGAAGAGAAGAGAAGAGAAGAGAAGAGAAGAGAAGAGAAGAGAAGAGAAGAGAAGAGAAGAGAAGAGAAGAGAAGAGAAGAGAAGAGAAGAGAAGAGAAGAGAAGAGAAGAGAAGAGAAGAGAAGAGAAAAGAGAAGAGAGAGAACTGAGTTATAAGGGACCCATAAAGACCATGAAGTCCAACTCCTGGCTCCACGCAGAGTGAGCCAAGTCAGAGCATGTGATCGAGTGCATTATCCAAATGCTTCTTGAGCTCAGTCAAGCTCTCCCCACTTTCCTGGGGAGACTGTTCCTCTGCCCGACCACCCTCTCAGTAAAGAACCTTTCCCCAATATTCAACCTAAACCTTCCCTGTCACAGCTTCATACTGTTCCCTCTAATTGTATCACTGGTCACTAAAGATTTATTATCCTTGGGTTCCATCCCTGGAAAAAAAATTTTTTAAAATGCAGTCATGTTCCAAAGTAAGAGTTTGATCACAGTATCAAGGAGAACTACGCTGCAAGTAGGTTGGACTTTTAAATTCTGTTCCCTAAGACATAGAATTTGAAACTTGCTGCTTACTATGAAGAAAGGGAAAACACACTAAAGTTCAATTTCACCAGAATTTTTTCTGCAAAATGCTTTTTATTTTAATCTGGTCTAATGGCAGTTACATAGTTGACTTTAGTAATTTCAAAATCTTTATCAGCTTTCAATTACAGATTAGAGCTCCACTGTATTAAAAAAAAAAAAAAAAAAGCCACAAAACTTTGAAAACAACATACTGAGGAAATTCTCTGCCCCAGTGAACTCTCAATCCAAGATTTAATTAAAATAGGATGGATGAGACAGGAAGAAAGATGAAAGGACAAATAGGATGAACGTTCATAAATTAGTCATAGCAGCAGGTTTAGCACCCGCAAGTGACGACCAGCCTGTTTGCTCTACGTTTTTTGCAGAGCTAATAAAATTCAATAGATACCTCTGGTTTGTTCACCAATTAAAGGTGCAGAGCTAAAAACTGGACCAGTTCTTCCGGGCTTCAAACCTTCCGCTTTGGAATATGAAGAAAAAAGTGAGAAATCACAGAGAGTCTTGAACCACACCACCACCTGCTGTTGCATCCATTATGACTCACATAATTTATTCATACCCAAATACAGCCTGCATCTGCTATTTATTGATATTTTGGTTTATTTTCCTTATTAAGGCTTGTGTTTGTATTGAGCAAAATTTCGAAGTACTGTGGAGAGTATATAAATATGGATTATATATTGCTTATAAAGGCCTTTTCCTTTCATAACATCAAAGAATGAATAATGCATTTCCTCCCTTTCCAGCTAAGCAATATAAACATCAAAGGAAGGATTAGCATTTTAGGTCTTTGACAACACTAAATCTTTGTGTCATATGTCTTGCTGTCTTGTGCAGAACATTTATATTTCTACACCTATTACATAATCAAAGCAACAGGCCAAACATCCTTACTTCCATCTAATTTGCATAATTAATTAATACCTAACATTTCTGCCAAGCTATCTACACTCGCACTGAAATAATAGATGCTGATTTCTGTCCTGAAATAAATCCGTTAACTGGGTTTGAAACTCCTGTCCTCCCTGCTAGGTTTGTGGTGCGGGGTAAGCCACTGCCACTCAGCTGTATTAACCCAGCAGCCACAGATAGCGGATTACAGCAGATGCCATTAGCATAATCTGAGATGTCGTGACTGCAAAACCAGAAGAGCCTGAAGGATGGTGCTGAGGCCACCTACAGAGGCTTTGCAGCTGGGAGTCAACGCGAAGTTGGGTTGTAGTGTTGGGTGGGGAGGGCTTGAGGAGACTCAAGGCACACTGATTTTAGGCCAGACTCACAAGGGCCAGATTCTTTTGGGAGGGCTCCTATGAAATGGATACTGCATAATGGAGACTTCAACAGGTAAAAGATAGGAATATAAACTATTGTCTTAGATTAATATCTCTCAGACTGAGTCAGCAGAGATTTGTGTAGCTACAGGCCCCATTTAGTGACCTACCTTTTTTTTTTTTTCATCTGTACTTGTGTTTCAGACCTCTCATTCTGCAGCAGGAAGCATTCTGCTGAGTCATGTACATGAAAAAAGCTCTAAGCGGAGGTCTTTGCCTCCACAGTGAAAGTTCCTACTGTGTCTAAAGTTGAATGAGAGGAAACTGGGCTGTTAAATATGTGTGTGGATACTTAGATACACAATAAGCAAAAGGGAAAAACCTGGATTCTTGAAGGAAAGCAGCACAGTTCTGCCTGCTTTCCTTTATTTGTTATTTCTAGGTTTTCATCCTGCTGTCCAGGAGAAGGATGGCTTTTTGCTTGCTTTTATCACATGGGAACAACAACAACAACAAAAATAACAGCTAGGGTTTGCCTTGCCTTCCTAAAGCCATTATGAGTTAGTTATGATACTAAAGACTGCACAGTAGGCAAGGGAACTGTCTTTTGTTTTGAAATAAGACACAAGCCAGCACACACCAGTTGGCTGGGAAACCAAGGCCATGCCAGAAGCCACTCTATAGCACAAAAGCAGCATAGACATGTCCTCAGATGTCAAAGTCACTGTGGTTTGCGCCAGTGGCTCTCCGCAGGCAGGTCCTCATCCTGCTCGTGCCTACAATTGTACCAAAATATGTCATTCCACCAGAAGTCATCTGAGAATCAAATTGTGCATGTACCTACCCATCACATCAACAGGTTGAAAGTCCACTGTGAAATAGAGTAACTTCCAAATGTTAATTTCACCTAGCTTTCTGTTGTGTTCAATAGCTTTTGGGGTCTAAGACTTATTATTTCCTGTAATTTCATGGTATTTAGTAATTTTTGGTTATTGGAGAACGAAATGTATGTAACTCTAGTGTGAATAGGAATCCTACCACACAGAAGTATAAGTGTGAGTAATTAGGGTACAGAAATAGCTTAACACATTGAATGTTTGGAGAAACTTTTAAGAGATTTTTATCGATTTCTTTGCAAACAAGACGCAAAGCTTTTGGGTTCCTTTAATCTTCCAACTATGTTACTTTGGGCTTCCCATATCTTTTAGCTTTTGGAATTCACTGGCCTCTTCCACAGTGAGTTTAATATTTCAAATGCTGTGTTGCTAGCTGGGCTTTACCATGAAGCAGGCAGGCAGGCAGGCACTTCTTTGGAATTTAGGTGCAGACTGAAGACTGGTGTGTTAAATATTTGTCCTTTGACAAACTCCAATAACTCTTTGTTAAAAAAAAAAAAAAGAAGAAGAAAAGGAATGCCCAAAAAAACCCCAAACCCAAACACTGAAACACTGTTGGTAAAAACTACATTGAAACAATCTAGAAGTAAGGAAATCTTCAAGGAATCTTCCCCAGGAATGAAAATCAAGAAAGCTTTCACAACTTTCTTGTGCGTAATACAAAGCATACAGTTTGGTGTTCTGCCTTTGCTGAGTTCTTAAAAACTTCTGGAAGCTGGGACTTCTCATAAAAGGGCAGATACCATGAAAGGAGGCACTACATTTGGTTCCATCACAAATGTGAAGTGGAAGATATTTTATCAGGGTTATATGAAGCATATGCATGTGGAAAGTCCTGGAATAGTTCTACATCAAAGAGAATATCTAGTTTACAATTTACAGTTTATTCTTATTATCTGAGTATTTTTGCTCTTCACAGGGGATAGAGCTGGGCTCTGCACAAATTAGACTAGGACAGAATCTGTACATTGCTTCTATAAAATAGAACTGAGATTTAATTGCATTGTCTTCATTCTGCACTTTTTACACATAACAAGGCTGGTTTTGTTTCTTTTAAATTTGCTTCCCCTTTGATCTGGTAATTTCCCCTCTAATTTCATGGCTTTTATGTTCTCTGCTATGAACAAGGAAAAGGCCATCATCTTGAAATGTGATTCTTTCAATCTACTGTACATTTACACTTAACTTTATTAATTCACCTTTCAGTGTTGTGGAAATTGAAATTACACAACCTCATACCTGCTATTGTCACAAAGATTATCAACAGTTGCCTGTCCTTTAAAGGTACACATGTCCATAGCCAGACACGTCCAGACTCACTGACTTTGGACAGAAAATACTTCATAGTTACTGGACTACCTGGAGTAGTCATTCTTTGAAGAAATTCCTCTCTTGCTTTATCCACATTTATGGCTGGTAAGGTAATGTAAAATTCATTATGGAAGTTACTTTCTGCCTGTAAAGTCTCAGCAGAGCGCGGGGGGGTTCCTCTCTGAGGGGTCGTTTACCTCCTTCCCTGCAGACTCTGCCAGCGCTGTAACACCACCGTATTTCAGCGGTCACACGAGGCGGGTTTCTGACAGTTGCTGGAGAGACATGAGGGCAAGACAGTGCAAGATTACAGAGGGGAAAATGAAGACATAGAACACTAGATGAAGAAAAATATCAGAAAAAAAGATGTTGAAGGAAGAGCAGAAAAAGCAAACACATAGGAGAAGTACCAAAACCCACCTTGAAACAGCACATACAACTTACTATTACCATCTTGACGTGTACCATATTCCTACAGTATTTTCCTACATCCCAGGTACCAGCCTGGGTTTATGATGTGATTCGTGAGACAGAAGAACTTTCTCATTTTGTCCTCAGCATTCCACCTTGAAAATGCGTGACACGGAATATTTGGCCGAAGACCAAAGAGCAGCGAGCGACGCACCTGCCCTGCTTTTACGCCCGTCGTGTGGCAATCTGCAGATTTAATAGGAGTTAGCACAAAAGCTGGGTTTAGCGCTCCTTCCTTCTCGTATGGAGCAAGCCGTCGTTACAAAATAAAACCTGGAAAAGCAAGTTGGGCTCAGCCGCGTCCCTAAAGCTGGCAGGAATCCTGCGGGGGATGCGGGACCGGAGGCCACACTGGCCGCGGCTGCGGGGCCCGCTGCTGCCGGTGTCTCTGCCGCTAGAGGGGGTCTCGGTACCTGTTTTCCCGAGGAAAAAGCCTAAAAAAATGGGAACCGGCTGCAAGGTCCAGGGAGCCCGGGTTTTATTTTGGCTCTGTGAGAAAGGGAAGCGGCTGGGCGCGGGTTACAGAGAGGGCAGGCAGTTTGCACGCTCGTTTGGGGCGCTGGGTAGGTGGGTGGGAAAGGTTTAGCTTGCCAAAGGAACTTCAACGCGCTTCCTCGCTCATCCCAAAGTAACTTTGTGTTACGGGCAGCCTGTTATGAAACATGGAAGGCTTTCATAAATCATCATCAAGGAAAACGGATTGTAGGCTCCTCACAGATCCTGCGCCAGCCAGGCTTTGCCGTGCCACTCGGCTTTTGACAACTGTGTGGCAGGTGACCGCCCCCCTGACGCCTTCTCACCCTCACTGTGTAACACGAGATGGAAGCTCTGCCTGCCAGTAAAGCACTGCGAGGGAAGGGCAGTCAACAGGAGGAAGCCTCCAAGTGATGCCTTCTCGGCTCTTCCTCTTTCCCACTTACCCTTTGAGACACAGGGCAGCGGCCCAGGCTGGTGTGCCGCAGACCGGCCGTGCCCCTCAGCGCGGGTAGCAGCCGGCCTGGCGGGTGTCTCCCTGTTCCCCCAAGAGCCGCCGGGTCCGGGAGCGCTGTGGACGGGTCGGAGTCCCGGAGCGGCCACGGCCACCGCTGCGCACCTGGCAGGGAGAGCCCGGTGATGGTGCTGGCCTTGTTTTTTTTAAGGAAACGAATTCTGGGAGGGAGGGGAAAAAATAAAAGGATGTTGAAAAGTGAGGGCGGGAGTCGCGGGAACAGGGGAAGGGGCGGACAAAGGGTGGCGGGGGCGAAGCTCTGCCTCAGGTGTGCAGCCCGGCTTCAGTCGTACTTGCGGGGTAGCGGCTGTCCCCCGGGGCTGAGAGGGCCGGGGGGCGGCGGGGAGCGCAGCCAAGCGCAGAGCCCACA
This sequence comes from Laterallus jamaicensis coturniculus, assembly GCA_022605575.1. Taxonomy (NCBI): domain Eukaryota; kingdom Metazoa; phylum Chordata; class Aves; order Gruiformes; family Rallidae; genus Laterallus; species Laterallus jamaicensis. Next base: position 13,542,107 of record JAKCOX010000008.1, read on the forward strand.
GCCCACACTGCGGCACCACCGCGGGGGGTGCCGGGCCGAGGCGCTCAACAGGCGCTGCCGCCCCGCCGGGCGAGGCGGGACGGGCGCCGGCACATGGCAGGAGCCGCGCTCGTCGCCAGCCCCGTGCCAGGCGGCGGCGGCGGCCGGAAAGGGGCTTGGCCGCCGCTCGGCGGGGCTGCCGCGCCGCCAGGGCTCACCCGCTCGGGACCCACCCTGCCCGCTCAGCCGGGGCCGGCAGCCCGGCCGGCAGCGCCGCCGCTTCCTTTGTGTGCATGAGGGGAGCTGCGGCGGCGGCGGGTCTCCCCGGCGGGCTGACAGCGCTGCCCGCGAGGAGGCGGGGAAGGGAAGGGACGGGAAGGGAAGGGAGGAGGCGAGGGAAGGCGCTGGCAGGGCGGCTCTCCCGTCCCCGTCACTAGGTAAGCCCTGCTCCCCAGGCGGAGAGAGGCACTGGAAGCGCCGCGGGGCCTTTTCCCTGACCTGCCGAGTGGCTTCGCCCAGCCCCGGAGAGCGACCGGCAGCACCTCGGCGGGGCGCCGCCGTCACCCGCTCCTCGGAGGCGCGGGGAGCCGAGCGCGGGCTGCGGCGGCGGCTCGGCGCGGCTCGGCTCCGGCACTTTGCGATGGGCTGGCGGCAGCTGCGGACGGACAGCAGCGGGGGTCGACGCGGGGCTCACAGCTAAGGGGCGAGGAGGAGGGACCATGGCCGCATCCAGTAACTCCAGTTTGTCCGGCTCGTCTGTTTCCTCCGGTAAGTTTCTCCGGCGAGCGCCGCATTTCTCCCCTCCCTCCATTTTAGCAGGGAGCTACCTGTCTGCAGCCGTCCCGCCCGCCCCAAGCGCCCACAGCCCCGCTGGCAGCCGCCGCGGCGGCCCCCCAGCCCCGCGAGGGCTTTCCCCGGGGACGACGATGCCCCTTGCCCGGGGCCAGGGCGGGGAGCCGGGACGGGGAAGGCGCGGCGGGGCCCGGCTCGCTTCCTTGCCGCCCCGCCGTGCCTTTGTGTGGGTTTCTCGCCGGGGGAGCGGCGTCCCTCCCGGCTTGGGAAGGGGCGCGTCCGCGGCCCCCCGCACCTCTGCGGCCGGCAGGTTACCGGGAGCCACCCGCCTCGGGGGTTGGGTGGCCCGGGGTGTTCGGAGACCACTTGACCCAGGTGACGGGCGTTCTCTGCCGCGCTCCCCGCCGGGCAGGACCGGCTCCGCATCGCACCTCTGCGCGGCGTGCTGCGCGGGTCCTGCGCCGGCCGGGCGGGGGTGTCCCGCCGGTCTGAGACCGCCAGGTACACCCTTTGGCGCACGTCACAGGCACGCGGGGCTTTTTTCAGTAGTTCTGCTTAAATTCCCAGTCCAGATTAAGAATGGTCCAGGTTGAAAAACCGCCCCAGGGTTTCTGCCGCCGGCACCGTGCGCGGGTGTGCGGGGCTTGTGCTTGTTTTGGGGGCGCTGGGGTGGGAGGCGGGGTGGTGGGCCTCGCTGCCCCTCGGACGCCGAGGGCTGGCTGCCTGCTGAGCCGCAGCAAGGCAGAAAAGTTACGGCGCATTTTCTGAGCCAGGCGGCCTGAGATTGAAAGCAATGGTAGAAGAGTACCGCCGCCTGCTTCTCAGCCCGCTGAGCAGTTACTCTCATCTTCAAGTTACCAGAGTCATAGCCTGGCGTTTCAGTGGGCTGAAAGAGTAAATAGAAGGATGAACAACTTTGGGGCTCCGGGGACTTAGTGCCTCAGTGTTTTATTTGAGGTGCCAGGCTGAGAATTTGTAAACGTAGCAATATGTGCTGTGAAAAGCAGACAGGCTCCTTTGATTATCAATACAACCGTAGAGAAGTATAAATAAATGTAAAAGGCATTGGGCAGCTATGTGGGCTTTTCTTAAAGATGGTGTGTGTGACTTACACAACTTCCTCTGGTCACTGGCCCAGCAGGTGACACTTAGAGCCAGATCTGCTCCTAAAAATAAATATTTATTCCAGCTCTTTCAATAAAAACACAAACATGGTGGCTTCAGCCTGATTGGCGTAACTAGAAAGCGCCTGAATGAAATAGGCACGGGAAATTCTGCCCCACGTTCACAGTCTCAGTGCAAGAGATGCAAGACCAGAATGAAAAGAAGCAGCAAGAGTCAACCCAACTGAATGGCTTGGTTAGTTAAGATACTTCTTTGGGCATTGTTTGGGCAATGTCATTTTGTGGATCATTTGTATATTTTTATATTTAAGTTATATGATAAAATCAGAAACAACCCTAAAAGCCCAGTCTGGAACCCAGGACTCTCGTTTTTGGTGCTCTAACCATAAAGCATGCATGTCCTTCCTTGCTGCATGAATCTCAAGGTCTTTCTTTCCAGCATCTACATGCATACCTCTGAATCTCCTCTGACTCTACTGGATCTCGGCTCCAGGATCTGACTCACAAATTGACAGATGTGTCTCCCTTGCAGTCTTGGTTCAAATGCCTGAACTGTGGGGAGGAGTGGGAGTTCAGGCACATCCTTGGTCCAAGAAGTTGCTATCAGCAATTCCAGGCAGCCTCCCACTCTAGTGCCAAGCTTAACATCTAGGTGAGGAACTGTGAGCTCTGGGCTTTAGATGTCCATACTTAAAAGTCAAGGGTTCTGGCACTTGACAGCACCCTGCTTTGTACGAAGCCCTTAGCTACAGCCTGCAGCAGCTCATGCTTTTGTCTTTTGTTTTGTATTTTTGCAAGGATGAGCACAACTGAACCCATGCTTGGGGCTCTTAGATGCCACAGTGGTACAACTAATAAATATTGTCAAGAGCTTTGTAAAACAACTGAGTGCCCTTGGCTTTTGTAACTTGCAACCTTGGAGTGGGTTTTGTTCTAGTGCATTCAGTCTGTATTACTTCTATGCACATACTAATCAGAAGTCAAATTCGCTGCAGCATGATAAAGTTTCCAATATTAGCAGACACACCATATCTGACTGCATGCAGCTGTATTTTGGCTGTCTGTGGTTTCAGTTCTCAGAACTCAGCAAGTCTTAGAGCATACTGTTTACATAATCTAACCAAACAAGTCCTGCTTTTAAATTTAATTTGGTAGAACTTATATGCATGTTTAACTTACCAATATGAAGACTTCCAAACAGTATAATTATTTTTGTTCCACAGAAGAGGGAAGGTTATAATATCACAATACATTTTACTAATGGAAAAAGGAAGTGAAGTTTGTGGTTGATAGCAGAATGCCATGCTGCAGGACTCAGCTCTACCATTGACTTAATGCTTGGCCTTGATCAAGCTGTATAATGTGTTGCTGGATCTTTTTCCTGCCTTTAAGAGCAGTTTACCATTTGTTCAATCTCACAGGGACCTTCTGAAGCCAAATTAAAGCATTGCTCAAATAGTCCTTTCAGATCTTGAAATAATCAAGGAACAATTACCATATTTGCAAATGCATTTTTTAGCTTTAGCAAAACATGTCTTTTATTATTTCATTTTTAAAAATATGCTCATAAACATTTTGAGAAGAAATAAAACCATGCTTCTTGAGGCCATATAAATAATTCGAGCTTGAGACTACTGTTAGGGTTTGCTGTTGTTTTGAGGTAGCAACAGATCTGCCTTGCTTCTGTCCTTAAATTAGTGTCTGTAACATCCAGATACGTGGTTAGGCTTAAGCACTGGGACATGATGCTTGGGAAATTATAGGGGACTTGTTTATTTTAAGAATTTCGGGGGGGTAACTGCTGACCTGCATATGCATGAGTGCCAGCTGAACTGGTTGACAGCCAGATTCTGGCCCATCTGAACACAAAGTGGTGCAGAGCATCTACAGGTTCCTTCTACTCTTATGGAGATTTTGGTTAGCCTGTGTGGAGAAGCAAGGGTTAGCTACAATCCAGCTTGCAACGAGTAAAAAGATTTAGTGACTGACTGATAATAATGGAAGTCAGTTTGAATGGCAGATGGGAATTTTCATTCAGGTTTTTAAAGGGATAGCTTCTTTGATCTCTTAGACCCCCCACCTCCCTTCTTAAAATAGAGATAGTTCTCCTTAGACAGTGCCCATGTCTTACTTTGAAAAACCATGTGTTCATTATGCCGGTGAGCACAGTTGTGTTGTGTGAACAAGGTAGGAACATTAGGCCTGGGGAGGGGCATGAAGTCTGCTCCTGAGTGCTGACCACTGACTCCTGGGAATGTGGTGCTTCAAGTGACCCTGTGTAGTGTAACATTTCTGTTCCAATTCCTGCTGGTTTGTGTCAATGAGTGAAAATGTTAAACATGTCAATATATCCAATGCAAGGATGCTGACCAAGCATTTTATGGTATAGATACTCCACTTGCCCACTTCTGGTTCTGTAAATGTGCAAGTAGGATTTATAGTCTTCACTTGAACTTGTGTCTACAATAAAGACCAGAATTTGGTGCTGTCCTGGAGTGGTTATTTATAAGCACTACCTGCAGAGCGACACAGCAGGATGGTTAGCTGTAGCTCTTGTAGGGATGGGGAGCAGACGGGCACAGATAGCTAACAGGTTCTAAGTATTTGTAGTTGGGCATCTGTTGCTCCTTTGCTTGCACAGCTAGAGAGGCTGTCCCTCCTTCATAGCTCATGCCTGTGGACTGTGTCATGACCTCAACAGCCACTGTGAGGCTGCTAATTACAGGTTAAATGATATTAAGTACCTGTCATGGGCCCCATCTGACAGGAGCCTATGATACTTTTTTTTCCCCAGTAAGCTGACACGGGTAACAAAACCTGCAGGAGAGCTGTGGGGGGTTGTATTGTATTTGTATTTCTTCATATGTAGCTCTATGCTTTTGGTGGCAGAACTTAAGCTGTTCTTTGGCTACCAACAGTTGTGTTTGAAGGTGGCCTGGGGAAAAAGATGTACTGGGGGAAGAAGGTGGGCACAGCATATGAAGTGCTGATATTATAATTACTTCCACTGGGAATTCCACTTTACTTTCCTGTAACCTCTTCTATAGCACATGCCCAGGTGATCTATTAGCTGTATTCTTTGTAAGCCCCTGAATTTTGTTCTTCTCCCTAAATGAAGTGCCACAAGTAACATGTTTTGTTTCTCTCCTGTCTCCAGCACTGAAGAGCACTGTACCCGTTTCTGTGTTTTTCTTTATGCTACTTTCTGCTTAGAATAGACATACTCCTTTGTTGGTTCCCCATCTTACTCTTGACCCTTATTCTCACTCATTCTGATCTTTCCTTTTTTCAAATTTTTTTGGTGTTGCTACAGTTGAAACTTTCCACTTTTTTTTTCCCTGGCAAACAATTTACCTCTCCCGCTTTGTCACCAGCTGCCTCCAGTTCCCTCCACCCAGTAGCCAAATACTGATTGTACACCACTGACAAACCTCAGGCTCTGCTTGCTGGAATGTAAATAGGAGCTTGAGTGAAGAGACCTTGTTGGTTGTGCCTTCTCTGCTTATCTAAGGAGCAAAAAAATTCAGCAGGCTTCTCAGGTAGGCTCCATGCAGCAGTAGTCCTGGATGTCAGATGTCTCAGCCTCTGCACAGTGTTGCCACCCAAAGCTGACATGAAGTGGCTGTAAATCTCAGCTGCCTTTAAGGCTGTGAGCTCTGCTTGAGAAGTCTTCTCCCAGATAGCCTGTATGTAACGGATGGATAGGTTGGATAGCTTGGGCTGTCATACCAGGTAAGGATCCGAACTGCTGGTAAATGCAAAAATGCTAAAATATAGCATGTAATCAGGTGGAATCAGGTGGGACTTGGATGGTGCCAAAACCTTTGCCTGAGCATGAGCCTGTGCTGTGAGACTGGTAACACTGGGAGGATTTGGATAAAGACCTGAGGCAAATGTGTAAACCCAGTATTTTGTGTTTTCTGCAAGCTCCCAAAATAAATTTGCAGGTGTTAAGGAAGACTGAAGGCTGAAGGGATAGCAGCACACCTTTCTGCCTCCCATCTGAAGTGATACTTCTTCACGTGCTGCCCGCATTTCAAGTAATACCTGTTGTTAGACCTAATGATGGAGTTTAAACACATAGGCAAGCTTTCTCTGTAGGCTTGAAGAAGGGCCTCTGTGTTTTGTTGAGATATTTCCAGTTTTCAGCTATTTCAGCTGCTCTAATAAATGGTACAGCTGTTCTCCACACCCTCCCACAGCCCCCCACTTTTGTAAATTCAGATACTTATGTAGAAGATGACCACTATAAGTTCTTTTAAAATCACCAATTATTGATGATTTTTTCTTTTTTTAATTGAAAGCCAAAACCACTTTTTCTTTCCAGAAGCTCAGGGTAAAAGGCCTTTAAGCAGTGATCCTCATTTAATTAATAATGATGTTTATGGTTCATAAACGAAGTCTTGTAATACATTGAAAGGCAACTTTTTTTTTTTAATAATTGAACAGAGATACGAGGTTTAAAGGCAGTGTAGTTCTGAACTATGTGTTCTCACATGTACTCTGTGTCTCAAGAAGGATTTAAAAAATTGCTTACTGAGGGAAGAAGAAAAATCTTTGATGGTTCCAGTAACTTAACAAGGTCAAAATAAAATATTAAAGGCTCATGACTCCCCGGGGGTCATGAAGGTGCTATGATGTGAAATAGGCAGATATATTGAAAAAATGAAAGTCAACATAGGCTGATTTTAATTAAGATGCAAGCAAGTGAGAAGAAATGAAATTACTATTGTACACAGATTCAGAGAGATTCTAATTGGGAAAAAGATTAGTAAATGAAAATAGATGTTTATTCTCAATGATTTAATAGAAACAGTGTTGTGAAAATGGCACATGAAAGCTTTTTAAATTATGCTGCCATTATGCTGATAAGGTGCTACTTTTGATTTTTTTAAAAAAGGGCAATAAGAGTTCTTTTTATTTCTGTTCCTCATGCCAAGCTTCTGCTGGCCAGGGTGTTCTTACACTAAATTAAAGCTGAAGTCTTTTGTATTCGATGATTATATAGAACTCACCATTCCTATTAAAAGTAATACAATTTCAAAAGGGAAAAAGCCCAAATACTCCATTCTGATGTAGCGATCGGTCCAACAGTTAGTTACCGAATGCACGGGGTGTGATTACTGAAAATAAAATAACCTCAAAAGTGCTATAATGCATGTCTGCTTTCCAATTTAGCCTGTATTGGTACTCTGTAAAGGGAGAGTCTTACTCTTCTTGTGGATCTGCTTGTCTTGAAGACATATGTGGAGGATCAGACGAACAGTCTTTTGTGCTGTCATGATGATGACCTTTTTGGATACCGGTTCAATTGACTAGTTCTTGCCTTCTGTTTGATGGTTCTAAGAAGGCTTAGATATGCCAAATGCTGAGTGACTGCAGCAGGAGTATTTTACATTAGTGAGCATTATAGGCAGTGCTCTTGGATGCCCAGAATGTTTTACCTCTTTCAGATGATAATAATTTGGCTGTTAAGGTGCATAAGTAAGTCTTAAACCTGGTGTTTTAGACAATTATTTTAAAGTCACTTTAGTATAGACATACCTTCGGTTAAAAAGCAGCAGTGGCTGGATTTGCTGCCCTTGCAACACTGAGTGCTGGCAGCAAGTGTTCTCATGCTGGGGAGCCAGTCTGTCGTCGCTTGTTCTTCTCTTCTACAAAAGGAGGAGCTACTTAGGAGATTAAATATTTGGAGAACAGTGTGTTCAGGAATGGCACAGTTATGTTGCATGGAAAAGCTTTTGTTGCAGGGAAATGCAGCAGGATTTATACAAGAAGCTATAAATCAGTAATTCTGTATATACCTCATTCTTCACAGGTGTAGTCACTGTTCACCCAAAAATTATATACAATGGCTAGCGCAGATGTATAGTTTCAACTGCTGTCTATGAATAATGACCCATTCTTGCTGTCTTTTTCTGACCTTTGGTTATGAGAATGTAAATTTGAATTTTATGTTTGAAGGTGATTATTACAAACTCTGAATCATGTGCAATTCAACAGTAACAGTTGAATCACCCCGTTCTCCTCAGCAATAATCCAAATCCCGGGGCTGGAGAGTAAGTGTATTCCTGGTAGAAGGAAACTGATGTTGTAGTACTGTCCTTGTAACATTAACGTGCTTTAAAATTTTGCCAATGAATAGGCTGAAACTTGACAGCCCAGGCTGATGCAGTTGGTAAGGTAAGGAGAGGTTAAAGGGATTTTAAAATTCAGAAGGATGTGCAAGTGTCACTTGCCTTGCTTCTGGTATTATTGATCAAGGTCATCACAAAAGAATTAGTTCAGTAAATAAGACATCTGTTCTGAGGATATCTTTATCAGGTAGGCTGATTCCCCCGAGACAAGGTGTCTCCAGCATGGTATTATTACTGACAATGTAGAAACTACTCGGTGGGCCCTTTCTTATCATCAGTAAATCACGTCTCACCTGCTGTGACCTGTGTGTCAAGTCACATTTCTCAATTTCTTCTTACAAGCTTGTCATGTAGCTGTTCCTTGCCTTCCTTCTCACCTTGTTGGCTGTTGAAACACTGCTTGTAGCTTTTAAAAATCCAACCTGTTACGAAGTGCACTTGTGGTGCTATGCTTTTTATTTCATCAAAGAAGAAAATTGGATGTTAGAAGAGATGTAGACCTCAGCTTATAAATGAGATTCAGCCTGTTGAGCAGATGTTTAATTGCTCAAAGTTTGTCTTAAGAGATCAATTGATTAAATGTTTGTCTTTGTGTTATGACAAAGAGGAAAACTGGCAAGCACACATCATCTACCAGCATTTTGGGTGCAGCTACTCTTTCTATCAAGAGTGGTTAGGCATTGGAACGGGTTACCCAGGCAGGTGGTGGAATCACCGTCTCTCGGGGTGTTTAAGGAAAGGTTGAAAGAGATACTTAGGGACATGGTTTAATTAGTAATATAGGTGGTAGGGGGACAGTTGGACTATATGATCTTGAAGGTATTTTCCAACCTTAATGATTCTATGATACTATAAAGGCAGGCAGACGTTCTGGGTGAAGGTGGTTCTTCTGCTTCAGCGATGCACAACATGCCAGGGGGCCTGTGTTGCGGTCAAAAGCAAAAAGAGTCTTGCAGCATTAAGTTTGCTGTCAAAACATGTGGAGTATCTGTCTAGTGAAGTACTTTTCCATTGTTTGAAGCTTCATTACTTAATTCCCCAGTAAACTAGATAGAATCAGAGAATGGGTTGGGTTGGAAGGGACCTCAAAGATCATCCAGTTCCAACCTCCCTACCTTCCAACCTTCCAGGGACATGCTGCACTAGACCAGGTTGCCCAAAGCCCCATCCAGCCTGGCCTTGAACACTGCCGGGGAGGGGGCAGCCACAGCTTCTCTGGGCAACCTGTGCCAGCACCTCACCACCCTCACTGGGAAGAATTTCTTCCTAATATCTGATATAAATCTGCCTTCTTTTATTTCAAAGCCATTCCCCCTTGTCTTATCACTCCATGCCCTTAAAAATCCCCAAAGGGAAGAGGAGGGCCTGAAGGGATCACAAGACACTCAGACAGATGATGCTTCTTTTTCAGCTTTTCCAAGGTGCTGTTAAAGGGAGTTGTAGTTTTTGTGTGTGTGGCTGAGCCCTACCTTTGTGTACTATTTGTGAGTATTAGGCAGCACTGTGGCCCCACAGATAGTGCCAGCCCTTGCACCTCCAGTTTTGAATCAGTTGTGTGTGAGCATGTGTAGCTTAACAGTAAACCATATCCTGTCCTGGTTAGGAGTTAAGTACTTCCTAGCACAGAAGCACGTATATGTAAGATGTAGACCTCTTTGGTACAGAAAGTAAGGGATGCTAGTGGCTGATAGAGGTTGTTGGCATGCTTAGATGACTTCATAGGAGAAGGGTCCATCCAGTGCTATTAATGATACCGCCTCTGTCTAAAGTCTTTGAGCTAGATGTATGTAGACTGCAAAACTGTACTGGTGAAATATATGCGCTGTATCCTTTTACACTTATTTAGGTATCCACGGACAGTCTTTGTGGGAGATAACCTACTGATCTGATCCATCATTGCAGTTCTTTTGTACACAGGATGTAGAGTTACTGCTGGGTCCAATACTCCATGACTTCTAGGTGCTTCTTTCTACAGCCACGGGCTCCTAAAAGAGGAAAAATTTAAGTTGGGTTTGAAACATGGGATGTTGAAATTCTGTGTTGCATGGTAAAGCAAAGCCAAACACCTATGTTGCAAGGAGACCCAGTAGGTAAATCTTATTAATGGCATGCTATATAGAACAGTATATGTATTTGTCTCAAACCCTCTTTCAAACCCTTTGATTGAAAAGCTTTTTCCTTCTTCTCCTTTGCTTTATGATTGTATGACCCAGATGGATTTATGATCCAGCTACAGCTGGATCACATTTCATTCTTTTTGATTCCAGTATTAAGGGTAGCACTTAATGAACTTTTAAGAGCTAGAGCAGAGTTTTCTCATACAAGGTTCCTCAGAGTTCAGATTTAGGGCTTTGCAAAAACCCTGAATGTTGCAGTTAAATTTCTGTCGTGTACAAAAGTGTCATAAAGCCAAATTAACTATTTGCAAAAGATTTCAGATTATAAAATGACAGACCCTTTATGAGCAGAAGGTATTATATCCTGACCCTTCAAGCTGCTTGGTACCTTCTGTTCCCATTGCGCTGAGGTAGTAAACCAGTGGCTTGCAGGACTGAGTCAATTATCTGAGTATTTTTATGGAGTTTCCCTTAAAACAGCATCTGCTGTTATGATGGGGAAAATAACTATAGGTAAACCTCCCCTCCTCCAAGTACTGGTACATAACATATTTAATATTCAGTGTAGTTACATCATATATATATATAGAACATGTCACTTCATTGGTGATGAATTTCCAAGGATTTAAGACTTAAATTACATACAATTTATATAAATACCTGCTCCTTGAGAGAGCGTACTCTCCATAACTCCTGGTCTCCTGCCAGGCAAACCAAGATGATGGACAGCTTTTAGCATCATGCTGCGATAGCTCTGTATTTGTTTTATTTTGCAATCCCAAGCATGTAGTTAGGTTGTTTTGTGTTGACGAACTTATTTACTGAAAGACTGCTGAACCCTTTGATGTCTTAACAAAAAACAGAAAGACAAATTTAAATTCTAAGCTTCCTCGTGCTCATTTGTGTCTAGCATATTGATGTACATTGGAAATTTGCCTTAAGTTTAGAGAATGACAATAAATCAAGATTTAAATAGGAGTGGCTGCTGTGGACGAAACTTCAGCACTCCTGAATGAGTGTTTGAGGCTGGGAGACAAATTAAGCCTATGGAGGTAGTGATTGACAGACAATATTATGTAGGCAAGAAAAAGAGGTGTTTTTATATAGGTTGCATTGAGAGAAGAATACAGGATCCTGAACTCTCTATACAAAATGGGCTGCTCTATCAGGCTGTGTTATTTAACAGAGGGAGAATTTTAGGGGTTTTAAATGTAGAACCTCTGGTCATTTTTGATGGTAGATGAGTACATCTAAACATGAGAGAGAAAGCCCTTAGGTTTGGTATAAAACGATAAATGTTGGGCTCAGGCCTTACCTGCACACAAGCAGGGGAGCTCTAGGGCATGCCTGACAGCATCAGTTGCTGGCTGTGAAAAACAGGTAATAACCTTTCTTCCTTCGATTGAACCAACAGTTGACTGTCAAAGTGAAGAAGCATCCTGTAATTTGGTAGCATTTTAGGTATGCAGATAGAGTATGATCTCTAGGGTAGGAGGTTTAAGGGTTTTAGGGAACTGTCCGAGGGCGGCATTTCCACCCACGCAGTGACAGGAGTGACCACTGTGGTGGCTTTCCAGATTGCAGGTTGGGTAATTTCTCCTGCAATTTGACAAAGTATTGTGACCATAAACTGAAGCGGTTTCCTGGCCATGCTGTTGGGCAGCATTGCAGGGTAGTGCTATTGCACATCGCTAAACAGTTGGTTTATTTCCTTTCAGGAGTGATGGATTAGTTCATTCAGTAAGTTCCAAGAAAGGAGGAAAAAAAAAAAAAAAAAGAAATTCTCCTCCCAAATCCGTTAAATCGACTTATACCATTGATTTTTAAAATAAACCTGGAAAAAAAAGAGGTTTCAGTTCAAAACCAAAGAGTTAAGTGTATTACTTTTAATGATGAATGTAACAGTAAATCTTTAAGAACTGGCAACTTAAGAAGTTAATGCATACTGTGTGATTTCTTCTAGAACTACAAAATTCAGCAGATGCATATAGATAATATATGGGCTTATTTGCACATAAAAATTATTTAAAAGAAAAGATCTTAGGAGCTATAATGAAAAAAAATGTTCAGACATGGCAATATTATGGAATAGTTACCCTGGAACAGCTATTCCTGAACACTGTTCAGTGAAGTTATAGTAATGTAGATCATTGACTTGATAGGTGTAGAACTATAGCATTAATTATACTCATTTGTCAAGCAGCGCTAAGCTTCCCTTTTTCCTTTCTGCTCAATGTATTCTTGAAAGCTCGTTGCTCCCCTTTTTCAGAGACATAATGCATTCTTGACATCAGAAACTTAAAACCTGAACCTGCCATTTTCAAGATTATTTCTTTTCCCCTTCTTTTATTTAGTTTCGTGTTGTTTAGCACAGGAGCTGATCACGTTGGTGGTTAAACTACAAAAGGATAAAGTGATGGGAAGACAAAGATGATTCATTTCAGAGGAAAACTTTGCTACACAGAAGAGGTCATTATTAGTTAGAAGCGTTCCCATCATGCACGTGAGAGGTGCAGTCAGAGGCCTACTTTGCTGAATGTTGTCGAACAGGATATTGTAATTACTGTTGTTTCATTTATGCTGACATAGATTTATGTAGAGATTGTGTGAAAAGGCCATGGGGAGGTTGCTAGCGGTATAAATACAGAACAAATGGCAGATTTGGACCCCAAAAAATCTCATAGCTTGAAGAATACTGGAAGCATGAGGATAGCTGGTGAAACTACAGTCGAAACGGTGAAGAATTAATTACATATACCAGCATGGGTGTGTATATTCAAGAAAATAACAGGAATAAGAATGTTTAGGAAAATAGCAAGCATTTGCCCCCTCTGCCCCCCCCCCCCCCCCCCCACGAGCTGTTGTTTCTTTAATTCTGTTAACTAAGAAGGAAGAGGCACATTGTCTTCAAAGAATTGCTGCAGAGGGCTTTGACTCATGAAAGCCTTTTCTGCCTTGTACTTGTTTCAGATCCTTTGATCTCTTTTGGTTTGATGAGTACGTGTCATCACTTGGTATTGCAATTGCTTCCTCTTACTCAGATATGACAGTAATAAATATATTCACTGAAGAGTGTAATTTAAAATTTATATTATTCACAGTTATTGGCAAGTACTGTATCCTAAATGGTGAAAATGAGGGGGAGTCTGGTTCAAGTTGATTTTTAAAAAATAATTGATCTGTCTTATCAATATGCATAATAAGCTTATCAAAATAGGCTTCTCAAAAATTAAAGAAGAAAAAACTCAATATAAAATGATTGTAAGTGTAATTGAGTAGTGTAATTTACTTTCACTTTACAGGAAAAGGCTTTCAGCTTCACCTTTTAAGCAGCTTTAGAAAACTGTGCACTGACTCCTGGCAGTGGTGTATTGATTGAAAGCATCCAGTGTGTCTAGAAAATGTAAGTGTACACAAATACATCTGAAAAGGATGTGTTTTATAGAAACTCCATCACTGTCTAGGGTTTGTAAGAAGCATGTTAACTTTGAAAATACTGGATATATTATGTATAATGTAATATATAACAAAGAGCTTAATAATAGCAGGATTTTTTATTTAGAGTCTTTTTTTACATCTTTTGTAAATACTTAACTGATCTTCAAAGCACCTGTTTCATAACTGGGAAGAAATGAGGCAGAAAAATGGAATCACATAGCTACTACCAGGGACTAAAATTAAAATCGACGTGGAGTGAAGTTAGAAGATTTTTCAAGAAACAGTCTCAATTCATTAGAGCATTAATTGGCATCCCCCCTTGGACCTCACTGGGAGCTTTGGCCTGTGTAAGGAGCGTATTCAGATTTTTTTTCCCCTTAGTATAGTTTACCTTATTTTTGTCTTAGTGTATCACAAGTTGGTCTTACACCTTTCTGGTTCTCCTTATAGAATCAATTTTGGACAAGCTTTGTCTCAGTAAAATTTTGATACATTTCTTTTTCGTCCACGCCGTGTCGTCGGTCCCCCCACCTTCCCCTGTTCTCATATGTTCTCATATGTTCTCTCTCTTCAAATGTAAAGCTTTGTTAAGCTTAGGCTTGGGGTTAGATAGACTTATGCTTAAAGCAGTTAAATAACTGCAAGTAATGTCAATGATATGAATAGTGTTATCCTGGATTTATCTCCTGACAGTTACTGAGTCTGATACTGACTTTCCCCATCCGTGATGATCAGACTGTTCCCTAGTAAACATTTCAGAACAGATTTATTCACTGCTACGTACTTAAGGAAGTTGATGCTGTTCATTTCTGGGGCTGTTGAGTACCATTTGGAATAGCAGCTGCTGAGGTAACGATTTGGACGTGTCCCCTACCACCCTTGAAAGGAGAAACATCGTGGGCACAGAAAACGTTTCCAAAGTATCAACGATATGCAAGCCTGAAAGCATTTGCATATTTTATTATAACAGATTTTTTTCCTCACCATGAATATGTTTATCTTCCTTACAGATACTGAGGCTGATTATGTGATGTCAAGCAGGAATGACTTCAGGATTTTTTTGTATATATAAGGCTCCAATAAGCACAAGAGCAAGGGCATTTTCTTTCTGATTACCTGCCAGGTTGTGACAAACTTAAAGAAATACGATCTTATGGGTAAGACTTAGTAGTCAGCTCAGTTTACTGTATCCTGTGATTTATTGGAGCTTGCAGTCCATGTAATGGGAGATGCCAGCTCTCATTTGAGGGAGCTCTAGGAAAGAATGAGAAACTCACCTTCAGGCCTGGACCAGCTTGCTGAAATACTGAGGAAAAAAATAGTTTTGTAGTGAGGATATTACTTGAAACCAACCCAAATCTTAGGCCAGTCTGTCTTCATCTCATTCCTGCTGCTCCTCCTGAAACAGCCAAACTTCCACCCTTCTGCCCAGTAGACACGCTGGTCTTTATTATCTGTGATCCTAAGGAACCAAACCTTTGGGAAATTCAGCTGGCTCACATCATTGGAGAGTCTGGCTTTAAATTTTCTGTGAGAAATTAAGTTGTAGGACTAGTTGACCTGTCAGAACAGTGTAAAGTTACTATCAGTACAAATGGGAGTCAAAACAGATGTGCTACTAAATGTCTGCATCTGCAGTATTGCTCTTGGGTTTATGCTGTCAGGGATGATTTTTCTTCGGCCAGCTTCCATTACAGGAAAATAAAAATCAGCCTTACGATGGTACAAGTGTAGGGAGACTGCTGCCAACACTTGGCATCGCTTTTTCCAAATGCCTTGCTTGTGCTGGTCCTTGCCTTTGGAAATAGAATAAATGCATCAGAAGGTAGGAGAGCTGAAAAAGTATGGAGGGGGACAAACAGTATTCCTGTAAGGTGACTTTGTGGCCATATTTTCCGTGTTCTTGATCACTTTGCAAGATATATTTCTGTGCTGGGCAGCGGGCTAAAGCACAGAAGCCAGAGTAGTGGTTAGTGCACATTTGTGGAAGAGGAGCTGTACAGTGTCTGCCACAGGCTCAGCTACAGCCCCAGGTCTTCCCCTATGGCCACCAGCAAATGCTGAGGAGAGAGTGTAAGGATAAGCTGAACACAGAGTAAGCTTCTGCAGAATATTCAGTTGGCATACAGAAATCTGTGGCTCGGGAACTTGCTGAGGCAAAGAGCTGCATTCTTAAGTTTAATGGGTATACTTAGAGTCTTATATTTTATTTCACAAATTTGTTTAGTTGTTCTGTAGTCCTGTGTAAGCTTCAAACATCCTGTGTCAGAGAGCTCTGGAGGTCGAATGTGTTGTGCACAAAGGTACCTTTTGAACTTGTCATCGGCTAGTTTCATTTCATACACCTGGACATTTTTACTGGAAGAAACAGTGAAAGTTCTTTTTATTTAAGTATATGTGTGAAACCTTAAGTGCACTGAACCCTCTTCCATAGTGCCACAGTCAACTCCGCTCTAACCTGGAGAGTCACAGAGTAGTTGCTAATCCTTGCATGCAATAATGTATCTTTGGTCATCAGCATTGTCTTCTATTATTCTTTTCCAGTCACCATGTAATCTCATAAAAATGAACTAGAAATGAAAACTCATTGAGGGATGGAGGCATCTTACATTTATTGCACTGGAATTTGTGTTCTCATTTTGTTCTCTGTTCCTTAATATTTGCTTTTCTCTGTCATTCGTGGTGTTTTCAATCTTTTATGAGAGCTATGTTGACTTGCTTAGTATAGCATATTATCACATGTCTTCTAGTATTGTTCTTTTTAATAGTTTATACCAGTTTGCCCCATGCAGGTAGCCATCAGACTACCTGAATTTATTTTATTTTGCTTTCCCTTGGGGCCCTTTATAGAATTGGCATGATGTTAGCCATTTAGCAGTCCTCGGATATTGTGGCAGTTTTTAGAGAAGTTATTCATACTGCTGTTTCATCCATCAGTGCTAAAGAATGCTTTCATAAGTACCATTTGATCTGTACAAATTGTTATTGTTCTTATGTTTGTTCTGTAGCCTTTTCCACCAAAGCCTCCACTTGAAATGGTTGATCCAACCAGCCTCATAAAGTAATGTTCTGATGTGGCAGCTTGTCCAAGCTCTGGTTTCTCTAGATGTGGAGCTCAGAATGCTTCATTATTTTCTGCTCTAAGTGCTGCTTTTGTCCCTTAATCATCTGTTGGCCAGACTGGCAGGCTTTTCATTCAGGCATGGAAAAGGGGCTGTTACAAGTTCTTCTGCTAGTCAATTCTCAGACTACCTTTTGGCTTGGCTTATTGTAGTTTGAGTTTGGTTTGGATTTTTTTTTTTAAAGTATTTTTAACCTGCAGTAACTCATGAGTCTTTCTGTTTCCTTCCTTCAGACATGACTCCAGCTTTCAGAAGGATGTTTCCTTACTTACGATAATCTCTCATGCCCTGCTGTTCAGCTACATGGCTTCCTTTTCCACTTTCTCAAATCTTTTTATTGCTATGTAGCATGATTTGCTCTCAGCCTCCAGTGTGGTACCTCTGTTTACCATGCTGCCTGGGAAGGTTTAACTCTCTCAGCTTCCCCATTTAGCTAGCTTCCTTTTAGCAAGATTTAATGTATCCTCCAGGGTGACTTAAATAGCAGATTTTGAAGGTTTTATCAGTCCTGTCAAAATTTCCTAGTATGTGTATCAACACTACCTACACTTACAAACCGATTAAAAATGTCCAAACTGTAAAACCCATGTGTGAATGTGTGAGCACGTGTGTCTGTTCATCGTAGATAGGGAGCAGATAATCGTTCTTGACAGGAAGAATAATTTTAAATGTAGAATCTAGGCAGTCAAAGCTGGGGGTTGTTTGGTTTTATCAGGTTCTAAACTAGTAGAAAGTGTCCTTCCAGATGTAAAGCTTCTTGAGGGCCAAGCCAAGATGCTTTTGCGCCTATGGAGCCTGGGGAGTGAGGCCTCACTTTTGAGCTACTGTGGTTTGGAATCACAGAACATTAGGGGATGGAAGGGACCTTGAAATACCAAGTCCAGCCCCCTCCACCAGAGCAGGATCACCTAGACTAGGTCACACAAGAACTTGTCCAGGCAGGTTTTGAATGTCTCCAGAGAAGCAGACTGCACAGCCTCTCTGGGCAGCCTGTTCCAGTGCTCTGGCACCCTCACTGTGAAAATGTTTTTTCTTATGTTCGCATGGAGCTTCCTGTGCTCCAGCTTGTAACTGCTTCCACTTGTCCTATCATTGGACATGACTGAGAAGAGCCTGGCTCAGTCCTCCTGACACTCAGCCTTTGCATATTTATAGGCATTGATGAGGTCACCCCTCAGTCTCCTCCAGGCTAAAGAGACCCAGCTCCCTTGGCCTGTCCTCATAAGTGGCCATGTGCTGAACTCCTTCAAGGAGTTGCCTGTCCTTCCTGAGCTGCGGAGCCCAGGACTGGACACAATATTGGATCGAAATGCTTTACCAAGACAACTTGTACAATTAGACAGACATTATTTTTTGGAGCCAGAGTAGGCAAACTTTATTCCTGGAAGAATCTGGAGCGCTCCTGCTAAAATGGCATCTGTGTCTCAGCTGACTGGGATAGATCCAGCAGGGGAGTCAGCAAGCATTAATGAAGGGCCTTAAGTGTGGACTGATGTGGTCTAAACAAGCTTAGTCAAGTCTTGTCTTTGTTTGGTGTTGTTTTTAATGAAAAAGCTTTTTAGAGACTTAAAAATGTAAGGGTAACTGGATTGCATCATAAGACGTCACTGACACTGTTGTTCAGCAGGAAGAAACTGAGTGGCAAGAAGCACGTGCTCTGTGAACTTCATTCTTTAAACTTCAAACATGAGCTCTCCTTACGATAGTATAATATTTCCCATGCTGTCTTTCTGAAGCTTTCACTGAGTGTTTGAATTTTACAACATTCAGCTTTATCTAAAAGTGAATTTATTTTTAGAGCTTGCAAGAGAATAGGAGTTCAGCTGCACAAGTAAGATGCAGAGACCAAGCAGCCTGGAAATACCCTTCTCTGAGAAGCACCTCTTCTTGCTTGGTCACACTTGATTTCAGTTTGACCATGACATGAACATGTACAGAGTATGTGCTGAAGTCTTTACCTGGTTTCAGGTAGTTTATTTATAGTTTATTAATATTTTTAATATAATTTTAAAATTAGTGGCTCTATGTTAATTAAAGAAATGCTTACACTGACATGTTCCTGGTGAGGGCTAGGGACGTCTGTTCCAGAGCAGCAGAGACATGACCCTTGAGGCTTTTGTCTGACTGGGATGATGTGTTCCCACCTCTTCTTCTCCTGAGGCATCTCCCTGGGCAGTATGTTCTCTGCAGCACATCTGCCCTTGCTCTCTGTTTTTGCTTTGCTCATGGTAATCCCCAGCAGTAGCAAAGATGTAGGGAAACAAAGGGAAGATTTACTAAGGCTGTCTTAGAGCAGAGTCACAGGCTGAAGATCCAGGAGGCAGTCTGAACAGACCGCACAGCTTGCTGCTGCCAGAGAGAGGGGGTGTCCCAGCCTGCTGCCTGCTCCCCGTCGCTGCTCTTGCTGCCGCCGAGCGCAGCTCTGGCACTTGTCTCATCCTTCTGTGAGCTGGCAGCCGGCACTGTTCAAGAAAGAGGGATGATGAGGGGGAGCAGAAATCTCATCCTAGCATTTGCTTAGCAAGGTTCTCCTCTCTTTATTCCAGTAGCTGTCACCTGAAATCTGATTTTTTTCCTTCTCTTCAATGCAGCATGGCGTGTTGATTGCTTCTTCTGCCACCACTATTCAGAGGCTTTCCAAAGTGCCCATGACTTTCTTTTCATTTCTCCTCCTGCCCTCCTTCATGTGTATGATCTCGCTCATAACAATAAAACCTTTTGGTACCTCTGTTGTTCCATGCCTCTCATGTAGGAAACAATATTTGTTGTATTCATTTAACGTGGACTTTTTTGTATACCTTAGTGTCTGAGGCATCCTTAGGTTTTGTTAGAGCATCTCTGGATGTTCTTTTGAAATTTAGCATAGCTGATCATACTGGGAGCTTTCTGAGGAAAAAAGGACAGTATTCTGTATTACAAACAAAGCAAAGATGGTGCTAAGGAGAGTCTATTGCCAAGTGATGAGAAGCCATAAAAAATTAGATGAAATGTGCTTATTTAACAGATAGCAATAGCCCCAATAGTGCTAAAGGATTAAAAGAAAAAGGTAAAGGGGGAGAAGTGGACTCATACATCAGCATTTTAGAGTCCTTGTTTGCTGTCTATATGAAAATATTTGATTTTTTTTCTTCTAAGGATGCAGTCTTTTTTTTCCTATGATTTCCACCCCCCTCCCCCATTCCTTTGAAACAGTGGACTAGAAACAGTGATGTTCTGTGACCTATTGTATTAACTTGGGCTAGTGCCAAGAAAACTTTTCTGCCTGAAGAAATACTGCCAATTTTTAAGCTTCAATTTTTCATACTACCTGGGTTATAAAAATATTGTGATTTTTTTTGTGCAGCTGACAGTTTGTCTTTCCCATTCAATAAAGCTGTTGCTGGTTTATTATTAATCTTTGGATTCAAAGTTTTCTGATTTGTTTTGTCTTTTTTTTTATTTTTATCCTAAACTGTCTTCTTGAGCAGCTCGAGATAAATAACATCTACAAGGGGGTATATTTACCATGAGAATTTTTAATCTGCAGCTTTCAAATACCTCATTTCATATATGAAATATTTTACAACCAAGACTCCGATAACTTCACAAGCAGAGAGATTGTCAGACTCATGTCATTTTAGGAAACAGATTCCTCTAACCTAAACACATTCTAGAAACTTTTTTTAATCTGTCAGTAACTTGATAAATTTAAATTTTTAGATGCATGATGATCTCAAGTGACATGATGATAAAGAGCATAAAATCTTTATTTACATGAAGCCCTTTGGTCCCATTGAATGTTGAGAAAGAACTCATTATACATTAAATAGCCATGTAGGGAATTCCAGAGATGGCACAAATGGCTAATTTAATCTTTCTAGAAAAATAGTTTGAAAAACAAACTTTTAAGTCTTTTCAACAGGGAGTAAATGCCCCTTATACTTAAATCTCTGGAACCTTTTCAGACAAACAGTAGAAATACTTTGGAGAGTAGTAAAAGTGGAATTGGCTCTGTGGCTCAGAATATTAGATCCCTGCAAATGCTCAATAACAGATAATGAGGATAAGTGAGAAATCCAACCAGGAGTGTAAAGAGATGCTTGTTCATGCAATGAGCTCCATATGGATAGACATTTCTGCATTTGCAGAACATCGCTTTTAGCAGCAGGTCCCCACACAGTACATGAATCAACTGTGTAGAGATGATTGCATCATCAAAATGAAGTGACAGCATGTCTCAATTGGTCAGCTAAATGTTGCGTGATATTCTTGATCACGAGGATAAAGCCTGTGATTATTTTGTTTCCATTAGCTGTTTCAGTTGTGTGTTTCCTTCAGCTATTCTTACAGTCTTTATTTGCTGTCTGAGATAGCACAGGCATAGGCTTTGATTTGGATTGAAGCTGCTTAGTCCCAACAGCAATTTCTGGGGAAATTCAGGTGGACAACTTATGGAATGGTGACTAAAACAGGGAATTCTGTGAACAGACAAGCATCTTAACCCTCTTTATCCCAAGTCCTCAAAACTACACTGTGCCATGATACCAGGTCCCTGTTACATCAGATGTGACACCGCAGCTGTAATGCTCCAGGCACTGTCCCTATCTGCTTTCCCCTCACACAGGCTCCTATTTTCCCCTCTATCCAACTCCCCGCAGTCTTCCCTAGTTTCTTCCACCTCCTCCCAAATCTGTAAACTCCCTGTTGCAGTACCCTCTATATTATGGGCTTCTTGGTTCCTTTTTATAGTCTGTAATAAGGCACGTGCTTACCAGTCAGAAATTAAGTACATACCCATCAGGCAAGCAGAAGGGGTGTCTGTCTGTCTGCCTGCCTCTTTGCAGAATGAGGTCCCTGATGGGGTTTCTCCCTCAAACACCATCAGTGGTGTTAAAGCTTTTGAGTTCTCCCAGTCTTCTGCCAAGCCTCTATCCAGGCATGTAATGTCACTGAACCTATGGGAACTTCATGTCTTTGGCATCTTTCAGTCTCTGATAAATTGAGTGGTAACTAGGTGACAGGTTCAGGTAAGTACCAGTACTTAAAAGGGACCTACAGAAAAATGGGAGACAGACTGTTTTATCAGAGAGTGTAGTGATAGGACAGGAGGGAATGGCTTCAAGCTGAAAGAGGGCAGGTTTAGATTAGATGTTTGGAAGAAATTCTTTACTATGAGGGTGGTGAGACACTGGAACAGGCCACCCAGAGAGGTTGTGGAAGCCCATACCTGAAAGTGTTCGGGGTCAAGCTGGATGAGGCTTTGAGCAACCTGATCTAGTGGAGGGTGTCCCTGTCCATGGTGGGGGGGATGGACGCTAGATGATCTTTGAGGTCCCTTCCAACCCAAACCAGTCTGTGATTCTATGAAGTCTTGTTTTCCTACGGGAAAAGCAGGTACCATTGTTTTGGAATGCAGCATTCTGAAGAGGGAAAGCTGATTTATTTTGTTTGTATGAGTGACTGAATGTCAGCCCTCTTGGTCTGGTTAGTTACATACACTTAAAATAGGGGGGAATTGTATTTTTGGAATTCAAATTAAGTCTGTGGATGAAACAATATTAGTATCAATAAACCTTGCAATTAATTAAAACAATGAGAAACTTCAGCTTCCTGTGACTTCAAACCAGATTTTTTCCCTTTAATTTTGAGACTTAGCCTATAAAGTATCTGTTTTTTATATAGGCCTAAATTAAAGTATCTATAATTTAAAGTATCTTTAAATTACGTCTATTTAGCAAAGGGATTGGTTGTTCAAGTTGTCCACTTCAAACAGATTGCTGGCTTTGGGGCCAGGTCAGGCGCTACCAGCTGGTTTGATTGATGGTGCTGATACCTTATGTTCATGGCAGGCATTTAATCCGTCAGGAAATTAAGGCACTTCATTGCGTTGAATGCACTAGAAGCAGAGTTTGGGGGTTAAACTGCTGCCAAAGCCTTGCAGAACAGAGCAAGGTCAACAGGTCGAGGGAGGAAGTTAGGAAGCATCTGCTGCTGCGATGGAGTTTGTAGGTGAGCCGGCTGCAAGCACCCCGAGGGGAACTTGGCACCAATCCTGAAATCATTGCTGCCTCTGGGGTAATGCGAGTCATGAATTGAACTGTCTAGTGAGCTGGTTTATGGGTTTCTCTAAAAACTGCTGCTGCGGAGAACACGTGGACATAGCACGCTGTGCTGGAAGAACAGATCAGTGCAGAACCAGGGGATGACATTATCATCACCTTCAAAACACAGCACAGACTGGCTTCTGACTTGGCACTTCTCACTCCAGATGTTTTGTGAGCAGCTGTGATTATCATCAAAGTCTATCGCGCGGTAAATACATCACAGGACTTGAGAACGCATCGAACTTAAACGGCAGAGGTAGAATCTGCTGAATTCTTCTGTCTAGACATGCTTTTAGCCACAGCGTTTTGAAATAACAGAACATGGATTTGGAAAAATTGAAATACAGCAGACAGTGTCTTGATATCATGGTGGGTAGGGACTGCATAGCCATTTGATCACGATGGGATCACGTGAAACCAGAACCTGATGGCTGAGACTAAGGAATGGGCTGACGTCTTCTTCCACTGCAGCAAAGCTGTGCTTCTACAGCCTGTGCTGCTTGCTTTCAACATATACTTGAGTGATACATTTCTGAACTCTTAATACTTTGCAAATACACTCAAAGCATGATGTAATATATTCCAGAGAGGTATTATCTATTCTGGAAAGAATCTGGCATATTTTAGTTCGGATTTTTCCTTTCTTCCCCCCACCCCCCAGTTTCTGTAAAGCACTCTGGAAGTTTTCACTAACAACTTCTGTCTTCTTAACTGACATATGGAGAAGCCACGATGTTGGCATGAAGTTATCTCCTGGTAATAGTGCCAAGAGAGTGTTATTTTTCAGCATTGTTTAATACAGGAAACTGCTTAGAATTTTGTCTGTAATTTCAGCTTTTCTGAGTGTTTGTTTTTGGATTCATAATGTTAATATTGACAGTTTCTTTAGCATTTTGAAGTGAGTAATAAAAGGGATAATGATAGCATGAAGTATTTCTTAATAATCTTGTGTTCTCTTTTAGTTTCTTCTCCTTTATGTGCTTTTAATAAGTTTTCCGTGGTGGTTAATGAAGAATAGTTACAGCAGCAAAAGTTGTGGTGTAGAAATGCCAGCTTTTTGTGTCTGAAAGCCTTCGTGTTCCATGTGCTTTTTTCCTAGATAATCCCTTGCAGTTTTCTGCTAGTGCCAACCCGAAGATCCATCTTAGCTGTGTAACAATGAACCTGGTGTTTCTTTGCTAACACATAAAGCAAAACTGTCAGTTCAGGTCAAATCCTGGTTCTTTGCTCATGGCAGTGATAGGCAAGGAAGAAGAATGGAGTGGGATTTCCACGTCCCCGCTTGTTTCCAGACATACCGGCTGAGCAAATTTGATTTGGGAAGTAACTAAAACTCAGTATAAAGGCTTCAAGGGCCTTTTAAATAATAACATCCAAGATTTTATTATTTTTTTTAGCAAGTTGCAGATAAAATCCTGGCGCTATTAAGTCAGCATTAAAAGTGCCTCTGGCTTCAGCAGAGCCAGGTTTTCACACGCGTTGTCAGGACATGGATTGATTCCTGTTCCCCTGTCTAAGACCTGGGTAAGTATCATAGCCTTTAATTTGCAGACCAAGGTAGCAAGATGAAATAACTCTGTCCTTCCTTCACAGGCAGTCAGTTAGCACTAGGACAGTAATTTGGGGTTTCCTTGATCTCAGCAGTCAGTTCATGCCTTTTACAGAGTGTTTTTGCACAGTATCCCTGCATGTTAAATTGATAGTCCATTCTATGGCCTTGTGTTTACTTGCCCATCTTTTTACCGATGGTTTTGTTTATCATGTACTTCTCTGGATATTTTTTTCCCCCATTGTTAATTTACAGTGGTTCTATTTCTGGCCATCAGATTTCCTCTCCTCCTTTTATGGCCATAGCAGAGCACATTTGTGAATCGTATTTTGGGCTGCATGCACTGGCTGCCTTCTTGCTACAAAATGTGAACAACTCTACCCTGTTACTATTATGCACTGACATTTAGTAGATATATTGCCATGTTCCAGAAGTACAATTTTCTTAACAGTTTTGAATGGCTTTGTTATTGTGAGGTGCTTGACTCCTGAAAATAACATCAGTGTCTATACATCAGCTTAATAAAGGCATTCTAATATGTGTAAGTATTTGGTGAAGTATTTTCCTTCAGTTGGAAGTAATCTGTACAAGTTTAATTTTTGTATTACTGCTATTTGCAGACAATTCAGTTGGGTGATGTGAAATTCATTTATCTGTCCTGGCTGTGTATTGTATTCTACACAAAAAATTAAATTACTTTCATAACAAAGACATCATCTGAACAATAGTGGACATGCCTGCTGTATCCAACATCTTATGCTGTGCTTCTGGAAACAAATAATACGCTATCTTTTTAAATTTCCTATTCATTTCCCCAGTCTGTTCCTTGTTGTACTTGTTCTCAGTTTAATGCTGGCTTCTCTCCTCTATCAAATGAGATCTTTTGGAGTACCTTGGCATGCATTGTGATTTAATAGTCGTTAACTGGTTTTTCTCCATGGACAAAGAAAGGCTGGCACAGCCTGAACTCCCCCAGGGTCCCTTCTCTCCTTTCTCCTCTCCCTTGAGCCTCGAGCTCTGGCTTTTTAATAGCTGGAGTCTTGTCCACATTCCCTAGTATTTGGCATGGGGGTTAGTCACTCAGCAAAAGACAGTACTAATTTCTTCAAGAGCTGCATTGGATGATTTTGTAATGGTGTCAGATGGCTCAGGGTGAGTGGTTTCAATCAGAGTTTGAACACAAAATTTCATACATAAAGCACATTTTCTATGGTTGGTAGTTCTTAGAATTTTGTTTTTCACATGTACAGCAAAGTTATGCTGAAATTTGCAAGTTAAATTCTTCATAGCAAAATGTGAAAATGTGGCAGCTTGGTAAAGAAATTGCCACTTGATTTCTGCTAAGCATTATGATCAGTTTTGGCCCCAGAAACCTGCTTCACAAGTACTCCCCCATTTTGATCTGGGACAAATCCAAACCCCACAGAGTATCTCTCTGTTGGTTCTGATTGGGAAGGTGTCAGGCTTTGCCAAGAGCAGTGATTTTTTACCAGATTTCAACACAAGAGGTGACAATGTCTTTGGAACAAACAATTCTGTGAGATTTCTGCTAATGTGGTGGCAGCTGTTTTTTGGAGTTTGGTTGCTAGCACCTTGGGCTGCTCTTGCTGCCAGAGCAGTTGCTTGATCCACGCCTAAACTCTAGTGTAAAACTTGCCATAGTCTGTATCGAAACTAGTGCTTCTCAGTATACCTTTGCCTGTGTTGTAACATCACTATTGATCTCATATATTTCCAAAGTGGAGGGGAGGGAGGGATGGAGGAGGAACTGCCATCAGTGTGCCCAGCTTAATTCAGTATATGCTCTGTAATGCATTCTGTGACTGTAGCGGGCTATTCATTTTGAACGTTGTTATTATTGCTGTTCATGGAGGCATAGCTGAAATACTGGCTTGAGCATTAGATCATGTATATTTAAATGCTAATAGCTGTAAAAAATGGTAAGCACTTCCTAGCTGTGTGATTTTATTATTTTTTTTTACTAGAAGGAGCTCATGGACTGGTAATACTTCCTTATGTGTTTGAATAATCCGTGGGCTGCTTTGACTAAATAATAGGAATATATGTTTGTAACCTAAGCGTGCCTAGGGGAAGGCTAGTCATGTATTCCTTCAGAAATTTTGGAATTGCATTCAGATAGATACAAACTCTAATATTCAGCCATTCTTCAGGTCCCTGAAATATTGACTGATATGTAACAGAAGATGATAGTAGGGTTCATTGAAAAATTTTGAGTATTCATTTAAATCTAAGAATGCTTGATTCTGTAGGCAATTACTGAAATCCAAGCGTACTTGCTTTTTATGGAGGAATTCAGTATTACTCAAAAACCATTTACATCAGCTCTCACTCTTCCTGCATTGTGCCTGCATTGTGAACAGGCCAGATGGTGCTTTGCTGCATGTGAGCACAGCAATAATTGCAGTTCTCAAAGTGAATGACTACATTTTGCAGCATGACACCAATTTTAGATGAAAATGAGGGCCAGTGTATTGACAGACACAAGCAGAGTGAAGCCATGGCCCACAGAGTGGGAGTGGACTTGCTTTCTGGCTATTCCCTCCTATTATTCCTTATGTACATTAACAAATATCTTATGTAAATTTGGGCCATTTGAAGAGATGCTTGTGTGGGTGAAGTTTTAAAAATGATTCCCCATTCTCCTTAAGGCTGTGTGTTTCATGATCCTAGCAACTTTCTTACAGTATTATGGAAAGGTATAAAGTGTAATAGATGTTACTCTGTGTTTTGAAATAAAAGTTTTCATTGGTAGAGCTGGAGATAATTTTTCTGACATTTACCCTTTATCACCTTTATCACATTTTTTCTCAACTTTGTAGCAAATTGTTTCCCTAATAATTTGACCAACTTTACTGTTCAGTGCATTTTTGCTCCCCTGTTCTGCCAGAAAGCTCATCACTACTCTCCTGATCTACAGAGAAATGAATAAGCATCCATCCTCTCTTCCCCTTCCTGCTCTTTTCACTTTATCCCTCTTCCCAGGGTACCTTTTACGGTATCTCTCTTCTCTTGGAAACGGCAATGATGAGATGATGTCGTTCCTCTGCCTCTGCTGCCCTTCCCTGAGGTACCAGATTTGCCCCATCTTTTTGGATGGGAGGAAATGTTGGAGGCAGGTTGGCAGCTTCAGCAGGCCTTAATAGGAGAGGGATGGGGAATTGGGGAGGGGAAGGTGGCTGGGGTGGGAGAAGGTTGCTAGGGATTACGTTTCCATCTGCCACTCTCTCATCTGTCCTTACCCTGGTCCTAGGCTGCCAGGGCTCCCCTTCCTTTTCTGCTGCTGAAAAGAAGGAAGAAAGCATGGGCTTTTGTTTGTTTAAAAGCATAAAAGAGAGAGGGGAATTAAGCTCATTAGTCCTTCCTTATTAGTCACCATTGACTGTAGGGAGTAAGCTTGAGTAAATGGAGGATTGCAAAACCGGGCAAAATCATTCAGTAGCAGTAGTTAAGGGGAAGCTCAAAGTCTAATTTTCTTTTCTGCTCATGTGAAAAATACTGAAAATAGATGATTTTACATCAGAGTATCAAAATTAATATCTGACATATGAACAGTTAATTGTATCACCAGCTGCTTGTTTCCCTCTTAGTGATAGTCAAAAGAAGGCAAACACTTTTTAAACAACAATTTTTGACTCGTGTTTGGGTCAGCTTTGCCGTATGCATCACGTGTACGTTGCTGTATGACTTCCAAGAGCAAATCTGTTACTTTCTATGAGTGCTCTGAAATAATGTCTGTGAATACATACATCTGAAGTACATGAACATTCTCAAATAAACATTTGTGTTTATTAGGATGTTGTTTAATTTGGATGGCAAGTTTCTGTTTTCCTCCTCTGGGCTCTCAGATCAACGTTGTGCTAGAAAATAGATGTGATTCTGTGTTACCTGCTCTGATTAACAAAGTGATTTCTTGATTTTAATAAAGGAAAAATAATTCTTGTTGGCAAGTTACTGGCTTGACCATACTTGGAAGTAGTCTGGGAGCTGAAGGTGCTTAGCTAGCATAATCTTTACGTCTAAATGCTGAATGTAAGTTATTTTTTTAACCTATTTTTGGTGTACCAAATAGGCAGTGTTTGCCAGTGAAATTGTACAAGTTTTCAAATAAGCAAGTAAATGACTGATGCCTGCTACTGCTGCTGCTGTTTTGGCAGTGGCTGCTGCTGCTAACCACTGTGCAAACTGAAGATCTTAACGGGAAAAAAATTATCTTGGGAAAGCAGTAATTAGTACATTCTTAGCATACATTTACATATTTGATGAGTACGAGTGGTGTAGCAACCAGAGTGATGTATTACTAGTATTACTAGTGGCTTGAGACTATTGCCTCTTCTGCCCCTGCCATGCCCACATGCTCTTAAGCAGGGCAACAAGCCTGGGAACATTGGGAGGGATGGGAACACCTTCCAAACCATAATCCCTCAGTTTGCCTTGCCTGTTTGGTTAGAAGAACAATCGTGCAACTTCAGTGAAGCACCAGGAGCTTCAGCAGTGTCAAGGCATTAGGACTTTGGCACCTCAAGTAGCAACCTGGAGGTGGGGCCCTCATTGTGGAAGGCTCTAATTCTGCCATGCTGTGTCTGATGGTCTCTTCCAGGCTGCTGGCAAGTTTTTTTTCGTCTGTTGTGTGCATGTAGGTAACAATTTGCCTCAAAATTTCTATTAACTTGGGATGGTGGAGGCAGGTGGAGGTGGTCTCCTGCAAGGAGGCATGTAGAAGAGGAAAGTAGGCACTAGATTTCATCCCAGAAACAGCACTACAGTTTTCCTCTCATTTTGTTTTGAAAGTAGTCACTTTTAAAGATGATGTATAAATGAGGTAATTGCTCCTGACATTCTTTGAAATTATGAGCATCAGTGTGGATCATTAGTGTGTCTCTATGAGCTTTGTTGCATTTTTATATGATTTGCTTGCTCTTGAAGGAACCAGTCCCAGTGAAGACATTTTCACACAGGGCTTTAAGACAGATAAGAGAAAAGGGACAGTTGTTTACAGTACTTGTAACAACACCTTCATTGTTACATCTCATTTTTTAGTATCCTTTTATCTACATGTCTGAAATCAAATTAGGTCTCCATTACTAAAATTAGACAGAAGAGTCATTGGATTAGAAGTGCTTTCTTTCTGATCCTTAACTGAATGAAAGGAGCTTCTTTTGATAAACCTGTAATAGAATTAAATGCTCTACATCTCATCTCCTGAAATTTTATGGATGGAGTATTAGCGTTATTATATCCACCAGAATAAAAACACCTTAAAAGGTGGGACAGAATTTGCTGAACAGGGCTCAGAAACAAGGCTTCTGTGAATAAGAGCGATTAGTCTGTCAGCCCTGGTATTATCCTCACAAACTGGATTTTTGTTTGAGGTAGCCTTTCCTCTCCCAGTTTGCACAGACAGAACTGCTATTGTATCCACACAAGTTTCGCTTTTTTGAAGCAACATGCTCACCATAAACTTCAGTGGATTATGGTGACACTTAATACAAAGCTTTTGCAAAAGTATGTTTGCTGTTTGGGTGCTCAGCATTCAGCATTGGTGAGCTCGGGCATCTGAAGGGCTCCAGGAATTAAATCTTCTACATGCCACTACTAAAAACGTATCTGTGCGTTTGGTATGATTAAGTGTTTGTATCTTTCTAAAATGCTTTATTTCCCACTCCAGATATCATCCATAGCTCAATCCCAGCCAGGTTCTTTTCTGCTGAGACCTCTGCCTCACAAGCATTGACTGAATCCTCAGTAGAAATAAGGTGCAGGGAAGTGACAATCCCCAAAGCATCTATGCTTTTAACAGGTCTGAAGCTTGAGGATTGAAAGGAGACATCAGAAAATAGTATCCAAATGTCTTATGTTGCAATGAGATAAGTCCTTTCAGCTGGCAAGCTATTATTCTAGTATTAAAAACCAGTGTCATTGTTCTTAGAACCACAATAAATGGCTGGTTTCCCCTGATTTAAAAGACCATATGCCATCAGAGCAGTTCCTAACCCTAACCTAGCTTGCTCTTTGGACGATGCAAGTCCTTTGAGGTTGATGTAGACCACAGATTCATTTGATATGAAATGAACTTTCCACAAGGCTTTCCACATGCTGCTGGAGTCCCTGACCGATGGCACTGAGCAGTGTGTAATTGAAAAGTGACCTTTTTATAGCACTTTAATTGCTTTATAAAATATATTTTTAAAGTCCTTTCTGGACTCTCTATGCCAGTACTGTGCTCTGAGGTTACTAGGGAGTTGGGTTCGTGCAGCAAGATGTGGGATGGGAAGGAGTTGTCCTTAGAAACAGAGATACCATACCTGTGGGGGATGGCACAGGACTGCTGTTGAGCTCAGTTGAGTTTCATCTAGACAAGGCATGTTCAAGAGGTGCCTGGGTTCTGCCTGCTTTTTCTTCAAATGGAGAGGACTGCCATGGAGTACTGGGTCCCATTTCCAAGGTCTTCATTCAGTCTTGCCAAGGAGCCCATTGCTCAAGTTAAAAGGGCTATGCTTTTGAGTAGATATGTCTGTTGTGTAGCCGTATCTGTCAAATTTTCCATGTACCTTAACATTCAAAAACTAAAAAGAGAATAAAAAGTTATTTCATTTACCCCATTTCAGTTGTTTAATGTTTTTTTGGGCTGTGAAATTTATACATCTTTGAATTTATGTATGAATTTGTCTTTAAAATATATAAGCATATCAGCATCTGCTCTTCTTCTCAGAAAACTAAGTGGCATAGGAGAGAAAGCTGGTGTTTTGATTTCTTTCATATAATTGGGTTATTTCTCCATGAAGAAATCTTCTGGCTGCACTGAGGTTATTTCAACATGATGCAATATATTCTGTAATGTAAGCAAGTCTCTTTCATGTCTGAAGCGTCATTTTTAGAAACAGAACTGTGGAGGAGTATCTTTGAAAAATGCTAAGATGTTATTTGCAGTTTTTGCAACCTCCTTTTATTAGTGCCTGCTCGAGCTGATGTGTCTTTTGTATCAGCACCTCCCAAACTTACCATCTCTGGACTTTTGCCATCCAGCCTTGATGCAGAGTTTCCAGCTGAAAGCTGCAGTGCTGTTCAGGAGTTACAACATCACTTGTGACCCTGTTTCTGAGTGTTGGGATTCCACGTGGCTTGTGGACCCATAGTCAGACCTGATACTTTGTGCAGTAGTGTTGAAGCCTATCTAGCCTTGCTTTATGCTGGCCTTAACAACAGGGGACACACATGAGATTTATCCAGCATAAGAAGGTGACATTTTTTTGGTCAGAGGTACAGTGGACATCTACCAGAAGATGGAGAGCCTCCAGGGAATGGTTCATGAGGAGGTGCTGACTGTGTAGCGGTGTCACTCTCCTATGGAAGATGCCCAGAAGATAGGAAGGAGGTGGAGACTTGAGATAAAAGCCTCATCTGCAAAAGGATAATTAAACTGTGGTCCATAGATGG
Source organism: Laterallus jamaicensis coturniculus (assembly GCA_022605575.1). Lineage (NCBI taxonomy): Eukaryota > Metazoa > Chordata > Aves > Gruiformes > Rallidae > Laterallus > Laterallus jamaicensis. The sequence goes on from JAKCOX010000008.1 coordinate 13,573,903, forward strand.
GGAGCAAGTGGGACTTTAGAAGTAATGCTTCGCAGATTATATAAAGAAGGTCTTCAGAAGGGTTGGTAGTGGTGGTGGAATATGTGTTTAACATGAAAAGCAGGCTGACCTAAACATGGAACAAGCGAGTGTAGTACTTGGGCTATGTAGGTGGAACATAGTGTTAGACTGAGTTGGACTTACTCTAATTTTACATTTGGTTTTAAGAAATAAGCTAGGTTATGGCTTAAATATTAGGCAAACTGCTTATTATGGAAGGTGAAGTTGCTTTTCTCATCTCTTTTTAGGTTGGAAGAAGCTTGAAGTGGGTAAAGGCTAGTCAAGTTCACAGAGGGGCAGGATGTGACTTGGAAGCATTTCCTTGTGCTCAGTGAAGCACTGATCTGAGGAGGAAGTGTTTGAAAGCTGGATAAATGTCTGCGTGTATATTTAGCCAAAATCTCTGTGACAAGGGGAAGCAGGGACTGGAAGGGCTGCCAGGATCTCAGCACTCAGCAGTGGTGGTGGAGGAGCCAGCTACCTGGAACAGGCAACACCCAACCTTCTGTCCAGGCTGGATGCTGACAACAAGGTCTGACCTCAAAAAATTCCTCATACCTCCCAGGTGTCATTTCAACTTCAACACAAATTAACAGTTTAAATTAGTCTTCGCATACATTTCAGCCAAGGCTACCAAAGCCTTTGCAAATGGGTCATTTTAACTGACCTGGGTAATCTGTGAGGTCTGTAACAATACACCCACTTTGCAGATAAAGTTACTGAGGGACATACATGTTGTGTTCCTTTTTTGAAGGCAATGAGTGTTAGAACTGCAGGAGGAATTAAAGATCCAAAATCAGTTTTGTTGATTCAGGTGTATACATAGGGCTTCCCAAGATGAAGGGGTTGAAAAGGTAGGCTGTGAATTAAAAACTGGTTACAAATAAAATGTTCTGTTTGTCATATATGAAATATATTTATAAAATCCCACATAACCCCAACTTTCTGACTTATGGATGGTTTATTTGAGGGGAAAAAAGCTAACCCTAACTTTTTAGAAAACATAGTGTTTTCTGGAATGCTTGGTTCAGCATATATACAGCTATTTTTTGAGAATTTTATGCCACTCCATTAAAAGAAATCTGAGCATCTGGTGGTGTAATAGTAAAATCTATAGTGCATTTCTCTTCAAAATGCAGCTGAATGCAATCTTCTCCGTATTTCTGATGAGCATGTGATAGCTGTATCAGCTGGTTCTGAGTTACTCATTTTGATAAATTAAACTTTTTGATGGGAATTTTCTATGGAATTAATCTTTTTGTAAACATATACTTAATAAATTAGAAGCTGACTAGCAGGCAGTGATGACTAAATTATAATGTAGGAAATATTAATCTGAAAAGAATTCATGTATTTTAAAAGTGATCTGAGTTTGTGGTCTGTTTGTGTATGTTGCTGTTAGCAGCAAACCAGCCAAGAAACAAACTGTCCCCTTGTATATTTTTTCTAGTTTCCAGAATAAGTGACTTGAAGAACAGCACACTTCTGTTTTCTAAAAGCAGTTTTGCCCTTTCTTTGGAAAAAAAAAAAAAAAAAGGAAAAAAATCTGGTTTAATGTAATTGCTGTATCACAAAACCAACAAAATTGTATCCATCAGTACTTCTGCTAGTTCTTTTATTTATGCATTTAGTAATTTGTTGTCTTTCAAGTATCATTTTCCCTATATATAGATCATTTATCCTCTTAGAGCATCAAGAACATCTATGTGATGAGGGCAACAATTGACAGAAAAAACTCATGTAAGGATAAAAAGCTTAGGAACTGAAACCAAGGTTCAAAAAGTGCTAAGGAACGATAAGATGTAAGATGTTGCATTGCACTTAAAAAACCAAAGAAGTTTGCTTTTTTTAATAACAAGTGTGTGTCAGACAAGGGTTTTTCCCTGTTGAAACCTAGAGTAGGATTAGCAGAAGAGGCAGTGCCATTTGAGCAATGTATATGCTAATTTCTGAACGCTTGAAGTTTATTCGTTTTTCCTCCTTGCTGTGTCTTCTCACTTGATTAGTAATAAATCACTTTTAAGCCAGGGCACAAGGGACTGTGGCACAGAAGCAAGTGCAAGGATGACAAGCTCATTTACCGGCTTAGCACACCAACATGTTGGGCACATTGCCATTAGTCATCTCAAGATTGGAGCTCAGTTCAAAGAGATGCTTGTCAGTGCATTTCCAAAAGGATGCGTTATTCATTTCCATAACTATGCTGGTGGTGACTGCACGCTCAGTAGAAGCTATGAAAAAACTAAAACTTCCTCTTTGTTCGTGTTTTGACATGGGATGTATGGTTTATACAAACTAGGCTCCATGGTATTAAAATTAATGAATAATTATAATCAGCTTTCTGGCTAGAAGAAAGTCGAAAGCACGCTTTTCCAAACACCCAGAGCTTTGCCCAGGCTTTGTTTGGTGTTTTACTGAGGAGAACGTGCCCTGATCTGTTGGGTGGCTTAACCTCATCCAAATGGACTTTCTGGCACAACAGGTGGTCAGAAGAGACTGAGGAAACGGGCGTGCTGAGGAAATACAGGGCCTTGTAGATGGCACAGCCCCTGGCACATGAGTCCACCAACCTTAGTGCTCTCCTGTGAAAGAAGGGCAGTGCAAATGAACTGTCACTGTGTGGTGGCTCTGGAGAAGCCTGTGCTGGGTGACAGCTCCCATGGCTGGCTGTATTTAACTCTTGTCACCATCCTGGCATTGGAAGGGAAATGGTGTTCCATTTCCCAGACATTGTAGAACATTAAGAGCAGCAATAGTGGAAGAAGTGCTCCCTTCAGCCTCAGCCAGGAGGAAGAATAGCAGTAGCTTTCACAGGTGAGTGTACCAGCATGCAGGTAGCTGCTGTGGTTTGTCCCTTCAGCTGTCCCTTCCCTTACTGAGGAAACAGGGTTTGCACATTTCAGAAGTGGGGTGGTGGCCATTCATGTGTCTTGTAGGATAAGGGCAGAAGGTACCATTTTAACCATCCAGGGCTTCCTGTTTTGTTTGCGATCAGCAGAGACTTTGTTACAAGTGTCAAGCTGTGGATGAATTTGAGAAAGCCTTTAAATATGTTGGCTGAGGGCCTAGAGTGGGCCTTGGGTTAAGTGGAGGGAAGACAGGTTCTAGAAGGATTTAATAAATTTGTGTAACTGCACGTCATAAACAAAAATCTGAAAATACGAATTTTATCCTGCTCCTCTGGGTGAAGATGTTCTAGCTCCTTTTCTGTCCTCCTTGCCAGCATGAGGTGCTCATCCTGCAGGAGAGTGATAAATTTTCCTTTTAAAGAGCTATTATGGTCAATGGCAGGAAGCAGTGATGCCATCAGAAAGCACTTAGTACATGCCCTTTCAGCACAACTTTGATTTCTCAGAAAATTCCTTGCCAAGGGAGAGGAAGGAGTGGTTGTAGACTGAATAGATGAAGAGGAAAAACCCCAATAAAGTCCTCCCTGTGTTTTGTTAGAAGACATGTTAACAGGTCTCATTCAGCAGTCTATTAGTGGCCATAATACTCACCTGGAGTTTAGCCTTGGGGCCCTAAGTGTTGCTGGGAGTTAATGCACTTTACCTGACCTGGGTACCAGAGATGCTACCTTAAGTTTGCTTCTACTTGCAAATAGCTCTTCCTGAGTTAGGGAAACTTTCTAACACTTTTTCAAATGTATAAAATTAACCTGGTCAAAACTGAACTCTTTTTAGGTAAAATTCTATGTCTGTGAAGTCTTTTTTTTTTCCCAAAGTAATTGAAAATAGGTAACATTCTGTCTTCTCCTTAGTCTTTGTATTTAGCACTTTGCATTTAGCTCTTTGTATCTTAGTTCATTTGTTTTGACATCAACAGTTTACTACCACTGAGACCACAGGCATTTCCAACTTCCCTAAGAAAATTAATTTCTTCTATTAATGAAAAAGCTGTGGTGATGGGGATGGAAGGGGATCCCATAGTAACACATAATCAAGAATTGGTTATACCAAACTAAGTAAAAATTTTCATGGGAGCTCGAATCTGAAGAATTCCCAATATACAGAATGGAAATCATGTGCAGCTAGATCAATGTGATTCCTGTTCATAGTTATTTATACAAGTAACAGGAACTAGGCTATGCTAATAAGCAAGTCAGCCTTTGAAGTACAAAGTGGATGCAAATGTGTTAGCCAAAATTTGGAGTTTGGAATGTAATTAAATGAGCAGAAGAAATACTGAGGATGCAGAAAAGTTACAGGACTATGGCCCACTTTCCAAATGGAATGTACTGGTTTTTCTGAAGTCTGTCCTCATGTCCCAAATCTTTTTCATTCCTCTGATTGTAATTTCAGTTGATAAGCAATATTGTAAGCTATTGCTGTTCACGGATAGATGTTTTGCATGTTAATATTCATTCTTCCTCCTGTTATGTAAATAAGGGACTTTTGCACTTACCTTTGCATTACTTAGATCTTAACAAGCACGGCATTTTTAGGAATGCTCAAACTTAAGTAACTTTGCTCCTTAATTTCTTTTAGCTTCTTTCCAGCATCAGCATTGAGCCAGTGTGCTCAAGGGTTTAAGGGGAATTGAAAAGGAAATGTTGGTGCAAACCTAGGGATATGGAAAAGTGAAAGATGAAAAACACCTGGAGTTTGAATATTAGGAAAATGAAAAAAAACCAACAACTTGGGAATGGATATAACTATTTGTAGAAGAAAAAGCCAATAGAGAGATTATAAACCAGGGACAAACAGCAGGGCAAGAAGGGAAATTTTGAGCACTTGAATAGCAGCAGAAAGTACTAAATGAAATTAAAAAAGAAACCTATCATTTTAGTGGTAGGAAACTGGTATGTACTTTCAAAGCGTCCCAAGCCCATGCTGGCGTTTTCTGTTTGTTTGGAGGCTTTCCAGATTTAAGTTTTCCTTTAAAATCTACTTTAGCTCAAAGTTTTATGTGTTTCCTAGAGCCTGATTCTGCATTTTTAAGGAACTCTTCACAAGTGGTAGAGTGGCCCTGTTCTCCTAAGTAATGAAAGTTAATGAACAAAAGTGAAAATGCTCTGTAACGTGGGATAGGGTTCATTGTTCCCTGTACAGAAGATGAGAGAGGTTTTTCTGGAAAAACAATCTTTGTAATATGCAAAAGCCACTAATAGTTCATTCAGATGAGCAGCTGTTGCAGCATTAGACTTTGTACATGTAAAATCTAAGGGGTACACCACTCGTACAGTTCAGGGACTGATTTTGAAGGTAGCAGCTGGCTGCAGTGAAGGGAATGGCTGGGGAACTCTGCCTTTGATACATTAGTCATCTTTGTTTTGCAAGACTGTTGATGACAAAATACTGGTGTTTTGGTTTATGCTATAGAGTTTCGTGTAACACAGATGGAACAAAGAAAAAAACCAAACCAACTAATCAACCAACCAAACAAAAAAGCACTTTATCCATGAGGGAAGAGCTACATGGAATACCTTGGCACCTCCTGGGATGTTTGCTCACTCTTTCTTGATGAAAACAGACAGCTTTCAAAACAAATGTGAAGGCATGGATTAAGATGTGTGCCCCATGTATATATCCTCTGCTTGTTTAGTAGGATAATATATAAAAGTAGCAATAGTGTATATATAGTAGTAATTGTACAATGTGAGTTACAGACAAAATTCTAAAGAAGATCCTCCATAAGGAAAAGTATCTTCAGAAGCTTACTTGGCTTACTGAAATGTTAATTCTCAGATGAAAAGTCCTTTTTACCTCCAGAAGAGTCAAGTATTCCAAACTGGTAATTTTTACGAATACTTCAGCCAGTATAGAAATCCCCCAAAACCAGAAATCTCAGGCAGTAGAAAAAGCATGAATTTTTAGTAATACTGAGAACAACTTATGAAACGTTTGAATCCAAGATGAATGCATTTGCTTTGGTATTTATTATTAAAAGCCTGCTTTGAATTCTGCATAGCAGAACACTTCTTAGTGTTTCCTACTTCTGATTGTTGCTTAGCACTCAAGAAGTAGCTGGTGAAGCCCGACAGGAAATGGTCATGTGCAGCCCCGTACGCTTTCACTCACATTGTTTGCATCCTGTTTTTTAAACAGATGATTAATTGTCTTGCAGAAAAACAGAACTTGGAAAGTACTTCAAGCTTTGCTTAAAACTGTTTTAACATGCATGTCTGTTTTCTGGGACTGGCAAAGGTTTTGATTAGCCATGTCTTAGTCTGATGCTTTGTTGCCGTTTGTTTGAGCTGGGATTGGGAGCCTCATGAGATAGTTACTGCATGAAACACCATTTACCCCTTCAGAAAGTCTTGTTCATTCTTAGTCCACATCTGTGTAGTACTGAATACTGCACCTAATAACGTTTGTTGGGAGAAGTAGTTGTCAGACTTATGGACATTTAAACACCATCTTTAAAGATTACTCCTTTTATACAATTTCTTGTTTCCATTTGTTCTCCATTTGTGTGCTGAGATGCTATTTAGAAATGGCCTGTGTTGCCCGTATGGCAGGAGTGACCGTGGATGGCAGTAGGAGGTTTGGGAGTGCAGGGAAATGCACATCAGAACCATGCTGCACAGATTTCATTGCAGACAAAATGCATAAAACATTGGTTTGGGTCTGCACTGACAGCAAACCCTGGAGGTCTGTGGGAAGCTGAAGTCATCACTGGTGACCTCAGAATTAGAATGAGGTTGGACATCTGCTGGCTTGGGTAAGCTGTTTAACACACATGGATGGTATTTAGGTTTTGGCCTTATCACTTTTTGGCAAACGTAGTCTTGAGAAAAATGTTGGTTGGGCTTGATGTAATTAGATCACTCGATGTATAAAAAAATACAGTGATTTCTGAGAATATTTTTCCAATAGCAAGTTTAAATGCTGTTAGAGGATGCAGGGCAATGGGCACTAACTGGAACATGGGAAATTCCATCTCAACGTGGAGAAAAACTAAGTCATTTTGAGGGTGACAGAGCACTGGAACAGGAGGCCCAGAGAGGTTATGGAGTCTCCTTATCTGGAGATACTCAAGAGATGCCGTGCAACCCTCTCTAAATGATCCTGCTTTAGTAGGGGCTTTGGACTAGATGATCTCCAGTGGTGCCTTCCAACTCTTACTGTCCTGTGAATCTGTGATGGAAGGCCAAGATAAGCCCTTATAATCAGCCAGCCAGAGGCTGTTAGAGCATTGGAGACCCAAGGGCACTCCAGAAATCTTTATGCTGAAGAAGTCTTCGCTCATATGGTCTAGGTAGAATTACAGTTGTTGAACAGACAGGCAATAGAGATGGGAGCTGCTGGGATATGAAGAACAATTTTTATCTTATTTTGGAAAGGAGATGACCCTAGGGACATTGTGAAGAAGTGGCACTGCATGAACACTGTTTGCACAGGGAAGGAAAGAGTAAGTGCCTCCAGTTGTTTGAACTTAATTGGCAGGGTGGTAGGTAGCACTGGGCTAAAGGTACAGAGCAGAGGGACATAAACAAGGATTTTTACATTTCAGAATAGGAAGGTCCTCTATGAAGATTGTCTTTAAGAACCTTTTAAACTGGATCTGTTAAAGACTCTTTTAATGAAGTAAGACCAGAGTGTTTTGTACAATAACATATATTTGCATGCAGTGGAAAGTGATTTTTATATTATATGTATTTATTCCATAAGTTTAGACAAGTGCCTTAAGGAACAAGGCTGGTGTAATCAACTTCAGTGTTAACAAAATTTTCCTCAAGGAGGGGCTGCTAATGCAAGCTTAAAATGACAATTTAGAACTATTTTAGTAATTCTGAGTTCACCACATGTATCATACTGTATGTTCTGATTGAAAGATACTTCACTGTATACTACTGTACTTAAAAATTGGGCAGAAAGAAATCAGTGGTTGCCTATCTCTGGGCAGATGCCTCAGCACCACTCCCAGCTTGATGAGGCATTCCAAATTCAGTAACCCAACTCGGAACACTTTGGTACAGCCCCATCCCATGTTCAGGGATAATTTGCAGATAAATTTGTTCACTGTTTTGGGGTATGTCAAGCCATAACTGTGTAACTACCATGGGTCTTTTGCACAAGGTGCCATGACCATGCATGACATGCCCCACTGCTATTTAAACAACTTTCTTTATTGGACACAAGAAGAGAAAACACACGCTTCATTCTTAATTTAAAATTTAAAATTTGGGTAATCTATATTATTATCATTTGCCTCAACTGGGTCACACAAAATCTGGTTTACCCCTTTGTATGATGTTCGTGCAAGAGTGAAGTTTGTGTTTCCTCCCCTACTCCCAATGTAGTCAGGAGAACAATTTTGTTACACATCGACTCTTAGTTCCATGTCCCCTTGCAACTATCATTGAAGTCTGTAATTTGTTCTCTAATGTCTGTTATGAGGGAGCAAAACATGGCTATATGACTTTGAGAAATCAGACGTGTAAAGTGTTGTGAAATAACCAACCCAGAGCTATTAATTTCTTTATATCACGCTTCCTATGTTTTTTGCTTATGCTACACATGAGGGTTTTTAATAGGAAGCTTGATTCTGAAAGCAGTGTGGTGTATCAACAGTGAAATAATTGTTTTAAGAGACACTGTAAAGGCTGATGGTCCCAAATTCTACCTGCATGTTTTTTGTTTACTTTATGGGCTTCATGCTAGTCTAGACCTGCCTCTAATGCTGCTAGCTTCAAAGCTCCTTTAGGTGCAAGAGGAGCCTCCCTCTGCCTTCTTTTTCCTCCGGCAGTGTGGTTGTTTGAAGCTGCTCTTTGTTTTCAGTCTGTAACATCATGATGTTAGTCTGCATATAACACAGCCATCCAGGTTCTTTCAACTCTGTGTAGTAATCACATTTATGAGAATGTTGTTAGTCTTGTAGTCAAAATGTTCATTGATAGAGTAAGAGAATGTTGTTACCATACCTGTAACTTTCAAATCACCTCCCTTCAAGAAACTTGAATGGTGGAGTATGTCCCCAGTACTTCAAAATGCCTGCAATGCAAGGTTGAAAAGAATCAAAGCCAAATAGAGAAATACAAATGCATTTGTATTGTAACTGAGTATATTTTTTATAGTAATCGTACTGCAATTGAGTATACTTTGATAGTGTGGAGCATCCAGGCTGAGGCAGTTGGTGAGCCTGCAGTGATTCTGTTGCATGAGTATTTTGAATAAATAAGCAGTTGAACTTTTAGGGTCATCAGCATGCAATGAAGAACTTTGGTGCAAACCACTGAGCGTGTATGGAAATTTTCCCTTGACAAAAAGGAAATGAAAATTTGACATAAAGCAATGACTTCAGTAACAACTGACAATTTGTATATCCTAATTATAGGTGAGCAGCTTGGTACTCAGAGTACCTGACTGGAAGTTTCTAAAGCTGAAAAGTTGGGACTTGGCTTCACTTTTGAAAACAGTGCCAAAGTCTCAGTTAACCTAAGATCTGCAGTGCCAGGTCTTTACTATTTGAGTAGTATGAATGGTTAGCATTGTGCTGTTTCTGATGGGAAGACATAATTTAGGACTACCTAATTTTTGTACTTGATACCTGAACACAAATATTTACATGTATTTTGCTAAGTAAATATACATTCTTTATAACATGAGGTTTTGGTGAAAAATCTGCATGTTGCTTTTCCTTTTATTTGCTTCTAAGTTTTAATTAGCTCTTCAATGTCTTTTAGCATCTGATTCAGATAGATTGTTCTGTCATAGGATGTTGACTTTGTATCTGAATGAGATAAAGGTCACTTGCTCTTCATAATCAGGTGTAGGCTAGAGAGTGTATAGAATACCATTTAGATTTATAAGTATTTACTGTAGCTTCATTGCCAAAACAAAAATAAATTAATAATAAGAAAGGAACCTGGCAATTTCTAACCATGAGTAACATGGCTGGCAGGTTAATTGCAGGCTTAGGCATGAATATGCAAAGGTGGAGATGATTCACAATTGCAGGAATAAAAGGACAATGAATGAAGTCTTTGGCTAGATACACAGTTATGCCAGTGAGGCCTGGCACCAGGGAGGATGAATATAATACTTCCTCGTTGGGCAATCATCATGATTAAGAACAAGTCGTTCCATGAGCAGAATTGCGATGAAACCTGGTTTCCTATGGGTTTGTACTGTACACACTGTGCTGCATGACTTCACCTCGTCACCATGTGGTTCACCCCAGTATCTGTAGCTGCAGTTCCCATGGTCTTCAGTGCTCCCTTGCCTCAAAGCAATCTCCTCTGCTTACCCTACAATAGTATTTCCTCCTCCCCTCATGCTCCCATAACTGTCATCAGGGCTGGAGGCAGTATGCATCGCTCTTAAATTTCACAAGCCAAACTCTTAAATCCCTGCTGTGGCCTTTCTTGTGTTGGTAAATCACACATTTTACCTTCATTCTTAAGAAAGCAGCTGATTGAAAGCAAGGGTAACTTTAAGACACTAATTAGTTGGGATAAAACCCCAGATGTTTGAAGGCTGAATTCATGCTAAAATTTTGCGGCTTGAAACCATCGTTGATATCTATTGGATTGTAGGATATCAGTGGCTTTTAAAAATCTTTAGTCCTTAAGATGCAGAGAGACCCTTGAATAACTCCTGATTAACTCACCAACTTAGGAGGTGATGCCTCGGAAAGCCAGAATCAAAACTCACTAGCCTTGGTGACTATGAAGCTGGTCTCCTTTATTGCAGGGCTGGGCACACAGGGGATCGCTCCTCTGAATGTGTGCATCCATTAAAGCCAAATTTCTTATATTTATACAGATTAACTATACAGATTCATTATAATTTCTAAGAAAAGGCAGGGTTATGCAAATTATTTCCAGAAAGTCAGTTACATTAACCCCTTACAGATGGAGCATGCTCAGTGATGCTTAGGGGGTCTTTTGCTGGTCTTCAGGGATGAAGGCTGGACGTCTTCCTCTCTCTCAGTGCATGTTCTTTACAGTTTTCTCCATAGTTACCAAAACACATTCCTCAGCTCAAAAACACATTCATTCCTACACAAACTAGTTAGGAAACCCTTTTAACTGAAAACAAGATAAACTCTGTCTCTTAATTGGTCGTTGGTCTCATTATTTATCTTCACTAGCTTCAAGGCTGTTGCACTGTTATGGCTCAGTTTTGTAGCTGCTTTCACAAAACAGCTCACACAGTTACAGCCATATTCTACTAAAATCCAAAACAAATATATTCTTAAAATACATAAAGTTATATTAATTGTCTCAAGCTACATCTGCATCAATCTATTCAGCATTATTACATTTCATTGAATCAGAGGAAAATGAAGAGTTATCCTTTCCATCTATTTATTGATGGGCATTTCAGTTTTACTGCGTCTTCAGTAACTTGTTTCCTTTGCTACATAGAGGATTAGGCAAGTTCTTTCAGTATGCCTGAGTTGGATAATACAAGTGGTGCACTCCTGCAGTTTTGTGACCATAAGGATTTACATGGTGACAGAACACGAAGATGAATCTGGACAGTCTTCCTGCACAGCATGCTTTTACCTACAGCAGCACTTCACAGTAAATCTTTCATGGAAGGTATGGCATTGGCAGTATGTGCCGTTGTTTCAGTGCACTACAGTTGCATTTCTCCTTCTCCCTGGTTTTGCTTATGCTCTGTGACAGCTGAGTCACTTGGTGAGCGTTGATGAGCTCTGCTTTTTGTTTGTTTGTTTGTTTGTTTTGTTTGGGGGGGGGGGGGGTTGTGGCTTTTCAAATAGCCTGAGTGATGAAAAGAGCTGAAATGAAACGGGACATTCGTCTTAGTTTTGCTTCTTTGCTGATTTCCTGCAGATTCTTTTTGAATGTAATTTCAATATGAAACAGATTATAGTGCGGTGATCCAAATAGGTTTGAAAAGTAATACGGCATTTACCACAAAGTACTTGTGAAGAATAAAGGCTGAATTGTTTACGGCTGTTTGCGTTGTAAAGGAATGAAGCTTTGATCAATAATCTGGAGCTGCTGACGTCTTTAGTGGATGTACATAACATGGAAGATGAGGCAGTCGTATGAAAAAGTCTGGACAAGCTGAGACAATTCGAAAAAACCCACCAAAACTGATGTAGTTTCTGCTTTAAAGGGTGATCTCTGATTGACTGTGTCAGAATGGGGTTACAGTGTCCCAGCAAGCAGTGACTGGTAGTTTTTTGAAGGGTGGTAATGAAAATGCGACTCAAGAGAGGCTTCAACAAAACGACCTCATAAACTCTGAGAACAGAAAAGCAGGGCAGTAACCACCAGGAGCAGACCCGTGACTTACAGTGTGAGTGGCAGAGGTGGAACTGGCACTAGAGTAGTGAGTCAGTCTTCCTCATTCCCTTCAAAAAGGAAGTTGTAAAAGGTAACAGCAAATGATACAGACAGCAGAATGATACGGGGCCTGAGTAATGATTGCGCCTTATATAAAAAAAAACAAGTCATCAGCCTCATTTTATCAAAAAGGAGTTTGAGGGAGAGCTTGATTACAGCATACAAATTCTTCTGCAGGGAGGAAGAGAGGAGATAGGGAGTGCTAAAGGTTTTGTTTTTTTAATTTAGTGGAAAATGAGTAATAGTCAGAAACAGAAACCAGATAATGTCAAAGTAGAAATAGGGTACTTGATTTACTGTGAGACAGGATGAATGAGCAAGTTTCTTCCAGTCAACACCAAATGCTTTTCAAAAAGGTGTATTTTCATAAAACATTAGTAAAAACCAGGGTGTGATTTATGGGACATTGTACAGTCTCGGGCCTGGTGTGAAACTTAACGAAATGACCACGTCACTTTGGCTGAAGACACTAACACATTGGTTAATACATGAGAAGCCTGTGTCTAAGTACAGCTCAGGTGTCTGTTTTACACACTGACCTATTTCAGTGCTGAAGTACTTCGATGGTTCAGCTCACGGTGAGAATTAGTCACAAACTTACCAGTGTAACAATTTCTGTTTGTCTTTTGAACCTTTTATCTCACAACACTTCTATTTGTAGAGCAGCATTATTTAGTATATGTGTGATGCTGAAAATGCAGGCAAAGAGTGCTGAAGAGCAAGGAGAGGAAGGGTAAAGTACTGTTTTATTTGCAGTTTGCAATAATCACTGGCTTTTCTTAAATTGAACCAGTGGCCTTGTGGGTGCAGAGCAAAGTCTGTGGTGTTCTTTGAGAAGGCGAATCAGGAGAGAGGTGGGCTTCTCGAAAGTGTTAGGCAAAAACATTTCAAAAAGTATTTTAGGGTTAGATGGCTACAGAATTAATACCAGTGATTGTTAGAGCAACTGCAATAACCGTTCAAAATTGTTCTGAATTCATTTCCCTCTGAAGGAGGCTTTCAGGGAAGATTGTAGGACTTTGAGGTGTAAATCGATAAAATTTGCTGTACTGTATTAGGAGTGAGGAAGCCTCTTCAGTAGGAGTGCAGAGGTCAGAGTGACTTTTAAGATATAATTTAACTTTTTGTTATTGGCAGGGGTTTTTTTTTTGCTTAGCTGTATGGCCTTTTCCTTTCTTTGAAAGGAGCTGCAAGGAAAGGTCAATTGAGGGAGCACGGCTGATGCCTGCTGGGAGGGGGACATAGATTCGCATACAAAATACCTGGTCATTAGAACCCTCCCCAGAAAGATCTGAGTGCTGTAATTAAAAGCTGTGCTATATTTTTGTATGAAGCTTCAGTTCTGGTAAGTGCTAAAGCACCCTTAATTTTAACCCAACTCAGATCTGAAAGTGATCTGCCGCAGGAGCAGTTCCTGGGCTTGCATGTTCTGGACCCTGTGCCTTGTCAGTCTTTTAATGACATCGACGCTGCGTCTCAACCTCTACCCCTTGCACACTGATCTCTACAAAAAGGACTAAAAGACTGCTCTTTTTAATAGAAAGGACATGGCAAGGGACACTAGATGTGTCTGAAAGAAGAGCGCTGCCTGTAGTACATGGAATTTGAGTTAAGATCAGGTACAGTGCTCTAGGATTTTATTTTCTCTGTTTATTTCTTGCTCCAGATGTTGTACTGTGTTAAGTGCCAAGTGAAGCAGCATGCCATTGTTCTTATTTTTGCCATCCATCCTAACCATTTAAAGCTAAGACTGGGACAGGAATGAGAATAATCTTCTATTTCCTTCCCCATCATTAGTGGGGCTTTAAGCGCTGAATAGCTTTTCAGGAGAGTTATGCATTTCCTTTTGTTTTCCTCCCTGGTGGAGTTGAATAAGCTACAGGCTGGTGAATTTTATTTCCCTGAAGCGTTCCTCTTGGAAAATAAAATGAAAGCTGTTCCACAAATCCAGCCCCAAGTATCCAATCTGGGGAAAGACCAATGTTTGATAATGCTCTTATGGGGATCTAATGGGTTATGTGGCAGATCCCGTTGGCTAGAGCTGTCTTTGTGAAGGTAGCCTGACCTTCTGCAGACCTGGGAAATGAGAGAACATCCTCAGTAAAAGATTTTCAGTAAGAGAAAAAGTAAAACTTTGTAATTGTCACAGTTTAGTTCATTTGAGGAAAAAACTCAGTCTGATATTAAACTCGGTGTTGCTTAATTGTCATTTTCAATTTTCTTTGTTGAAGCATGTGCCACCTAAAAAAAATGAGCAAAGGTTCTTCATGAAGGGAACTTCTTAAACTCAGGATTTAGAAACTAAAACAGTGATTTCCTGTCTCTCTGTCAGAAGAAATAATTTTAATTATGTACAATTCTGTTCCCATTTCCTACCTTTGTTTTTAAAATGGTTGAAGGAATTCTTAGCTGAAACAAGTACAGTTACAGATACCTTTTGACCAGAGCTACACAACAGCCAACATCTAATTTATAAAACACAGACAGTGGGGCTGAGTTGCAGGAGGCTTTTGGGTTTGTTTTTTTTTCACATTAGGTAAGTTTAAATTACATGTTTTGTAAAAGTCTTAATGTTACTAGGAACTTTGACTATGTAGCAACAGCAAAATATGGAACAAAATTTTATGTTGTGGATTGGAAATTAACTTTCCTGTAGTGATTTCACATAAATTAAAACTCTTGAGGGGCAAGTTTTGCTCTCCCCTGAAATCAACTTGATGTGTGTGTATTCATCCAGGGATTGAAATTGATCCCATGAGGTCTTTTCTCTATCAGCATTCTCTTAATTCATATGGGCAATAGGATTTCAGTTTTAGACAATTGGGAGTGCAACCTTGCCCTGAGCTATATAGATAAAGCCGTGCATATGCATATATATGTTTTGCACCTCCTTTGTGCACAGACATGTTTAGAACCTCTTCATAACCTTGGATGATACATTCTTGACTTCAGAATAATTGCCCTTCCAGAAGTCTGAAAAAATTAAACAGTATTTTTATCCAGTATTTCACTTTTCCAGCACACAGTCACACACCAGATCCAGTGCTGTACAGGTAGAGATACAAATCCTCTCAAACCTATCTCTGTGATGGACCACTTGTACTGTTATGAAGCAGCTTCCCTACGGTGTGGGGAGTTGCAGCTGCCTTGGTTGGAGGGGAAGGTAGCAGAAGATGAGATTTACCTCAATCCATCTTGCACAGGACTCAAACATACCTGGAAGCATCTCTGTAGACTGATAATTAAAGTAACCAGAATCACTGGCTGAAACAAGATGCAAAACTTCTAGATGGCTGGGACAGATCCCTTGCAACATTTCATTATGCTCCCTCTTTCCAAGCTTAGTCATCGGACAATCCAAGACCTGATGGAGGGACCAAACCAGTTGGTCTCAAGAGTTTACCAGTAACTAGTGGGTTTGTGTCCTGATGTCCCAGTGTGAAAGTTTGTCTTAAGTGTATTGGAGATTGGATCAGTTTACTCCCGGTAAGTATAGATGACATGCAATTCTGACTCATCATTTCTTTGGCAGATTCAAGCAGAAAAAGAGAATGTTGATTTATCTTCTTTGGAAAGAATATACGAAGCACTGCATCCCACAGTGTCCATGGTTTACACATTGGGACTTTTCACAGGCTTTTAGCCACTGGGTTATCTCTGGTAGTGCCACCCCATCAGAAGCTGTTAAAGTTTAGCCTATTATTACCTCTTCATCCACCATTGTGGCGCCATTTTATTAGTGTGGCAAACAAGAGGTCAAGAGGCCTCTGTTATACCTATGTGCATTGGATCTTGTCTGGTCGGCAAATTGGATCTTGTTAATGAGCTTCTACACTGCTTTTATTGGAGGTTATTGGATGTTAAGACTGTATTCAGCATGGTTGGCATTTCTGCTTGGATGTACTGTGATAAATTTTGGACTCCAGGTCTGATGAGTTTCACTGATGGAGAAACGAACTGTGTGTCAGTGAGCTAGACCTGACTTTCTAGTTGGAAATCCGGCAGGGGGGAGGGGGGAGGGTGGCAGGGGATTGGGAGTGGGGAGAGGACAAGACATGGAACTTCTTGCAGCTGTTTGTAGAGCTATTGCTGGGAGGTGAGCAAGGCAGGGAGTTCTTGATGTGCTCAGAGAGCAATCATGGCGGAAGCTAACAAGTGTGCAGGTACTCACACAGCAGCGGTTGCCAACACTGAAACATGTTGCAGCTTTTTTTCCAGCCCATCCTCAATTTCTTATCTCTGCTGTCTTGCTGGAAGTAACTATTTTCTCAGATCTTCCCACAGATATGCTTGTTTAAGCTGTTTTCTGACCTTGTTCCATCCAAAACAAGCTTGGTTAATTTATGCAGCCTAAAAAATGTTGCTGTATTTAACCCTACCTGCTGCACTTTTGGGAGCTGAGACATCTGGCAGGATGGAGCTGAGACATCTGGCAGCAGGGCTGTTTGCATTGAATCACAGGCAAGTTGGTTGGAAGGGGCCTTACGAGGTCTCGAATCAAAACCATTTCCAGCACTACATCTGGTGAACCACGGCTTGCTTTGTCCAGCCTAGTCTTGAAAACCTCCAGGCATCAATATTGCACCATCTCCCTGGGCTGCCTGTTCCACTGCTGCCCAAAATTTTGTTTAATCTTATTTGTCCAATCTAAACCATCCAAGCTGCAGTTTGTGATGTTTGTCACTTGTTGAATTGTCTTCTACTACTGAGGAGAGGTTGGGTCTGTCATCACTCCAGCTGCTCTTTAAGCAATTGTACACTGCTATTAGATTGCCTCTTGGCCTCTTGTTTGCCACACTAACAAATCCCATCTCCTTTTAGCTTTCATTGTGGGCAGTGTGCCTTCTGCCTGGTGTTTGTGTTATTTGTGAAGAAAGCATGCTGTTGGTTCGTATTCAATTTGGAGAGTGCCATGACCCCCCGGTCATTTCAGCAAGGCTACTACATGAGCAGTCAATTCAGCCCTCAGTGATGGATGGAGTTAGTCTGCATAAGACACTCAGCTCTGCACTTCTTGTTGAACATGATGAAGTTTCTGTTGTTCCAATCCTCAGTTTATCAAGGTCCTTCTCTCAGGGAGAGATTAAGCTAAATGGTAATTTACTATTTTCCACAAAGTTGTTGAGGGATCTGTCTTATCACTCAAGTTGTTGATGAAGATATTGAACAATATCAGCCCACTATTGATATTGGGATACTCTGCTCATTACCAGCTTCAAAGGAGTTGTAAAGCCATTGATTATAACCCTTCAGGACTGTCAGTCCAACCAACCAATTTTCAAATATGACCTAAGAGTTCCAGCCTTTACTTCCTAAGCTTCCAAATGGGTATGGGAGGGTCACAGTGTCCTTGATAAATCAAGGTATATTGCAGCCAATTCTCTCTCCTCATTTGCATAGCAGGTCATTTAGTTACAGAAAGCAGTCAGCTTGGTCAAGCACCGTCTGCCTGTGTTGACTGTTTTTGAGTGTCACTTTGTCCTTCATGTGTCTGGAAGTGGACTCCAAGGAAAATGTTCCCTGCCTGGTCCAGGGACTTAGATGAGGCTGTGTGACCTGTTTTTCTCTTGGTCTTCTGTGTCTTTCTTAAAATAAGCATGATATCAGAGTTTTTCTGGCTGCTGGGGATCTGCCCCAATTGTGTTTTTTCATATATAATGGCCACAAAATCAGATGAGCCACCTCTTTTGGCTGCCTTGGCTGAATCCCATCCAGCTCAAGGTATTTGAATAAACACATCCAGCTTTGCTAATGTGTCCCTAACCAGCAGTTACTTCCCCACTGTGAGCTGCCTATCCCATGCCCAAACTGTAGAGGTCTGGAAGCAAGCTTTTCCATATCAGCTTGCCAGTGGGTTGTTCTCCCCATTCATCTCTGACCTACGTTTCCCCTGAACTTCCTTTTGCCACTGACATTGCTGGCCAAAGCCCTTCTTGTTTCCCTTTGCATAGCTGGCTAATGCAGCTGTTGCTGTTGCTGGCCTTTGACCTTCCCAGTGTTAACCCCTAGTGACCGAGCAGTGTGCCTATACTCCTTCTCTGCTGCCTTTTTAAGCAGCAGAACTACTTCTTGGAGTGGATGTATATCTGCAGCTTGGGTGTTCGTTAAAGCACAGGGAAGCTGGAAGTGCACAGTCGGTGTTCCCTTCAGGGCAGAGGAGTGCCTGCTAAAGATACCATCTAAATATTTACATCATTTCAAGTCACCTGCTTTGGTACACATGTAGCAGGCCATGAGAAACTACTGCTTTCCATATCCCTGATGGCTATTTACAGTATGACTAATTTATCTCACCAAGCACTCTCTTATAAATATGAATTATAGTAGGATACTGGTGTAAATGGCCACGTTGTTCAGGAGAATTGCTCTGGTTTTGCAGTTACACTACAGTGTTACTGCCTTTGAATTCAGTGCAGTTAAAGTGTCATAAAATTGAAATAGAGGAAGTGAACCTGTCTACAGTTTGTGAATTTTTTATTTCAGAGACCAAATAATGGCAGCTAGGTACGTTCTGTATTTCAAAGTTAAGAAAAAGCAATGCACACACAGAACTTATTCCTTGTGGATACTGATGTATGCTGTGGGATTGCTTATGTCCATAGCACTCCAGAGTGGGTTTGATGTAACTGATGGTGTCATGTAGGAAGGAACCTCCTTCAGCTTGGGCATCTTGCTCCGAAACTCTGTGTGGTTGGCCATTGTTGGAAACAGTGTGTTGGCAGAGAGGGGCATTTGGTTTCCCCTTGGTACTATCACTGTTTTGTTATTACGACTTTTATATCTTGATAATTTTAACTTTCTCTTATACATATTTAGTTCATGTGACCGTGCTTTCTAGTATATTTTATTAGTAACTAGAATTTGTCAGTAGGTTGGATAAATAAATAATGTTGTGAAAGCTTTCCCAAGGCAAACCTTTGGTGCATCTGTTTGTTTTATAATGCATTAATAGCAGCACAGATGTTCACTATTTCATTAATTGCATTTCTTATCCAAGCTGAAATGACTTATTCCTGTGTTAGTTTCTAGTACCAGAGAGTAACAAAAGAGCAGTTGACTTTGACCTTAATTGAGTTCACTCAGTGAGACATGGGTGTGCAAGGTCTGCTGCACAATTGTATTTTGGAGTTATGTTTCTTTTAAGAAGACACCTCAAAGGTCACAAGAGACACTTCTTGAAAGATTTTCAGTAACAGCTTGTTTGCAAGATGAAATTCCAAATCAGTAAATGAATAATGAATAGAGCTACAATTGGATATGTAACAATAACTTTTAGAAGCAGGTAAGGTAGACATGTCCTTGTCCGATTTGAACAGGGGGGAAAAAAAAGTACACAACTTGAAATCAGAAGAGACAAGTGGGACAGTATAGCTATTTGAGATATTTTTTTCCTAAATAATTCTGCCTGTCTTTTTGTTCTGCCTGTCTTTGTTCCTAAATCATTCTGCTATCTTTTTGTTTGTTTGTTTGCTGGTAACCTTCGTCTTGTTACTTCCTGCACTTACACTCCTTTGCAGAGTTAGGGAGTACTGTGTTACTCATGAGGAACTAAGTCAATCATCACTTTCTCATGTCATCTTGCATTGCATCAGCTTCCTTTTTGAGATTAAATGAATGGGTGTAGCTCGCTGTGGAGCCTAGCACTGCTGTTTGCTGGCTTGGTTTTGGGTGGTGGTTACTTAATAGTAGCTTAAACATTTAAACATTGTAGTTAATTTATGTTTATCCATGCAAGTGCAAAGCTTGGAGTTTAAGCACCGTTGAGGTAAATGGGCATTTTTACTGCTGTGATGTTGTACCATTATCCCTACAGTCATAATTGTAAAGATTTGCATTTTCAGTGGAGCTGGGTGAGGATTAAGAGCATAAGCAGGAGAGAGGTGGATTGTGGAGATATAACTGAGAGCATAATTGGTCCTACCAGCATCCTGTAATTGCTAATGATGCCTTAGACAAAGCAAAAGAACTTGGGATTTTTGTTTGCAAGATTGCCGATTAATTTGTTTACTGGGGGAGTTGAAGAAGTATGAGGGCTGCCATGTAGCAAAAAATATCATTTCAAGTTTACTTTTCAGTCTGAAGCTGTGTTCAGATTTGAGTAGAATTGAAATTCTATTGAAACAGAAAAACTGAGACATTCTGCAGTGCACTGTAGGCATGGTCTGCTCCACTCTGATTTAGTTCCCCGACAGCATAAAACTCGACTACCTAAGTTAATACATTAATATTCATTGGATAGATCAGTATTGCACTGTTGGAGATGATAAATTTTGGTTTAGTTTAAAATCAGAGATGATATTTTATACATTATGTTAGCATACAATTTTTATTAGCATATCAGACTGTGAAAGAGTGATGCGTTGCAGTAAAAAGCCAAGTATTTCAAGTTAATTGCTATTCCATTAAGTAGAAGTGGTGGTTTCGGCTTGAAAGAGTGTAGAGAAATGTTTGGCTAATGAAAAGAGTGCTCAGAGTGATAATAATCGTTTGATGTACTGAAGGTGCCGGCTGAAAATGCTCACCTTAGGGGCCAGAACTGAAGGCCCTCAGAAGCAGGTGCTGAGATGGGCCTGGTCCAGGCTGCAGAAGCATTTACGGGATGAGCCCAAGAGGCAGCGGCGCCTGCCGAGGCCCCCATTGCGCTACTAAAAATAAGTAGAGAAATAAACAGCTGCCAAGGTAAACACTCAGCAGCAGATCTGTCTGACCTGACCTGCTCTTTTTGTCCAGAACAAGTAAGGCAAGAGAGCAGAAACCACATTAAAGCACTCACTCAGTGGGTAGTCGGTAAATGCGAGTGTGATCCAGCAGATTCTTCCATGCCGTGCCACCAATGCCGAGGCTGTGCTCAGCCAACTCGCCGCCGGCCTGCACAGACGAGCCGCTCTTCTCACAGGGGCCATGCAAGGGCAGGGAACCAGGGCGGGCTATTTGCTTACCTGCTTTCCTTTTCACCTCCTGCTCTGCTATGGGCAGGTGTGGAGCCATCATTTTCTGGGATGTGCCACCCAGATGTGAGCACAGCCACTCA
Organism: Laterallus jamaicensis coturniculus; assembly: GCA_022605575.1. Lineage (NCBI taxonomy): Eukaryota > Metazoa > Chordata > Aves > Gruiformes > Rallidae > Laterallus > Laterallus jamaicensis. The sequence continues at coordinate 13,595,238 of JAKCOX010000008.1, forward strand.
AGCCATGGAGGGGTTGTAGCTGAAATCAAGGGTGGAGGGGTAGAATTCCGATCCTGGTACAGAGTTCTCTGTCTGGAAACATTGAAGGAAAGCTCCTAAGACTCATTCTGACTTATGACAGCATTTTTCTTCTCTGTACCCCATCCAGTGATGCTCTCAGTGACTGCCATAGATTTCTGTGCCCCAGGTGCAGCACTGCAGCACTACAGGGCTATTTTTGTCAGATTACAAATATTTACTCCATTGATCTTTGCACTGAAGATGGGATTTGTTTACTTTTGTCTCCCTCTCTTTATCCCTTGCCCCTGCTTCGTGCTGGTGTGGAGAGGTGCTTGTTTTTGAAACGTGTTCTGTTATTTGAGGCAGCAGAAGTATTTGTGGTTCGTGTTACGATGATGATGTCTGAAGGCTGGGTTTGAACTGTGATTCTGCCACTGCACAAGGCTCAGGGCAAGGTGGCTCCATCCCCAGGAAAGCCTAGAGAGACTGAGAGAAACACTCGGCTGATTTCCTGTCGCTTCTGGATGGAGAGTAACACCAAGAGCATTTGGAAGAGCTAGAAATGAAACTCCCATGTCTGAAGTTTCAGTACTGTTCTTTAATCGCAAACCCATCCTAGATGTCAGTCAGGGTGTTCCCTCCTGATATGTCCCTGAGCCATGTCACTAGTTGGTCATCTGTCTAGCCAGACCTATGAAACTGAAAACTGGGTAAAACCGCAACATTTATTTTGGAAGTCAGTGCAAAGGGGACAGGAAATGTATTGCTCATTCCATATACTCTTTTATGAAAAATCCACTGAAAGCTGAAGTGATTAAAAGCATTGTAGTGAGTGTGTGAAATGGAGTGTGCTTGATCACACTTGTAAAAATAAAGACTGAATCTTAATGGGTAGATAAGATAGAGAAACCTGCATCTGTATGTACTGGTAAATGTATATGAGCATATTCAGAAAAAAGATGGACCTTGACGAACTTTTCCAGTTGTATTTGGATATAGCTGCCAGAATCCATGCATTATAGAACTGGTGGTGTTTGGTCAGCACTGCTGTGTTTTGCTTTTGCTATAGGTAAAGATTCAGGTTTCAGTTTCAAAAGGTTATCTTCACAATATGTATGGATGAGGAACTGGACTCAAACTGGATTTGTATTAAAAAGTGTTTGATACTGCTCCTAGCCTGGGATTCTGATAGTTTTTTAGCTTAACTTTTAAAGAAGTATTTAACAGGGATTTTTTTCATCAGGTTAGATAATTATTTCAGTGATTGGCAGAATCTGTGTCCATGCAGTGGACAGTTCGAGGTGTATCCGTCTGTAGTTCTGTGGGTCATTGGGTCATTTTAATCTTTAGCGCTTCATTAAGATTTTAATCTTTAGCAGTTCATGTAAATTCTGTTATAGGAGAATACTTCTATAGACCTGGACGTGGGTGGAAAAATCACATGCATTGTTGGTGGCAAGAGTTCTGGGCTGTCACGTAGAAATCAGAGTGGCTGGCTCTGTCTATTGTTATATGGTGCACAGAAAAATTAGTATAATTGATAGATGTAAGTCCTTGATATTTCAGTGTGCAGTAGAATACATTGCAGTCATTGATACTGAGCTTAGCAAGAGGAAGGTGAGAACCATCTACTGTCAACACCAAGGCCACTGGGATTTCTGAGATCACGATGACAGTGTATAATCCTGGACAGCTCTTTGGCTGAAATAAATTGCACCCACCCTGCTGAAATGAATGGAGCAGTCTCAAGTTTTATACGTCAATGTGGTATCTTCTGATATCAAAATTTTTACTGAGTTGAAATACCATGGTGTCTCACTTAGTTGTGGGCTACATTCATTTTTTACCTCCTAAGAGGTGTGCCTTTAGTACTGGTTATCCTACTTTTTTTTCTCCACTTACATTCACGTTTTGATAAATTTAAAACAAAAAATTTGTAGAACTTTTTAAGCAACCTGTGTGAGTATTTGTCACCTGTTCAGAAGACAGTAAAGAGACTCATTTAGATGCAGAGTAAGTGGTGTAGGAGCGTAGCACACTGGTCTAGGGTATGCAAAAAGTAGTAGGATAACACTTTTTTACAGCAGCAGCAACAGTCAGGGCACAGCTCTGAAATCCTGATTGGAACTGGTGCAGAAAAACACGTGTAGCTTGGAGAACATGGCAAGTTAAAGTTGAATCTAAGAGAAAACATGAGAGCTGCAAAGGCTTTCTTCAGAGCTGGCATCAAACACCTTTGGCATCTAATCAGTCATCTCTTCCGTTGTTATAAAACCATCAGAGCATTTTCAAGTGGGTGTTTTGAGATTAGCATTTGTGTAAAGCTCCCCTTATTAAAAGTGCCTCTGATGCATTTCTTGGGGAGGTGTGATTTGCAGCTAATGAACACAAAGCATGGTCTCACGTTGGTTTTTCATTAGTGATTTTGCCCACAACCACTGGGTGATTAGATGGAAGATCACATTTCACAGGTCCTTTTAGCCAAGGGTTATGTAATCGTAAATTATCTGTGGCAGAACTTGGCATTCTCCTGAATTTCAGTGTCTAATGGCACCAATCATGTGCCTCATGGACCTTGTCAGCTATCCACGACTGCTCTCAAATCTGGCCTCCTCACTCCAGTGGGGATGGAGTTTTGGACCCTAATATGTGAGAAGCTAGGAAGAAATTGGGTTCTTCTAGGCAATAAATTAGTTTGAGAAAAGATGCATTTCTCTATTGAAAATGTTTATCATTTGGAAACTCTGGACCAGACTTTGCACAGCAGCAGTGTAAATAAATTGACTGGCATCAGATCAAATGGTGCTGAGCAATAGGGTATAGGTATGTCTCTGAGCATGCAGTGAAGTCAGGTGCTTTCTGGTCTGCCTTAAGCAAGGAAGGGTATGCCCAGGGTGAGATTCAGTTTGCTGTAGAATAATTCACTCTTCAGTAGAAATAAGTTATTACAAAACTTAGATGGGGGATAATTTTATTATTTATGTGATGTGTCACTTCAATAAAAATGTAACATAAAAGTGTTGAGGTTGCTTTTTCTCGTGCTCTCGGAAGGAACTAAATCTCCACCATTTTTCTTAACATTTATAAGCAAAGCTTCCTAATGTAATAATAAATCAGCTGAAGTTACTCCTAGTGTGTTTGTGTGATGCTTCATGCTTCTTAAATTTTGTGTGTGTGTTTTCTAGCTGTCCTTGCATTCAACTGAAGCTGTTCTCTTAATTGTTAGGGGAGGATGCTGTGACTGGTACTTATGACTCTGACATGGATAGCCCTCCTGTTCCCTTTCTGCTTTTCTATCCCTTTTCCTTTTATCTGTTGGATGCATGCCGCATGCTATAATCACAAACACTTTTAGGTCAACAACTGCTGTGTTTTATTTTTAAACTGTAGTTGTTAGCAGTTGGACATAACACTGAACCTGATTTCGGTTTCCAAATGATACCATAATGGGAATATTTAATGATAATAAAATGCTTTGCTTCTGTCTCATTTGGAGTTTCACCTAATCTGTCTAAGCTATCAGCAATTAGTAGGCAGATCTAAATGAAATATTGTTGCTCCATAAAACCATTTAAATTTGAATAGCCTTTTATTTGAGATGCATAAGCATTTTTCCAACATTTGGTCTGTTAGGCAAAGTATATGCTGTAAAAGAAGCATTTATTGCTTGCGTGTAAAAATAAAATACAGTGTTGGTAAGTTAGCTGGAAGCTTGTAGATGCTCTTAAAAGATGACAAGGTAAGATAAGCAGTAGAGCTAAGCCAAAATTGTTCTGGAGGTCTTTCTGAATAGCTGTCAGTTTTAAGCTCCCCTAACACAGTAATGGGCATTCCCAGGAGGTGGGAGTCTCATGGGATAATTATTCTTCTGAGGTTTAGATTGGTTTTGCTATGCCTTTTCCACAGATGGGTAAGACTGCCTTATAATTATTCTCCTCCTCTTTCAGTAGATTTTTTTCTAATGTAGAAATTAATAGAATTAATTTTGTATACATGCACTGTACTTAGGTTACCTAGCATATTAATGAATTTCAAGCAATATTGAATGCTATCAGATGGCAATAATAAGTGGTCCGGTTAGCTTTTATCTTACAAATTGGATTCAATTCTCACTGTGCTTGCCTTTTAAGATGTGTTTCTTTTGAATATTCAGGTCTATTTTCTGCTGTCATAAACAAGCTTATTTACCCTCTCAGCCTGGTTTACCTTTAACTACCCTTGAAAATAACAAACACAAGAGGTAAAGTTTAAACTAAATGGTATTTTATAGTTCTTGAGTGTCTTTACAGTTCCTGGTGCACGAAGCTGACACAGTTGCTTGACATCTCTCTGTACGCATCAAATAATGTTGATGAAAGGAAGCAAAAACTTGGCAAAAACTCAGCTTTATTTGGGCTGGTTTGAAGGGCAGCACACTTTCTCCATCATTAGTTAGAAACCTCTGGTGTTGCCAGTAAACCCTCAGACAACCAGCAACCTCAGCCTCTGGATTCTCAAGAAAACCTCTGTTTTGGAAAGTTTAGCTACTAGGATGTGCTTACAAGCTCTGGCAGGCTTTCCTGTATGATACAACAAAGATATAGGAAAAGCAGGAAAATATTTTAAAAAGTAATGGTTCACATGGGTTGGTGTCTTTACAAGATGAAATATGCATCTTAGCTCTGACAGTGCAGGAGATGAGAGCATTAGCTCATCTTTTAACCCAGCTTTCCTGTCTCCCAAGATGGGAGCAGAACTGCGGAGCCGTGGTTGCTGCAAAGACTTGCAGTTCTTGCTCAGCATCAACACTCTCCCTTAGCTTGAAAAAAAATTCTGTCATATCATTTTGGAGATGTGCCAGATCTTTCCAAAGGAAAAGCTTGAATTTGTTTTGTTCTGGGCTCTATGGGCTCCGGAGTAACATTAGTGAGTTCTGAGGCTCTGAGCGTGTAGACACACGCCTGTGATTTGGGAGTCAAAAAATACTTGAACGTGAACCTTGTTTTGTTAGGTGAAGACCGGTTATGTTATCAGAGGAACAGATCTCTCCTTGGTTCCATTGCTAGGAAGCAGTTGATGGAAAGCATCCTTTTTGTGTCCATAGCTATTCATCTCGCAGCATGCTTGTGCCTCCGTATGTGTCCTGTGCACTTAGACAGGGTAACAGAACAGCTCCTGTAATTCTGCAGTGGCTTTAGCTGAGTTTCATCAGCAAGGCTGTGGTTATGTCATGGCATTTAAAGAAATTCCAACTCATTTGCTGTTTGAAGAGGAATTTGTGCTGGGCCATGAAGATCAGAAGCTGACTTTGGGCCGCAGACACACACAAAAAAGGATATCTGACATAGAAACTTTATCATTTGGAATAGAAATCACAGTAGAAATTGTACTTACTTGCTAATACTGTATAAAATATTGGTTATTGTTTAACTGCTATAATCTTAAAGCAAATGCATTTGCTAAGTTTTTCATGAATATTGCTTCTTTTCCTTGTGCCTGTGCTGTGAAATAAATGCTACCATGCCAAAACCATAACCTTATTCATAATTAATTACCCTTATACAAAGTGTTTTAGTGGGATGAGTTAGAGAGTTTGTTTGAAATTGTGGCACCTGTTTTGGGTTTTTTTGTATCTTTAAAAATAACTCTTAAGGAAGAGGGTGTCCTTTTCTTGTGCTGATTTTATGATCAATGATCTGATGGATGAGATATTAAATACCGGCTTGACTGTCTTCTGAGTGTATCTGCAAGATAAGTGGAGCATAGTGGGGTAAGAAACAAATATTCTTTGTGATTTCTAGAGGGGTGAAAAAGCAATTCCAGTAAAGTTCCTGAGAAAAAATACGCCTTTTCCTTCCTTTCTAATTTATTTGTGTAAAAATAACCAGCCGATCTCTGATTATACTGGAGCAAAATCCATTTTTACACTGGGAATTACTGCTTTTGCTGCATTTGATTTACTTATCACATATAGAGAAGCTTCATGCGTTCTGGGACACTGAAATATGGTATTGTCCTGTTATATACGTCTTTAAAATTTACATAGTGGGAAATAATGGTATTAAGCAGGATGCAGCCTCATTTTCCATTATGTATCACAGATGGCTAACTTCTGTCCTCCCACGCGGTGCCACTGGAGGCACTCGTACATCTGTCCTGTGAGCACCAGCTTGGATTTGTTTTCCTTTGACGCTGAAAATGTTAGAGAGACATGGGGATTGCCCCATATGACAGGCTGTTAGCCACAGTGTTTCACCAGGGAAAATGCAGTCAAGGTTGCATGTTGCAAAGCAAAACTGGCACCCAGGCATCAGGGTATTTTGCCGAGTCTTGTTGGTTAATTTGTTAAAAGCAGTGTATTTTAAATTTTATAGTGTTTCATACAAGGTATTTTGCAACTAAATGATATTTTAAATTTAATAGTGTTTCATACAAGGTATTTTGCAACTATATGATACTGTAAGAACTCATTATCAACTGTAAAAGTGCCAGGCTGTAGTAAAAACCTACTGGAAGAATTACAGGCTTCCACAAGGCATTTAAAATTCCTTCTGAGTAAGGAAACAAGACATAAACCGTATTCTTCTGAGAGGAAATAGTCCATGATAGTTCTCTAGTGATTATCAATATTGGTGGTAACTCTTCTATTGTTAAGATTGCTGGTAGAAAAGAAAGAGTGACATTGGCCTTTCTAAGGCATTCAAATCTTATCAACATAAGTGTATTATTAGGGAAGATAATTTTAAGATAAGTGTTTCTTTATTGTTTAGGTCCAAGTTACTAACTGTAGGAGCAGCAGTACTAGGGAAGAAGTCAAATGGCAGGTGGAAATAGAGTAGAAAAGACTATGAAGCGTTTGTCCATTTGTACAACACATTTGAAGAGAAGGTGGGTGCCTCAGTTACAGCTGACACTGATTAATCAAAACTATGAGCTGAAGATCCAGAAACAGACTTTGCATAAAATAGTAATTCAGTTGGCCTTGAATGTAACTGGCACACTTAGATCCACCAAAGGCTGTAATTAAAAGTCCAATGGAAGGCTGTAATTAAAAGAAAAAGGCCGTGCTTTTGTTGCAGGGAAAGTACACAGGTCCAGTGCTGCCTCTTATCCTGGGAGCCCTGATTATTCAGCTTTATCGGGGAGCTGTGTGAAAGCTTAACGTGCTTTGCAGGTGGGGGGTGTTTTTCCTGTTTTTCGTGCTTTACTGTACAGAAGCAAATATCACAGCAATATTACAGGACCTGTAAAGGAAAGCCAAAAAAAAAAAAAAAAGCTCTAATTATTTGCTAACCTTTGATTCTGTTGCACGTCATTATGCATGCTCTGGATAGCAGAGTAGTTCTCATCTCTGATGTCCAAAGCCTTGAAATTGCATTTCAGCTCTGGAGTTCAGTAAGGTCTCTAGTACGTAAGTAGCCTCTGCACTGATTACAACTGATTTTGTGGGTTTTGTAAGTTACCAACATAAATTCTCTAAATCACATGGCTTTCCTGAGCGATAGGAGTTACTAGATTTCCATTTAATTCCAAGTCTGCAGTTTTGGCCTCTAAAAATACTTAGATTTCTCTGTCTGGAGGTGGGCACATGCAGGGCTTGAAGGAGAAGACCCAGACAATGTCTGAAACGTTGTTGAACAGCCTCCACAGTCAACTGCAAGGCTAGGACCACCTCATACTGTTGAATAGTCAAAAGCAAACCCTTGTGCCTTTGCTTAGAGATGGTTAAATGACACGTCAAAAATAACGGAGTTACCAAAAGCAATGATTTAGATTTTGCTCAAGGTTAATAAGTTTTCAGGGAATGCGCTGGCTCCTCTGACAAGCCAGATAAATGGGCATCATGTCAACGTATGAGTGCATTTCTGGAAGGGGGAATGTGCTGACACTACTTCAGCATAAATGCTCTAATTGACATACTTCACGGTGACCCTTTTAATGCCAATTTTGGCATTATTGCAGTTATTTCAGTCACATGGTTCTTCTTACAATGCCTGGGCTGCCTTGCTGAGACCAGGGATCGGGGGCATGGGGGGGGGGGAGGCGTGGGGTGTGTTTAGGATGCAGTAAGTAAATGACTGCAAATGCATTGCCACATTCTGCAGAGTGATAAAATTACTTTAGCAGAGCTATTCTTATATATGCCAACTGACTGTCTGGTCTTGATTCTTAGCCAGGAACTAACTGGTCCTTAGTTGGAAACTAAAGTATATCTGTGTGAGATAGGAGGTTTGCTAATGTGATGTGATTTAACTTATGTCATGTGTTTATCCCTACCAAAGAAATGTCAATCTCTCAGTCAGGCAGAGCCCTGATTGTGCCATTTTAATGTCTTGATACCTCTGGTTTATAGATTAAAAACATGAAAATAGGAAAATGAGCATGTTACATTTTAATTAAACTGGCATTAGTGTTAAAATAGTGAATGGTAACTAGCATGGGGGCATATTTTTAGCGACCAGATTAAATTTAATGGCAGCTATTAACTTGAACAGATTTTTGGCAATCAGGCATGAAGGAGATATTTTGTGATTATTTTTTCTTCCTTCTCATTGTCTACCTTTCCAGTTTTTAGACACAAACCTTTAATGACTTGCATGAGGAAATCTTTCATTGTTGCTCTGTAAATAAAATGTTTCAAAGCATCTAAATTGTGGAGGCTTTTAAATGCCATGCAAGGTGAAATAGATTCAGTGTGACTCAGCATTAAGAAGGACCAACCTGCCTAAGATTAGGCATTGTAATTACCTCTCTGAACTCTTAAATCCTAGAGATTTCCCAGGAAACATTCAGAGCATTGGGAATATTTGCATCAGCTTACTTAGACCTCAGTCGGCTTCTTGGATTTGCTCTCTGGAAGATCATCTTTAATTCTGTTTCTTGAGCCCCGTGTGGTAGCCCTAAGAAAGTCTAGTCTCTAGTCTTCTAGAGAATTTGAAAGTTGGAGTTGTACAAATACCCTTCCCTTTTGCACTTCTGTGGCTATTGAGAACGCTGCTTATTCCTTCTTCCCATTTCCAAATTTTGAGTATCTTCAATCCTTTTAATTCTCCTTAAACCCGTGCAGAACAGAAAGGCAATTTTTAATTAATGAAAGGGGATATTGCTCCAGTTGGATGGTAATAGCTGGTGGAACACCCTTCACCAACTGCAGAAGGTGGCTCCTTTAGCTTTTGGTCTACAAGTTTACCTGTGGGTTCAAATAATTCAAATCTCCTGTGATCTGTTGGAGTAGTTCCCTAATAATTTACTTACTTCACAGTTGTGTTTTATTTGATAGTTGATACCTGGTCCAAATTAGTAATTTTACCTATTTGCACAATCTTTCATTGGCATTTTCGTAAAACAGACGTTTGCATTAAAATTACCCATGGACTGATGACCTGTGTATTAGTGGAAAGAAACTGTTTTGAAATCTGAACGAAAAGCAGGAGAAAGAGCACAATTTGGAAAGGCTGGGAGTTGTAGAGCGGACCAAATGAGCTACCTTTACAGCAGTGGCTTCTAATAGCAAGTTTATGGTAGGCAAAGGCAAAAGATACAAAATAGCTGTCAATTTATATTGTGGTTATTAAAAGCTCCCCGTTTCAGTTTAATTGCTGTGCAGGAGAGAACTCCACCCCTTTTGTGAGCGTTTTTTGACATTTTAAATTACACACTCTCGCTGCATTTTTTTTTGAAGAAGAGCCTGGCACAGTGGGAAGCACCCATCATCTGAATTAATACACCAATTATAAACCGTGTTGCAAATAAACAATTTGATCATTCCTGTTGCTGTGCCTTACGCCAGGGCTTGAAGTGTCTCATTAAAACAAAAGTCTCGTTCCTTGTTTTAGCTTGCCTGTGTACTGATGGCGAGGAAGTTCAGCGATGAAGCTGGCAACTCCTGGCTCCTCCACAGGCAGCTGTGCCTTCTGAACGAAACATTAAAACAGGGCTTTTGACACGCTGAAATGTTTCAACAGCTCCATCGCTAATTATTAACTGCAAGAGAATTAATTTTGCTCTTCAAAGGAGCAGTGACTTCTCAGGAGTTAAGGAGAGGTGCTCAGTTGACAGTACGATTATTTGCAACTTAAAGAAAATCAGGATGTTCTTTCTCAAAGCGTAGCGAGACGTGCCTGCAAGGACAGCTGCTGTGTGTAATGGAAGTAATCGCACCGCCCAAAGGTATATGCCAAATGACAATCAGGCGTAGATAAAAGTGCCTATTTAAAGTAGTCTGCAAAATGACTGCAATAAGAGATAGTTCTATATTCATATATATTAATTGGTGGGAGGGCAAAGTAAATTAAAATAGCCCTTCACCTTCCACACAATCATAGAATCATAGAATCATAGAATGGCAAGGGTTGGAAGGGAACCCAAGGATCATAAAGCTCCAACCCCCCTGCTACAGGCAGGGCCACCAACCTCAGGCCTGGAGTACACAAGGTTGCCCAGGGCCCCATCCGACCTGGCCTTGAACACTTCCAGGGATGGGGCATCCACCACCTCTCTGGGCAGCCTGTTCCAGGACTTCACCACTCTTTCCGTAAAAAACTTCCCCCTAATATCCTATCTAAACCTTCCCTCCTTCAGCTTTAAACCATTCCCCCTTGTCCTTCCATTGTCTGCCCTTTTAAAAAGTTGATTCCCCTCCTGTTTGTATGCTCCCTTCAGTTACTGGAAGGCTGCAATGAGGTCCCCCCGCAGCCTTCTCTTCTCCAGGCTGAACAAGCCCAGCTCCCTCAGCCTCTCCTTGTAGGGCAGGTGCTCCAGCCCTCTAATCATCCTTGTGGCCCTAAGGATGAGCCATTAGAAGTTCAGAAAAGATGAAAATGAGCTTTCTGTAATTTAGAAGTTTTAAGAGCGGAAGTTGAATGATGCGGTGATGTTTTACTTGTTGTAAGAGAACTGACCTTATCAAAGAAGCCCCCTTACTACTCTTCTCACTTTAAACTCCATCCATCAATATATGCTGAGGGCTGCTAGCAGGAGAATGTCTTTGTAGAAAAGGACTTGGGGGTCCTGGTGGACACCAGGTTGAAAATGAGCCATCGATGTGCCTTTCCCTTAAAGAGAGCTGATGGTATCCAGGGCTGTGTTAGGAGAAAAGAGAAGGCTCAGAGGGATCTCACCAATGTGTATTAATACCTGAAGGGAGGGTGCAAGGAGGACGGATCTAGACTCTTCTCAGTAGTGGCAGGACCAGAGGCAGTGGGTACAAAAATGAAATGTAGGAGGCTCCATCTGAACATCAGGAAACCCTTTTTTGCTGTGAGGATGACCAAGCACTGGCACAGTTTTTCCAAAGAGGTTGTGGAGTTTCTACCCTTGGAAATACATATTCAGGAGCTGTCTGGACACAGTCCAGGGTGCCTGTGATAGATGCCCATGCTTGAGGAGAGGGGTTGTGCCAGGTGGCCTCCAGAGATGACTTCCAACCTCAACTATTCTGTGATTTTGTGGTGTCCATCCCTATTACAGTATTGTATTAAATAAATCTGGCTGTATGAAGAAAAGTATATGTGCCTAAGGAGTACAAACACTGTTCATCTCTCACATAGTCTTTTATTCAACAGTTATATGCTATTGCTATATATCTAATTACATATATAAAAACAAGAAAAATTATTTAATGTATTTAATAATATACGCTAACTTAATGTTTAGGAAACAAAGCTATAAATATGAAAGTGTATATAGTAAAACTGTGAAAAAAATCTCTTTAAAGGCAATATACAAAAGGCATTAAAATGCTAATAATTATAGTCTTAACTCCTGAAAATAACAATAGAAGATGAAAAAATTAGTAACTAGACTTGTTCATCCAGTGAATCATTTATCTACACACTGCCAGTAAGCCAGTGGCTTCCAAATTGGCTCTTCCTCACATAAAAGTGTCTTTTCTTCCACATGCAGGTCATAGTTTTAAAATCAGTTGTTTACTGGAAAGGAAGTCCGAACTGCAGACAATGGTGGCAGAAAATCCGGGCTGAGGCAGGAGTTCTTCCAAGGAGAACTACAGAATATTTTTATTGTATTTTGGGAAGGACAAAGGCAAAAAAAGAAAAAAAAAAGTCTTCTCTTTCATAGTGGCTGTGAAAAAATTAGCAAAGAATGAGTAGCTATCATGCTACTAGTCTGCATAACTCTTCACTATCAGATGAATCATGAATACTTTGAGAGTATATGGTCTATAGCTGCAGTATGGATATTTTTTACTATTCCCTTTACAATTAGAAATGCCATTTATAAGGAAAAAATATTTGCTTTGTGGGACCTAATCTGTGATCTTTCCTGTAAAACAGTTTCCTCTTTCTAGTGTATTATCAGTCTTGATAGAGAAATCAAAGTTTTAGCTTAGTTGGTATCGTATTAGACCTAGTGTCAGTCCCAGTGCTGAAGGCACCAACCCACAAGCTTTGGCATTACATCATCATCTTTGCAAAGTACAAGGAAGTAGGAAAACGCAATTCAGTCATTCCAGTGTCTTTCACAACTTTATCTATGAAGGTGTCACCTTTGGTACAGAGCCAGAGAAGAGCAAGGTTTGAAGTCCATGGACAACTTTACTTACTATATAATTAAAGTAAGCCCATTTCTCAGAAATTGCTTAAGAATGGCTCTGAGTAATGTATTAACCATTTACCACCCATTATTTACAGAAATACTGTCTTCTGTCTGCAGGTTTCTTTAAAAAGAAATCTTGTGTAGTTTTACTTTTTATGTAGAAGAACTTCACAGTGAGGGTGACAGAGCACTGGGACAGGCTGCCCAGGGCGGTTGTGGAATCTCCTTCTCTGGTGATACTCGAGACCCATCTGGATGACTCCCTGTGTGACCCTGCTTTGCCAGGGGGTTGGACCCGATGATCTCTTGAGGCCCCTTCCAACCCCTATGATTCTGTGATGCTGTGATCTGTCTGCTTAAAGCTTTGCCAGCTTTCCAGTGCTCCCTTTACTGTAGTCTTTTACACTTACTCAGCTTTACAGTGTTCCGTCAGCATTATGAAAATACTTCATTTCTACGATGCCTCTCATCTTCTCTCCTCTGCGAAGAGCAAAGGAGATAACGCAAAGAACTAACCTGCTTTTCCTTACTACCACTTTCCAATTCAACAGCATCATTTTTGGTCTGACAATTTTCTCCAGTAACTTTTAGTGTCAGTTATGCATGCAGTGAGAAACTTCCTGGTAGCTGTAATATTCCCCGAGTCAGCATTCACCATCCCTTTTGCATTTCTATTTAGCATACAGCAACTTCTAGTTACTTTTTCAGGTCTAATAAGTATTAACCTTCACAACGGGCATGTTTCAAAGCTTTTAGCTATCAGTGTTGCCTGTAATATTGTTTGTGGAAGTCTTGGGGTTTTGCCACTTTTAGTCTTTCCAGTGAGAGCTGCGTAGGTTTTCTGGTTTTGCTGGGGTTGTTTCTGATACAGTTTTGGTAAGAATTGAAATAATAAAAAAGACCTAAACTGGAAATTCTGTAATGCATTTACAGTGAATCAGCCTAGACTCAAACAGGTGTATCATAGCTGCTCCTGGGACATTTTGTTGAGTTTTTAGAACCATTGCTCACCTCGTGCTCCAAGTTTGTCCTATGACAACTGCTTTCAACCTTAGCTGGCTCAGTTTCTGATTTTAGACAAGAAGTCACTGTCAGAGGTGTGAACTCTTCAAGAAACAGCAATAGGAGACAGCCTGTCTCACCACCTCAGTGAACCCTCTATACTGTGCTGCAGTTCACAGTTGTGATAGACATTATGATAAAAGTTTATAGTAGGAATATCATTTAACAAGAGATCAACCTGGGGCATTTGTCACTTGTGCCAAGTCAGATTGATTGATTGATTGATTGATATTTTGCTCAGTGGCTCAAAACTGAGGTCTGTGGACCTTGCTGAGGACCATGTGCAGAACTGAAGGCAGAAGTTGTGGGGGTTGAGGTGTGATGTAGTAACTAAGTTGACCACCCAAACTATTGCTGGCAACATGTGTGAACCTGCTGTATTAAGTCTAGTGGTGGAAAGTGGAGCACAATTTAATGAGTAGAGATACCTTATAATAAAAAAAAAGCCTAATAAAAGAAGCAGCAGAACAGGAATCTCAAAAACTGGCAAATAGTAGTAATCCTGTCTGCTCAGGTAGGATTTGTCTCATTTGAACCCTGATTTAAGAAGGACTGAAATTTAGTGTAATCCCATCATCCAGGATGGGATTCCTAGAACCGTACAAGTAAGGAGGAGAGTCAATGCGTTTCCCTGGTCACTCAGATGTGGTAATAGGTATCCTGAGGCTAATACCCACTGAAAGCTGTGTGGAATGGCATCTTTGTCCAGAGACAGGGGACCCAGTGGCCTCCTTTGCAGAAGGAGCAAGAGGTCTCTATCTGGGCTCCATTAAACAATTCCCTGATACTTAAACATGACCCCTGTCTCCAGGTTGTATTTCAACTTTATTTCCTGACAGATGGATGCCATCAAGTGTCACATGTGAGAGCTTGGCAATAAACAGTATTAATTCTATCACCTATATGGAGTTTTGTCCCCTGTGATTTAGGGATGTGTTATCAGTGGAAGGGATCACAGAGGATGTTGCAGTCCCTCGTTATGGCGAATTGAGGAGCCAGTGACCCGTGTTTTTCCTCTGTGTGTGCTGCCCTTAGGAATTATTTTAGCTATTGAGGAATGGTTCTATCCGCTGTTTCCTGGGCTGACAGATTCATAACTGTGACAAAATCTAATGTAATCATCAGGAGTTTTGTTTTATTGCTATCTCCTGGATGATTGTTTTCCACCTAGGCTGCAGTGTTTCCACACCATCAGTCTGTCTCAAGCTAATGAAGCACTTTATGGCTACTTGTAGATCGGTTTTCACTGTTCAATTTACTTTCTAATTAATTTGGAAGGCTGAAGCAACAACAGATACTCATTGTTTCTCCTACTATTATTTCCTTTTCTGAAGTCGCAAGTATAGGTAATAAGTTATTTGTATTGTCTTGGTGTTTCTCCTACTGGAAAAATGTATTAAGTGAACAAGCAAATTCACAAATTCTCTTGCGGTTCTGCAAGACAGAGAAATTTAACACACAACATTATGGTGTTATGATAAACTATATGTGAAGCCAAAGATGTACAGAGGGGAAAAAAAAAAGAGCAATATATTAACATTATAACGTGAGAGGGGAAAAAATTAGTCAGCTCTTGCATGAATAAATTTCACTGGTCTCATGAATAGCTTCCTATAATTTAAAATAATCCTGCTGTATAATGAACTTGCAATTACTCTTGGATTGCCACAACATGGTATAACTCAGTCTGAGAGCGTTTTGAATTTTCCCAAAATTGTGAAGCAGATATAGTTGAAACTGGAATTCAGTGGGTTTCCCAATCGATACGTCTGAGAGCTGTGGCACGATCTTATTCCAGGCAGTAACTGTGATCACTGCTAGATTTATCCTTTTTTAAAACAATAGAGGTAGAAGTGGCAGATGGTAGTTAATGATTAACATTCCTAGTAAACAAACTTTTGCAGGGATGTATTTAAAGTGGTTGTGTGTATATAAATAGACAAGGAGCATGAGCCATGCAACTATAATTGAATTACATTAGCATAACTTAAGTAGAAGTTTAGTAAATACCAAACACCTTAATTAACTTGCACAGTATTAGGAGGTTCATGACATACCCCCTGTGAATGACTTGTCAAAGTATTTGGCAACGTGGCCCCTTAGAGACAGACTATTGCAGGTACCCCACCCTTTGTGGTTGGTGTTTGTAAATTTAACTGGGTACTGGGGCCCAGGCTTGGCCTCTGCTGGGGTTTCTGGAGATGGAAGCAAGAGCCTTTCTTGCAGAGGGCTGGAAACCTCCCTGTGGAGTGGGACCATACACTCACCATGCCCTCTGGTTGCGCCTGCCTGCCTGCCTCCCAGCTTGGATTAACACGAGGCAGGGTGGGGGGTTATCTAGTTAATTATTGTAAAAAGACAGGTGAGTCAGGAAAATATATGCAAATTGGTAAGAAATTAATTCCTGTTGCATTTGAATAATACAAGGAGAAGCGTATTGGATCCACGAGTGGTCCAAATTTGTATTCTTCTCTCAGATAGGAAACTGTACTGTAAATGAGCTACCATCTCTCTTGGGAAAGAAATGTGGACTTTGCTGACAAGCTGAGATCTCTCAGCAGAAAAAAAGCATGCTGACAGTTTGACCCAGTGGCCAATTGACTGATTTCTTTCCCCCTTTTTACTTCTATTTTAGATGCTGAAGAGTACCAGCCTCCGATATGGAAATCATACTGTGAGTATACAAGACATTTGAATAAACTCAGTAGCTTACTAAGGTGTCAATGTTAGATTTTTTTTTCACTATCTTTGTTTAGAAAAAAAGACACAAACGTACTAGGTGCTTGTGGAAATTACTGTGTGGGACAGCAGCAAAAACCTGAACTTTTTCTGGTTCTCCACAGAGCGAGCGCAGCAGGGTTATGAAAGCCAGGCTCTCTGGGTTGCCTTTCAAGTTTGCAAATCCTGGGTGTCATGGTTTCTCAGCTGAGATTTTTCAGGAAGAGTTCTAGATGTAGAGGTTAACGCTTGATATTTTTACTAAAGGTCAGGCCTGAGTATACTTATTCTTTTATATGGGTCACCAACTCACTTGTAAGATAATAATATTTTTGATCCGTAGTAACAGAAGCTGATTTCTGAAGTGGTGGTTTAGAAGTCAGAGACACCATTATCAGTTCTTTGAACCTTCCTGTCTGCCTTTAGGAAGATCATTTACATAGAGTGCAGCGCAGAAATGCATATTTTATGCTCTTTTTGCTTTGTTCCTAATGTATTTTCTAGTAAAGTAGTACAGATCTAAGACAAGCTATTGGCTTTTAAAAGTCTTATTACAGATGGTCTTTAAATTTGATCTTTTTTAAAAAAATCCTTACTGGAACTTTAATGAAACTGTAGCTTTGGGTGAGGAGGTGTTTTTTGGTTGGGGTTTTTTTTCTGTTTTCAGATACAGAACTATCCTCAGCAAAAGTCGGCTCTTTTATTGTGGCAACTTCAAATTCAGTGCAGTGCCATTACCACAATGGTTCTACCTAAAGACAAGGATCACAGTAGTTACATGCATGTACATGTATAATTTTAAAGACTGGAATAAACTTGTTGAATTAAACTCCTATGCACATTTAACTACCTTTCTCACTTCAAAGACATCACCTCTGAGTTACCTGAGAATGACATTCTGCCTCAGAATGGAGTGGGATTTTTTTCAACCAAAATTTGAGTCAGCTATTAAATTACAAAAATGCTTCTCAGAAAAGTCTTTTCTAGATTTTTTTTTTTACTTTTTTTTTTTGGTGGCAATATTTTGAACTTGTAAGAAAAACCTCCTTAAAAATCAGCAAGAGTGTAGAGATTTAAGTTGGACCATTCCAGCTGCTGAGTACTTGGAAAGAAGCAGGCACTTGAGCGGGTTTTTTTTTAAAAGAGAAACCTGGCTTGCTCAGAATCAGTAGAAAAGCTCCCTTTGACAACACCAGGATTTGAAATGACAGATGTTTCCTTTTTTTTGCAGGAAGTTTTTAGTTAAAAGTCAGGGAATAAGCATATGCCTTTACTTAGTTGCCCTGCTGGTGCAGCAGACTGCATGCAGTGAAAAAGTTTGGTAACTTTTCCAAGGTAGCTTACACACAGTACAAGGAACCTTTAAAGATTTTAAAAAAAACCAAAAAAAAAGCATTAATAGAATATGAATATATAATTTCCTACTCAGATATATGTAGGATGCCAATATTGTGGTAATGACCAAGTCATGGCCTCAGCATCTGAACCCCATGCATGAACGAGCTTGGAAAAAGTTGCACAGCTCCAAAATGCAGAAAATAGCTTAAGGTTGCAGAGATTTACTGCTGAGATTGCTTAGCCACAGACATACGTTTTTCATTGCAGTGCTTGGTAGTGTATGCTGCTTCACTCGGCTAGAAAAATCCCAATCTGGGTAATTAATTCTACAGGTTATGTCCAACGACAATGTAGTCTATAACAGCATCTCCTGCCCTGTCTGATCACATTTTTAACTTTCTGTGTGTTTCAGTCTTAGCAGTTTGTGTTTACTGCCTATTTAACAGTAGGCAATTTGCATTTTTCTTTTGCCTATTTAACAATTTTCAATGTATTTTAGCTAGTAACTTTTAAAGTTTGCTAACAGACTATATACTACTATTTAAGATACTTTGCATACAGTTTTGATTTATTTTTTAAGTCCTGGACAAATTTAGGAGCTTTATATTACCTTTTGTTGACATCGATGAAGGCTTCAACCCTTCTAGCTTCTCAGCAAGGGCAGAGTTTCCTGTTTATGCAGGCAGGGTATTCAAGTGACCAGTATTGCACATATCCATGGGCAAATGCTGATTGAAGTGCAGCAGCTTTCAGAATCCAAGCCTCATTCTTTGGCATAAAGTAGAAGCTTGTCTCAGCTTCATTTGGAAAAACATGGACACTTCTAATGCAGAAGATCCTCTCTTGCTTAGGGAGAAGTGTCAGAATGTACATAGGTTTTGTAGATTACAAGGTTATTCAGACTTTGTCTGATAGCTCTGGGACACAGAGAATAAAAGAAACAGAATAATTTTGTATTACCAGGAAGGGACTTGGGGTGGGGGGTGGGAGGAATGGAATCTGGAAAGCTACTAGTAGCCAGCAGTCTCTAGGCAGTGGATTTGATTGCATTTATATCTAAGTAACAGATCAACAAATAAATATCCAATAACAGATCTCTTTGTAGTCTGCTGGGTGTATTATACAAAATGGCATTTTGCTTTATTACCAACACTGAGGTAGGAAAGAAAGTAAGAGAAATTGCAGACATGTGGGTTGTCAGGGACTTGTGGAGTGATCTGATCCAGCTTCCTACTTGAAGCCTGACCGTTGTTGGCTCTAGAGCATAACAGCCAGGGCTTTACCTAGCCAAGTCTTGAATACCTTCAGAGATGGAACCTCTGCCACCTCAGTGGGTAACTTGCTCAATGCTGCACTGCCCTCTTAGAGGAGAATCGGCTCTCTTACTTGCTTGTCATGGTGTAGCCCTGCAGGCAGCTAAAACAACCACACAGCCTTTCGCTCACTTTCCCCATCCCACTGGGATGGGGGAGAGAATAGAAAATGGAAAAAAAGTCAAAACTCATGAGTTGAAATAAAGACAGTTTGATAGGACAGAAAATATTTAACAACAATAATAGAATATATAAAAAAGAAAAAAGTTATGAACTGCAACATGATTTCTCACCATTCAAATTTGATGGTTTGCAAGACCCCAAGCTGCTCACTGCTCAGTTACATATTGAACATGACATCATATGGTATGGAATAGCCCCTCTGGCCAGTTTGGGTCAGCTATCCTGGCTGTGTCCCCTCCCAGCTTCTTGGGTATCCCCCCACACCCCCGGAACTTCTCATTAACATGCCAGGATGAGAGGCTGAAAAGTCCTTGACTGCTTGGCAACCACTCAGAACATCAGTGTGTTATCAGCACTGCTCACATCCTAAACCCCAAACACAGCACTACACCAGCTGCTAGAAAGGAAATTAACTCTATCCCTGCCGAAACCAGGACACACTCCATGTGATGGGTAGGCAATTTGTTTCACTGCTGAGACAGCATAGTCGTTTTTGTCTTCCACCTACAGAGTGGATGTGCTTGGCTTCTGAAGAGATGAAAAACCACTTTTTCTCCTTTTACCACTGTTGAGATTGGCATGTGCTAAGCGAGTCTAAGGTCAATGCCACTTTAATGGTTATTTGCATTACTTAAGGTCAATACATTGGTGCGAAGCAATGTGACAAGGTGCAGAGCATCAGCTGATGCCATGCTTCAGCTCCTCAAAAAGCTTCCCCGCCTTCTGCCCTTCAGCAAATAATAAGCACAGTGTCTGAGAACTCAGTTTTGTAGAAATTAAGGCTTTATTTCAGCCAGGCACTTAGGTTCCTAATTAAGCATGTGAGGAATCCCACAGAAATAGGACAGTTCGTATTGTTCAAGCTCAGCACATGGATAAATGCCTGACTCGGATGAGGCTGGGGAGGCAAAACCAAGGAGCACTGTAAAACATTCTCAGAGAGACAGCACTGTCTTTCTTTGCTGCTTTATAAAAGTGGTGATAGGAGTTTTTCCTCTCCACTGGAGAATCACTGAGCAGTGGTCACAGGTGAGTTAAAGGAGAAAGCTTGAGTTCCTGACACGCTGCACAATGAAAAAGTATGGAGAAATTGGTGGGAGCCCATCTTTCTTCCCTGGCAGAAGAGGAGTAAGTGTTGATTTCTGTGTGCCCCCTTCCTCCCTTTGTTACTGAGGCAGATCAGACTTTGGAATGAGACAATTCTTTCTGAAACATATTGTAGAATTTTCTTTATTCGTCCTGTGAGACAAGACTCATCCTCTAGCAGGAACAAATGAGAGAGATATATTCTAACTAGTTACTTTACGTGTCAAAGAACTGTTCCCCTAGAAATTCAATAATAAATTAAAGTTTTGTTAACTTTCTAAGTTCCCAGGTGATTATGAGGCTATGAATGCTCTCAAACTCTCTGAATTATGAGACCAGTAAAGGTGTTCAAGGGCCAATTAAAAGCTACTGCATTTTGCGTTTTGGGCAAATTTTTAGTGTGCATTTAATTCCCATCCAATGCTGAAAAAAAGATATTCCCAGGCTGATGCTGTTCTCTAAGCAGTAATAATACCTTTTCTTTTTGCATGCAGCTGACTTTTTATAAGGTTAATTTTCTCAGGGCTAAAATAATAATCGTTATGTTCAAGTGTCATCTTTTTTATGATCACAGTGGCTTTGTCTCTAACCTGTCTGTCATTTGTAAATGCTGGAATAGGCTGGGTCAGCTGTCAATCACTGCTTACCGCTGTATGGAATAAATGTGGTTTTCTATTATTTCAGTTAACCTTATCCTTATACATTGGATTCTGGTTTAAGATTTTTAGAGGTGGAGGGGGAGAAGTGAGATAGAAAGGTAAGGCTTGTTTGTCAGTCCACAAAGTAAGCGAGGGGCATGTCCTTTCTGAACTCCTGACGATCCCCTGGACTCTGCTGAGGTCTCAGTGGTACCACCCAGCACTTTGGAAAAAGTGTATAATGAAATCGGGCAGAGCTGTAGGATGCTCAGCACTTCTGAAAATGAGGTCAATTAATGAGGTGTCTACGCTCATTGGAACTTTGCTGTAGGGCACATTTTTCTTAAGTCACCTTAGCCATAATACTGCAGTTGTATTCATAGCCTGTTAGCAGATTTTCACATAACAATAATTTGAAGCAGAAGCAGGGGAAAACCTTTGTAGAGAAGAGCACAGCTTTTGGTAGGGTCACGGTTGCTTTGCTCTTTCATACCACAGTCTTTGAGAGCCTTTTCCTAGCTTTTTGCTTACATGTCCTTCCACTTCTGTTTTACCTCCTCCACCCTTGTCTCTTTTCCTCTGTGTCTTTTCTGGGAATCTCTGGCTGCTCTGTGACTGGCTCTCTCTTTCCTGTTGAACCATTTGGCTTCCCTTACCGCAGTGCCAGAGGTAGTTATCCTTTCTTTCAGTTCTCGATGTGTGTTCTCTCCCTCCATCTAATGGTTCTACATCTCTCTCCAATAGTTCCACTGGGCTGTCTTTCTGCCAGTATAATACCTTTCAATTTAAAGCTAATATGGCCAAATCTAGAAGCCACTGTCCATTCATGATGCTTTGTGTGATTACAACCGTGCATGAGCTCGTGTTTGTTACTTGGGGCCATTTTCTGATCCTGCACATTTAAGGCAGCATATAATTTATTGTTATTATTTATTTGTATAGTAATAATCTTAGTACATTTTCATCTGATGTATATCTAAATCAGGTATCTTTCACTGTTCACATTATTGTGCAGATTAATTACCCATGCGTCTCTGAGAATGACAGCAACCTTTTCCAGTCTATTCAAAACACAGTTGTTAAGATGATTTGTCTTCCTTGCATTCATCATGAATCCCTGCCCTGATTCATCCCACTGCATTCTATCAGCATTTAGTTTTTTGTGTTTGCTTTCAAGTCTTTCATATATCTGCCCTCTCCCATTAGTCATTCCTTCCCCTGTTTTGTGAAATGCTGACTCTTCTCCCTACCCTCACTTCTCCAGTGGTATCAGCCTCAGTGAGCTTTGTGGTCCTTTCAGAGAGCCCTTTGCTTTTCTCATTTCTTACAAATGAAATGCATCACAAGATAGGTCTCATATGTGTTTTTCAGACCAGCCTGTTTTGCACCACACCTGTCGAGGTTATCTTAGAAACAGCTTCACTAGCTTAGTTTGCTGTGTCAGCTGATATTGAACAGGTTTGATTACTGAGAAAGAAGATAGATAGGAAGTATAATTTTTCAATTAAAAACTGAAATTAATATATTGGTGAAATAGATTATCACATAGAAATCGAATATTTCATTTTAAGTAGGAAGCAATCCTATTCTTGCAATATTTGGAATGCTTTGAGTTTCTTCTCTCTACTGGAAATGTTTGGGGAAAGAGAAAAAGTTAACCTTTCCTCTTGAATAGACTTAGTATTAAGCACCAGTAACTTGCTGAATCAGTGGTTATGATGATTTCAGACATTCAGAAATGGGCTGTAAAATCATGACAGTGGGCTCCAGAATAAACAGACTGTTAAAAAACGGTCTCTGATTTTTGAAGCAAAATTTTCATGCTTTGCTTGGCAGTCCTTTTGGATACACAGGTCATTTGATCAGAAAAAAGGAAGGGTTTGAATTTAACTTCGTCGCACAGCTGAAAGAGGTAAGAAAGATCACTAGTTATCATGAATCTTGTGCAAAAGCAGCGGGAGGCCTGGCTGAGCTGAACAAAGGAGGTTAAATCCAAAGCCTTAATACAAATTCAGAGCTGGATCACAACCGTATACATTAAAACTAATAGGAAATGTAAGAGATTGTGAACTCTCATTCTGTGCCACTCCGAGGAACCATGGGTGAGGGTTGTGTGAGGAAAAGGAGAGGTCATGGATTCTTCCACTTTGACATTAGCAGAGAGTATCACCTCAAAGCTTTCACTCCCCCAAAGTGCCAAATTTGGGTGCAAGGTAAGGACTTCCCCACTTCTCAGGTTTCATTGCTCTTAGCCCCATTTAAAGGGAAGTTGCAGAAGGTGAAGAAGGTGCTGAAGTTACACCTACCATTTCAGTTCACTTTCTGCAGCAGGGTTCTCGTGTTTATCAAACCCACAGGCATGTATATTCCTTGGGTAATTTACCACCTTTTGAGGCATAATTCTGAGCTTCGGAAGCATTATGAAGAGCCCTATCCTAGAAATTCAGTCTTTTTAAAAAAATCATAGACGTGACATGATCTTTCCAAATAAAAGAAGGTCAGCATACAGAAGGACTTTCTCGAGGGAGGCAATCCAAACCTCTGGGATTTTCACTGGAGTTATGGAGAGACAGTCTGTCTGTGCTGGAATTGATTACTGTCATTGCATGTCAGCTTGCTCTCACGACTCTGGAGTGGAAAGGAAGGAGAGGATCTCATTAAACATACACATGAAGAGGCTGGGGGGCCAGGGTTTAGTGACTACCCCTAGCCTCAGGTCTCTCTCCTCCAGCCCTCAGAAGATTGGCAAAATTGATCCAGGGCCATTTGAATAGGGCATAATTGCTCTGAAAGGAATGTTTGCTTGCTTGTCAGTAGTTGCCAGCAGATCTTGAAATGAATTGTGAGATTGTGATGAACCATTTCGAGCAGGATGAACTTTCTCTTGGCCTACCCTTAAAAACACTGGTGTTACCTGTAGGTGTCCTGGTTTGAGGTGGTAGAGCACGGTATGTGCAAAAGTGAGATTTTATTCTGAGATATACCTAATAAATCTTTTCTAGTTTGTCTTCCTTGGTATAGAAATGTAGTAACAAGTCTGAAAGGAGGTAATACTTCTGGAAGTTAAAACAGTGACCGCTTTAGCTAGTTTGCAGGTCAACAGCCCATTTTCCTGGATACACTGAAATAGCTCTGTCTGCTCTCCTTTTCTTTACATTTGCATTTTTCTCTGCAGCCTCTGGCTAAAAAGACTCATCTGAATAAAAGTTTGTGTATATTGCTCTCTTCTAATTATCTGTACATTTTTGTGTTTGACAGTGTATCAGTTGCAGCAAGAGGCACCACGTCCCAAGAGAATCATCTGTCCTCGGGAGGTCAGTTCTTCTTTCGCTCTACCTTGTTAAATCTGATGAATTGTCAGCAGCATATGATTACTGAAAATCTTTTGTACAGTCTGGGGGTAGTATTTGCTTTAATTTTTCTAAGCCA
The DNA here is from genome assembly GCA_022605575.1 of Laterallus jamaicensis coturniculus. Lineage (NCBI taxonomy): Eukaryota > Metazoa > Chordata > Aves > Gruiformes > Rallidae > Laterallus > Laterallus jamaicensis. The sequence continues at coordinate 13,619,539 of JAKCOX010000008.1, forward strand.
TTATTTTTTAGAAGAAGTTTTCTTAAGGTTGATTAATTAAAGTGGATTAATATTTGCTAAGTAGGCTAGGAGGGCTCATTCTACCATCAGAAGTCTCTTCGTTAGAGAAATACTCTTTAATCACTGCTTACCAGGCTTTTCTGTATACAAGCTGAAGTTCTGTGTTTCCTTGTCAAAATGAAGGTGTATTTTCTTCCTGCATCTGCAGGATGCTTCAGTGTGTTGAATGCGTTTTACCAAGGATTACGTTCAAGTTAGATAGCTGGACAGCTTGGTTCTGTCACAGAAACTTCCAAGATTATAAGATATTAAGGAATCTATAGGGCTGAAGGCTTGGCTGAGTCATCTTGTGTTCCTGTTTTCTTCTTCTGTATTTCTCCATTCCTACTGAAATATGTCAGCTCCTCAACCTGCACGGCATAACAGTAATGGAAAACATATGTAGATGTCTCTGTTCAATCAATAAAACTGTGATAGCTTTATCTTCTATAATGTCAGGGATAAATTTTGTGCAAATAGACATGTAATACTTGTAATAGAAATACTGAACGCATGAAGTGATTACACGAGGCATAAAAGATGATGTGAAAGAAGATAGAAACTGCGGTTCATCAGCGTGATAAATAGCTCTATTCTCAGACATCATCCAGAGCTCTGACCTGCTTCCCACACTGCGTACCCACTGAAGTAGAGCATGATGTCTGTCAAAAATTAGCAGATAGAGTGTCAGAACAGTTTTGTGTGGGACAGAAGGCTTTGTACCAAGGCAGAGACAGATTAAGTAAGTTGCCATGGGTCATGAAGAAGATCCATTGTGAAGCCAGGAATTGAATCCAGTTTTCCTGAGTCCATCCAGCACCTTAATTAAAAGGTCATTGCATTTTTTTTTCTGAAGTGCCACCTACCAGTTTCAGGGCAGGGAGAGCAGGGTCTTGGCCTCACACTGGAAGTCTTCAAGCCCTATCAGTTCGGGATGGTCCCAAGACATCCTTACCAGGATGCTGAGAAGAGCAAGCAAAACAGTGGTATGGGAGAACCCTTGTGTCATCCTTTCTCCCTGTGAAAGACAAGGCTTGGGGAGAAGGAGCATTCTGTAGCCCTCTTGGAATCCACTACACATGTGCCAAAGGATTTTAACAAGACCTTCCTCTCTGAAATCGTCACACAAAACAAATTATACCAGTCTTTGTGGCTTGTATTCTCAAAAGGAGGGGATGCTTGGTTTTTATTAAATAAATATCATGCAACGGATATTAAACTGTAGTGCTATAGCTGAAAATAGTTAAGATAAACAATTTATTTACTTCCAGTGTGGCCTTAGAGGAGTTTCTCACTTTGTGTGAGACAACAGTTCACCCAATATTTTATCTTTTCATACTGGAACTACTCTGAGGAAGAACTTGTCTTGGGAAAATGTGGTTAAACAAGCATTGAAAGCTTACAAACCCTTGCCAATAATTTCAACTCACTTTTGTGAGGATATGACCTGGTCTGCATAACTGTAATGCAAAATTTGTCGTAGTAGTTCAAATCAAAGCATTTTTAAGCTTGTCTCTACTATGAGTGAGAATTTGGACCAAATTAATACAGTTAAAATGTGGTTTTAAAGTGGAGTTGCAATTGTATTCATGTTCCAGAAATAATATTATCTACATGGGTGGAGTGAATGTGTGGTTGTGAACTCTTTAGCACTATGCTGTATTGAACTTCTTTCTTAGACTCAAGAACACATTATATACAACTGAAATTATCCTTTACTCCTGATGTTTAAAGACAAAATGTATTTAGTTCCTATTCAGGTCACTTCCAAAGATTTGCAGAAAGAAATTAAGATCATATTATACTAACAAAATTAATATGTAATTGGCAAAGCAGTTAATAAAAAAATTAGTTTAAAACTCCCATTTATTAATATAATTTAGGTTTTGTTCTAATGAACCATTTTTAGTGGCTCACTTTGCAGACTGGAGAGTCCTTTTTTGATTTGTTTTGATTCTATTTTAAATCCAGCTAAACAACTGAAAATAAAAGACTTGATTAAGGAATATAAAGCAGTATGAGTTCTCAGAAATGTGACCTTTAGTTGACTTCTTGTTATTTGGATTTCGAACCTTTGTGTAGATGAACTATACATGTTCACAACCCCGTTACTAGGAACACAGATTATCTGACTCAAGCAGCAAAAATTAATCACAATAGAACACTGATGATGTGTGATGATGTGCTTTATTTTTACATACAGCTGGGGGGCAGAGGGTGTCCTGATAACAAGATTGTTCCTTGTGGGTCGTATTACTTGTTTTATATTAAGTAGAACAATATCTTGGTTCTATAGAACATCACAGATTATTTGAGAGAGAAGATTCAGCATGTGTTCCTATGCCATGTGTTAACTTTTCCTTAACACAGAGATTATAAGGCAGGTGATTTTGTTTGGGTTTTTTCTTCTTCTTAATTCTAGTTCGACTTCAGTGTAATCTGATGATTATATAGGCTTTCTTCACTAAAAGTGGTGTTTTGTTAATCTTAGATTTCTTTCAGCTACATAGAAAGATCTCAGAGTCTAATTTTGTGTTATGTATGTGAAAATATATTAATCCACAATATGATAGTTACTTAGTATGCAACATGACACTCACCCAACATCTGGAGAGCAGGTGTCAGCAGGAGGTGTGAATGATGGTGGAAAGATTTATCCCTCCGTGAACATATCATAGGAACTGGACTTCGTTGAGGGTGTTCTCCTGTATAATTTAGGATTCAGACTGCTTCAGACAAATCTAAAAAATGCAAATAATTTTGAATCCTTCCTGCTTATGGGAAGATGCCTTTCATTCATAATTGCCGAATGCTGCTGTTTGCAAGGAAATTCAAGCATCTGCTGCAAGCAAAATCTGTAACACCAGCAGACAAACTTGTGAAGGGTTGGGATTTGGGGGATTTTTTGCTCTTACCACTTGGCATTTTCATCATTCCTCCATCTTTTCCATTACTGTCTTCCACATTCTCCGCATTCATTTGCTCTTCTATTACCTTTCTGTGACTCCATAGTCACAGGGGTTTTAGTCTCAGATCTCTACCATCTGATTTGTGTGGATTTCTTCATTAACTGTAATGTGGAGACAGAAATCACCTCTCCTGATATGCCAACCACCCAACTAAAAGCTGGGACTGTAAATAAAACATGAACATTTATATCTTTGTGTCTTTGAGCTTTGCTATCATGTTTTTCCTTTTCTTTTTTTGCCTGCATAAATATCTCGTCAGCAAAAGCAGGTCATTCCTGCAACGGGAATCATAGTGAATGAGCTGTTAGGGCTTCAGGTATCTAACAGCCTTTAATTAATCACCACTGGCAGCGGGACTAGTGTGAATATCCTACCATCCCAATAACATTGGATTTCTGCCAATACCCTCATTTGTAACCACATTCCTTCCAGCAATGTTTTAATGATTTATTTTTTAAATAGAGAAATTTTTCATTTAAAAGCACCGTTCAGGTGAAGCAGTAGCTTTTATATACAATGAGAGGGTGATGATAGGCACGGAGAATCAGACCGATGTGTGGAAGTCATATCGTAAAGCATCTTTAAGGGTTTATTCTACAGAAATGCTGATAAAAAAATATATTCTTAGAAAATAATACAGGCATTCCACCTCCTGGCTTTATTGTAAAGTAACATGTTAAAGAATTCATAATTTTAAGAAATATTTCATTAGTAGACTTACATATTTTGAAGAAATTGAAATTTTAATGAAGTGAAAGAATTAAGGAAGGTTGGTGATGTTATTTGGGAACGGTTTTGGTTAAACAATAGGCTTATTAAAAATCTCATCATAGAGGGGGGAGTCTGATGCATGACACTTGGATTTCTTGCATAGACTCATGCAGATATTCATACCTATGAATGCCTTCCAGTTCTGTTCCAAGAAAACCTTAATTGCTGACAGCAATTTTTGAGGCTGGTGAGTTTGTCTGAGTTAAACCTTGCATATTCTTAACAATGTCTTGGCCAAGCCAGTGTCAGCAACAGTGAGAAACTTGTCTAAATTTCCCTAGTGTAGACAAAGCCTTAGAGCCTTAACTCACATTATTATGTAGGAAAATGTCAGTTAATTGCCTTGAATTCCAAACAGAGTGGGTCAGAACCGGTAGAAATTATTGTCTCTGCCTTTAATGCATCAGAATCATGGTTCCTTGATTAAAAGCAAATATGATCGCAAAAGGGGAAATTTTCTTGGGAAAAAATTAAAATCCCTTTGCTTAAGTGATTGTAAGAGACTGAAATAATGATGGCACATTCAGAATGTGCTACTGCGAATCTTCCTAGCCATCCAGAGGGTCAGGAACTCTTCCGGCCCTCTGGGTATCCGTTACCCAGATGTATCAAAACAAGTGTATAGTGAGTGGCATTTCATAGAGCAGAGCGGGTGAACATGGTCACTACCAGGTTTATGACGATGCTGCTGTCGGGTACGCTGCTAGCAGTGAATATACAGGATGTTTGCACGTTTCCAAACCTGAATGACTGCAAATTATTCTCTATTCAGTTATCCTCGGAGTTTCTTCTGAAGCAGGGGCTTCAAGCTGGGAGTGATACAATCAGCAGAGTCTCATTTGAACAATAGCGATACTGAAAAGTGGGGGTTTTAATGCTGGCTACTTTTGTCAGTCATACTTTCAGGTAGAAAATATGTTTTATATCGGTACATAAGGAAAAGCTTTTAATTGGTCACTTCAAGACATAGGTAAGCTTGAGCAAGGCTGTTAAAATGAGGCCTTTGTGAGATGTTTGCAGAGTGTGTCTGACTGGATAATAAGTATTTAATCATTGCTGTGAGTCTTCCATGAATTCCCTCATTCTGCTCACTTAGTGACCTTTACAAGCTGAACATTTTCTCTCTCCCTCTGCCCTCATCTTTCTAAGAACAATGTCTATACTGTGGTAAAGTACTAGAGAGCTGTAATAGGCACTGAAATTGGCCATAAAATTGGTGGTAACTAATGAGAGTAAATGGGAATTTTCATGGCACTTGTTCAAATCGCTGTACTGCAAAAAGTCAGACATGACCATGAGAAGGTGTCTCTTACTGTCAGTCCCGAGAGCTTCTCTAACATCAGTCAGAGTATTGTATTATCTTTGCCTTAGTAAGAAACCTCAGAACACACACGGTGACACACCAAGAGACCCCATTTGCCAGCAATTAAGTGAAAATGAGCAGCATTGTTCTGAAACCTATTTTCATTAATGAAAATGTTTGTACATATAAGACTTAATGGAGCCTGTATCTTCAAATTCTTATAATATTGCTGCTGTTTTAATTGCGTTTTTATAATCCTGTCTTTATGATGGAAACAAAGAGCAACAAGGAGGACACAGCAGTAGACTGTAGGTTGCAAATGAAGCTGAAGAGCAATTTTGTACAGACCTTGACAAAAGGATGAATGTTCTTTAGCTGAAATCGATTGCAGAAGTAGAAAGCCTGGCTGGACTGGAGTGGGCTGAAAACTGTTGAAGGCCAGGAAGGTTCTTGGGTTAGTTTGGCACAGAGGACAGGTAGAATCTCCAAATGTATTATATCTGGTGTATATTATCTCTTTGAACTGGCCACATACAGGTTCCCCTAACAGGTTTAAAATGTGGGTTTACACCCAATGTCATTTTTCTGCGGTATCACCAAAGTGAATTTTGTCCCACAGAATGCCCCTGATTTACAGGAGTGAATGGAAAGAATGAAGGGAGGCTGGAACATAGTTTGCCCCAAATTCCCTTGTATTCTTCACATCAGAGAAGGGTGCCAAGGTCGGGGTTTTTTTTGTCCAAGGCTCTTCAGGGACTGACAGAAAATCCCATCTCTTTGTGAAGTCCCACCCTGCTGCAGCAGTAGGGTGGTGGAGCACTCAGACGAAGCCACATCAAACCTCATTTTAACAGTCCATTGACTTCTGAAAAGAGGAGAAAGCTTCCTAATTATTCTGCAGACATGATTGTAAATATTTAATGTAAATAGTTACAGCTAAAGAAAACTAGAAGAGGCTTGCCTGTTCCGTTTCAATTTCATCAAGTTTGATTTACTAATGTTCTAGGTTGTGATTTGCAAATTAGACTGGTTTTCATCTTTAACAGAGAAATACGGTATGAACCAGCCAGTGTGTTTACTGATCTCTACAAAATGGAAAAGTTTAAGTTATTTTTTTGTAAGACAAGAAGGCAACTTCTGACCACAGAGCACAACCTATATGTAGCTGTCTTTTTGGTCTGATCAACTTGCTGATTATCCTTCTGATTTTGCTTCAAAGCTGCTTTGGGAAGTTTCCCCCTCATCTCTGTTTTTCCTTGGAAATGGGTGATGTGTGTGTGTGTGATTTTGTTCTTCTACGACTTTTTATTTCCTTTTATCCTTGTTACATATTGGCCTTTTCATCTGGTTCTTTTTTTTTTTTCTTTTGACATGATGTCAAATACAAGTAGTTCTCAAACCAAAATAAATGAAGGCCTGTTTCATATCTTGCCTCAGAGGAAGTTTATAAATAAGCCTATGTGTAGGTGAAAACATTATTGTGTTTGTATAGATTTACATGTTTATTCTAATTTAGGCCAGTATTCCTTGTGTCTGGTTAAAATAATATGTAGAAAGGGGTCTCGCTGTCTCTGCTCTCTAACTGCAAGGTGGCTGGTGTCTTTTTTCACTACATACAGTAGTGAGCAATTGATGAATTTGTATTTCTTAATAACAATAAATACAGATCTGTTTATAGAACCATAGAATTTGTTGGGTTGGAAGGGACCTTTAAAGGTCATCTAGTCCAACACCCTGCAGTAGGCAGGGACATCTTCACTAGATCAGGTTGCTCTGAGCCCAGTCAAGCCTGACCTTGAATGCCTCCAGGGTTGGGGCCTCCACCACCTCGCTTGGCAACATGTTCCAATGTCTCACCATCCTCATAATGAAGAACTTCTTCCTGATGTCTAAGGATCTCACTCCCTGTGTTCCTGTACATGGATGTATGTACCTACACACAGAATGAAGACAGTTACACAGGTCTTTTTGGAACACTGAAGAGAAGGAGGCATGAATATGGTGAAGTTTGTGTTGTTTCAAACAGGTAGTCCTGAATGTTAGTGTTCAAAATGAAAATTCAGAAGGTTTGTAACATACATTTTCCTTTGTTTCCAAAATATTTGCATATCTGTTTGAAATACTGTCATGACTAATGCGTGCTGATACATTTCAGCTACCCTGTACAGCTACCCTGTAGAGACAGTGAGAGTGTGTGTGTATTAGAGATAGAGAGGCTTTTATGAATAGTACATCTCATAAAAAGGTATCAAAATATCCAGCTTTGTTGAAATGAAAGCATCTGTAAATTACTGGTTTTTCAGCATTTGGGAAATACTCTCCTACTTAGTGTTTTACAGAGGAACAAATAGGATCTCCAACGTTTCCAGTCTTGGGATAAGTAGATACCACTATCTAAGATCCCTTATTCTTCAGTCTTTGCAGATAGAGAAGTGTCTGCTCTTCCCAAGTACGCAGCAGAAGTATGCATAAAGTAAATGGCAAGAGAATAACTGAATAGTATTATGATCTCTCCTCAGATTTTTGCTTTTGTCCTTCCTCTGTCCCCACCCATAGATATTCTCCCGATGTAATGAAGTGACTGTGCATCTCACCCCCCATGATGCTATTCAGGGGCTTCTCTAAGGCCCCCTCCTCATTTTACACCTACTCATGTCCACTCTCAGTTCTCATGGGTGGTTTCCTGATTTTACATCCATGCCTCCAGCCCATCCTTGAGTTTTGAATCAGTCTCCAGCAGATTGGTTATAAATGCATCATTTGGCACTTTTCAAAGGCATTCTCCTGGCACCTTGCTGGAGGGTCACACTTTCACATCCAATAGCAGCAGTGAGCTGGTTGGGAAGCGTGGCTTTTGGGGGTGTGCTAGGGTAGGTGAGAGGACACCACTAAGTTCGTGCAAATGTACTGTGGCATGTGTCATAGGAGGGTTTTAGTGCCTCTCACTGGCTACAGAATTGCAGGCAGCATTTAGAGCTTTGATAGGGTTTACTGCATTTATCTGCTGCTCCTGCTGAGGATGTTTTTTCTCCTATTCAAATGACTCAACACATCATTCTTGAAAAGAGGGAGCACAGTTTAAATGCTGTATTCAAATTTTTCATCTTGCATTCAAGTTAACGTTCATATTCCTTCTTACATTTAATGGTGCCCTTACTGTGTGAATGGAAGCAGCATAACAAAATAGATGACTCCTGGTTTTGCTGTGGAAGTTGTTTTAACGTGACCCTGTCTCCCCTGACTATTTAGCAGCAGCCTCCTTGATTAAGATTAATTTCAATTTATTTTAGCTCATGTTCAAGAGCACATTATTGTCTTTACTAGGTCAGAAAATATTTGGGTTTTCTTTTGTCATTTCTTCTTGCTGTATTTTGTTAGAACTGAATATATATAGAGAAATATATTCTGGTTTAGTAGTAATAACAGATGTCTGTGTTGGGGAAGATTTCTGTTGCTTTCTGGCATTTATTGTGTTTTGTCTGATATATTGATTATTGGCTGCTGGACCATTTGCTCAAGGTCATAGATAGTAAACAAATGCAAGTCAAAAATACCTTCACAAAGGGTGCATTAAAGTAGCTCTTCTGAAAGTTTGGTACAAGCAGGTAAACAAACAAACACACACAATTTAAAAAAATTTTTTATATTTTTTTTGTGTGTCTTTATAACTGATAGAAATAACCTTGACTGAGTGGAAATCAGCCTGCAGTAAGTGCCACTGTAAGAGCCGGAGCTGCCGAGCTTCTTCTATTTCACTGCAATGCATTATCCCTCTGCGAAGGGGTCATTCTGTGTCCTACCTTCTCTGTAGCTTACAGGGCACTGCCGGGGCAGAGGACCTGTGCAGCTTGGAGCAGCAGTTAATAACAGCATTCTCTGTGTTCCTCACTTTTGTCTTTCATTTTATATTCTCTCTAGTAATGCAAAACTCCCCTCCTGCCTTCTCCCCAGTGCCGTCAGTTTTACAGCAGAGTGTTGTGTTAGAAGGTACAAACAGAATTGGGCGCTTTGCTGTGCTGATAGATTTAAGCTGGGTTTTGTTAAGTAAGCTGTGACCAGTTTATCACTTGAAGGTTCGTCTTTCTCCTCTCCCTGCTGCCTTCTGTCCTGACAGCCTCACAGAAGTGGGCAGAGACATGTTATTATTGTGGTTTTATATGTGATTTATACAACCTATTCAGCCTGCTCCCTGCTAACCCCTATCTCCTGAGAGCAGTCCCAGCAGAGAAAAGAAATATGCTGGATCATGGTGTCTCCAGGCCGGAAGAAATTCAAGAGCTTGCCATCCCTGCATCAAGAAGAGATGCATACCCTCTTCTCAAAACTTTTCAAGGATGAAGATTTCATGACTGCTTCTGCTTATTTATTTAGTATTTAATTATTTTTAACACTTTCCTAACATCTAAGCTCTGTCTTCTTTTCTACACTGTAGGCCTATTACTTCTTGTGATGTCCAGTAAGCACACAGAACATATTATTTCCTCCTGAGAGCTGCCTTTTTTGAACCTGTCTGCCACAGCCCCTCTCTGTTGTCTTCACTGTAGGCCAGTCTTTTTTCATGTCTTTTCACGTCTTTTCACATGTGCTAAATCCCTGCTCACTCCAGTGATTTGCTCCAGCCTTTCTTGAGATGTGGTGCCCAAACCCACACTCAGTGTGGCAGCCAGAGGCTTTCCAGGTGGACACTGAGGATGACTCTCAGGTGACTTGCTGGCTGGCACTTGTTCATCTATCTCAGTATGGCATCTTGGTTGGGGCAGTTTTTGCAACAGGCAGCATGAGTGATTGATGGTTGTTCTGTGGTCTGTAATGACTCCAGGATCCTTTTCTGTGGAGACCTATCTAGTCATTGCCCCTCTGGTATTTTGAATGATTTTGACCTGGCCAGCACAGTTGGATTATGTGCATTGCTGTTTTCTTTCTGAGAAATGTCTTTGGCTCTCCCTCATTCCACAACCAAAGTATATTAACATAATTGTGAAGTTAGCGTGGCCTGGACAGGCTCATCATACAAAGCCTGTCCCACCAGTCATGCTGAATGCCACTGAGTGAAAATCTTAGGGAAAACCCCCAATTTTTCATTATGTGAGTTCACATTAACACTCTACAATTGGCCTGTCCTTAGCCAGGGAGTACAGATGTTATGTTGCTGCTACTCCTGCCAACAAAATTAGCAGCAGTCTACAGACTACTAACCTAACCCTATCAATGCTGGACATCCAGTAAGAAAGCGTTAAAAAGGTAGTACAAAATTAGATAAGGATTTCCACACAAAACAAAAGTTCTCCTAGTTTTAACTGCTTAAGAGTCATTGATGTGAAATAGATTTATACTATGTGGAGGGAAAGTTTGATGCTCTAATTGATCTAAGTGGAAATTTCTTTAAGAAAAATTTGGAGGCCAGAAATTGCATTGCAGAGGTAATGAAATACAACATCGGGTTTTTTATTTTGTTCCATTTAATGGGGACTTGAAATCTTCCTTAATTCTTTTCTGTTGTTGATTGTAGGGCTGAAGTTTGTGGTTGGCTCATGACATTTCTGCTGAAAGCTGGACAATTTGGACAATGAACTCCTTTTCTGTGCGGTCTGTTTTTGCTGGGCTTGCCTTGAGACCTTCTTTTCCAACCTTTTTTTTAGATTTTAATGTCAAACTGAGCCAAAAAGTGTATTTATGCCTAGGCAACTAGAATTACTGAAAAATAATTAGGATTGCTCCAAGCAGAAAATATATTGGAATAAACATGTCACTGCCTGCTCTGAGGGAACACACCAACATTAATATCTCTTAGATCTTGTTTCTCTGCTGTCTCTGTGTACAGGGAAGAAGAAAAGAGCCAGGTGAACTACCCACCTTACTGCTTCCCTTCCCCTTTTATATTCTCTTCATGGATGTAAGTCAGTGATTGAAATAGGTAGATATACGATGTTATGCCACAAATTACAGACAGATTGCTGTCCTAGAGGGATTTCTAAATTTTCATTCCAGCATTTCTAGATTTCAGCTTTGGCCACTGGATAAGGAAATAATGTCTTGTGCAATGAAGCCAAAGAGAAATTAAATTTTTCTGAAATTAGGGTTATCTTATTTCTGTGGTAGTTACTTAGGCAGAAAGAATTCTTCAGGGTATCTTCAAATCCTCAGTGCAGTATGGCTTAGATGTCAATGCTTGCAATGAAAATCTATCGCATTAAGGAACGCTCACCTCCTGCCGGCGTGATTCCCAGCAGCTCTCTGATGAGTTATCTTGCAGAGTGGTGTAGGGTTTTAATACAATAATCTGTACATTAGCAGGAGGATGGCATGCCAGGGCTAAACCATCCTGACCAAAAGAGGAGCCACAAATCCCAGGGCATTCAGTGAACTTCAAAATCATGTAAAAGTAATATATTGAATTAGCTTAGATAGCTAGTGTAGTTTTTTGAAGAAGACTTACTCCATTCTATTCTCAGTGTAAACTTCAAACACCTGCAACCGATTTCACATCTTGAAGTACGTGCTGCAAGGCTGTGAGAAAAAAAAGCTTGTAAAACTAGGCTAAGTGTACAAATCAGGGTTATTTTTTGAGGTGGGGAGAGGCAATCAGGTTTTGCAGGGTGATAGTCAAAGCTGGAGTACGCAGCGTCTCTCAGGCATGAACTCACAAAGATCTTTGGAGAGCACAGGGAGAGCTGTGCTGAGTTTCACTTCTTCGAGCATGCTTCAAGATTGTTGTTGAATGTTGCTGGCTTTGTAAGGGGGCTGGGTTGGTTGTGCTTTAGGCTGTTTCACTCTACTTTTTGTTTCCTGATCATCTGGACTTTAGATTTAAACAATTTTGGCGTGAATTTCAGTAGCAATACTCAATGTTTTCCACCTGGTTTCTGGAACAGTGGCCAGAAATGCCTGCTCTGCAGCAACATTTTTGGTTTTACATTGTCAAGAGTACCTTTTTCTAAGCCAAAAATTACCAACCCACATTTGAGTTGAAACTTGCCACTTTTAGTGGGGAGAGAGAACCCATTTTATTTGTCCTCTGAATGGGAGTAGTAAAAGCAAGATGTGGACTTAGTTAAGGCAAAATATATTTTCATTAGTGAAGACCTATTACTGCCTTACATAGTTTTCTTCACTTTTGTACACTGTTTTTGTCTATCAGCATAAGAGTCCTAAATGATTGAACTCCTCTGATCTCCCCATGCTTGATGTGTAGGAATATGAGCCAGAGTGATGGATAAAACCAGCAGCTGGTCACCTGGGAACAGAGACTCCTGTTTCATCAAGAAATTGCAAGGGCTATACAGAAAGTGATGGACGTGTTCTTCATAACTATGGAAAAACCCCTGAGTGTGTGTCCTCAGAATCACCTTTCTACCTGCGGATTTTCTGTTCTTTCCACGACTAAGAATACTCTGAGGCACATCCGCCTGACTTTGTGTGCACAAGACCATTTAGAGCAGGCGAGGGAGAGCTAATCCCAGCTGAATTTCAGTCACCTTTGCCTTCTGGGATATATAGAATTTCCCTTGAAGTTCGTACAGAGTCTGCGGATGGCACAAAACAGACCCGCTGGCTCCTTTGATACTTTTAAGCCTCTGCTCCATCAATTGTGCAGGCTTTTGGTTTAGTTCCAAGTTCAGTCCCACATTCTGGTTTTGATCTAGAGACCCTGATGTTATTTTGATCTTTTATCTTGCTCTAACTTTGTTTCCCCGTGTTTGTTCCTAGCAGTGAATTTGGTTAGCAGCAAAATGATTATTTCAGGATAAAGGTTGCGGTGACCATGGAAGCGGATTTTTTAGATTCTGGGTCACCTGGATGGTCCAGCAGATGTGGAGCTTAATTTCAGGGAATGCTACAGTATCTTTCCTACCTGAAGCCAAGCACTGAAGTTTGGACCACTTTAGCCTGTGGACGCCAAAAGATGCTGGAGCGAAGGTTTCTGTTTAACAGAGGGAGGGGAAGAACTTAGGGTTTGAGGGGCTTTGTGTGGATTTTCAGAAGAACAAACCTTTTAGCTTGTGGGGGGCAGGAAAAGTGGAAACTGCCGTGTCCTGGGTAGTTCAGTCAGTTGGTAGTTTAATGATAAGAATTTCACAGATGAATTTGTATTTTTGCATAAGTGGTGGTGTGAGAGCAACACAAAAGATACCAAATGTGCCTCTGTTTGCTCAAAGAGTTATTTCCAGATTGCTTTATATTTTTATAGATATGTATGTATATATGCATATATGTATGTATATTTTATACATATATGCATATACATTTTATACATATATACATATACATTTATACATATGTATATTTAATACATATATATAGGTTTATATATCTGTATGTCTAAATATGTAGATATAATCGTGGGGGGACTTGTGCTTGCAGGTAGTTTTAAGGGCAAGTGCTAGTATCTTTCTGAGGTAGACTGAAAGTGTTGGGTTTTATTCTGTACATACATACAGTCAAGGCAAATCCACATTTTTAAAAAGAGGTAGATTCTGAATCCTAGATGAAAGTCATGCTTTTACCTTCTGTGGTGTAAAGGTTTTATTTGGTGTGCTGTGGGAGTGAGGTTTTTTGTTCCTTGCCACAATTTTTGTGTACTGAGTGGCCTTTGTTTCCGTGAAAGAGAAGATTGCATGTGGTGGTCTCACCTAACCCATCTTCTGCTACCCATTTTTTAATTAAGTTCCCAGCTATGTATACACTTTGAGGGTCATGAAAGTCTATAAGGATGACAGGAAGGCAGCACAGTTCCAAGATAATAAAGTCATGTAGCTCTACTAAAGATGAACACGTGAACACTCTCCTTTCTGAGCTAACGGGGCTTTTTCTTGATTTCTCTTTTTACCTATAAAAATACGAAGTTTTAAAAATAATTGAATCCATACACTTTCCTCTCTAAGTTGCCATATATGCACCTAGAAACACAGCACCTGCAGTTGGCAAGTCCTCTGATTTTGCTCTCTCTTCACTTCGGCGTTTGCTTTTTCCTGTTGTTCCTGCCCCTCGGATCTCAGAGATGTTTGCATCAAGGTGTTATCCCTACGCAGGAGTTCCCAGGGTACAGTACTGCTATTGTTAGTGCTGCACTAGAAGCGAAATGCCAAGCTGGGGAAGAAGCGCCGCAAGGACTTGATTGAACTCCCACAGGTCTCCCATTGAAGATTCTCATTATCTTGTACAGACTTTTGTTCATCTGCTGCTGTATTGTAGCCTTAGTGACTGCAGGGTAGAAAGTCAGCAGCTTCGGTTTAAGTGCGTAGCACGTAGATGATTGAATCAAAAATGTCACGCTTATGCATTTGCTATTCAGAAATTTGAAACCTTCATCAATGTCAGGTTTTTATGAGTGAAATAATGAGATAAAATAAAAACAAGAGCAAGGGTCCTTGTTTCCATTCAGATGAAATGGTGAAAATTCTGTTTTTTATCCTAAAGGATGAAACAGTCTTGAAACCACAGTTTGTGCATGTTGCTACATATGAAATAGTACTTCCATTGATACAGACAGCTTTGCTCATGTATGCATTCACTCGGGGGTCATTGGGTTTTTTTAATAATCTAGAGCCTTACATGTCTGTCTTCTGTTAGGCTCTGTCAGGCTTACGCATAAAAACGCAGGCTGAAGTTGCAGCCCAGTGAGATAACACTAGTGATAAACTCCAGAGCTGGAGAAAGGGAGCATCTTCTTTGTAAAAAGACACTTAAGCACATACATATGTGTCATCTACATACATATGTAGATGACAGGTTAGCCATGAGCCAGCAGTGTGCCCTGGTGGCTAAGAGAGCCAATGGGATCCTGGGTTGAATCCGGAGGAGTGTAGCCAGCAGGTCAAAGGAGGTGATCCTCCCCCTCTACTCTGCCCTGGTCAGGCCCCACCTGGAGTATTGTGTCCAGTTCTGGGCTCCTTGGTTTAAAAAGGACAGGGATCTCCTGGAGAGAGTCCAAAGAAGGGCTACGAAGATGATTAAGGGCCTGGAGCATCTCCCCTACGATGATAGGCTGAGTAAGTTGGGACTTTTCAGTCTTGAGAAGAGAAGACTAAGGGGGGACCTAATTAATGTCTATAATTATCTGAAGCAGGGGATGCAGGGGGAATCAGCCAGCCCCTTTTCAGTGGTCTGTGGGGACAGGACAAGGGGCAATGGCTGCAAATTGGAGCACAGGAAGTTCCGCACCAACATGCGGAAGAACTTTTTCACAGTGAGGGTGACAGAGCCCTGGGACAGGCTGCCCAGGGAGGTGGTGGAGTCTCCTTCTCTGGAGGTATTCCAGACCTGTCTGGATGCCTATCTGAGTGGTATGTCCTAGGGAGCTGCTTTGGCAGGGGGGCTGGACCTGATGATCTCTCGAGGTCCCTTCCAACCCCTACAATTCTGTGATTCTATGATATGCATGAGCACATCATAAAATCTGAAGATGCCTACGCAGTACCTGGTGACAGCAGCAGTGTGTTGGGTAAGGTGGGGCTGAGAGCCTGGGCAGCCGTTACCCCTCCCGACACTGCCGGCCTGACCCATGAGCCAGGGGCAAAGCAGGAAGGCTGAGGAAAGATGAACCAGCTTTTTGTGAGCAGACTTGCTGAACGATTGAAGTGTCAGAGGCAAGCAGAGTTTCTGGACAAGAACGTGGTGTTCCTAAAACTGCGTTGGAAGAGTTTTAAAGTAACCGGGGGGTCTTCTGGCAGCTTTCAGTGTACTTTGGGTCAGGCATGCAAAGTTCTCAAGACTCTAAAGATGAGATCTAAATCCTGAAACCTTGTTTCTGCCAAGAATATGATTTTTTTAAAATCTTTGGTTAGATGCTGTACATAGGCGAAAACTGTTTTTAAAAAGCTAACGGGCGTATAACAAAAAATAGTCTTAACTTATAAATATTAGATTAGCGAAACTGCATGAAACTATTCTTTATCCATTTGGTCAGATTTGAATCAATTATATGTATTTTTTATAAAATTATGTCATTTTTTTCTCACCATTAATATGTGTTATTTTCCCTAGAAATCCACCAGTAAAACCACCTCTTCTGTTTTCATTTTTCTGTTTTTCTGTGTACTTATGCACCAGTCAAAGTTTGAATCTGCAAAATTTAATCACTTAGATGGGTGTGGTAGTCTTCATTAGTATTCTAAGCTTAATTTATTTTTATGTAGCTTATTTAAAATTGAGTATGTTCATTATATTTTTGTTTCTTTCTCTCAACATTTAGGTGGAGAACAGACCAAAGTATTATGGAAGAGAGTAAGTATTTTCCCCTTTTAACTATCTGTTGGGTGTATCCAAAAGCTGTTCTTCTTGAACTAAAAAAAAATGAAATTAAGACACAATGGATGCCTGAAAAGTATTTTATTTTACCTTTCACTTCAGCTAAAGTTAAATATATTTCAGGCCTAACAATTAGTTAGTCCAGTACTACTGCTCAAAATCCATGGACTGTGCTGCTTTGTGAGCCTGTGTGTTTATTTTTTCGGGACAAAAATATTGTTTGGGGGGGGAAAAAAACATTGCCTGAAGTATTTCTTCTTTTTATTTTGGTTGTGGTTTAACCTCCCTGTGGTCCTGCAATGGCTTAGAAAGAAGCAGCTTGCCTCTCACCGTCTTTTTGTGTGTGTTTCTATACTTTCACCACCCTACCTGTCCTACAGCATGTGTAAAGGCTGTTCTCCCTGCTAAACTCGTAACCTGCTCTGAAATACCCAGAGGTGTGGGTTTGTTGTGAGGAAAATAGGCGGGCCACTGGAGCGTAATTCCTTTGTGCCTAGCAGTCTTCTTGCCAATAAATAGCTTGAAAGGGGCTGGATCTTGCACTGCTGTGGAAAGGTGGGCAGGTGAATTTGAAAGGAAAAGCCTCTTCAGTAACCACCCAGATCAGATGTTTGGCCTTTGCTAGGGAATCTGCAGAGGCCCTAGCCCTTATTGCTAGCTAAATTACGTAGATACCATGTTCTGTTTCTTCTTGCATCCCAGACACATAATCTGTGTTTAATGTTCCTTTTCTACCATCAAAACCCCTCAAGAGCCAGTAACTTTGCCCCTAATTACTAGAGTTTCATTTTTAAAGTAGTATCTTTGACAACAGGGAATTCGGATTCACTAGAGTACAACAGAGCTGAAGACAGTACCTACCTGAGTAACCCACTACACTTCCTCAGGGAGGGTTTTACACAGGACGTGTAAAACCATTACAGCAATCTACAATCCAGAAGCCTGCCTGGCTGTTGACATACTCTGAGTTTGTGGAAAAGCAGGGCTGGCAGGAACTGTAAGAAGTCACATCAGTGAACTGTCCCAAGAAAGATACCATTAGTTATTATCACTTGGAATGATTTCAGGATCACTGGGGACAGTCCTATAAAAGCACTTGACTCAGTGCTCAGTAGTGCTTGGAAAGAGAAATGAATTTCTAGGCAAAGAAACAGAAAATATTACTATATATGATATTACTGTATAAATCCATGATGTAGCTTTATTTTAAATAGTGCGTGTAGTCCAAGTCCCTTTCTTCCCCACCCTCCTCCCTCTCTTTTGGAAAGGTTATAGAAGAAATGGAAGGAACAGCAAAATGCAAGAACAGGACAGTAAAAGGCTGCAGCTGCTACCATTTGAGGAAAATGATCAGGTCTTCCTCTGTGGATGTCCGAGACAGGGATGTGCACAACACCCCTCTCAGGTTCATTCCCATGGGGTACTGCAGAGGCCCAAGGGGTTTACAAGTGAGATTCTCTGATTCTTGAGGGGTAAAGTCACAGCTGATGGGACAGAACTTCTGGCTAAACCAGTGATGGGTGGACAGGGATGTGAAGTGAAAGAAATACGTCACCACTCCCTGATCTCTTTCCGTAAGCATTCACTGTCAGCTGCTATCAGAGGCAGGTGTCTGAGTTCAGGGCTGTGTACAAGCTGGTTTTATGCCTTTGTAAAGATGTACCAAAAACATCCATAAGAAAGTTTGGATTACCAAGTCCTTACAACCCATGGGTGCCCCAAGTATCCCATCCCAGCGGTTTCTTAAATTCATCACCAGAAGAGCTTTCTTCCTAATATCCAAGTTAAAGCCTGCTGTATTTTATAATGAGCCTCTGGTGACAAATGGCCTATCGTCATTCCTAACTAGAGTTAGGAATTGCCATGAGTTTACTGGTAAAGATATGCCTACATTATGTAATCTAGGGATGTTTGTTTTAATTTGGCAGTAAATGATTATGTCCCCACCAGTACAGACAGAAAGTGTGAATCAATGTACAATATTTTGAATAGAAGGTAACTCTGTAAAGATCACCTACTATTTCCAAGACATAGTTCTTGTGAAAAAACAATGTAAAGAGAACGGAGTGACAATTGCATTTACGTCCGATGTGGTTTTCTTCTCTTTCACTACCAAGCCAGAGGCAGTGTTAGAAATGTGCCACTTCATATGTGTTGTCAGAAAAGAAAAAATGCTGAAGGCCAGGACATTTTAATGCCTTTTTTCCAGACAGCAGCAAAAATAGAAACTTTCAAAACCTCTGAGGAGACCCTTGGAGGTAAAGACTGCATTTGTGCTTATGGAGAGATCACCGCTAAATATTAATTATTATAAGGTTAATTATAATAAGGGCTTCCTTTTTTCTTAGAACAGTGATAACAGAAGAATGGGAGAAGTATTGCTTTCTTTCCAAAGCTGAATGAGCAACTCACTGAAATACAGAAAAAAGTATTTTTCACAAGGCTACGCTGTGTCTTCTACTGTAGTATACACAGAATGCAGTGTAGAATAATTGTTGCTCTTTTTTGTCTCAGTTTCCCTTACAAATTTGAAGAAGCAATGTTAATATAAAATACAGCAAACATAGTAAGAATGACCTCTCATTTTAATTTGAAGTCATCTCCATTTAAAAAAGTGCCTTTATGCCTGGTTTCCAATTCTGTCATGAGGTCTCTAGACAGAATCACTAGGGTTTTTATTATATTTCACAGAATTGGCCAATCTGAGTTCTAGTTGGGGTTTAGCCCTTCTGATTTTCTCTCTACATGATCTTCTCTACACGATCTTACTAGTCTTCCCGAGACACTTGGCCCTTCTTCCAAAGCTCATAAGCTTTCCTTTTTTTTCTCATGTCCACCCAGATCTCTCTGCTCAGCCAATCTGGTTTACAGGAAACATGCAAGAGGGACACAGACTGCTAGAGGAGAAAAGAAGTGGAAAAAAAGGGGGCATTTACAGGAAAAAAAGTCTTAGGGTGCGTTTGAAGTGTCATTCCAGTTTATACTGACTGGAACTGCATATATGGTGTAATTTTTGCTTTGTCTCTCTGCGGGACTTGCCCAGGCTTGAAGACTGCCCAGCCACTTCTAGGTGCTTGGACGCTGTCCTGATGGCTTAGACCACGATGCTTTACAGTGCAGAAGTTTTCAAATGTTTCTGGGGTGGAGGGAAAGGTGTTTCTGATCAGTTTGTTCTGTAACTCACTGAAATATCTCCCCGTAGGTTTCACGGGATCATTTCCCGGGAGCAAGCAGATGAAATACTTGCTGGCGTAGAAGGAGCATATATTCTTAGAGAAAGCCAGCGGCAACCTGGCTGCTACACTCTTGCTCTCAGGTAAATGCTGTTTTAATAGAGGCTTATTGTGCAAATGTAAATGTGCTTAACAGAAAAGATTATGTCAGTCTCTTTTGAGTCAAGTCTGTGTCCACCGTTACTTAAACCACTTCACATTGTCAGAGTGATTTTACACCGTCTTGTCAACAGTTTGATCATCACAGGACTAGAGCAATTCAGTCAGTCCCTCAGCACTTGACTAGGGAAGCAGACTGTGCCCTTTTTCAAAATTTTTTCTACCTAGAGTGTTGCAGAGGTGGAGTTTCTCCTTGAAAACTGTGTAAGAGCTGTAAGGCAGCACAGAACTAGGAAGTGTCCCAGCAGAGGACACAGCCAGGTTGTCCTCTGAGCTCAGTGATGTGTTTGACACAAACACCAGCAACCGTGGGCAATAATAATCATGGATAAACATGGAAAATCATGAGGTCCAGTGGCTGAACCAGCTGTCAAAGGCAGCATACCGGACTTCCAGATTTTTTCCCTAACTGGAATTCAAGCTTGCTGTACAAATACAGAGTGAATAGAAGATTCAGTGGAGACCAAGCAGCAACCTCACTGCCCCTCACAGCTGCATTTCCCTGAAAATACGGCTGCTCCTGGCTTAGCTGTGCCATTCAAAACCTGCCCACGCAACAGTCTTAAAGCTGCTGTGGGTTAGCAGCAAGAGGACGAGGTATTCTATGGGGTTTTGACAAAACAAAATCCGTGGCAATATTTTACAATGTTTATAGCATTATTACTCCTGTGGGATATACACAAACTAAAAGTCAGCATTTTTACCCTTCTGCTGGCAAGCCAGAAGGAAAAGTCTTTTAAGGAGTTATCCAGAGTAGTTATGATACAGTGCTGAAATCATCCTCAGAATTCATATTGATGTGCAGATGGTAGAGCTGGAAAAGATGGTGACTCATGCCGACTAAAAAGTGGTATAAATTAAAAGCAACTTTTGTCAGCTGAAAAAGAACAAACGTAGTTTTTTAGGGTTTTGGAGAGAGATTTCAAAACAAAGAATCAAAAGAACTACTAAAGGATAAGGATTATGGCAAAGTGCCTGTTGTTTTGACACAACAGAATGATTTCTAAATCCATCTGGGTAATTATTTGTAAAATCAAATCCTGAATTTTATTATAAATTGGGAATTCATATGAAAAAATGTGGGCAAAAAAAATAAGAGGCTTAAACTGTTGGGTTTGAATGCCCAACAAACTGTGCAGAAACGTGCGCATTTGATGCAATATAAGGACCATGTTACCCAATGTTGTTTCTTTGAATACTTTAATCAAGAGTGGGATTTCAACCTCAGTGTTATGAACTGAGTGTGTTACTACAGCACTTTGCTTTTTAAAACACTTAAAAAAAACACAAACCCACAGATTACACATGCCATAAACAGGGCCAGAGTTATCCCATTGAACTCTGGGTGTTTAATTAGGTCCCTGAATTAGGAGCTCAGTCTCCCTGGCTTCCTGCCAGAGGATGCTCAGATCCTTAGGGTTTTAATTACTTGCTAGAGATGCCCATCTCTCTTCACTGACTTTAAATATGCTGATGGTGGTTAAGCATCTGCTTTCTGCACCTCAGAAATTTTGGGGGGAATGGAAGAGCCCTTAATGCGGTTAGGCATCCCGGTATAAGGTCTCGTCAATGCAGACATGCATTTCTGAGTGCTGCGGTAGCCCAGTTAGGATTTAGATTAAAACCATGTACATGTGGATGACACAGCTTGTTACAGAGAACTGGCCTCAGTTCTGTAGCCCAGACCCATTGATAGAGTTCGGTTTGGGCTTGAACTTGGGTCAGTCTCTCCACAGAGATCCAGTCACAGCCATGTGCATATTCCAGATGTAATCTAGATAACTAGACTTGTCAGTGAAATTCCCTCCTGCGTGTTTTGCCAGTGTCAATTCTCTCTCACACACTCTCCCCTCTCTTTTCTTCTCTCCCTGCTTTTTTGTTTCTGCTATTTGCAGATTTGGTAATCAGACATTAAACTACAGATTGTTCTATGATGGGAAGCACTTTGTCGGGGAGAAAAGATTCGAATCAATCCATGATCTGGTTACAGATGGCTTGATAACTCTGTATATAGAAACAAAGGCTTCTGAGTACATTTCCAAAATGACAACAAACCCAATCTATGAGCACATTGGATATGCCACTTTGCTGAGAGAAAAAGTGTCCCGAAGGCTGAGCAGAACAAAAAATGAATCAAGAAAAGCAAGTGTCACGAGTGAAGAAAATACCCCTGTTGAAAAGGTAAGTACTCAGTTTTAAAATGTTGCAATCAATACCAGTCTTTCTGTCAGATCTAAGAGAAAAAGTATTTTGTCTAGAGAACATTTTCTATTTTTCTATACTTGACTATGTATTACTATTCCACTGAAAAGTTTATATCCTGTTAATGTGATCTTGGCTCCAAACTAATGTTGCCTGGAGCTTACGATGAAAGGTTTGTAAGTACTGAATGCACATTTTCACTGTGTAAATATATATATTATATAACTGTTTTTTAAAATATATATATATATAAATACTGGCTAACTAAGGAACTGCTTCTAAAATCGTTCAGAAGTTATATTTCTTTGTCCATGTATACTCAAGCATATTCCTCAGTAGGATTATGAAACTGGTTCCCGTTGACACTTCACCACAGCTCAAGTTTGTTATCCTTCCATTCACAGTGCAAAGCTCCTCTGTTCTGCCAAGTCTTTGGTGGATGGGTCTCAGTTTGGGATATGGCATGTTTTCTTCCCTGTCTTCTCATGGGTCTGAAGTTGGGATAGTGTGGTTTTGCCTCCCTTTCTTCTCGTTCTTATTTGAAGTGGACTTCCTTTGATCTCCTCCTCTCATGCACCCGTATCCCATAGCATTGTATGGACAAGGACTTATTTACATGATGATAATTAGAGAATTTCAGGCAGTAAGCAGCCATCTGAAGATGTAAAATTAGTAACTCTTTTACATATGAGAAACAGTCTTGTAAGCACTGACATGTGGATATTTTCATCTCCCAGGTGGTAAGGCAGCAAGAACTGTCAAACAAAACTTTTTTTGGAGTCCAGTGTTTGTGCTGAATTGACTTACTGCCATGTGTAAGCGAACTTCTGCAGTGTGACTGATGATTTTAGTGTTCAGTGTGCTGGCTAGCTAATTGGGAACTAGAGCTGGTTTGTGTTGGAGAAGCTGGGAGTGAATTTGCTGTCATATAGTAATATTGAGCAAGAAAAGTAATCCCTTTTTTGTGTGTGTATACTCATCACTCTAGGACATTTCTTGTATAGTTAGGGTTCCCATATCTGCAATGGCTGATTATATACTGGTTTGGATTTCTCAGTAGTAATAATTGATCGAGTAACTGACGTGATCACAGAATCACAGATTCACAGAATGTTAGGAATTAGAAGGGACCTCGAAAGATCCAGCCCCCCTGCCAGAGCAGGATCACCTAGACTAAATCACACAGGAACACATCCAGGCAGGTTTGGAATGTCTCCAGAGAAGGAGACCCCACAGCCTCTCTGGGCAGCCTGTTCCAGTGCTAAATGTACTGATGTGTAAACATGTTCATCCTCTGAAACAAATTAAATCCATTTACAATGGCATTTTTTAGGGAAGGCACGCTGCCACAGGGAAGTCCTTTGGAGAAGAGCACAGCAACAAGAAGTCCTCCATTCAAGTTTTATTTCAAAACTGATGGCAATGGGGTTTAGATTCAATTGTATGGTATTGTGATACACAAGAGATGGGTTTCATGCTCGTTCAGTTCATTCCTGTGACTGGACACTGGTTGGCTGTGAATGCTATGAATAGGAACCAGAATGTGAATTTTAACTTTGAGACACAGTGAGAAGTAAATGTAGTGCAGTGTGACAGATTTTTTTGTTTAGGCCTAAGTCAGAGCAGTCAGGGAATAACAGTGAATAGTCCAGAGGATGGATGTTCTAGGAAAGTTTCTGTTGTATTGAGAAGATAGTGGACCATCTTTGGGATGACTGTAAATACTGTTGCAGGACGGTAGTGTAATAAAAGCACTGTGACAGTTGAAAATCATGCTACATTCTCTAGGAAATCTGAATATTTTTTGTAGAAGGTAAAACACAGTTTCAAAATTGTGTTCAGTTTTACTGACTTGCAGTTGAGGAGTTCTAGTGCCACACCTTTCCTAACAGTGTGTTTTCTGTTGTGCTTGGGCTTAGATGTTGTTTTTCATGCTGGAAAGTTTTGAGTAAGTACTATAAAACCTCTTTTGGACCAACAGAAGGCAGACTGTTGCTGAAGGGGCCCCTGTCCTCTGTCCTACACCACCACATTTTTGCTGGTTTAAAGTTTTATGCAGCTACACAGTAGGTGACAGTAGAAAGCAGCTCCAGATTAAAACTCAGCCAGAACAAATGGGACTTTTTCAGCCAGATCCGCTGCCTGATACACGTCATATAGATGGAAATGGAGCACAAAGGAGAGGGCAAGACTTTCTTCTGGTGACATCTCAGAAAGTGATGATATGGGCTTAAGAGCCTAGAGCTGCACCCTTAGCTCCAGATAGTTGTGCCTGAAAACGTTTGGACTTGGTATAACTTGCTGTCGATCCTGAAAATAACGTCTCTGGGCCTCATAAGTGATTGGATTAAGTCTTCTTTTGTATTGCAGCTGATTAAAATGAAAGGGTTTAGAGTATTATTTACCTCTGAGGTGGTTCATGACATAAAAAGGCAGTACCGTGGGTCCTTACCCTACAAGGACTGGTGCTCATCTATATTCCCCGACATGCAGGCCATAGTAGCCCGCAAGACTGGGCTGTGTGGCTGCGTTGTCGTGTAAAATTAGCTGGCTTCAGCTAAGCCCTTACATTGTTGGCAAACCTCTCTGCCTTCCTCCCACAGAGGGGAAGCAGCAGAAGGAGGAATAGCAGCTGTTTCTAACATATTTTTCTTGCCAGGAGGAGTAGGAGCAATCACAGCTACAAGAGGAGCAGGGCTATATAGACAAGGTGATCTGCTCACAGGCTGAAGACCTGCAGTAGTACTGGAGTTGCTGTTGATGATTAGGACTCCCAGTGGGCTTTTCTTTCTGTTACCAGTAGTTTTCCACCATCTCATGCAAATCCATGTGAAAAAAGATTACATTAGCAACTGAAAGAAATTTACAGAAGTCTATATGGGGAGGCCTACCATGGTTGCTTTTGCATCATGTATGCCTGGGAGAAGCTGATGAGAAGTTTGGACAGTGGGCAAAGGCTCAGGGGCCATCATGCCCATTTCTTCCTCACAGTAACCTCAGAGAGAGCCTGAGCTGGACTTTGGAATAAACCAGTGAAATACTGAGCATTTGTCAGTCATAGCACATAGGGACAGAGGAGGATAAATGGAATTACTTGTTTGGTTTTATATAAACTTTAGAAGTCCTCTAAAATATAAAAATAATAAGGGGAAGCAGTAGTTCTATCAGGTGTTTGGCTTGAGGCTGTCATGTGTTGTACAGCCTTTTAGACGAAGGCCATGGTTTGCCCACAAATCAAAGCCTTCACCCAGTTCAATTACTCCAATAAATTTCAGACTGATAGAAATGAGTGAATGAATATTGAAGCATGACATTTATCCTGCAACGTAAATTCTTTGCTATGTGTGAAAAATCATCAGGTTTTGTGTAAGGTGTGTGTTTTCTCTGAACAACTGAACAGGTAATTTTTTAATTTTTTTTTTTCTTTTATAATTGATCTGGTTTATTTGAAAGTAGTGTCTGGTGTACTTTGAATGTTTCAGAAATTATGGTTCGGGGGGGTAAGCCATACATCCAGGACAGAAACTTCCATTATTTCTCAGGAGGAACATGAGAATTCAGAATTCAGTGCTCTGAGGTTAAGCATCAGTACTCCTCTTGCAGATTAAGCTTTTCATGAGTGAGATTTTGTTTTATACTGAAACCAATTCCAAAGTGTGAAAGTGCAGCTGAAGGCATTTGTCTCCTTAGCAGGTTTGTTAACACCATCTGGGGAGTCTGATCATTCTGTCACCTCCCACATTGACAGTGGAGATTATTCAATGTCTCAGTCACTCCAGCACTGCTGCTTCCCGTGGGGTCGGTTGATGGAAGGGGGCCACCGAGGCACGGGCTGGCGGGAGGAGCTAGCATTTGGATGAAATGGCTTGGTACTGCCTGGGGTACCTGTCTGTTTCCATAACGATAATTTCTTCAAGGTTATAATTAGTGGAGTCATGCCCATTCCAGAAAGGGGGTGTGATACACCGGATGGATTAAGCTGTTGTTTATTGTTCATGCTTTTTTATCCAACATTTTTTATAGCAGGCCTTAGAAAACATTTATGCTTTAAAGCACTTCAAGCTTTTATCCAAAAAGTTACTTCTGTCTAGCTTTAAAGAGGTGCTAGGTTTGTAGACACAGATTCCAAGCTTTCGTCCATATAGTTTAACAGGTCTTTAATTTGAAAGGAGCTGCAGTGATTTTGAGGAATGAAGTGCTGAGGGAGAGGAGCACATTTCAAATACTTTCTAACAGTGCAGGCAATTGTCATTTTAATGGGATCCTACTTCAGAAAGGATTTTCAGCAGAGAATTAGACTTCTGTGTAAAGAAAACTTGAAGATTGTATGTTGTCTGTTTAGGGTTGTGATTTAAACTTGCACAAGTTGTGGTCACCTGCTTTGTGTTTGCTTATGGGATGCTGTACTTGGGGCAAATGAACGTATACTAGAAGATGTAGGGCAGATAAGTACCTGGTACTGGTACGTGCTATGATTAATGATCAGTAATTCATATTGCTGCTGAATGTAGGAGAGATATAACTTGCTGGAAGCAATTAAACTTCACATGTAGGAGAGAGAAAATTGCAGTAGTCTGTCAGTAAAATATGTAGTTCTGAAACGTTTATCGCTATCACATATCATGTTATCCTGCAACTGCTGCCTTTAATGCGTCAGTAGTCCTTGTGTTCTAGTCTAGGAGAACAAAAATTCCTTTCTAATCCTGTATTAGCAAGTGTGATTTGGGAAAATACATTCAAAGAATTGAAATGTTGGCAGTAAATGCAAGCTGGAGTTTTGTGAATGTTTCAAGGAGGTAAAAGCTCTTATGGTTGCTGATGAGCGGCCATCCTGGTTCCTTGCTCTTGCACATTCATTCTCAGTCCTGTGATGTGCCCTGTACACTGCCAAAGCCACCCCGTGCCTTGGGTAGGAGCTGGACACTGTGACACAGTTTTTTTGGCTACGCTGGCCTTACGCAGGAGCAGCTCCTCGGTTTGGGTTGCCTTATTGTTTCTTGAATATTCATGTGAGCACAGGGGACACGATGAGAATGGCGGGCTGGAGTTAAAGACAAACTTTGGCAGTGGTTGAGCTTAAAGGATTTACAGAAAGACTGATCTGAGCCTATGGGACAGAGGACAAAGTGTTGGTAAACACAGTGAAGATGAAGGAAGGTTTAGTCAGTGCCAGGTCTCCGCTTACTCAGATTCTGGCAAAGCTCCCATCAGCTTCTCTCCAAGGAGGATCTGGCTCGGTCAGTTCAAACATACCAAGTTGTATATGAAATATGAGTTTGTTTGGAGCCTGGGCTGGAGAGCTTGTTCGGCTTTGGTAGTACACGCCAGGAGCAGCAAGAGGCATTTAACGACAATGATCTGTACTGAAGAGTGTGGCATTTTGAGCTAAACTAAAAAGCGAGCCGTACGTGGAGGCTTCACTTAACAGCAGGACAGTGCAGAAAACAGTGTATTGCTGCTTGACATGGTAACCTCTCTATCTGTTTGGCTGGAACTCATTACCAGGCATTTAAGTGCAAATGACAGAGCCCACAGTTAATACCATAGCTAGAACTAAAGAGCTGAAGCGATAAGCATATTACGCGGTCTGGAAGGTTGTAGATTTCCTCTAGCAGAAAATCCCACGCAAATAATAGACAGATAAGAAAGCTATTCCTGTTAAGGCAAAGGTGACAGAAAAGGAAGAATAACTTTGCTAGAAGTACTAGTTGGTATTACTGTCCTCATTAGTCATGCTGGTCACACACAGTTTCCCACAGAAGAAAATGCAGGGCTTCCAGGAAAGACTGTTTTCTAACATCCCTTAATTGGAGATGTAATCTGGTTATGGAACTAAATTTTTTAGGGCACTGCAGTTTTCCTTACATCAAAACTGCATGGGAGACAGCCAATTTTATGAGAACCTCTGGTTTGTTTCAATTTTTATAACTATTCATGCTTCTGCATTGTTATTCACACCACATCCCTTTCTGAAGGCCTTTCAGCCTCATCCTACCACTCCATTTTTGTCTCTCCATTGAATTTTCTACAGGTGCTGCTGTTAGCCAACGATAAAGAAATCCTTTAGGTCTTTCATTTATTCATTATTCTTATTCTGCAGCTCCTCTAACCCTCTAATGATCCTATTACAGGTTGCTAGCTAGTGTTTAACTCTCCGCTGGGATGTCTGTCCAGATGTTGAGCATGTCCTTCCACACGAGGGCTGCAGGGTACTGTGCTGTCCTAGCTGCGGATCATCAGGTGAAGAGCATAGTGAGCACAGGCATCTGCTTCTGCAGACTCTGGGCTGGAATTGCACTGGTACTTTCATCTGCTGCCTTTTACATTGCCTTCAGCTCCCTGGTTTTCTGCAACATGCATGGTCAGAACAAATGAAAATTTGTCCTACAGGGACATCAACAACCCACCACTTTCTTTTATTAGGGGTTATGCTTTCACACCCATATGCATATCCACAGAGTTCACAAGGGACTCCTACCCCCCACCAGCTGATTTTCAGATTTCAGAGGCTCAGACACCACACTGAGAAGCAGAAACATAAAGCCTGTACATGAAGGTGGCCTCATCTGCAGATTTTACTAATACACACAGTGTTAAAAGGTGTGCAGCATTTTTGCTGCTAGAAGCAACAAATTTACACATCAAAATTACTTCGGGAACAATTAATTCCTCTCATCAGTTACTCAGGCTTGTCCTGCAAGAGTAGTATTCTACACACAGGTTACCACATGTACGTACTTAATTGTAACACACCCTGACATGAGTACTTATCTGCATACCTGACTGTCTTCTTTAAATAACTGTTAGCAATTCATACTGATTTAATCCAGAACACTCTTTGGTATTATACCACAGTGAAGAGGAGTTTATATGTGTACAGTAGATCTACCAATATATGTATTTTAGTAAGCAGTTTTATATTGTGAGTGGCAGATACCATCTTACTGAAAATATAGCTGGCTGATCATTTTCTTTTGCCTTTCAGTGTTGGCATTCTTTTGTATTATCCAGCTGTGTCTCTTTACAACTTATTTTTTGTTTAAAGCATCATAAATATGAAATAGGCAATACATAAGAAATAGAAATAAGAAAGCTACCGAAGTGAAATCATGGAAAGTACCTTTTTCAGTTCCTTCCCTCTGGCTGTCTATGTTTATGCAGAGAAAAAGGGATGCTGCTTTGTAGCTGACTGTGGCATTCCTAGCTCATGCCTAATGTTTTCCCTGATTAGGCAAGGATTTTTGAGAGGAATAATTCAGGCTCATTTTAACAGTAATGGAAATTGAGGGAATCAAGAGAAAGAGGGGTTCCACTGCCAAGTATTTGCTTGCATTGCTTCCCTGAGCTGTTAACATCTCTGCAGGTTCCTGGTTTATGTTACATTATTACCATCAGCTTGGGATTCATGACTTTTGCCTTAAGCAGAATAAGTGATACGATTATGCCTGAAAAGAGCTCATAAGTTGGAAACAGCACTGATTTACACTAGTGACATGATTGTAGATCCAGGCCTGGAGGTTGGTGGCCTTACCTGTGGCAGGGGGGTTGGAACTCTGTGATCCTTGGGGTCCCTTCCAACCCAGACCATTCTATAATTCTATGATTCTATGATGCATCAGATACGATCAGATACAAATGCTACTGAAATGAATGGGTTGACCCCCAAAGATTTCACTGGGTTTTGTGGTTCAGGGCACAGCTAAGCCTATGGAGCAGAGGTGAATATGAAGTTTTGCTACCATGAAATGTTTCCCAATTCAGTCTTTTAGAAAGGTAGCCAAATGGAAGCACTGTGAAAACTTCATACCTGAATACCACAACTATAGATTGAAATTTTCTGAAATCATAATGTCAGATTAGTACTAAAAGTGATTAATTAGGTACACCAGAAGTGGTTATAGTAGTCTTAAAGCAAATGCCACTTGGTTCTTCAAGTATAGTACTGTATCTGCAGCTAGGCTCTGTTGAATACATAAACTAATCTTTTCCTCTTGGGTATTTTCCTGTGATGAGCATATTAATAATTCTAATATAACTAAATGTTTATTGCATAAAACCCATGCTTAGTTAGAGGTATTAAAAATATTTGAGGGGTTTTTTTTCTTGGCTTTTCTACTCTTTACATAGTTTGATGGTATTAAACTAGTATAAACAAACTTCCATAGGGATTGGGATGAAGCCTTCAGCATAAACATTTCATTTGTCTAGTCACTGGAAAATGAAAAGCCATTTTTTAAATAAAAATCTATACTTGATTATTTCACGTGAATCTTGACGCTCTGTGTAGGAATAGGCAGCATACTTTTACAAGCTCCTCTAAACTGCCATGTTTCAATCTGGGAAGACAAGTGTTCAACTTCTTAAGAATAGAGAGATTAATTTCTCTTGGTGGAGGACTTGGAAGTGTCAAAAAGGAAGTGATAAAATAGTGATTAATATTTATCCTTTGTATTTCGTTTAGAAAATAACTGGGTTTAGTGATGTGCTTGTTTAGGTCATATGCTTGCTTGGCTAATTAGAAGCAAAAAATAACCTGTCCTCTAGTGCTCATGCTGGAAATGCATCATCTTCATAGGATAGGCCTGAAATACAGTGATGAATATAGCAGGTTAGCTAGAGAACAGTGAAATGCTGAGATGGAGTGCTTGAGGGGGTGACAAAATCTCCCTTGTCATAAGGCATAAAAACACATTAGGAGACATTTGGGAGAAATGGCACAGGTAGCACTGATACCTGAGGCAGACGGGAGAGAAACCTCCTTAAGTGCCTATTTCTCTTTGGTTTTCTATGCCTGAAAATATATTATTTAGACTCTGACTCATGCTGTCTAGATGAAGAAGTCTTACCACTATAGCTAAGGTGCAGTGATTTGATTCCTCCCCTTGGGAGGACAGTACATTCCAGCCTAGGGAAGAGTAGTCTCTAGTGAGACCTTACAGCAGCTTTCCTGTACTTAAGGGGGACCTATAGGAAATATGGGAAGGGACTCTAGTGATAGGACATGGGGTAATGGGTTTAAACTAAAAGAGGGTAGATTTAGATGAGATATTAGGAAGAAATTTTTCTCCATGAGGGTGGTGAGGCCCTGGCACAGGTTGCCCAGAGAAGCTGTGGCTGCCCCCTCCCTGGCAGTGTTCAGGGCCAGGTTGGATGGGGCTTTGGGCAGCCTGGTCCAGTGGAGGGTGTCCTTTCCCATGGCAGGGGGCTTAGAACTTAGTCCCTTCCAACCCAAACCATTCTGTGATTATGTGATTCAATTCTGAGTCATCACTTCAGTAGTGAGAAATTGACTGCAGCCATGGTCCTAATGTCCAGGGCTTCTATGAAATGCTCAATGCTAGCCAAGATATGCAAAACTCTGCCTTTTCTGTATCCTGCGTGCTCTGCAAGCCTTCTGCCAAGGAATGACTTGGCTGGCTCTCTCTGGCCCTACACGCCGACTGGCACTTGTCCCATCTTGCTCTAGATATTATCCTTTCTGAGCAGAAATGTCACATCCACTTTCTCCATACAGAGAAGATGCAGAAGGTCTCACCCCTGAGATGTGTGGGCACTCAGTTGAAGTCAGGTGCAGAGTCCAAGCACATGTCCTCTATTTGATCTGGGCCCTTGCCACAGACAGCCAGCTCAGCAGCCTGCACCCTCACCCAGCAGTTGGGATACTGGGAATCCAAGTGCTGGGGTCTCCTCCCGTCACCTCTGGGCAGGATCAGCACGTACCAGTCAGCCACAGTCTCAGGCGCAGGGCTAGCAGAGCTCCCTGGAGCTGCCAGGCAGGAGAGGGCAGCAGGAGCCCAGGCAGGATGACAGCTAGTAATGGCCACGGTGCAGCACATGCAGTTGACAGCGTTCTCAGCTGAGGCTTGACTGCAAAGGTCAGGATCCGGTGCTTTTTATAACCGCTGATATTTGGAAAAGAGGACGCTGTGGTGTGAAAAGTAGAAGTTGTAACAAAGGGCCCTTTCTTGTCATGTATTCGCAGCCCCGGAGAACAGTGGGACTGCGCACGGTCGTCAGCATGGGTTATACAGAATGAATACTGCCAGTTAGACTTGATTGCCTTTTTGATAAATTTACAAAAGTACTGAATGAAAAGAATGCAGCAGATGCAGAATAATTGGATTTTTAGCAAAGTAGTACAATGTCTCATGAAATCATACTCTTGACATTAATTCAAATTGGTTGGCTCATGAACACAGTCACACAGACCAAAAATAGGTAGAGGAATTTCAAGTAAAGAATAAAGATAGGCAGCAGCTTGATAAGCTGGGGAAAGGCAGCTGATGAAGTACTGCAGGGACAGGAGTTTCATCTGAGATTTTTTATTGATCTGGAAAAAGTGCAAACAAGACATAACCAAAAACTCAGGATGGTTTGTGCTGTGATATAACTCAGTATAGGAATTTAATCCCCAGAGGCATAATGAGTGTCCGTGACAGAAACAGCAAGAGAATCTCAATTAGAAAATGTAAAGACAATTTTCATATTTTGAGCACGTGAAAAGGGGCCAAGCCACATACGTACCTGGAGTATCTCTTCTGCTGAGAGCAAGAGAGTTGCTTGCATTTAAGCTGAGTGCATCACTGTTATGCAGGGGCTAGAGGTGAGGAAGGAGGACATTGCCATAGCTTCCAGAGGAATTATGTTTCCACTGCTTGACAAGAGAAATAGTTGTTGCACTTTGACAGCCTCTTTCCCTGATTTTCTGCTGGTACATCCACCCATCTAGACAATACCTCTTGCTGTGGTAACTCGCTGTCCCCTTTTGTCAGTTGGTAAGATGAGACCTGGCTTCTGGTTCTCAAAATGATTGTGCCAAGTTCTTGAAGAGGGAGATGTGGAAAGCCCTGCTTCTTTCTTTTATGCCTTCGTGCTGAACCAGGTGCCCTGTGGCTGGTGGTATTAGTGACCTTTTCCAAAGTCTTTCAGGCATCTTTGGGATCTTGATAGCAGCGGTGATGACCCCTCAATCAGTTCTCGGTGCCTCCTGGCAGTCTCGGGGTTTGGCTCCTCAAATGAGAAAGCTGGGCTGGAATTGTAGCCTGGCCTTTTGGCAGAGTTCATCAGGAACTAAACAATCCCTAAGGAAAAAGATGCTTCTTCAGTGAGAAAAATGAAGTCTGGGGTTTTTTATGGGGTGGCAGGGGTGAAGGTGGACAAGGCTCCAGATACTTCTGCCAGACTCTGTACCACCTAAACTTGCAGGGAACAGCTTTGAAGGAATTATGATTTATGAATGAAATTGTCCCAATTAAACACTAGGTGGCATATTTACTTAAGAGTTTCCAGGGACTCTATTGTGGCATCTTAATGCTGCTGACACCCATTTGTGTTTGTGCGATGAGTGTAGTTTCATGGGACCATGACCACCTGAGGCCTTTTTTTAATAACTTTTCATTCATCTCATCCTTAAAAAACTTGACAGAAAGACAACATTGCTTACTTCAGCCTTAAAGCTATTCTTTAGCTTTAAAATCTCTTCTACACTAATGCATAGATTATTAAATGCAATGCAGTAAGGAATAGGTGTACACGGCAATGGCCCTACAGAAGGTCCAGTCTCAAAGGAATTGTGTAAACAGTGAGAGGGGTTAATACACAAAGACATAGTATGATTTACTTACTTTACTTGTCTGAAAGGCTGAGTGTAGGAATATATATTCCATTTTAAAAGATGAAGGAAACCTAATGTTTTGCCTTACATGGATGAAAAGCACGGCTTTTGATTTCAGAACTAGTATTTTAAGGTAATAGCATCCAGTCGTTTGGGCAGAATACTCAAAGGCAGAAAATAGGCCTTTCCTCTGTGTCTGTGTGACACACAAGTCAGGCAGGCTGCCGTTTGCCATTTGCTGCTGCTTCTCCCTCAGTGAAAGAATGACTACACCTGGCTTACAGAAATGCCTTTTCACACGCTGCATCCTTGAGAAAACACAGCGCTGCAGCCGTCTCCAGGCCAGACCACTTTGCCTCTGCTAAAAAAAAACCCCACCATATTTAGTCTGTAAATTCTGAATTCTTCCTATGGATATTTTAAGAAGACAGATAGATATTTTGGACTAACTGCAGGTACCATGATGATAAACTTCCCTAGTGCCGGAGATGCCCATAGCGCTGGTTGCACAGGTTGTTGCAGCTCCCCCTGGAAGGGAGTTACAGGTCACTTACCCATGTCCATTACCCCTCTGCTGTAACTTGTGTACAGACCTCTGAGTCGACAGAATTGGTTGTAGCTGTTTAGTGTGAGCTCTTACAATCAATGCAGGATGTGTAAAAAGGGAGATAACTATGTAGGTCTGAACTGGGGTGTATTTATTATGCCAGTGCTGAGGAGTGCTGTGGAAAACAGATGTTGCTACAAGAACACTATTTTGGGATAAACACTTTCCTTACCTGACACTAGCTGAGCCTCTTCAAGGGGAAAAGTCCCATCTCCTTGCCTTTTCCACACACAAGAAGCAGGCTGTAGCTATTCCACTGTCTGATGCAAGGGGATGTGGTAGGGCAAAACCTGAACATCTTACAGCTTGCCATAGGACATCACAAATGTTTCCAGAGCATCTGTGCTCTGCCATCAGGAGAATCTGGTCAGGTTCACACCACAGGGATGAATTTATGCCAATTTTCATTTTCAGTAGTATCTTTTGAGACCCTTACTCTATAATTTTATTTAATGCCTGTTGTACTTCCAACTCTCAGGAAAATACTAGTAGACCAGCATGTAATTTAGACAGTGAACTGAGGCCTGCTGCACTCCATGGTGGGATCCCTAGCCACTGCTGGGCTGCTTTCACAAAGCTGTGTTTTACAGTGTTAAGTACATAGACAGATACCTGGGCAACTTCTGCAAATAAATTATCTCTATTTATTCATATATTTTAGGAAGTAGAGGAAAAATAATTTCTTTTTATTTCCTTCTTCCCTTTAATTGAATTAATCCAATCAGTGCAGTTTCCTAAATCCATCTAGTCTATAATACATTGCCTAATGTCAGGCCAAGTGAATTTGCAGACAAAAAAGCTTAAGGCACTTCCAGAATGGCTGAAAATTAAGTATACTGGCAGAGGCTGGATTGAAGAGATTGTCTTTTCAAGGACATTGTTCACATCATTTGGTTTCTTGTAGACCTCTAAGTACTAGAAATTAAGGGAGAAGGCTGGATTATGGTTTCTTTGTGGGCTGGCAGAATCCCACTCGAATAAAGTCAAGTCATCATTTAATGTAACTTGCTTCTTAAGAGTTGCTGCGTGCAATGCAGGATTCGTGTAACTTCCACATGATGCTTTGTAGGGAATCTTTCCATGTGTGTTTTTTTAATAAGCTCTTAATTCAGTGGCTTAGGTTTCCTGATCCACGTGAGCGGTGTACAAACTGTATCACCCAGCTGTAGACACTGAATTTCATGAGAAAGTACAAAACCTGTAATTTTCTTTGTTCTATTTCTCACTAAATTTTATGTAAAAAAAAAAAGGGTAAGTAGTTAGGGTACATGTAGTATTTTCTTCTAGGGTACATGTAGTATTTTCTTCCTTTGCAGGTCACTGTGTATGCTCTGCAACAAAGGTGTGATACTGCCCTAGTTGAAATGAGAGCAAGCCTGCAGAGCCCCGGCTCGAGGCACATAGGGGTCCCACTACAGCTGCCCAGAACTAGAAATGTGGACAAGTATCTTGTGATATACATCCACAGAGTCCAGTGCCTGGGGGCTGTGGTGAGCCAGCCTACTGAACAGTTACAGCGTAGGCAGCTCTTACAGTCCTTTCAGGCAGCCTGTTCAATAAATACATCAGGTCAGGTGCTGTTGACATGGGCTAGGGGTCTGACCAGGTTACCTGGAGATCTTGGTCCATATGTCTTACTGGATGACAGTAATGGGGAGGTGAAAGCACTGCATGTTAGAACTCGGATGGAGTTCAGACATCTACCTGCACGGTGTCATTAAGTACAATTTTGTAATGGGAATAAATCAGTCCATTTAGTTCAATTTAGCATCTAGAGTTTCTATGGCAGAGGCAGAACATCTTGCAGCAAAATTCCAAGATCAGACTTGTGAATGGAGTCCTGTATCGACCAGTGCCTGAGCTATCTATAGAGTAATAAATATTTGTATTGTCTCTAGCTCAGAAAAACCCTCTTTCGTGCAAACAGATGGGGATGGTGAATTTGATTCTTCTGCAAATTATATTTGAAGTAAGAGACAGCAAATAAAGGGACAATGACTGAAATGTTAATGCTTTCCCATTTTATTGCCTGACTATTTTCCTTTTTAAACGTGAGTTCAAATTCTTGAATAAAGGTAAGAATCATGACATTAATAAGAAAGAGGAGATTAAAAATTGCAGCCATCAGCAGCTTTTCTGATTGCATGTATCTTGGGTTAACAGTTGTGGAGGTTTGCACTCTAACACTACCACCTATTTTTATCTTGCCAAGTGTTGCTAACAATAATTTAGTCTTTTAAATAGTTATATTCTTATAGACAAGTGCAAGAATCCAGGAAAAATCCTTGAATATTTAATATTCCAATAATCAGATTAAAAACCAAGTTAATTCAGTACCTGATAGCACTTTCAGTCCAGCATAACATGCTCAAATCTAATTGAGAAAAGAATATATCCCTGTAGGCTTACAATACTTATTTTCTTTCTATAAAAATTCAGTGGCTAAATTTGTGCATAGAAAATAAATCTCAATATTCCCATGTTCATGCTACTTTTAAAAAAAACAAGTGCTCAAGTTCTGAATCATCTTCAGAAAAACAGATAGAGTAGAATTTGTCGATAGTGTAACAGAGTATTTATGGCAACCCGGGAGCTGTATTTTTCATCAGGCTTCATATATCAAAATCATGCTAAAAATGGGGGGAGGGGTGTACCTATCCCTGCAAAACAGAAATTGGGCAATAGGAAACAGTTCTGTAACAACCCATGTGGGACCGTGGAACGTTTTAGACTAGCCATGCACCACAGATGATCTTAATTTATCTCTTTATTATTGTTGTTCTGTTCATAGTTCGGTGTATTTTAAGATGCTGTCCGTGGCCTTCTGGAGTATAATTACATTTTTCACTTGATCTGTAATTTAGTAGCCAGCACAAGACGACAAAAGGTTATTTGGAATCAGACCTGACAGGCAGGAGGCTGAAGTGCTGACATTAGTCTGCCGCCTGACAGGTCTGTGCCTCACCATTCGTCTGTGCGTGTGTTTGTGATACATTTAAACAGCAAGGAACCTGGCAGAAAGGATTCTCAGCCCACACAGAGGTGCAGGCAGAATGCACCATAATGAGCCTCAAACTGGCTGGTTTATTTTTGGGAGCATGCCTTTTTTTGGTCTTTTTTCTTTTTTTTTTTTTTTTCCTTGGTTTCACTGAACCTAATGAAAATAGTAGTCACTGAGAGCATCAGAGGATGCCTTTTTTGCTCCTGGAAAGCATGTAATTGCTTTTTGTCCTCCTCAGTTTTCCTTCCCCTACCAGTGTGTACTCTCTTGCACTTGGATCCACGTTGTTGAGCTGGTTGTTTGCCTCACCATTCGTCTCTCAGTGGTCACATTTGCTTGGTGTGGTAAAAACCCGCTGTGGTGTGTGTTCAGCATTTATCAACTGAAACCACTGGATATTCTTCTGCTGTTCACCACTGTAGGGTTAAGTGCTGCTCCCAGTTGCATTCATGTTGGTATCTCAGCAGTTGGTGAAGCTGGGTGAAGGTCTTTCTCCCAGCTTACACAGTGTCTGTTCCTCAGCTTTGGTTGTGCGTGCAGTGCATTGCACGCACAGCTTGACACATGGGTACACAATTCATGGATAGGAAGGCAAAGGTACAGAGACTGTGAATTTAGGACAAAAGTGCTCATCTGTCTCATTTGAGAATCCTGTCAGAATGGCTGTGCTAATTAGAGTTGTGTTGTAAATATGTTCTGATGATGGTTTATTTGGAGTAGCAGTGTTGATGCACAATGTACTGGGTATACCCGGCTGCCCTCAGCAGTCACTTTTTGATGTTAGGAGGCATGTTTGTGCTAGCAGAAGTGTCACTGAAGGTGAGGGTTGTACCTGAGCATGTGTCAAAGACATGCCTAGCTCGGCATTGCAGCAAAGGCCAGTGAGGCGTTGCAGCCAGAGCCTAAAATAAATGCCAGACAGAAAAGTACAAACTTCAGCAGCTTTTCTTTTAATTAACTTTTCTGTGGCTGATGCAGAAAAGAGCTGTTGGGAAGAAGTTACAGAGCTGGAAGAGACAGAAACAACAGCAGAAATGGCATTTTGAAAAGCATTTAAAAATGCTTATTCTCCTCAATCATCAGCCTTTTTCTTGAACGTTCTCCCATAGCACAACATCAAAGACAAAGCATTTTGCCTTAGCCACACTTTTATAGAAGATGTTTTGGTAGTTGAGAGTCTTGGATCTAAAAATTGAAGAGTTAGCTATACATCTCTATAGCGAATAGTAAAAACAAATACAAGTAAGATAGTGCTAGAAATCCCATCGGATTTAGTCTCCAAAGCCTGAATTTTCAAATTCCCCTGACTTTAATGAACCTTCACTCAGATGAGTAGATAAGCATATGCTTTGCATCTATACATAGCAGCTGAGGCACACGGTGAGCCATCAGGCGAACTGACTGTGAACAGTGAGACAGGGGCAAAGCCCAGTTTGAAAGTAGCAGCTTTTGGTTCTTGGTTCATACCTCGGTTCAGTAGGTCCCACTGCCTCAGCATTGCAGCTCTGAGTAAGACTTCACAGTGAGTGCTTAGGAGGTTTTAAGTAGGGTGTCCTTTTCCTAATCACTTTGCAGCTTTCTCATCCATGACTTTGCTAACCCCTCTGGGTATACCTCTGGTAATGGTGCTTCAGACTGTACCTTCCTTAGCTTTGGGCCTTTCC
The DNA here is from genome assembly GCA_022605575.1 of Laterallus jamaicensis coturniculus. Lineage (NCBI taxonomy): Eukaryota > Metazoa > Chordata > Aves > Gruiformes > Rallidae > Laterallus > Laterallus jamaicensis. The sequence continues at coordinate 13,658,348 of JAKCOX010000008.1, forward strand.
ATTACATCTATTTTTTTTCCCTTCTTTTTGCTTTTAAAGGACTTTACTTTTTCCTCTCAAAATCAAGCTTGAGAACATCTGGTGGTATAATAAAGGAGTCCAGGGAACTTGTTCTGACAAAGGAAACTGTCCAAGCCAGAAACTAAGACACCATGTTTTAAAATTCAACCTCTTAAAAAAAAAAAAAAATAAAAAATATGTGGTTAGATTCCACATGTTCTGGAGCAGACACTTCAAAACAAAGTATTGCTGAATCTGTATGGTCTGTATAAGAAAGTCTATGTCCCACCTCAGTAATCAATTTTATGTCTATTTTAAATCTGTGTCACTGACTTTCTAAAAATGTAGGTGCTGTGCTGTCACTTCAGGAGAGGTTCTGCTGCTCTGTTCAAAGGGAGCAGCAATAAAACTTAATATAGTCTTCCAGTACTGCGGTCACCTTCAGCAATGCTTCAGCCTCTTCCAGTGGGCAACAGGGATAGGAGAGGCAGTGATTTGTAACCAGCCTGTCCACACTCCTGAGCTGGTGAGGGACTGTGTAATCTAACACCAAAAGGTGTTCAGAATGCCCCATATAATAAGTACTACAAAGAGTCACCACCAGTTTGCCCCAGGGTGAGAGACACTGAGTTAAGTGCTATTGCCACCCTTGATCGAAAGAGAAGCTCCAGCAACAGGCCACTGCTGATGCTTAGAAGGAATTCAAGTGCCTGGACCTCATAAAGAGGCAACGCCAAGGGCTGTCCGACTGTCCCATCCTGTGCTTGTCCGTGGGATGACCAGACCTGATAAAAGTCATAGCTGTGTTGTGGCATCTGTCCTAACCCCAGAGAAAGAAGAGGCTGTAAAAATAAGAGCTGGTGCTACCTCTTCCTATTGGATGTTTGCAAATCTTTCCCACCATGTGAATACGAGCCTGAAGGGCAGGAGGTTGGTCAGTCCCTAATTCAGCAACTTGAATCTCTCACATGGGATGAAATGACAAATAATTTTGGCAAGAGTGGGACTTAAGGTTTATCCAGATTTTGTCACAGGGAGAAGCATGTGCTAAGAGGTGTGGCTTTCTATTGCTGATTCTGAGGAAAAGAGCATTCATTAATTTCTCCTGACAAGTGACATCACTTCCAGAGAAGCAATGAAGGAAGAAGCAAACATCAAAAATATGGAACAAAGACCTGCCCACTGGAAGATCTTAGTTCAGTTGACTTCTGTTTTCATTTAAAAAACAGACACATTTCTAAACAAACTATCAATGACCAAAGTTGTGAATTATTGAGGAATTTACAGAAATTGCCTTATCTGTCTTTGGTCTCAAGTGACATTGAAGGCATAGCCAGGAGTGGAAAACAGTCTTCTAAATTCAGAACAAAATGGCCATATCTTGCAGAGACAAACATAACATATAAAGAAGGTGTGGATCCAGCTAATATGCAATACTAAGCGACAGCATTCCTTTTCAGGAACAGCTCTTTTAAAATATCTGGAAATGGGAATAAATTATTTAAAGGAGTAAGGCTATAAAGAAACTAAACTAATTATTTTTGGCCCCAAAATGTATAACATAACTATTATGTGAATATTGACTGTTGCTAATATATCAATGTGAACATTACACGAAGCAAAAGAAGTTCTGGATTAAGAAACTGTTGGATCTTGTTCTCCAACAGCTTGCATCAGCTTGAGGCTGGTGTAAGGTCTGCCTGCCAAAAACAAGCATTACAGAATTGGAAGCATTCTTTTTATAGTCACAGTAAATATATAGAAGTTTTCTTACATTAATTTAAGGAATTTGATGTCTATAGCATTTCTTTTCTAGAAAAAAACCCCATTTTTTTTAAAACATGTATTCATCTGCACACACATAATTGGGGAAGGAAAAAAACATTGCCACTGTCATCATTACCCCTTTTTTAATTTCCCCAGCAAGGTCACATCCAGGCTGGTTGTGCAAAGCCCTCATTGGGGAGTATTTTAATATTTTACGTCGGGTGTGTTGCAATCACAGCTCTTCCCTTATTAGGAAAGGGAACTATGGACATCACACTGTGTTGGCCATAGTGGGATAAATCAGAGCAATGTCAGAGCAGGCAGCCTGTACACGATTGCTCAGTCCTCGTGGGCCAGCCCTTGCTACCTTCTTTAAGGGGGCAAAGTGAAATAAGGGCTCTCCTGAGGATCTGGAGAGAGGGATGCTCAGGGGAGGGTAGCAGAAAGTCTGGCTTCCCCAGTAGATTATTGTTTCTCCTTCCATGAAGCTGAGGCTCATGAGAAGGTATGCCTAACTCTCTCCATGCTCTTCTAATTGTAGTTTTTTGAGAGTATGGAAAAGAGAGGAGGGGGACTGATGACAGCAAGGATACATAGGAAAAAGGCAATTCAGAGCTGCTCCATGAAAATAAATGCACCTGTTCTCTGGGAGCTGAACAGATTGGCATGGCTGGCAACACAGGGGGCTTTGTGTTTCTCCTCAGCCCTCCTCACTCACTGGCACCAGCCAATCAGCTCCAACATTTCGGGTCTCACAGGCAGAGTCAGCTTGCAAATGGTGATTCAGCTTGCAAATTTCTCAGGTGTTACTCTTGGAAAGCTTGGAGAACATGACATTGAAGACGACTTTTGCCCCAGTCTTCTGTGAGAAAGTACAAAGGCTGCAAATTCAATTGCTAAATAAAAATTGTCTCTCAAAAGCATCCCCCAGTAGGGATTTTGTGTTAATGCTCCAAGAATTTAAAGAAGGACCTTCTCAGTAAAAGTGTCACTTGAGCAACTAATAGACTTGCTCCAGTTTGATGCACTAGAATACCTCCCCCTCATGCTCTGTTTTCCCTTAAATCATATTTTTTTTTCTTTTATTTGAGCTATCACCCTAAAAAAACCCCTATGCCACCTTTATTTTTCTTCATTGTTTCCCCTCTTGCCTTCCCAGGACAAGAAAAAGTCTTTCTTTTGGCTTTTTCCCACTTTATGCTTCAGAAACCCCAGCACAGATACCCTGGTTTCTGCCTATGGAGCACCGGCACAGCAAAGGAAAACAGTCACATTCTGCCGCAGCACAGAAGATACAAGAAGGACAAGCAGCAGAGGGGTTAAAGGGAGCCCCATAGCAAAGATATGCAATGCTTTGAAATTTTAAGCACATAAAAATGTAACTTTACAATTTCATATATGTTTGGTTGACACAAACCACTTGGAACCAGTTATCTAGGGATGGGTTTTTTTCCTGTGAACGCTGGAATCAGGGATGCCTGGTCCCCTATGGATTTGTGGTCTATCTTTCTGTACACTTCAGTCCCATTTCAGTAAAACTCAGCCATCCCTCCAGACCTTTCACACACCCCTCCCTCACCCCCATTCCTCCTACCCTCTCAGGCATTGAAGCTCTGCATCATGCTGCCAGGCCAGCCAGGAAAGAGTGTAGGAACTCAAACCGCAGGCTACATCTCTCCCTTCAGTCCAGCTACCAAATTTTGTGAAACTCAGGTGCCTGCTGCTCCATCAGCTTCAGCTAGAAATAGTCAGCTGGTTCAGAAGATGGGGCAAGTGGCAAGACAGACACACACTGCAATCATGTTTCTATAGGCAAATAAGATAATTTAAGACCAGTATCACCTTTTGGTTTTAAAAATACTTTTTTAACCTCCATAGGTAACAGTTTCTAGGCATGCTTTTACCTCCCTGTAAATGTAACAGTAAGAGCCACCTCTTCTCCATCTATGTTTCTAAACATGCCTCTTCCACAAAATTCCTAGCTACAGAAGCTCCACTAGCTTCCATCAGTCCCACACAAACTGCCTCTGGGTGTTGTATCAAGAACAAGCCAGTTAGCTTGCAACTTGACAACTTACTATATCCCACATATTGGCTTCAGGTGGCTTTAAAAAAAAAAAAACTCTAAATTTTGCCTTTTCCTGAATGCTACAGCTGTAGCAGATGGCAATTTCCACTACTTGATGGCTGCTGGGAGAAGAAGTGGCTGTGGGTGAGTTGAGCACCTGGTCAACAGCATCTGAGACTTGGTCATTTGAAGCTCTGAGGTGGGTGACTCCTGCCTCTTCAGAATGTGCCTGGTGTTTTTATGTGGGATAGAGAAAAAAAAAGATGTTTCACTGTAGCTGTTCTTCATGCTCTTGAGTAGCACATGGCTCCCAGCCTTCTCCCTTTTCAGGTGGAGTGATGGGAGGAGAGCAATTGCTGTTGTCCTTAGCATGCTTTGGAAGTGGTAAAGTGCCCTTATCTCTGCCCACAGAGAATAAAATGGAGGGAATCTATTACCTTGTCCTTCTTTAGCAGAGATCCCTGAGAAACTGCCCATTTTTACCTTTATCCCTCAAAACTTGGAGCTGTGGGTAGCAGACAAGGGGCCTCATCCTTCTGTGATGCAGTTAGGTTCTTGGCTGATGACCACACACTTGTGTCCTCACTGTGATGGCAAGAAGGGTCTTGTCCTTGTACCTGAGTAGACAGAATCGTTCAGGACAATCTGTTTACAAAGTGGTTTGTAACATCCAGTTCCCCTAACTGTGCTTGGAGTTAGGTGAGCTTGGCAATACTGAAAAGTTCTCTCACTAAAATATCTAAGAGGTGCCTCCCTCTAGTTGGGTTTGGTTTAAATCTCCTTGTTGGCAACTTCTAAAACATGTTCTTGATTTTTTTTTTCTGAAAGCTCTGATTCCAAGAGAGATTAAGTTTCCTTTGTTTCTTAATGAGACTGTTCCCATTGAGTTACTACTGCCTTGGTTGTGCAGAGAGAGAAATGCCTGATTTTCTCCATTTGAAAAAAGCCAAGAAAAGTGCTTCTGCTCAGCCATTTGGCTGGGAGTTTCCCCCATCATGTGTCAAGCTGGTTTTTCTTCTCTGACTGCAAAAAACTGCTTGGAAGAGATTATTGGGAAGTACTAGGTTTTGACAGCACATAGAAGATTTCAGCTAATTGAGTTCATTGGGAATTTTTCTACACAGTGTTTTCCTGTTGAAAAATGCCAGCTCCTTGTGGAGGAGGGTTAGTTCCAAGGATAGCTCACTTTAATGGAGGCAGCCTGAGGTAGAAGAGGCCAGGGCTCAGGCTGGTTCCTGATGGGATGATGTTGCGACAACTGTGAAAGTTCATTGCTGTGTCATGCTCTTCCCATGACTGAGCCATCCTCAAAGTCTTCATGTGCTTCTTCCTGACAGTCGCTGTGTTGGCTCGTGCTCCAGATGTCTGACATCAAGTTTTTAAGCTTTGGACCAATCTGAGCGATTAACCATGTTGGGGTCATTGGGGTTCCCCAGTTCAGACTTCTAGCATATGGAACTTAAGGAGTCACAGAATCACAGGATGCTTTTGGTTGGAAGGGACCTCAAAGATCATCTAGTTCCAACCCCCTTGTCATGGGTGGGGGGGGACACCTGCCACTAGACCAGGTTGTCCAAATCCTCATCCAGCCTGGCCTTAAACACCTCCAGGGACGGGGTTTCCACAACCTCTGTGGGCAGCCTATTCCTCAAGTGGAGGGCTGGCAGTACAACCCCAGATGTACATTTACGTTGTGATCCCTGTTTTAGTTAGAGGATCCCATTTCTTTCCCGTGGGGCTCCTACCTCGTTCAGTGTGCAGGAGGAACTTTGCTCATCTAAAACAGCCCAGTTACGTAGTTAAACATGCTGTCGCCCATGGGTCGGATTTAAGTGATTTAAAAACAACAAGAATTTCCAAAATTTTTGCTTTCCCTGAATGCCACAATTTCTACTGTTTCCACTGCTTGATGACTGTTAAGTCATGGCTGTGGATGAGTGGGTGGCAGTGGGTGAGCAGCTTTGCCTTTCTATTTATGGAAGTGAAAGGCATGTGATGAAAAGGAAAAAAAAGTCTACTGCAGTGATGAAACTGGTTGAAAGTTGCACAATGGGCTGGATTACATCCCTGCCCAGAGCCCTCATTTCGTGTTGGCAAGTAGCTCAAACATGTTCAGAGGCTAATGAGGCTACTTCTGCTACTGAGTGCACAAATTAGATTCTGCAGGAGTATTGAGTGAATGCAGGTGAAACTAATGGGATCTTTTATCTGAATATAGACAATAATATACCCTATTAAATGTTATTAAAAAAATGCAAGCTGTGACTCCAATTAGGGGCCAAAAAAGTGAAAAGATTAATACGGCGAGTCAGCCTCTTGTCAATGCAACGGGAATAATACCAGCCTTTTGATGAAAATTGTTGTGCAGCATCCAGACTGTACAGCTTCCCAGTTCCCTGGTGAGCCAGGGGGTGAGGGAGGGACATTAACATTCAGGATTGAGAAAAGAGTTTGAGAGGAACGTGCGTGATGTGAACTGGCTTGGAGAAAAATAGTCTGCACTCATCTAAACACAGGCAGTATCATAAGACTTCAAGGGTCAGAGCTCAGCTTGTATTAAGACAGATCTCTCTTCTTTAATATTTAGTGTTGGGAGGATGAAAGAAATATTGCCCTAGAAAAATCAGTTTTAAAATTCTGCTGGATGCTGGGATTTCACTTCAGAAGTAAATAGGGACGTTCTTTTCTTTGCACTTCAAAGATTTCCATGCATGACAGTGAGGAGTCAGCTGAGCGCAAGTCTGCGTGATGGAAAAATAGCCACCAGTTTGTTCCATAAAGCCATGGGAAGAAACAAATAAAACAAGTGACACAGGGAGTGTTAGTTTTTTGCTGGTTTTTTAAGACTGTAATGTCACTGAATAGAGCCTTTCTTACCACTATAGGTAAGGCAGCGGTCTGCCAGCTTTGTGGATGTTACAGCAAAATTTTTAGTCACAATATTATAATAAAAGGAAAGGAAAATGAATCAGACAGCTTTTTCAGCAAAGGCTTCTGAGGCTTTCTCCCTAGACTGCACTTACTCCCTCAGTTGTCACTTGCTTTCCATCACCCAGAAGGAAGTATCTGCTTGTCTCACAGATACCCTGGGGATTAACATTAATATGTTCTCTTCTTATTAATATCTATTTTCTGTAAAAGCACCAACGTGTACTAGGCGCTTTATAGACAAATAAGGAAGCAAGTTACTTTTCCTAGAAACTTGCAATCGATAAGAGTTTGCCTGAAGTAGTGTAAAATGAGCCTCTCTGGGCTGTATTTATTTATCTGTTGCTTGTAATGATTTATCATGCATGCCTGGCTGTGACAGTTCCCGTTCTACAAAAACTAGAAGCGTGGTGGGTGATCCACAGCACAGTCTAAGCATGACCTGCAGCTGGAATGATGTTTGATGGGAAAAAAATCCAAAACAAAAAGAAGAGGTTCACAGATCAATCTTGCATGGTTCTTTTTCTTCTGTTCACCCTCCAAAATCTTACTGTCTCAGAAACTTGGCCGAGTAGATGTTTCTGTAGCCTGCCAGATTCATACGTTAAAAGGAAATGAGAGAAGTGAAGCTGCCAGTGTTGATGGAGACCCAGTGAGGAGAAGTGAATTGCAGAGAGCTCAGCACAGGTGCTGGGTGCTCCAGGTTTGCTCCTGGAGAAATGGTGTGGAAGTTCCTTCACCCTGAAGGTGGTAAAGCAAGGAAGTCCCTTGCAAAGTCAGTATGAGAGAAAAAAATTCTCATCCTCATTGGCATTTCAGATTGTATAAGGCACTTCTCTTCCCTGATGGCTGAGAAGGGATGCTAACTTTACTAAATTCTGCTAACTACTGGTACCATTTTAGGCAAAGATGATTTATCTTCCATCAGGAGACAATTCAGGTTCTTACTCACCGAACACATTTGCTGACAGTAAATGTACACAGCTGCTAAAGACAGAAAGCTATTTTAATAGTATACTTCCCAGCACAATCTTCTTCTCAACAATAACATTTGAAAGGTAAGCCAGACGAAGGACAGGTGGCACTTTTTACTTCATATAAAAGCTTTCCTACTTTGATTTGGCCATGACCTTGGATCCATATGGAAAAATGTGTTCAGTCTTTCTAACTGCTGTACTTTTTCCCTGTACTACTACAAAACTCAGATAGGCGGGACTGTATATCCAAAATTGGGATTCCAAAAGTCTAAATATTTGCATATTTCTGATGAAACATCCTGACAGATGCATTTGACCTGTACACAATTTAGCACAATTATGTCTGGTTTAGAGACAGACTTTGGGTAGGTGCAGGTGGTGTTTACTGTGCGTGGCTCCAGTTGACAATGCTCACTCTTTCTTTTACCTATAATACACTTTCAAATAATTAAAGTTAGATATAGAGACACTTCTATATTGATATGCATATTGTGTTCATATATATTGTATGTGCATAGCATATCAAAAGATATATACATATGCAGATGTACTAAAGGCAAATAGTGTAATGTTCTATTACATGAGTAAAATAGATTCATAAATATTAAATACTCCCACTGTTCATTGGTTTCTGTGCAGATTTATGGTCTATCAAATGGATTAAAGCCTGTGGCTGCTGCATAGTGGAGTAGGCAGCTGCTCAATATTTATTTTTATCTTCATTGCTGAAAAAGTAGAGCCACTGCTCATTAAATTGTTCCTGGTTCTTCCAGTAAGCATAGTCTATCTCCATCGGCAGGAGTCCAGGTTAGAGATATTTGGAAGTTTTCCAGAAACACCTAGTTTATTTCTTTTTATTTAAAGAAAAAAAAGTATGTTTGAGCCTGAAATGTTTCATTAAAACAGAAAAAAGATACTTTAATGAGTCCAAGTGACCATATGTATTCACACATCACACCTCCAGCCTCAGCACTCACACCTCACCACTTCCTTGGATTTCTTTGCATGTCCTTAGCCTTGGTGTAATCTGCCTGATAGATTGGCTAATTATGTTGGAAGTTAATGAACCCCGGGCCTTAGGCAGTCTGCCATAAGCTGAGAACCCGAAACACAGTCCCCTGGCTGGTTGGCAGATCTTCCTCAGCCACAGCAGACCTGCAGCAGTGCCATTTTTGCCAGAAAACTCCTTCCACCAAATGCCCACCATTTCCCCTGAGGTTTAAAATTTTGGAAAAAAGACAAGAAATTTTACTCAGAACAAATCCCTTGCTTTTCAGCCAAGTCTAGTCCACTCACAGTAGAATAAATCACATGAATCCACAACACCTTTATCTTAATATTTGCCTCTTTCCTAATATGTCCATGGAATGACAGGCTCTGTGAGTACATACATATATGCATTTATGCAACATTAGACAAAATACGCTCTCTGTAAGTAGGTAGATTTGTGCTGTACCCAGAAGGGCAGTGCTGGAATTCTTCAGATAGTTTTTAGGTTTGGTATTTCTTAGCTCCTAAATATTTTAGTTTGCAGTCTATTTATAAACTTAGGAAGTTATTTTAAAGATGTATTTTAATGGAAAGTCTAAGAGAGGCTCATTTTGAACTAAAATACTTGTGATTTTTCAGTAGGTGTTCTAAAAACGTTTTGGTTGTGTATGAGTTGTGGACTGCAGACTTCTGTAATGGCAAGGGTTGGTTCTTTGGCAGGTTGAGGTTTGTTAGGAATTATAAAATGGAGTATCAGGTCATAAAATAATCTACATCCCACAATAACATTCAAGAAATCCAGATTTTTTACATCCCACAATAACATTCAAGAAATCCAGATTTTTATCAGTGTTTAAGAAGTTGTCTGGCCTTTGTTGTATGCATTTCTCTCTTGAACTCATGCCAATTTATTCTCTGAAGAAAGAAGGGATCTGGTTATTCTGAGCAAAACAGGAACAGCAAGGAGAGAAACCTGTGAACTAAAATGGGCTTTCTACTTTCCACCACCTCTTCATTTGCATATTAATCACTAATTCAGCACTTAAGCAAAGGAGAACCAGGAGCTTTACTACTTGGGGGTATTATATATATAGTGCACTTTTGAAACACTCAAGTAATTTGCTGTTGGATCCTTGCTCTGATATTTGCAAACTCTTATTCACAGGCTTGCAGATGAATGTCTTTGTCTGGTGGTTATGTTCCATTTCATATTTTTTCTTGTGTGAAAACAACTCCTTGTTACAAAGGTGGGGCAGCTTTCTAGACTGTACGCTCTTCAGGGCAGGGAACAGTCTCTTCGTGTTTGTTCAGCACCGCTGTTGCCTTGGCCTGGTTGAAGGCTCAAGCTCCTGTGCACTATTGCAATGCAAATAATAAACACTACTGAAAAACAAAGAGTCTCTTCGGTCAGTTGGAGTCTTACTGATGTATGGGCACAGGGAAACGAGGTTGTCAAAGTCAATATTCTCTGCTATGGGTTCTTTAGTACATAGGAACAATTTAAAATAGAAAATGAGTTTTATAAATTAGCCATGCAGCTAGTTGATAGTTTGCAGACCTTATAAGATTTGCTGACTATAAGTATGATGACATTTCTTGTTAACAATAAATAATGGGACTCTACAGATTTACCAAACGAAGGAAAGTTCTTCTTCTGTGACCCTGCCATTTAAAAAGCCCTTGAATCCATCTGTAAATACAAATCACTGTGAACTGCAGAATTGCTAAAGCTTATAGGGAGGTACTTCTGTAAATCTGGAGTGTCTGATCCTTCAATTCAGTACCTCAATTACCATATAGTTAACTGCAGAGGACATTTCATTTTTTCTAAAAATAAATAAATGTTTCTCTAGGCAATGAGTTAATGTGTATTAGTGATTCCGGGCATCCTAGAGAATAAAAAAGGAACTATACCAATGGAACCAGCTCAGTAAGTGTTTTTCTCATTTGATGCTCTGACTGTGAGACCAGAGTCCATCTCAACTGAATACGAGCAAGAACTGACGGCAATACTGATATTATGGATAATGTATGTAAAACTGCATTGAAAGTACTGACCCAAATGTGTTCAGCAGGATGGATGGCCCACTTCTGATGCGAGACAGGCAATTACACAAAGGCAGGAAGCAGAAGGTGAAAAATACACAAGTTGACAGTGTTGGGAAGAGATGGCAGAGCTCCTTTTTTTAGAGCTAGTACTGAACTATGGGGGGAGTCTCAGCTGAAGATTGACTGGGTACCTCTTTCTTGCAAGTGGAACTTTCTATCATTCCAAAATAAGAAATGAAAGTATTGCAGTTCTAAGTTGTCTTTGATAGCCTGCTTCTGGAGGAGGAGTGTTCTAGACCTACTGCTTTGGCTGCTCAGGACAACTTTCTGATTACCTGGATGATGTTTTTTGTGATAGGGGAAAGTCTGCCAGAATCACCACCATTCTTCTTCACTTGTAGCCTGAACTTCCCATGACATTCTTCCGTGTGAAAGCAAGGAGCTAATCTCCTTATCCCTCACTGATCTCCAAGGCCCTTCTGATCTCATTTAGTGCTTAGCACTACTACAGTTTTTTAAGAAGTGATGCCTTCCCCCAACCCTTTCCTTTGCACACAATGTGGCAAAACCTGTTACCTGGCCTTTACTGGCTGGGTCCTAACTCTTCCTCTTATCAGTGAAAATGTATGTTTTTCCCACTGCTGAGACCATCATTGATCAGCCTGCCAGTATAAACAGCTGGAGGAACAGCCATAATTGCTTTTTAGCTACATTTTGTTGTTAGCTGAGAGCAACCGCTTGTTCATTTCCAAGTGTTGGTTCTCTGTCCCTGGGTCTCCCTGGGATGGACGTTCCCCCTCACCTCTGCCCTGCTGAGTCCATACAAGCTGTTGGTGCAGAGGTGTAGGGCTTTAGTTCACAAACATCTGGTTAATTCGCACTGTACGGATAGGAGCTGAATCTGGGTGATGTGATGAAGCAACCTGAAAATCTGCTAGGGATTGCAGCTGCTCTTTCAGGCATCAATGTTTGCGTGGCACGTGTTACTGCAGCTGGAGGTACTGCTACACCCTCGATTGCTCTTTGGTGATTATAGGCATTAGTCTTTAGTAAGGGCACCTTTTTTTAACCTGCATCTACCTGGGTTTTGCAGTGGTTTCCTTTAGAAACATCTGCTGTCACCACCGTCTGTCCCACAACTGCTGCTACCAGCTGCTTGGTCCTAAAAAACGAGCTAGAAACCGGTGTTAGAGCAACAGCCTCTCCAGCAGCTGGTGGAGCAAGTGGTGCAGCACACCTTTCACCTGTTAAGTTTGCCAACAAATTCAGGATGTTGAAGTTTGACCTATACAGCTTGAGGTGATTTGTGAACTGTTGCCTGTGGAGATAACCTTTCTCTGGGCGACATTGTGCTACAAAATTAATGAAGAAGACAAGGAAGAAAGCAAAATGCCCCCAGTTGGGAAGGCCTTATCCTATACATCAGGAAAGTGTCTGGGTCAGGAGCCCTGCAAGTCCTGTGCAGCACTGGAGGCTGTGAAACTAGGGTGTGAATAAAATCTGCTGTGCAGGGGAAATGGAAGTGACTGGCTTGCTTTCTGTGCCAGTCTTGTATGTTAAATTACTAAGAACGCGTGTTGGCAAGTTGCAAATAAAATGCTATAAATTAAAATAAAACAAGGGCAGCATGTAATCATCATGATGGTGATAGAAGATGGCAGGTCATTTAATGAAATCTCCCTGTATCACAGCAATAAGAAACCAACTTGTTAAACTTCTAAAAGCAAATTAGATGGTTTTAAAATGAAGCGAAAATGCATTTAAGTGATAAATTACCGTACTTCATCTGAATGGGCAATACAGTGCTCAGCCTATTTTTCAAACTGTAGAGCTAACAAGCTGTTATTTTAATGTTGCAATTTAAAAAAAAAAATCAAAAGTTTTGTCTAATTTGGAAATTAACTTCATATAAATGGAAGCAATTAGTGCGGGGTGAAAATGTACCAACCAAAAAACCATGGTTTTCTTTCAGCGCAGTAAAGTTTGATTTTAGCTTTTGTCTTGTGCACTGGCAAGTCTTTGAGTAGTTTGTGTTTGAAATGCTGCATTGCCTGCTCCTGGCTGAGTAAATCCTTCATTAATACCTTCTATATTAAGTATGGCTGTCTGGGTCTGAAGCACGATACTTTACAAACAGCTGAGAGTCTGTCTAAGGCATTCGTTCAGGAGTGCTTCCCGGGAGTGGGTCTTTGCGAGGGGGCGGCTACGGTGTGGCTGCTCCTTCCCCTGCCCGCTAGATGAAGTCTGTCTTTCAGTTGAAGTCCCAAGAGAGCAAAGATGAAAGCAGAAGAGAGCTGTGATTCACGTCAGCCTGCTAAGACATGAGTCTTTTGTCGTTGCTCTCTTCAACAAGGAGAATAAGGTTCCTTTCTGCTTGAAATTATAAAGTCTTTAGAGATGCGCCTTTGGTTTAATAGCAGAAAAGGCATTCTCGGTGGGACTGAGGCTGTCACTGCAGATTAAGAGAGCCCTGGGGAACGACTGATTACCAGAAAGAAAAACGAATACAAAGCCCCCGTGTGTCCCTCTTTGAGCTCAAACAGGGGAATGCAGGTTTGCTTGGCAGTCATCATTAGATGATCGCCTTTGAAACTAACATTTTATCAAAGTATCGTAGCAGAGCTTTATAAAAGCAGTGGCAAATTTCTGCTTCTTTTGTTTTTTCTTTGTTCTGAATTGTGGTAAAAGTAAAACACTCAACTCTTCTTGACTGAAGACTAAGTGGGACAAAAGGCAGAAAACTATTTCAGTAAGAGTGACTGAAACTGCCCCAGCTATTTCTAATGCTTATTAGCTGGTTTTAGCAAAGTGTTTCTAACCAAAAACCAAAAATTGTTTTTTTCCAAATATTTCAAACTTGAATGTTTCTACAGTTTAAAAAAAAGAAAAGAAAAAAAAAAAAAAGGATTTGGGGTCTTGGTCAGAAATTCCCTGTGCAAAGTTCCTGGTCTGATGAGTCATGTATTCCGCAAGGAAAAATGTTTCCCTGAAAAATCCCCCCCCCCCCCCCCCCAGGTTCAAATGTGCTGACTAATATGCTGTTCGTTCGAGACTTTAGAAGTAAGTAAAAAATGATGGTACTTTATGAAACAAATGAGACCTCCCTCTGATTTACCATAACCCCTGGCCTAACTCTGTGGTGAGCTGAATGCCTTCAGCTCTGATTGATTTGGTGGCAGTGGAAGACACATCGTGTCTGTTCAGGCACTTCCAGTGCTGCTGCTGGCATTGCCCTCAGCATTGCTGAGACAGTAAACCTCAGAGTGTGTTTCTTGGGAGCTGTTATGTCCCTTGTCTCATCAGCATGGTTTTCTGTGCTCTGGTCCACAGGCTGCAATTGTGCAAAGCTGCTAAACCTGTGGGTTTGCTCCAGAAGTCTCCCGGGTAGAGCTGGTTTGTACAGCTGTGCCCCAGGGGATAATCTGAGCCTTACTCTGTGTGGTTTATATGGGAGAAGAAAAAAGCTCGGCTTGGTTCCTTGGGCAAAACCACAAATAGACAATGACATCTCCCACAGACGCTGATCTGAGCTTAGAAGTGAAAACCATCCCCGGGTCTGAGCCTGGTTCAGCTGCTGGAGCTGGGACAGGAGCTGCAGCAGGCACCTTCGGGTGGCAGGTCCCAGCCCCAGGTCAGGCTGTGTGTGGGAGCACGTCTGCTGCTCTTAGTCACTTAAGCAAAGAAGAAATTGCTTCATTTTGTTTTCTTTTCAAGGAAAAAAAAAAAAAAAGCATAACACACACCTTGAAGGAGCTGGGTTTTTGTTCTTACTTTTGTTTTGTCTTCACATGGCAGCATTCCTGCACATCTAGTGCCTGTCAGAAGGGGATGGTAGCAGCTACGCAGCTACTTTAACTAGAGAGTCTTCAATGAGGCTAAAAGCAGTAACATTGCTTTAACAATGCACTTAATACAGTGGATCAAAATGAATATCAGCATGTGCCTGTTTGAGTATTTTTTTTTTAAAAAAAGTTTGCTGAATTTTACAAATGTTACCTATTTACTATTCATTAGAAATTGTACTTCTGTTGTTCTATTCCCTATACACACAAACAAAAGCTCGAGTACTAGTTACATCTTAACAGAAGCCCCAGGATCATAGGAAAGGCTTGTATTATGTCAGTTTTACAGCTGGAAAAAGGAGACGTGGAAAAGTTGATTATTGTATCCTAGTCTGTGCAGTCAACAGTGTTAGAACAAGCAGGATTCAGAAATCCTGATTTCTGATGGCATAATGGATTTCTGATTGCTGATGGCATAATATGTATAGCCATGACACTTAATGTATACTGCGCTTCGTGGATACTGCTGACCTTTTTCTTGGAAGTTAACACTTTGGAAAGATCTCACTATTATTTCCCTTTTGGAACTCTGATTTCACAATTTTGGGATGGTTTTGCTCAAAGCCTCTTCTGTCGCAAAGCAAAAATCTTTGCAGAAAAATGTTGGTGGAGATGGCACCAAGTACCACAGAGAGACAGAGACCAAATTCCCCTGTCCCAAACAGTAATCAGGTAATGTACTTAAGATATATATAAATGCAGGTAAAATTCAGAAAATATTTTAGGTGGACAAGATCACTGTATGCATAGTCCATGGAGGTATTCATAGTTCTCCAGCGTGTTCATCCTGCGGTACTGCAACGGCTGTCATCCTTCAGTGATCAGAAACGGGAGAATTCAGAGTGTTTTCATAGATCTGGAGCTGAATTCAAGGCAGAAAAGGGACTACAAAGCTAACTATGTCCAAATCTAAAGTTCTGTGCTGTTTAGTTCCATTGACTTAAGTGAGGCTATGAGATATAGATGAAATCTTTTACTTAAGGCGGTGCCTTAGCAGGGCTGATCCTAATGGCAAAACTCATTTATCCTGTTTCATGTTTCCCCAGCCATTTTTTAATGAACTCATCACAAGTGAAACAGAGTAAATAAGTTGTAAACCAAGTTAATGCAATGAACTACAGGCATGCATAAAGCCAGGGTGTAGTGCCAGTCTGGTTTTTACAGTATTTTAAAAGTGCTGCTGCTGAGATGACAGAATCTGTTCATATTAACTAAACAGCAGTTAAAGAATATAAACGTTAGAGTGGTGGCAGCCATGTATTTCAAACGCAAGGTCTTTCATTCTGCAAAATACAACCTTTTTCCCTTCTGTGGGCAGGGTCAACTGCAGTTCGAGTTCATGCTGGTGGTAGCCCAGCAGGTCCCGTGAATTAAATCCCGGGCTGGGTAGTGATGTCATTCCCTCAGTTCTTTTTTAATCTCCTTTTTGTGCTGAGAGCAGCCATCTGTCCCCCTCCAAACAATGACGGAAGCAGCTGTGCAGTGGTGAAGCTGCTGCTTCATACCGGAGGGCAGCGGGCTGCAGGTCGCAGGGAGCTGTAAGGATACCAGGGTCGAATGACACCTGTACGGAAACATAAAACTAGGATTATACACCCTGTATGTGTTCATTCACGAGCAGAGAGGTGGGGTCAGTCTTTGTCTGAGTTTTTCTCTAACGGCCATGGGAATGCGTGTATGTTTTCAAGGGGAGCCGCACTGCTACTTACCCACAGAGTAATGGAGAAACAAAACCAGCTTGAAGCAGCAGGCAAAACAAACAGGGCACAAAACAGTTCTCTGGAAGGGAAAATAAAACAACTTGGATACACTCAGGTACTTGATACAAGTTCAAAGTGTGTGATCTCAAGTGGTTTGCGTGTCCTGTAATGCACCCTTGTAAAAGCACAGTGAACCCTGCTTTTCCATGTGCGGCCTGCAGCACACACTGCAGTTCTCTTGCTTCTTCGTGGGAAAAAGGAAGCTGAGCGAGGACCGAATGTTGCTCAGAAGCCTCATTCAGGAGAAGTAGTAGTTGGTTATGCATTGAGCTGCCTTTTCTGCAGGGTGTGCTGCAGGAAGGCTTGGAGTCCTCGGGATGAAACTGCCCATTCCTGCAGATGGCTTTTCAACAAGTGGTGCTAGTCCTGGCCTGACTATTGTCTTCCTGGGATGGGTCCATGAAGAGAACAGAAGCTGATACAGGTTTAAGCTATAGGATTCTTTCTTATGTACCAAGGGGGAACATAATATATAGGGTAAAGTTCAGGCATATAATGAAACAGGTAAGTGATCACAGCTGAGTGCAGAGCCTCCTGTCTTTTCTTTAACCCCACCTTACTTTGGTCTGCATTGCTTCCTGCTCTGTTTCTAAGATAACACGCATTTTGGAGCCATTTGTCGGAGATATACCAGGGGTCATACAGCCTTTACCACCACTTTTGGGGTGACAGTCCAGGATTTGACCCTGTCTCTCATGAACAGGGGGACATTCCTTGAAGCTTGGTGGGACAGAAGCACGAACAGGTAGGCTGTAAACACTATATGCTCCCACGTCACGGGGACAAATTCTGGGATGCAGAGGCATTCATGGATATACAACTTGAGCTCAGATGAGCCATGGCTGGCCCAGCTCCAAAAACAGTGAGCCCCCCCCCTCATGCCACAGTTCCATTTAGGCATGTGGAAATGTTTTTTTTGGGTTTTTTTCTATACAGTTCATAAAGGATACTGAAATAGAAGTTCACAGTCATAAAGCACAATATTTTTATAAAATTAGCATTTCTCTCTCTTTTTTTTTTCTAAAGTGCAATGGCTCAGGCTTGTTCTTTCAACCTGAAAACACACTGTGTTCTTATTTACTAATTGCCTCATTTGTGCCCTAAATGGCATGAATAATTCCTTTCACCTTGTGTTACCACCTACTCAGTGTGTTTTTGCAGGAAGAACCACAAGGCGCTGGGGTAAAAGGGGACAGAAATACTACTAATGATGGAAAGATATGATTACATTACTAGGTCCTTGCAGTGTGTTTTACCTGAAGGTGTGGTGACTGCTAAGCAGCAGTGTAATTCGGACATGCTGCTTCTAACTTGGAGACTGAGGCTTTAGAGTTCCTTCATGCTGTCCAGAAAATGCCAAAACTAGAGTAAAATCTTGTTAAATGTTTGATGCTGATATTGGCACTGTCCTCCCCACAAATTGCTTATCATCCCCATCTCCCTGTGAACGCTAAACAAACGGAGCATCACACCATTAGGATCACTCCTGAACTGCTGTCCAGGAACAATTTTATAGATTTTCAGCTTTACAGACAAGGTTATCACCAGTTCATGAACAACCACTGGTTCACAAATGTTCTCTTGCACTCACATGAACATCTTCTTTAACCTACATTAAAGTCTCTTGCTTTAAGCTGCCTTCAGCTCTGGCAAAACGTTCGGTGCTGCTGTTGTTTCCTGAGACTGCCACAGCATTCTTTACATTCTGGCAGCTCTCTCAGCATTGCTTTACAGCCCCTCCAGAGATCAGCTGGCTTTGCCGAGTGGTTAGTTGCTCTGAACATAAATGCCACTGCTGTCTGGCTCTGTGATTTCTGGGAAACTTTCCTGAAGCCTGTTTTCTTCCACGTTTTGTCACAGTCCCAGGAGGGCAGGATTTTCGCTTCTCTGTATGCACAGGGGCTCTGACTGTGGGCCATGAGATTCAGCCTGGAGCACATGCTGCAAGGCTGAGTTGGTCTCATTCTGAGTAGCTTTCTCCCCCCAGCATACAGTATCAGAACTCAAAGTGAGAAAAAGAAGCCCTTTCTGTGTATTATTTTTGTATTGTTTTTATTTTTGTTAAGTTTTACTGTGTACAGAGCAGACTGCCAGTTACTGTATTGCTTTGAGACAACACCTGCTTGTAGGGCATGCAAGTGTTTGAGACACAGAAATGAGAATTATCCCAAAAGTGTGGAGGTAGGTGTTTGTGTCCCGTCCTGTGCGTGTGTTTGGGGGTGTGCTGAGGCACTCAGTCAAACATCCAGGCCGTACGCCCACCAGCTATACAACACAGTAGCTGTATAGAACTGGGATTTATAGTCAAGCTCATTCATTTGATGTCCTGACATTAAATAGACTTAATGCAGGCTCACAAAACATGGTCCTCAATTTAACCCCGTGCCTGAGCATGGCACCCAACCAGCTCCTTCAGTGCAGAAGCAGTTATGGTTAATGACAGCCCTGCACGAGCAATCCGAAGGGGCCCTGAGGGCAGGACTGCTGCCTCTGCCTCTAGCCCCTTTCCTAGCCCTTCAAGGGCACTGCGCTGTGCTCACAAGCGTTGCTGCCTTTCTCAGTGGGTCATTCTTGCCTTCATCCTTCTCCCCAGCCCGGGAAATAAGCACATTAACATCTCCATTTCATTGTGGTAGCTCAGCAGGTTTGGCTCTATGTCAAGCTCTGCAGTCGTCTTGCAGGGCAGTGAGGGTTGCGCCATTCTGCTGCTTCAGAAAGCGAGAGCTTCACAGCCAAAACACAAAAAGGCAAATGGATTTTTTATACGTGTAGAGCTTACGTGGTGCTGAGTCAGCATCCACTGGGGTCTGGATAAAAACTATTATGTTCAGGGTACTTTTTGTAAATCTCTGTCTCTTGACTAATAGTCCTGTATCTCGCAGAGAGTATGAGTCACTTCCCTCTTAATTCAGAGAGGCCATTCATTGTGTATCATATTAAGTTCATTACTTGCTGGGCTATTTCCTCCATGGGTGAAATGTCAAAATTCTGGCTTCCTATATAGTTAGTGTCAGAAATGTGTATTAATTACAGACCGATTCCTCTATGGTTATACTTCTTGAATACGTTCATCCAGTGAGGCCACATAAACCTATAAAGGTATGTGCAGCTGTGTAACAAATGATACAGTAAACTGGGTATCCCATGTTTCCAGAGGCTGAGTCTTAGCCAGGTCTGAAGTATGCACAGTATCAATAACCAAAACCAAAGTACACTTGTTATTCTAGAATTACTTAGAGGTACAGTTGAGACTGATAAAATAAATGATTTGTTATTTAATTTATTCTACAATTGAATAAATAATAGAAAAATTGAAGTTTTCATAGAGAAATTTACTTAATTTTTGATATCTTAAAGTAAGCTATTTGGTTCTACACAAGTCATCTGATTTCCTTACATGATCTGTAAATGAGCTGCAAGAAAGAAGTTCAAGCTTACTGACTTGGTCTGTCACAGGTTTCTGTCTTTTTCCTGTGGTAATAAAGAGACCAGATTATACACCTGTCATCCATCCATCCATCCATCCATCCATCCATCCATCCATCCATCCATCCATCCATCCATCAATCCTTTCCTTAAATGTCTATTTGTTAGAAAAACACTGTTAGTTTTGTTGTCAACAACAAAGCACAACAGGATCCCTGCAGAATTTTGACAAATATCAGGATAAATACCATGTTTGAATACTGTGCTGGCTACAGACCAGATGTTATCATATATAGGCTTTAATTTATAGGTGTGATAACAGTACTCATTCACATACGTTGCAGGCAATTCAGTCAATCACGTGTTGTATCCACACAGAGAATAAGAAATAATTCAGAATTAATTCAGTGCAGTTTCCCTGAGAAAGCCCAATTGGCAGATGAAGTGACTCCTGCCAGACCCACCATGGGGGACATGGTGTTCCTCTTGGCACCTCTGTGGTGGCAGCAATGGCAGTAGTGTCCAGCTCTGCTCTCATCTGCCCTACTTAGCCCTCAGGTCCGTGCCCTTCCAACCCTTTGCTGGGTCATTAATGGAGAGGAGAGGAGAGGAGAGGAGAGGAGAGGAGAGGAGAGGAGAGGAGAGGAGAGGAGAGGAGAGGAGAGGAGAGGAGAGGAGAGGAGAGGAGAGGAGAGGAGAGGAGAGGAGAGGAGAGGAGAGGAGAGGAGAGGAGAGGAGAGGAGAGGAGAGGAGAGGAGAGGAGAGGAGAGGAGAGGAGAGGAGAGGAGAGGAGAGGAGAGGAGAGGAGAGGAGAGGCTAGTGAACTTGGCTAGGAAAACATCATCAATTACCTTGACAAGTATGGAGATAGATTGGGAAGGATAAAGGAGAGAGTGGGAGGAAAGGAAGTGAAGGCAATAAATAGGCTAGACCTGCTGTTACCATGTTAATCTCGACAGGGTTATTCAGGGGGAATCACTGGCTTAGTTTATTCTACACCTAGATCCTTTCCTTATTTCTGGACTATTTCTTCCATGATAGCAATAATTTGTTAGACAAAGCATGTTTACTGTAGTTCACATTAATGAGACGTCAAAATACTATTTCAGACATATTAAATACAGTGGCAGACATGGAATACACAGCTTAACACAGCAAGTGATAACAAGTGCCTGACAACATAAAAGGTTTTAGCCCACCCATTATTTTTCTTAATTAGAGATTAATATGTAATTGCACACCACTTGATGTAACCTCCAGTTGTTGTTCCAAAATAGACAATAGTATACTATATTAAAACTCTCTTAAGAGGTTTACAGCAACTATTATTTTTAATAGTAGTCTCCCTAGTGCCTTCCTGCTTCTGCAGCATTTCACCTTTGGCTGGTTCATTGTTTGTTTCACTACACTGTTTTGAGAAAAATAATCATGATGTATACAGAAAAAATCTGTTTGAGAAGGATTTAGAAAGGGGATCTAAAGTTGAAGGGAGATTATATTTCCATTTGCTGTAGGTAAATTATGTCTTTTATCTGTGGGGGAGGGGGCTAATATACTGTCAGAAAGAAGTGCATCTAAATGACAACTGGTCACTGCAAGGCTAATAAACAATCAATCACATTAATTTAGGGGAGTTGTAAAGATTGTTATTTTAATAGTTTTACTTCCGAGCATCTCCTGCAGGAAACCTCATAAATTAGCCATTCCTATTGCTCTGAATTGGGTTATGTTCAAAAGATAAGTGGAGTTGGTGGTGATGGAGGTGCACCCAGGCTCTCCAGAATGGGAGCCCAGTGTAGATACCTGCTGCCATAAACCCTTTTGCATCTTATTTTGCAGAGAACTTGTGTTTAGTGAAAAAAAAAGCAAGCTGAAAGTCTGAGGAGTAACAGTAGCAAGCAAAAATATAGTTAGATCTTAATCCTTAAAAAAAAAACCAAACTGCCATGATTTTATTATTTTTTTAAACTCCAAAGTTTTGTGCTGAAAACAAGAGGCTGTTGGGTTTTCAGTGGGCAGGACAGCACCCTTGAGAGCCCAGATGGACCTGCATTCAGGGGCGGCTGTCAGCGATTGCACTTGGAGCTCTGCTGAACAGAGGAGGGTAGCAGGCAATTAATGCTAGTTATTTTTGTGTATAGTAGCAAGTAGATTATGTTCTCCTGTGAAGCAAACCAGCCTGGTTTCTGTTCAGTCTGACTCCTTTCCTAAGCCTGACTTTCGCACTGTGGCCCTGCTCGCCTCTGTGCTCTGTTAGCTGACGTGAAGAGCCTTCCCGCCAAAGGGAGGGAGGGTTTCTCAGGAAAGATGGTATCGCAAGATCAGTTTGGCAAGTGGCTCTCTGCAGGCAGTGTGCTCTGCTTCGTGTTCAGTATGTTTTCTGCTTGGAGATTGTTTCTTTTCACTGTTTGAGCAGCACAAAAGCCTTCTAATGGCAGTTCCTGGTGCCAAGGCACAGGCCAGCAGTGTAGTATGGCAGTGTAGTATGGCAAAGGCCTCTGGCTGACTAACCTCCCTCTGCCCTATGTTTTGCTAAGAGTCAGCTTCTTTGGTGTTGTCTCCTGAGCACATCGTGGGAAGGGCTCTGTGGGAGAAAAACCCAATGACTCTGAGATTCCTGCACCGTGTGTCATCTCCACAGTGTGTTTGCAATTGAGCAAGCAAAATCTGCCTGGCAGATTACTGAATATGCCGTGCCTGCGAGGAAACAGGCCTCTTTTTGACCTATGACTGTGTCCATGTGCAGTGTTAAGTGTATTTAGTTAGAGATCAGTCATGGATTTGTAATTCCTCATCACGGAGTAAACTCCCTTTCGCTTGTGGTGTCGTCAAAGGAGACATGTCCGTGCTGCTCCAGTGACTGACGCAGTTGTGCCCTTAAGCATGCAGAGTAGCAAGCCAAGGACTTGCCACTTGCTACCCTGTCCCTGCCAACCCTCGTGGGCACAACAGCGGTGAGTGGAGCAGAGCCATCACTGCTACAGCATCTCTTCCCAGAACACTGGAGTTGGCATGAAGGAGCCGGGTGGCATGTGAGGTTCCCCCACCACTTGCTTCCAGTGAGTCCTTAGCACTGCCCACACGACTACCACAGAAATCATGTCACTTACAAAACTGAAAGCTTTTCATGCTACAATTTGTTCTTTCCTACCCCTGAGGCCTTTGTTAGCAAACAAGACACCAGTGTTTGAGGGGAGAGACAATGGTGTGGCTCAGCTAGCTCAGCGAAGGCATGCTGGAAATGGCGCAACAGCTGAGTCACCCTCTTCCCTCTCCTTTTAACGTTATTATTCTGGTTCAGTGACATTTATTTTGCCGTAAATGCCCAATTTGCAATAGAGTACACATGCTTTACAGAGAGACTAGTAAACTAAAATCATATGCTATGCAGAAACCCTTTGGTCTGAAGATGGAGGCAACCAGTATCTGGCTTTCAGCCTTCACTAGCTTAGATATTCAGTGACAACCAGTAATAAAATTTTTAGCCGCTGGCATTCTCTTCCTTAGCTGCAGGCTAAGTTGGTAACTTGATCAAGAGATGCTCATTAAATGAGTTGACACCACGCACAGTAAATTTTGTGTTCAGAAAAAGAAAATAGGTAAAAGAGAGCACTGGGTTTGGCCTGTGGTCTCAGCATGTTGGAGCTGGTTGCTGCTGAGAATTTGTTGTTGCTGCTGTTTGCATTATATTTAGAGAGGGAAGGGGTTATATACATGGTCTAGCTCATCTCAGTTTTACAGCACCATTTTAGACACCAAACCTGGTAGGATTTTGTATGATTAAGCGTCTTAAGAAAACTCACTTTTGGCCTACTGTACACATCCTGTGTTTGCAAAGGATCCCATTAAGCAACTGTCTAAACAAGGCCCAAGCAAGGCAGAAAAAAACAAACTAGGAATAAATAAATTTTCATATATGATAAACAGTAAATACTGATCTGGCTTAGTCATATGAACTTGTTTGCCAGAGTTGTCCTTCTCCAAGTTTAATGCTTCTTTGGGAACACTCAGAGTTTCCATTAAATACAGTACTGTATGTCTGATCCCAGGGTGACACTGATATTCCAAAAATAGTTTAATAAGTAGAAATTCCAAGATGTATCATCATAAGCCTGTGGCTTGAGTATCAAATCTGCCATGTTATGTAAAAGATATTGGTTATATAATGGGATTTTAATCAGTCTAGTGACATCTATACAAATAACTGAGCATTATTAAGAAACCGACCTCTCTCTGACTTTGGATCGGTTATTCTGGAAGTCAGAGAGGAAGTAGCTTATGCATATATGGGGATTTAGATGCTGTTGCTTTGGAGTTAGTTTGGAAGGGTTGTTGCAGATAAATGTAAACACATTTTAAATGGTGCTGAGGAAAGAAACTGGAGTGTGATAAGAACTTCAAGCTGCTTCAGAGTTTTCTTTGTGATAGTCTAAACTGAAGGCGTTGCTGCTGATGGGGTCAGAGATGTACCTAAAACCAGCGTTCCTCATCTCTTGAAATAGCTCCAGGGAGCTGTAGTCTGTCTTTATCTGCTGGAAAGCTGGTAAAGGTCCTGAGCTAGCAGAAATTGGGACTCACTAGCGGGAGGACATATGGAAGCACAGCAGGGATTTCCTCCAGGCAGAGCTGCATTCATGCATGCATCACAGACAGTTGTCACCCGTGGTCAGATAACAGTGCCCAGCCCTGGGGAAAGGCCATCAGGCAGCAACTGCTTGGGGAGCAATGGGATTGAATGGAAATCCTCCCTACTGGGGAGCATGTAAAAAGAGGTGCTATGAGTTACCCTGAAAAGAAAGGAATAGAGTATGCTATACATAGAAGTGCATCATTTTATAGCTCAGAAGCTGATTTTGCAGGTTGCACAGCTTCTTGAAAACCCTAAGTAGGGCACTATCTGAAATTGCATGGCCTGATGTTACTGACAGCCGACCATCTGTCCCCATGGGCTTTCAATCAGGAGAGCATCGCTTTTACTAAGAGCAGGCAGTCTATATGATGGAGAGTTCAATAAGTAAATTAGATGAACCTTCTGACTTTTCAGTTTGAGGTAAAAGCAGACAGGAAAAATAGAAGCAAGTTCAACTGCACAAGTTAGTGTAAGTGAATTAAATACTTTAATTTCATGTATTTTCTGGGTAAGTTGAAGTGGGGCAGACTGTAAAAAGGCTGATATGGTCTTTAGTGTGTCTAGTTCAAACAGTTTTCCCCATGGTGCTGGTGACCCCCCAGTTTGCTCCGCTACAGCATCTCAAGTGTTAAACACCTTGGAGAATAAAATCTCACAGTGCTCTGCCTGGCAGGTAACTCCTGTCCTCTAATGGGTGGCAAAAGGGGGTACTCACTAAGGGAACAGGAGAGCAGAACAAGAGGGAGGGAGAAAAGCTAGTGGGAAGGGGGATTCTGAACATGCTTCCCAGGGGATGCTCGGTGTCACACATCTTCTGTATTTTGTGGTATGGATCTACCTGTCCATAAAGAAGTGAATCAGGTGCCCAAAGTAACACTGTGGGCTGTAACACAGACTGTTCAGGCACCAGATCCCTCCTGTCCCTGGGCTTTACGTAGAAGTCAGTTTCCCCCTGCACCCCATCTCTAGACACATAAAGCCAGAGCAAAAGATGACTGCTCTTGCTACCTTGCAGACCCCATTTTGCAAACAGGGATGTGCATATGGCTTCCTACATCCAGGTGAAACAGCTCTGCGACTGTCAACTTGCATTCTGCACAGGGCTCCAGGACTTCCTAACCAGCATCCTCCCAGGTGGGCTTTCAACCTTCCCTGACAGTGAGCTAGCTCTGTGTTACCAAGTGCACACTGGCAGAATCACAGAACAGCAGGGGTTGGAAGGCACCTCTGAAAATGCTCAGGTTTAAAACATGGAATAAAAGTGCTGTCAGTGCTTGGAGTGCTGCTGGATTCTTCCCCTTGTACAACATACAGGGAAAAAATAAATAGATTTTTAGCCCTGTAAGATTAAACAATCATCGTGGTTTTAAGGGCTTAATCTGCTGGCATGCAGACGGCTGGCTGATAAGTCTCCGAGCCGGAGTGTAATTGGATGCAGCGTTGGACTCAGTTCTGTGGGCTTTCCCGGGGCTTTTTGTTTATTTGTTCATTTTTAACACGCTGCAGAGTTGAAGCGAGCTGTCCCTGGAAATGCCTTTGGGCGTGAAGCTGTAACGTTTCTCCCCACACACCCCCCCAGTCAGTATTTCGGCAGCACCTAGCTGGAGACCACCGCTCGGGGAGGGGTTGAGGGGGAGAAGGTTGCTCAGTGTATGAATTCGGGCTATTGTTCGAGGCACACATCTGCCTTAAGAAATCGCACGGCACAGGCCGTTACTTATTCAGATGCAGAAGCTCCTTCCATCCCACAAGACGGCCCATTCAAGTCACATGCCAGAGGTCTCGGCAGAATGGGCTGCAGCTGCTTCAAATCTGCTGTCTAACATCAGAAGCAGTTGGACAAACTGTACCGTACTGACTACAGTCAGGCTCCCGGGCGCCGGAGAAGACAGGGAAAAGATTTGGGATCCCAGCGCGATGTTCTCAGAGGATCTCTGGCTAGAAAATGAGAAAAACTGTGCCGTTGTTCACAAGTCGAAGCGAGGAAGGAAGCGCCAGGAGCTCCTGGCAGTGGCCCTGGGGGTGAAGGTGGGAGTCAAGGGGGCACTTTTGTGGCAACCTCTGAAACTCTTTGCCTATTCACAGATCACCTCCTTGGTGAGAAGAGCAGCCTTAACTCAAAACGACAACCACTTCAACTATGAGAAAGCACACAATTTCAAGGTAAGCACAACTTCCTCTTCTTTTCGGCTAAAAAAAGTTCTGTTTTGATGGCTCACATTTTCTTTTTTGCTGTGATGGGGTTTTCACATGCCAGTATATACCAGCTTTGAGGACAGAGCTGAAAAAAAGCATTTTTCTTTATACTTTAAATTCCCTTGACTGCATTCCTAATATGCTTTTACACAGGCATTTAATCCAAATAACAGCTTTGCTGCTCGCCACACTACTTGACTGGCATTTTAGCTCTTTTTGTCCAGATTCAGTTTTCTTTTTTGTTCAGAAACAAAGTACTTCATATCGATTGGCTTTAAAGTGTATTCAGCTTTAAGTGAGAAAAAGGCCCCTTTTCAAAATCTGGCTGTTACCAGAAACCATTAGCATTTTACCAGCAAACATTTCAGAGACCGTTTGTGTTTTCAGAAGAAGTTGAGGGAGCTGGGGTGCTCCCTAACAATAAAGCAGAGCGGAGTGGTGGTATTGTCTCCCAGCTTTTTGTTCCACCACCATATGCTAAGAAAATGCCCTCAGAGCCCCACTGAGCTATAGGATCTGAGCTTGTGTTTGCTTGTCAAACTAAGCCAAATAGCTGGACAAACACAGGGATGTTTAAATGGATTATCTTTTCGCTGTCTTACACATATAAAATCGGATTCTTAGGGGTGGGGTTTTTTTCCCCCCCAAGTGCGGTGCCTGGCATGCTGCAGCAGGGAAGTGACTCAGCTTTGGAAAAGGACCTTCCACGCAGCTTGTACTAAAATGTTTTGCCAAAGGGGCTATGCTGGTTTCAGAGTATGCCAGCCAGTTACATATCTAATGCTGTCAAATTGCGGTTTGATGCTTATCAGGATGGATACAGAGAGAATAAGAGGCAGAAACAAGACAAGAAAGGAATACATCTCAGCTTTGAATCCTCAGTTTACTTAATGCTCCTTGAGGATGCTGATCTGGGTCACTGTCAGAATAGTTCAACTCATTAGCAGAAAGAGAATTTTCTGATACTCATCTCAGGCCCATCAAAAAAAAAAAAAAAGGAAGCACTGATTAAAATGGTTTCACTGATGTCCTGATTTAGCAGAAAAGCTTCACTTCTTATTTTTCTGTATGTTCTGCCATGCAGACATTGCTGTCCCCTGCAGTGCTTCTGCTGTAGTTGGTAAATCAACAATTTAATATTAGTGAGTGAGGCAAATAATAACATCCCTCTTCTGGTTCCCCCTCCTTGACCCAGTCTACAGGAAAGTCAATATTTATCTCACTGATCAGCACTGAAGGAAATAGGGGAAATACTCTGTTTTCTTGCTTGATTAAACCAGCTTTCATTCTTTCTGGGTTTTGCCCTCATTATCATTTTAATATCAAAACTATTTTAGTTTAACAAGAAAATATTTTCTCATGACTGAGACTTTTTTCCACTTTGACCCATGCATTCTTTCCTCTTCAAAATTCCCCTTGTTTTGGCTTTGATTTATAATTGGACTTGTGCCCAGTTAACTTTGCGTTTGCACAATCTAGCTGTTGTACAGCCTCTCTTCCTTTCTGTTTCAAAAGAGTCATAGTTTAGCTGGAAAATCACATGATTAAAATATATGTATATATTCAGAGGCTTGACAGCCGAAAATTATTGTCTTATTCTCGTAAAGGCAATAAAATTTAAGGAAGAAACTTTTTTCTTCTTTTTTAAATTGCCCAGCAAGACAGTTGAAGGCGTTACATTTACTTAATGAACAAGTATGTTCACCATACAGATAATAGTTAAGCTTTCTGGAGGAATATATTAGAACATGTGTAGTTGTTGAACAAAAAATGTGGATAGAATGCTTCGAGTGGAATGGTTAGATTTAAAAGATGGCTAAATTCAAGTCTAATCTCTTTAATATATTCCATATTCATTACATAAAAGGGTTAGGAAATTATTTAGAAGAGAAAGAATGGCTTTATGGGTCTCGGGGCAAAATTCTTAATGGCTTTTGACAGCACTCAGGCTATGATGATACGGGATTTATCTGAAGGAGAATGCTGTTTTGCAGACATTCAAAGAGTTGTCTTCCCCATTTTTAGGTGAATACTGATGTGTATTGTATCATTCATCTCAGTTCATAGGGACAAAGGTTACATGCCACAACATCCCTCATAATCTTGTCATAGGCAATTCTTCTGAACAAACAGAAACTCTTCAGCTCTTGTCCTTCAGCCATGAAGAATCGTAAAAATGAAGGGCATGTTTTTTCATGAAGCTAATGAGATTTTTGTTGATCTTACACCTTCTCTCCTGGAAGAGAGAAGGAACTAAAGGGAGAAATAGACTCAGTGCACAAACTCAGGGCAAGGACGGCTCTCCCTCCATCCTCTCCAAGCCAATACAAACATTAAAAAGGACTGCTGCAGTTTGGAGTGTGAGGGATCCGGTTATGCCCTTCTGAGCATCCCTGCTTTCTCATTCAGCCTCTCTTCCAAGTTTCAAGGCACTCAAGGCAAATGAACAAAAAAAGATTTAGTATCCAGACTGACTTGTTAAGCTGGGTTCATCCTGAGCATGCAACACAGTCACATGGATTTAGGTTTGGAGCTGGCGTCTGTCTGGCGGGACAACTTTGCATAAGCTAGTGTAGACATACCATAATTCGGGAAAGAGAATAAATCTCTGAAGCCCTGCTTAGAAAAACACAGAGATATTTCTGTAGCTATGTGGGTGTCAGCCTAACTGGATCACAAAGACCTTTTACATCTCCTTATAGTTAGGACCCAGGAAGCTCTTTGGGATGTGTTTTACCAGCCAATTTCAGTGGGGTCTCAGCTGGTGGTGAGGTCAGTCTCATGCCCAGGGGTGGCAGCGTGGAGTTTGAGGATGCTCCATGCATTTGTTCTAGGCTGGGAAGTCATGAGAGGGCCTCTGTGCTGCTTCAAGTGAGCAAATACAGCTGAATAATGGGCATTTATGACAATAATTGTGCCTGTTTGCCACTACAGCATGGACAGATTCCTTTTGCAGGCAGGCTAGTAGAGTGAAGGCAGCTGAATCCGGACAAGTCAGAAGATCTGCTGGGAGAAAGGAGGCTCTGGGATAAATTTCGCCATGTGTTAATCACTGCAGATAAACACTGTTTCTGGGTGAGAAAAGGTTTTGGGCAGGCATTTTTTTACAGACATCATGAAGATTGTGTATTTAAACGAAAACAACAGCAGAGTCATCTTTTCTTCCTTACAAACAGCTCAGGTTCAGCAGGAAGGAGTCTATGGGAGAGTAAAAATGTGCATGCATTCAGGTGAAAGTCTGAAAAAACTTATGGCTTAGATGAAGGAACACTTCCTGCTAAGTTCTTAGATGGAATTAAGTGTCAGCTGTAGCCCAAGCAGCCCAAGCCTATGCTGTGTGCACAGAGAGGTCTCCTGAGAATGCAGGATGGGGTAGGGAGCAGTAATAATCTTGATCATGCTTCCAGAAAATCTAAGCCCAGTCCATCTTTAATGGTGTGCTTACAAAGCATGGGGCAGAAGAAGCCGTCTCAATCGAAGACCTGCTGTTACCTCTCCATGTTTAAAACAGGGAAGACGCCGATCTTGCAGGCAAAAAGCCCGTTTGCCATTCAAAAGTGCTGTGTGCAAGTTTGAAGCTGTGTTCAAGTGTTGCATTCATAAGAACAGACTTCCTTCATTATTTCTTTAAAGTTAATGGCAAGCCAGAAAACAGTTCAAAACTGCATCTTAAGAGATTTTGCACGTTAGTCTAGAAACTTCTGAAGACCTTCCTCTTCCAGTTAAAGAGAGAATTTTTCCCTGTTTCAACTCAATCAGAAACTATCAAGACAAGTTTTTCATGGGGCATTTCAGCTGGGAACTTGCCGTTTGAGCTAAAATATGGACCCATGAAAGAGTAAAGAAAGCTAGCCACCTAGCTGAAGGAAACGAGGGAAGGGTGCACAGTCAGCACTTCTCAGGTGGAGCCCTCAGTCAGGGTTGATGACTTTCCTATTAATGACAGGAGAGATCAAGGAATAATCAGCTACCATTTTGCTAAATATGCCACAGCAAGATCAGCTGAAATAAGCTTTATGTAAAGTAAGCATGTAGGCCCCAAATAGCCTAGCAACTGTGATGGACTTTAAATGTGAAATGGTGCAGTTCTAAAAATCCTGAACGAGCTTTTTACAGCCACTTCTCACAAGGTTAGCTTTTGCAAACTGCTGCAAAGCAGAAGACGGAGTTAGCTGTCTTCCCACAGCAGATGATTTTCATCCACAATTAAATGCAGGTGCAGACCCACTAATTATGGGTTTATCAGTGTAAAATGGTGAAGATGCAGGCATAATTAGTTATATCCGTAGGTTTGTATCCACTGAAGGTCACAGAGAGCATATGCCTGAAACTCAGGCCACCAGCTGACGACTGATACAGGCATTACCCCCACTAAAAGCCTTGTCTGAAATTCATGCTACCCACTCTGCAAAACAAAATAAGATGAAATGAGAAAGCACATGTCTATAATCTATCCATCTCTCTGTGCCAAACTTTAGTGTGAAATGCTCTTTCCCAGAGATACACATTTTTGTGAGAGGCAAAATACCATTTAAAAAAAATAAATCCGACCAGTCAGACATTCCAGGTTTGACCTTTTACTATGAAAAGAGAGGAAGAATTACTCTTGCTTTAAGCTTATTCACACAATCATTGACTTTTGAGTAGCTGGTCAGGAGTCATTTGTGTCAGGCAGACATTTTTATCAGTCAGTCAGAGAGGTCTGTATTAAAATCAGAGTACTTCATCTTCCTAGGGAATGGACTCAAAAGTCCAGGCTTGTTTCGGTGTAGTCCTGCAAGAAAATGGGGCAAAACCAGCAAGCCAAATGCTTGGCTTAAAACTTCACAAATTTTATCTGAAAAGGACAATGACCGTTTTGTTATTGTGTGAAAAGTAAAGAGCAACTTTCCCCAGCCTAGGGGATGGAAGTGGCCTTTCAGCCATGCCCCCGACGGGTAAACAAGAGCAGAGAGAAGGAAAAGGGAAGCATTAGCAGTCGGAGTGTGTATGATTTATGTTTTGTTAAGCTCAATTAAGCCTCTGGCCAGAACTGGCTCATACCATGTCCATTCACACGGGCTTAGACCTGACTATTTACTCTTCTTTTCAATGGAAATGAAATGCTTACTTAACCAGAACATACATCTTTAAATGAGAAGGTCTTCCGCAGTAGCCTTTGGAAAAGAAGTGAGGGAAGCAGCGGAGATGTGCAAAGCCTGGCTGGGGAGCCATGGGTTCTGTCATTTTATTCCTCTTTATTTGGTCATGCGTGGACTGTAGCAAAATGAAGTTTGGGCTACTGAAAAAGAGCCTACTGACATCTTCGCCCTATGTGAGTTCAGTTTACTTACTGGAGTGGGGAAGTGCACTTTGCTTTTATCACTAATGGATTCCAGATCACTTTCCAACCACTGCCTGGAGTGGCTCCACAAAACCTTCATCCCTGATACAAATTTACAGCAGCCACCTCCAGTTCTGTTCAGTGTTGTTGCATGGAAATGCACATGTAACACCATAGCCATGTTCAGTCCTGAGTGCTGCTCTTCCAGCATGGGTCTTGTACCAGGTCTGTGGTCACACATGGTTATAGGGTGCATCTGAAGGCACTTTCTGTCAATGGGTTTCCCCTACTTTGAGGTGAATCTCAGAAACATTCCTGTTTTGTTTGAACTAGTCAAATAAAAGTAGTCAAATAAAAGTACTGACTACAGTTCCTTGGATTATTAGTTTTACTTTTTTACTCCTTTGAGTAGTGAACCTGGTTTCCACCCCCCTCCTCTATAGCTCAAATGTCAGCTAGCAAAAATGATTTGTTTTCAGTGTCATACACAGCCTGGTTCTCTGTTATGTTAAGCCTATAGAAAGATAAATTTCAAGATCAAAGCAAATTCCTCCCCCCGTGGTTTATTTCATCTGGACTTTGGAAAGATGTGGGCACTGTGTGCTAAAGATTTACTCCTACCGAGTCTTCTGTTGTTTATCCATTTCAGTTGTTCCATCTGTCAGACCATCTGCCTCCCAGTGACCCCATTTCTTTCCCCCCCTACCCCCCATTTGTGTTGCAGGTCCATACGTTTCGAGGTCCGCACTGGTGTGAATACTGCGCCAACTTCATGTGGGGTCTCATCGCTCAGGGAGTGAGGTGTTCAGGTAGCCCTTCCACGTTTTCTCTCCTTCTCTTGAAATGCTCAGACATCTCTCCCACCCCCAGCCTGCATTCCCTGCAGGAGGGAGGGTAGGGATTAATTTACAGAAGAAGGCAAGTAATCCTCCTGCTTAAGTCAGAGCGCTGTCATTTTCCCCGTTCGATGGTTTAGAAATGAAGCCACCAGCCCATGGTCACTGAGGGTGACATCTTTTCAGCCATGTGTGTATCTTGGTGTGTATGTTAAGAATTGGTCTTTATGGTTAAATTCCCCCTGATTTTCAAAAATTTTTTTAATCTCTGAAGAAACAAGCCCTGGCAATGGCAGAGCCAACCAGCAACAAGGCTCCATAACTCACCGTTTGGCCCCCAGTTGCTGAGAAGGGCCCTTGTCTGCAAAAAGACTGTCACCTGTTTCCTATAAAAATACCGTTTGATGCTGCAAGCCTGCAGTATGCCTCCTTGTGGGAAAGCAAAAAATATACCCTTCATTTTCCAGGAGAAGTTCTCTGGTGCCTCTATAACTGTATCTGCATTTTAATACTGTTTTAATTATTTTAGATTTGTTTGTTCTTTTGTGAAAAAATAATCATCTTGGAAAAATGCAGTAATCACTAGTCACGTCATGAGCTTTTGGATTCAGCGAGTGAAATGGTTTTCAGTGTACTGCAAATGAGGTTTCACAGCTTCTTTCTGCAGACCTTCAGTCCCTTCCATGTCTCACCTGAACGTGCTTCTGCCTCACCTCTCCCTGTCCTGACCTCCAGGCATTCCTGATCTCACACAGGCACCGAACACATCTAACCCTGGTGTCTGCCTTCCATGGGTAGAGGAGGTGGTTGTTACCTAAAATTCAAAATACTTTTCACAAATGCCTGGTTTTAGTAAGTGCAGCCTCAGCTACTGCTGTACCTTGTCTGCCTGTAGAGGATTAGGGGTAATGCAAAGAATAGAAGGACATTATAAAGAGGAAATTGAGCACTAGTTTCCTTTTCAAGATATCTGATCTTAAACACAAGTGTGCAAAAAAATTACCTCACTAATCCACAGGACTGTATTTCTTCACATGTGTACAATATTAAACTTATGAAAAGGTTTATTTATTTAGTATGACACATAATACTCTCCCTCATTAAATTAACCAACATTTAACTCAAAGAAGACAGATGCCTTTGGATTTAACTTCACATGCTTGGAGAAGACCACTGGCAACAGTACAGGGAGGATCCTGACTGCAGCTGCTCACATTCGTTTCGATTTCGCAGCACAGTAATGCATTATGCAGTAATAACTGTATGGAGAAACACACTAAACCCCACCCATTAAATGTGTAGGTGTGTTGGTAGTGATTATGTGATTTTGCTTGATTAATATGTTATAGTCAATAATAACAGTGAAATGTGCTGCAATTCATAGGGTTGTGTTTACATTTTTAATAGCTCAGGCAGTAAATCAACATGGAAAAACAATAACTCATTAGTTATGGTGTTAGACATGTCAAGTTATCCCAGAGGGCACTGTCAGGGGTGGGCATGACTGGGAAGGCATTAAAAGGGGAGTAACTCTGGGAGTTATCCCAAAGGGCACTGTCAGTGATGGGCATGACTGGGAAGGCATTAAAATGGGCATCAGAGTTATGTGAGAGAATGTAACTCACAATAGCAGTGTTTGCTTTACTGGGGATTATAAATTCATTTGGCTGAATATTTGGATTTATTAGAAAAAAGAATCAATTTGTGGAGATTATGCAGTGCTGTT
This sequence comes from Laterallus jamaicensis coturniculus, assembly GCA_022605575.1. Lineage (NCBI taxonomy): Eukaryota > Metazoa > Chordata > Aves > Gruiformes > Rallidae > Laterallus > Laterallus jamaicensis. The sequence goes on from JAKCOX010000008.1 coordinate 13,692,866, forward strand.
TAAGTTAATAAAAACCCATCCGTGCAACCAAGAGTAGGATTTGACTCTGGAGTAAGGCACAAAGAACCATTTGTAAAATGAATCACTTTTCTACATCATGACTTTCACAGCATTTTATATGCCAAAACTGACCTACAGGCAAAACACAGGGGACCCTTTAGCCACAAAAGCAGTGATGAGACGGGGATGGGGAGGCTGCTGATGTGGCAGAGCAAGTCAAAATGCAACACTGCAGGAATGTGGATGGGGAAGGGAGGCAGACTAGCTCAAAGCACTTTCCCAGTTTGAGTGCTCAGGTGACTCTTAGATCCTCTGCCCATTAGCAGCACTGAGCCACAAGCTGGCCAGCAGAAGACAGTCATTACTGTGCTTATTTTATAAAAGACTGAAGTAAAATACCAAGAAGTTAAGTCACACACGTTCCAATGCAACATCTAGAGCTACATGTCCTGGTCTGAACTGACACAGGCTGCACTAGTGGTCACCCAGGGCCAAGAGGGGTGTGAGGGCCATCCAGAGCTTTAACAGCTTTTTAACAACTCTGCTGGGGCTCACTTTGCCCAGCATAAGTTTTTTACAGATTTCCATGCTTGTCTTTCTCATGTCTGTCTTACTTATTCTAGCATTGCTGACTGATGGGGAGGGAATTATGCCCTTTGCTTGACGTGGCCCAAGGAAATAAACTGTTAGGCAGCACCTCTCAGCATTGGTATTAATCAATTAACCTGGCTAACTTTGTTTACAGACTGTGGGTTGAACGTACATAAGCAGTGCTCCAAATACGTGCCCAACGACTGCCAGCCAGACCTCAAGAGGATAAAGCGCGTCTACTGCTGCGATCTGACCACGCTAGTGAAAGCCCACAATACCCAGAGGCCCATGGTTGTGGATTCCTGCATTCGAGAGATCGAAGCAAGAGGTTTGTGTGCTTAGGAAAGCAGCAGGCACAGTGAAATGAAGATGACTTGAATTACGTGCTAAGCTGGGACAGGGTGGTGTGCTCATGCACGCTGGGGACAGGATGAGGGAAGGATTGTTTTAGTGTAGGTGATACATTGCTTTGCATTAGCTAGTAAAATTAAATCATAGCATTTCATAATGCAGTTTCCTGAAATGCTTTCTGAAAACATGTCATAACATGTATCATGTTACACTTCTGAAAGGGCTGAACTTTAAAGTGAACTTTAAGTTTATGTTTATGTGTCTTTTTTCATTATTCTCCTTTAACATACCTAGGGACACTTCCAATTTCACAGTAATCAGTTTAAATCAAATCCCTTATTAATAACCTCTCCAGACATTACGGGCAAGGGAACACAAGTGACTGGAAGTGACTCAGACAAGTGAGGTCTCAGGCTGTGGCTTTCTGTGGTCTGGCACAAACCATGCAGGGTTTCGCATGATGCTCAGCTACTGACTGATGGATACCATGGCTCAGGTGGCATGTCACAGCCAAAACTCCAGCTTGTGACAGGTTTTTGGTATGGAGGAGGGTGCCAGATTGAAGAAATACTGTATCCTCTTCAGCACAACACAGTAATGATAATGTATTTTCACTCTGGATAGCAAATGTGTATGTTGTGCTTCCCAATAAGCCAAATTTCCCTGTTAGTCATAGCTTCAGCACAGGAATCTCATAATGCTGAATCCATGGCATCCCAGTAATCTGCATGGCAACAGATAGGGATACTAACCATGGGGATTTCAAAGCCACGCATCATCTACTGAAATGAATCAAAGATTTACAAGTAAATCCCCTGCACTGCTCCGTAAAGCTCTAGCAGGATTATATAATCATCATGGGGACAAATAGAAAGAATGGTGTGGACTAAGACAGAAGAGCTTTACGCTGATGATATAGCAGGAAGCTACATTGCATTTGAGATCTAATCACTTACTTGTACATTTATTGATGAAGATAAAATCTGCTGCCCGCTGTCTGTTTTTCCAACATCTTAAACTTTTTCCTTTATTTGCTGTAGAAGCCTGTAAGATACCGATTTCCTTCTTAAGAAAACAAAGCGTATTACATCTTATGAGTAGCTTAGCACTGGGCATAGTCACAATAAGGAGTTCTGGGATTAAAATAAACTTTAGGGGGAATTGGCCAACCCCTTTTCTATGGTCTGTGGAGACAGGACAAGGGGCAATGGCTGCAAATTGGAGCACAGGAAGTTCCGCACCAACATGCGGAGGAACTTCTTCACAGTGAGGGGTGACAGAGCCCTGGGACAGGCTGCCCAGGGAGGTGGTGGAGTCTCCTTCTCTGGAGATATTCAAGACTCATCTGGATGCCTGTCTATGCAGCATGAGCTAGGGAGCTGCTTTGGCAGGGGGGTTGGACCCGATGATCTCTCGAGGTCCCTTCCAACCCCTACGACTCTGTGATTCTGTGATTAAATAAACGTGTGTGTAACTCTGGTGGGTGAGTTCTGCCTGCTCTGCTGGGCTGCCCTGCATTTCACGTTGGTGTTGAGCAGTGGGGGAAGAGTTGTGCGAGTGAGCAGGTCTCTTGTGGTGAAAGAACTGTAGAAGGGATGTTCTGATGCGGAGAAGAACAACACCCATCACATCTATCAGCCGTGTAGAAGTAAAAGCTGACAGCAAAACTGGGAATGAACACGCTCATAGGGAAAGGCAGTCTCTTACTGGACTGGGAACGAACACTCTCATAGGGAAAGGCAGTCTTTTACTGGACTGGGAATGAACACGCTCATAGGGAAAGGCAGTCTCTTACTGGAATTGCTATTTATCATGAAGCAACCGGTAAAAGGAAAGGAGACCTCTAAAGCTTTATTAATTCTAGCCAAATCCAGGAAAATCTCCCACACAAAATGCATAAATCATGATAACATCACATGCCCCACCATTAGCAAATTGCAATATTTTCCTCTAACATAATCAACCCTACCTAACAAAATCAGAAAGCATAAATTCTAAAAGTATTTAATCCTTTAAAAAACTATTTTAAATTATCTTGGTCCTTTCTTAAATGCTCCAGAGTTTCCCATTGCAATTAATGGTTTGTTATGCTTAGTAGATCTGTTGTTTCTGGTTTTTAAGAGTGAATATTTGTTGGTTACTGAAGCAAAGTTCACCAAGAACTTTTTGTTGCAGGTTTAAAGTCCGAGGGTCTCTACAGAGTCTCAGGCTTCACTGAGCACATTGAAGATGTGAAAATGGCCTTTGATCGAGGTACAGCAGTTTTTAATCTTGTACACTTTTAATCTAAGTTTTCAATTCCAGGACTTTTTTTTTTTTTTGGTGTATATAAATACCATGGTAATGAAAGTGGCATGTAAGCAGAAGTACCAAATGAAACCGTCTTTTCTGAGTGCTTAAATTAAACCGTACTGATTTTCATAAGCAGAAGTCATATTTCTGAGTTGGAAGGAGTAATTAAACAGTAAGTAATGGAAGGCAGAAGGCTAAGTGCTCAGGGGCTGAATGATTGCTCAACATATCAGCACAGACTAGACTCGTGGTTCGAGCCTAGATACAACCAAGGGAAAGTTCTTAGTCCTATTTTTAGTAAACTTGCTGCTCTGCAATACGATAATCTTTTTATGAGTTTAAGAAGCAGGAACTCCAACTGGGAAGTCATTCTGTGTGTAACCTCATGTAGTCTTTGCATGCAGGGCTAATTTTAAGTAAGTGGTTGCAGAGTAGGGCCTTCATCACATTTTCTAGTAGGGCAGAAAACACATTTTCAAGTAGTACATTTAATAAGTTACATAAATACTTGACTCCTTAAATAGTGTTGTCCTTCCTACTTAATGTTTTCAGGTACTACCTCTGCCATGGTAGGGAATTGGGTTGGACATAGCCCAGTGACCACAAGCCCATAGGGACGAGGCAGGTCCAGATAAAGCCAGAAAGTCAGCCTGTGGGTTGGGATACCAACCAGAAGGGTGCACGGCCAGGCATAGGCATGGCCATGATGCAGCTGGAGACAGCTACGGTGTCACTTAGGCAAGGACTGGGGGCTCAGGGTGCCTGTGGGCAGGAGATGTGTGGGCAGGAGGGTGGGCAGGGCCAGCAAGGTCTGTGGGTGGCACGTCTTACTGTGCCTGAATACTCTTCTGTTTGAAGACAGTTTGTCATGCTGACATCACTGGCAAAGGAAGTCCAGCTAGGCATCTCCAAAGCAACTGTTTCATGCTGCACTGAAATATCCTTTTTAAAAATAATACATATTTTAAAATGTCTTGGGTGATGCAGTTGTGAACATATCCATATACACACATAGGTCAGCTGTGATTTGGGCAAAAGAGATGCACAGTGATGTGACTGCTGTCACATGCTTCATGTGCCGCATGAAGGGTACTACTGAGAGGGTCACAGTCCCCATAGGTCCCACTCTGCTCCCTGCAGGTAGGGCTGGCCTAGCAAACCCTTCTGTTCTGTGCACTGCTTCTCCTGTAAGTGTACCAACCCACCTGAAACCCAGAAGGAGAAGCACAGGTTGAAGAAGGAAGCATCTGAAGACAGCAGATGGAAATTTGCGTCTGAGCGTGACTTGAACACTGCTGCAGCTGTAGTTCCTTTATGAATGCTTCAAACTATCAGAGCCAGTTCAGTTTTACAGACAGCCTATCTTTCACTCTTTATTGTTTTATTATTATTGTATTGCCCGTGGCATTACCTGGTGGCAATACTCTCTTGAATTAGACTCACAACAAGGAAGAAAGTGTGATTTTTCTGGCAAAGGTGGCAGCTAGAAACAGGATGACTAAGGTCACTAGCAGTATCAGATTTCCAAAGGAAAAAAAACCACTGATAAACAGGGAAGCAGAGAAAGTAAGGACTGAGTTTGCATTCAAAGGCTGTGGGAAAAAACATTGGGCATGAATTGATAAAAAGCTGTGTCTTCATTTTCTTTTAACAATCTCATGAGGGAAAAGGGCTAAGAAAGGAAAGAGTGTTGCCATGAATAATGCTAAAAGCAGCAGAATGATGAACAAAACCTTGCTATGAGAATTACATGACTAGAGTATTGCCAAGACCAGAAGCTACGAACTTCCCAGTCTTGAAAATGTTTTCTCCCTGAACTGAGATGGTAAAGCAGGAGGAGTTGGTTGGGGGGGGGTGTGGATTTTGCAGGAAGGGATTTAAAGAAAACCAAAATAGATGTTTTGTTCTGGCTTGTGAGCTGTGCAGCTAGAAGTTGGTTGTCAGCTGGCAGAAGGTCAAATTGGCAAGATGCTTCCAACCTGACAGCTCAGGGCTTGCTTCCCTGTCAGATTCAAGTTTACAGGGACAGGGCCCACACCTTCTCTTCTGCACCCCAGCCCCACAGGTAGGAACATAACTTTTCTGCATCCTAGAAGCCAGAGTGGCAGAGTTTGGACTATCCCAAGGATGTGAAATATCCCAGATCTCTGTTCCAGGTGACAGAGCTGGGAGAGAAGGGAGCTGAGAGCCAGGTGGCAAGTCTCACTTCCAGCAGTGCCTGGGCAGGTGTTGTTGAAATTTCATTTCCTGCCCAGAAAGTGAAGTTTGTGGGAGTTTTACAGAACTGTCGTTTCCATATTCACTACGGGAAATTACTGTGCTTTTTGCTGAAGTAAAAAATGAAGAAGAAGGGGGGGGGGGAAAAGGAAACTCTATGTCTGCAATCTAAAATGGAAAATTCCTGATCAGTCCTGGTTAACAGAAGTGTTGCAGCAGAAACAGCCACATCTGTGGCCACGTCACTGTCCCAGACATCTCTGCAGCACACTGCATAGCAGAAGGCAAACATCTTTTAAAAGAGCTGGGGATAGTTAGCTGTCAGAGGAGAAGCTGAAAGCAGGGGTATGAACCATAGAAGAGAGCTCTTTAATCTAATGGATAGCCTTGGCACGATAGTAGAGGATGTACACTGGCCAGGAATAAATTTAGTTTGACAGTTTAAGGACCATTTTTTAACCAGCTGAAAGCAAGGCTCTGAAGCTACCTTCTAATAAGAGCAGGGATAAAACCTTAACTAGTTTTAAAATGGAAGTTGAGGGGTTTATGAGAAGGGTTATGTGGCGTGGTGCCTGCAGTAGCAGAGCATTACAGAGGTCCTCCCCTGCCCGCCGTTTCTGAGTCAGTCCCCAGGCACCTGGCTAGAATGCCAGTACACTTCTGCATCTCTGGAAATACAGCTTTTAATAAATGGGTTTGGAAATAAACAAGCAAGGAGTCCTCCCATTTTAATGTGCAGGATGCATCCTTCAAATAAGGCCATCAAATGATCTGGTTTCCCAGCTCTTCATCAAGCCACAGGAGCCAGAAGACCGTATGATACAGGGACAAGGTGCAGGGACTCACTCGACTGTAGGGTACCTCTCCTGCTCATGTCATGTGGAGCTGAGGGGTGCAAAGTCTGCCCTCCCTCTGACTGCTTCTGCTTTACAGAGGGGACACTTGCTTGTTGCTTCCATAGCATTACAGCAAGAACAGAAAAGCCAAGGCAGGTTTGAAAGTCAACACTTTGGGCAGAGAATGGCATCACACATCATATTATTTGGGCCAAATGAAGCTGTGATAGTTGGTTTTAAAACAGGAGAAGTTGGTCCTTATCTGATTTAAACTAAGACTCACTTCCAAAGCCAAAGCAGTGTAAATACCCCTACTGTAAATCAGGGTTAGGCTCTCTGAGGCACTGACAATGTTCCATTTTAGTGATTTTTTTGTAATGAGAAAGAGGGGAATAATGTGGATTTATTTAATCTGGTGAATGTTGGTGCTGTAGAGCGACAGTTGCTCTCTGTCAGTATTGTTGAGCCTGTGGCGTTGTGGCATCCAGAAAACCCTCATTGTGTGCTTTATCCACAGAGCTGCCATTGTCACCAGCGCATTCTGCCCCCTGCTTGTTTGTATGACTGGCTGGTACAATACACTTGCTAAAAATATTATGCTGTTAAATATTACATGAGTACTTAGAGGCATCCTAACTCATACTCACTCTTTAGCCAGTGTAGCTGAAAACCTGTCAAATGCCAAATCCAGGGAAAAAAAAAACAAACAAAAAAAACCCACAAAGAAGCCTGTTAGCAGGCTGTGCAATAAAAACAAAGCATTAAGGAAAGAGGAAGTTAAGTAGAAATGTAATTCAGTATTCAGAGGGCATAACTGAGGCTTTAAGAATGTAATTCTTGCTCCATTTTATTCTGTAATAAGCTATTGATATATTTCTATGGCATCCAAAGTCAGCTGGAACCTTTAAGGAACATAATAAAGATCTTCTTTGTCTTGAGACATTCAGACTTCAACATAATGCAACAAAATATGTTGGGAGTGAAAGTAACAAGAAAAGAGAAATTATGGGGTTTGGGTAGAATTAGGTTTGTAAAGGTGAAATGACTGTATGTTTGTAATTAAAAAAACCCCAAACATAAATTGTACTAACATATGCCCACTGCAATGGTGATGAAGATACTTATTTCAGTCTGAGGAAGTTACTGTATTGAAGAGTGAAAAAAATACATTGTGGAAATGCAGAAGCACCATATAAAATAGATGTAGTTCATAGAGTGTGCTGCTGCAGAGGATCCTCTCTGAAATATGTCATGACTTTACCAGCAGGGAATTAACTTTTCTTTCTCAGTGCTTTGAATTTTAAGTGTGTTTAAATAAAAATACAAATCCAGGAATTTGAGGAGGACAGGAAAAAAGTGCAGCCTGCCAAGGGCCTTTAACCAATGGATATGAAAGGGGCTAAAAAAATACAAGAAGACAAAATCTACCACATAAAAACCCACCTTCCCCTACCTACCCACTGCAGAGATGTGTAGGTTTATTATAACACGTGGTGTTTGACTCACTTTAAAATAATCTTCAGTGCGTTTCCAATGGATGTACATGTGTCTCTGAAGTGAAAAGAAAAACCTTTGACTAGGGAATGAATGCATTTTTTGCTACAGCAAACAGATATGTAAATAACAGATACATTTGAAGTGCGTTGGAGTTGGAGTAACTGAAGTGGCCCTTTAAGGAAGCTTGCTGGGCTGCTTCGTAAGAGTGCTAAATAAATAACACTTCCATTTAGTGTACTGGTGACCTGGATAATAGATGCAACCTTGTGCGTTGCTGTATCTGTTCTGATGCAGCTGCTGGTTCCTTGGAGGTATCTGTTTTCAGTGGAGCATTTTGAGTGCTCAGTGTCCATCAATTAAATAGAGCTCTCCACACAAAGCTTTACAAGACTAACGCTACCCTGCCCGGGACGTGTGGATTAAACAAAAGATTGGGGCAGTGTAAACATCCTCCTAGGGCTTATTGATGCTGTATTAAATTAAATGCTGATGGATGTATTCAGACCGTTCAGCTGCATCAAGAAAGGCTGCTTGTTTTAAACACTTAAGCATATAATCTCCTCTTGATGAGAACATGTAGTGCTATTAGTCTTAATGAGAATTATGTGCATACATTGGACAGGACGTATCCCTTCAAGATTAATGCCATAGGTTTGAATAAAATGTCTACAATCAATATAAACTCTTTTACTCTGCTGGGAAAGCCTTTATCACCATCTTAGATGCTGTGTATCAAGCACACCCACTCATCTGTCTGTATCAAGGCATGTCTACAAGCACAAGTTACTGCGAGACAAGCAAGGCGATGGCTTTACAGCATGTCAGCACCTCAGTGCTAACAGCTCAAGCTTGTGCTTGCATCTCCTGGCAGATACAAGCAAATTCCTCTCTGTTGTTCAAGCAAGCATAACCTCACATCGCCCCACTCATCATATGGTCCTAATCTTCACCACCCCCTGCAAGGGAAGCACTATTATCCTCATTTGAAAGGTGGGGAATAAGGACTACGGGGTATAACTGATCTCCAGGAAGCCTGAGGTAAAGCTGGGGATTAAATCCAGACTGCCTCAGCTGCTGCTTGACCAGTGTCCCACCCTGTCTTTGTACTGGAAGACCCCCAAGGACAGACCCCAGGAAGGGAGGACAGCAGAATTTCCTGGTCTGGAGAAAAATAGGGTTATGAGGGTAGTACAGAATAGATGTAGTCATTTGAACTTGAAAACTAATGGTCATCCAGCCTTGCTGCTGGTTCTACTCTCACTCATTGCAAGCCATGTGTTGGTCAAGGGCTTACCAGCAACACTTGTAAACATTAAGCCTGTGTGATAAAAAATGCTCAGTCATGGGGTTCTGACTGTGTTATAATACGTAGCAAACAAAATATATGTCAGTTCAGTTGCATAATTCATCTGTTTAGCTGTTCATCCCTTACAGGAATCCATATTCATTTAACAAATTGCGATCCGCATCTCAGAATAAATTGTACAGCTAAATGCCATAGCATTTCTATTCAAATTCAAATCTTTGCTATAAATAAATAAGTCAAATAGGAAGACATTAGAGGACACCCAGAAAATGAGGGAGCTTTCTCACTAGCTAATCAGTATAGATAGTTTGGTGCATGACTGAGACAATTTGGATGTTTACTCTGATTTTTCCAATGGGTCTCCTGAGGGTCATTAGAAATTTATGTTATTTCTCTGTGCCTCTGTCTCCCCAAGTGAGAATTAAAAGAATGGCTCATACTCCTGTGTGTTGATCTGCAGATACAAAATACAACATCAGAACAAGTTACTAACAGCTTCTTTTCAGTGAATATACAAGCCAAATTCAATAAATGTATTACTGACATGAATTGTCATCCAACATTAAAACATTATATGTGAGATGGTACACTGCAGGTATTGTTGATATCACCACCCAGCCTCTCCAAAAGATGTAAGCAAATAAATTGTTTACTTTAAGATAGAGAGTCTACCATTTCTCATTCATATACTGCAGAGTTCCTGGCAATATATTCTCGTTTAAGCCTTCCAAATGCTTTCAGGTTGTTTTTTCTTGTCACGTTGGACACGGTAAATCTGAATTAGAAGCCTAGCCTTCCTTCAGTCAAAATTATCCTGGTTTCAAAAAGATTTCTTCCTTCTCTTCTAGATGGTGACAAGGCTGATATTTCTGCCAGTATTTATCCGGACATAAACATCATTGCTGGAGCGCTGAAGCTATACTTCAGAGATTTACCAATTCCCGTGATCACCTATGACACCTATTCCAAGTTCATAGAGGCAGCAAGTAAGTATTGCACAGTAATTTGTACTGATCTTTAATTACATTTCCCATCCCCAAAGCTGTCCATGGTAAAGAAAAAGCCAACAAATTGGAAGCAAAGGCGTTGTTCTGTTCATTATCTGCCACGTCCTTCTTTTCACATGAAGCTTTGGCCTGAATGTTAGTGCAGATGGGACATGACACGTACACCATCCCAGGGCTGGTCTTAACAGACACATGCAAGACATGGTGATCTGTGACAGGTCAGGGATGAGAGAACAGTGTGAGCCATGAGGGTGCTTCCCATTTCTCCACCATTTTCCCCACCTCCTATACCGTGCCCTCCTTTAGCAACAAATTTGCACCGCTGACGGGCACATCCCCTCCTTCCATCAGAGAGGGATCAGAGCCATGAGGTACTCCACAGACCACACCTGCCCCACAGCTCAGGAGCATCCATGGTTCCTTGGGTCCTACAGTATCTGACCCCTGCCCAGATGGGAGGCAGGTTGTGGGTGCACATTGTCAGGGAGGAAAGAAGACAGCAGCATTCATTGCCTGAAATGTTGGCAGAGAGCACTGAGGTTTGTCTCAAATTCTGCTCTCCAGGGCACAGCTTTCCTCATAATGATAGCAACTCGTGAAAAATCACCGGGTGGATTGCATCGAAGTCCTTGGACAAGCAGCAGGGAAGGTGGTCTGTGTGTGCTGCCTTCCCTTCCCCTCTGGCTTTGCCCTGTCTCATACTCCCCATGCAACTACAGATACCTCTCTCCTGCACTCCCCCCTTCCTCCTTGGCAAAGAAATTATCTTTGCTCATCTCTAGTCCTGTAAAAAACATGCCCAGAGGAAGCAGTTCCTATCACACCAATACACCAGTCTCTTAAAAGCAGGACATAAAGATTCTTAATCTTCTAAAATGTCAAGCTCCTGGTGCTCTTTGTAGGAAAAGTCATGCAGCAAATAAAACTTTGACCAAGTTCACAGCTGAAGAATACATGCATCTCATAAAAAACACATGTAAATCCTGTTCAGATTTTTAGAGGTTGCCAAATAAGCACTGATGCTCTCTAATCACTGGTACCTACATATTTAAAGATGTTCAGAAATCTTTGTTTATGTAATTCCATGTCACTTCAGGCGCTAGCTAAACATGTCTTCAAGCACAGTTTTTTTAAAGCATGTATCCACACTCCCACCTGGTGTTGAAGGCTAATGGAAGTAATCTTATGTAAGATTTTAAAGAGTCAATTCCACTCAGGGTTATTAGGAACCAATACAGGCCCATAGACAGAGCTGCAGACCCAGGATGTGACTATTGGGTGGTCTTTGTTGCTGATTTCTTTGTAAACCCTTTTTTTTTCCCCTTTGAGGACACAGAAGTTAAGCACCTGATAAGCACCACGTTTATGAGTTTGGTATTTATCCTTCCAAGCACAGTCAATGGCCTGTAAATGACTCCTTAATAAACAATTTGGCTTCCTGAACTGGTGTTTACAAATGGCAAGCCCTATTAACATTAATCCTGTTTGGTGTTTTTACAGAAATCTCCAATCCTGATGAACGGCTAGAAGCAATACATGAAGTGTTGATGTTACTCCCTGCTGCTCACTACGAGACACTTAGATACCTAATGATTCATCTCAAAAAGTGAGTTAATTGGCACGTAGGATAACTCTTAAAGAGCTGAACAATTTTCTGCTTTGAAAGTGAGATTACTGAAAGTACCAGTAAAGCTTCCTTTAGGGCACTGCCACTAAAACAATAATGTTATAAATAAACTGGCAAGCTGTGTTTGTATAAATGCATGCAAGGTGTGCACATAAACAGTGGAGATCCTTGTGCTGGCGGATCATTGCAAGCCTTGGAAGAGTTAATGGAGATTCACCAGGATTCTCTGAGGCAGATAATACCTGAAAAACACCAGAGCGGTAGGTACTTCAGAGATGCACTAGATGTGGTGCAGCACATCACTTACCGAGCTTTGCTTCTGCCTCCCCTTACCTCCTGATGTATCTTCCTAAGCCCTAACCCTAAAAGGAAAGAGCTGTCCCTTCCGAGCTGTTTGCTCACATCACAGTTAAGGCACGAATCAAGCAGGACCTATTTTTATACAGCCAGTAAGGAATACAGGCGTTTTAAACACACTCTGCCTTGCTTGCTTTCCAAACATGTATGCATTATGTTTCCATACCTAAGGCATACAGAAGACATACATAATGCTTTGTAAGGCATATGAAAAATTCAGAAGTGCCTGAACTTCATTGTTTTAAAGTGATTTGGGAGTGTACTGCTATGTTTTCAGCCAGGTACATAGGAAAAGTATGAAGGGCTCCAAAGTGGGTGCCTCATAAATTTAGGCCATTTAATATTTATTTTTCCCAAAACCACTCTAACTCTGCCTTGCTACTTTGGGGAGTTACATGCCTCAGGAAGTCGTCTTTCTAAGTTTTGAAAAACTGAAGCTGAGTAAAGACTGACACTGTCATCTCAAAGCAGGCCTTCAATTAAGGGTGTATTGCCAAAGATGTCCCCTGTCTCTGGTTAAAGTTTATGGTGCTGCTTGGAAGCAACAGAAAAGGGGATAAGGCAGGAATAAAACTACTCACCTTTAATACAACAAATCCTTGATTTCTTAGTTGTCCCACTACTTGGAACACAGTTGCAAATTTGGAGAATTTTCTGAGTTTGATCTGCACTCTTCTGCACTATTAATGCCAACCTAAAAAGATGTGAATTCGGATGAAACTGCATCAGAGCTTGTGTGAAGTGCCTTTCATGCTCAGTCAGGTTCTCATTATGCAGAGACTTTGCCTCATTTTGAATTGGCTCAGGTCATTACAGTTTTTCCCTGGCAGTGGAGGGTGTCCCTGGCCATGGCAGGGGTGTTGGAACTAGATGATCTTTGAGATCTCTTCCAACCCAAACAGTTCTGTGATGACCTGGGCATACAGAAGCTTCTTCAGACTCCACAGAAATGAGAGTGCAAACACCCACCCTTGTCAGCACACATGCATGGACAACTCAGGATGAAACAGGTTGGCTTTTCAGAAGGCCTGGGGAGGCTGTGAACAAGTGACCTTCATACAGAATCAGTGTTTTCATGTCCCAGCAGCGATTTTTTAGTAGACAAGTACTGACTTGCCTTCCTTCTTTTTTGTGAACAGCGGGTTCAGCTGTTGACCTGAACTACTGATGAAACAAAAATAGTCCTGACAGCTAATTTAGTTTTCTCTCTCAAATACCTGCAAGTCACGCAATGGATTTCCTCTCCTTTCCCAAACTGTAGCTTGCACAGAAATCCAGCGTATGTCATTTCCTGTGGAGAATCTGTTGGAGAGATCTGTATGTGAAAGAGGGAAGGATCCTCTTTCTGTACATTGGAGTCCCAACTCCATCCCCACAGGGCTCCTCCTGCACGGAGAGAACATGCAGAGGTGCCAGGGTGCCTGTGTTACAGGTCACAGCCTCCTGACAGGAAAGAAGCCGCCCCGAGCTGTTGTTAAAAGCACGGGCCAATCCAGCAGAGGGCAAGGTCAGCAATGAAAAACGGGTTTGTCGCTCAATTAATTAATTGTTTTCTTCAGTCATCTTTCTGATGAACGTTGCTAAAAATTGGAGGAAATACAATAGCATGAGCGGCCCCCCATGGAGTGAAATAGATCCAACCCCACCCAGGCCGACACGACAGCCTGTGAATCTCCTCTGTGCTCACCGCAGGCCACGCAGCCAGGCCCACGCTCCCGCAGAGAGGTGCCAGTAAGATGTATGTGGCATTGTGTAGCTGTTCACCCCCCGTGCTGCATAGCTCCACAGATGGAAAGCAGGGTGTTGCACATGCACTGGCGTGGGCAGCCTTGGTTCATCCTTTCTCCTTGCAAAGCACAGCTAACATATCTCTGTGTCTGTCCCATGGGGGACTGGGACTGATCAAGGACCACGGCTGGCTCTATGCTGCAGTGCAAGGGCACTCTCGGGACCGAACTCAAAGGCTTGCTGGGACAACAGGGATGTGATCCAGCTCAGTTTCCTGGAGGAAAACCTTGTGCACACCTTGCATTTTCCATCAGGCCTGCTTGATTTTCCAGGCAGGGCTGACTTTTCTGCAGCATGGGCCAGTTCTTGGTGGTCTTTCTTTGCTCCAGCTACACATAATCCACCTACTCGTCTATTTACATGCAGTGACCTTTGTCAGGGAACAAAACAGCCCAGGCTTTCTTAGAAGTGCCTCTGTTCTTTGTCAAGGATAGATGGCATTAGTAGCAGCCTGACTTCAGCAAGCCACCTCTCCGGGCTGCTCCAGGATTCAGCCTGCTCCTAAAATACAGACAAAAATCAGAATCACTGAGCTGCTGGCTGCCATGAGGCAGAATCTGTGTGTGCGGAGGTGGGTTCCTGCAAGCTGGAAGCCCATCTGGAAGCATGGGGGTCATTGGCAATCAAAGGAAAGCCTGGGTTTGTATTCTGGAAGCACACCCGCACCTCCGGTGTGATGCACACGGGGCAGAACACACCAGAGAACTGCAGTTACTGTAGCTTAGGGGACTGCTCCATACATCATCATTTAAACCATGAGTATGCTTTTCAAAAAAGCCATTGCCTCTAATTCTTACACCCTAATGGATAGCTGCATGGAAAAATCACCTAAGAGTCACAGGAGGGGTGTTCAGAGGCGCTAAAAATCTCAGCCCCACCGTAGTTACATTGCACTTGGTGTGGAAAGTGACAATATTCAATGAAATTAAAAATTGTTACAGAAAAATGTCACTATCTGCCAATATTTGACGTGAAGCAGGACTACAGATTAAGATGCATATATTCTTTTCTTCTGGGAAGTAAGCAACTCCTGACTTTTTTTCTTCTTCTTTTTTTTTTTTTTTAATATTTTAGGGTTACCTTGCATGAAAAGGATAACTTCATGAATGCTGAGAACCTGGGAATAGTGTTTGGGCCTACTTTAATGAGACCTCCAGAGGACAGTACCCTTGCTACACTGAATGACATGCGGTACCAGAAGTTAATTGTGCAGATTTTAATAGAAAATGAAGATGTTCTCTTTTAGACAGAGAGGCATATCTTCAAAGCTATTTGTTTTGAAATAATTAGTTTGAAGGAAAAACAACATTGATTAACTATTTTTTTTTAAACATAAAGGAAAAGTTCCTTGACTGCACTTCAATTTCTGCAGAGTTGCAGATGGATGCCAAAATGTTTAGGGAAAGCCTATGTCTCATAGACATATGCCTCTTTGTAGAAGGGAAAAAAGGTCAGAAAAAATCCTCTTACCTTGTATCTTTTGCCTTGCCTCAGATGTATATTTGTTTTGAGAAGTTGCAAACAATTTTATTGTTAACTTATTAAGAAACACAAAACGTATTTTAATATGGCTAGAGAAGCAAAAGGGTACTTATCAGTGTTGCTTGTATACGCCTATACATTTCCCTCACCATGAGACATAATTCTATATGTCAATTGTGAAACAGAACCTATATTATAAAGATATTTTTACTTTACCTAGCTGAAAGAATGGCATTTTATTTTAGCAAACTATAAATCAATGCGGTGCATTGATTATTTTCCACGTAATTCTTTCCTGCATTTTTGCTATGATATATTGAAAACAGTTACCACTAACACAGTATTATCCTGACATACCTCTTTCATGGCAAGTTTTTTAAAGGAGAATTGTTCTCTTGTGTGTATTCCAGCTTTCCTTAGGTTTCATTGCATTTAGGCATTAGCATCCTAAGATAATACACTTTTAGCCATTTGATATTTCCCAAGATATATAGCTTTTTTTTGTAATTTTTTTTTTATTTTTTGACTCCCATGTAAAATACAGCATTGAGAATTTTTCAAAGTCCTGGTGGCATTACCAGTTTCGTATGCCAGATTTTTTTTTTCTTGGATTACAGTAATATGTAAGTTAAGTAGTTAAGTGATGCTGGGACACTGGATATTTTCTGGCCTTGTTGAAAAGTTAGCACTTTTTTGGGTTAAATATGAAGGATTTGGTTTTTCTGTAAAAATTGAGTTCTGTTTTGTCATGTTTCTGTATTTATAAACGTACAGTAAATCTGCTAAAAATGTAGGTATTTATCTTGAATGTGTTTCCTGATGCTTTGTTTAAAAAAAAAAAAGGAAAAAAAAGAAAGAAAAAAAGAATGAAAGAATGTGTAGGAAAGTGGGAGTTAGTAAATTTAATTATTACCAAATTTTAATATTTTTCTCCCCTCACAAACATTGACCTACAGAGTTCACAGTCTAACTGCAACTTATTCCTAATGTTAAACCTGTTTCTCAGCATGAGATGTTTCTGCAAGCATAGAGAATCAACATAGTTTACTACCAGACTCGATTTTCAAGTACAAGAAAAAGAAAATTATAATAATCCCTCATCCTGATGGTTCGTATCATATGCTTGGTAACTCAGTGATGCAGTTTCCTGGATTATTTCAGGGAGCACATGTTTCTATTCAAATTGAAAAGTATGTGTAACTATGATAATGAAGGCAGGTGGATGGGTATGACTGTAAATTTGTTGTCTCCTAGAGAAATAACTAAGGGCTAGATAGATTAACCCAGATTGCAGAGCAAGCGCTAAATAGTCTGAGTTCCCAATACTTCCATAGACCCTCCTGCCTTGTACAGGACTATTTGTTGTAGGTTATGTACTACTTAATACTGTCATAAAAATGATCTGGAAATGGTTTTATTTTGTGAAGTGAAATATGCTTTGTAATTTATGATAGTGTAAATGGAAGGAAAAATCCCATTAAATGTGTTAAAGAGTTCTTGTGTCTGTCCCTCTGACCACGTGGCAAGCAGCCAGCTGAAAATCAATCGCTAATCACCATCCTGACAGTGATGGAAACTTTCCTACTTGGAAAACTTAGAAGAGTTTTACTGAATGTCAGCAGTTTGGAATTGGCACTCGGAGGCCCGTACTACCACAGCCAGGCCTGCACACACATTGATACTCTGTGACCAGCCTGAACCACCTCTGAGTAAAACTTCCAGCAAGGAACAAATTGCAGTATCAATCCAATCAATTTCCAAGAATCAATGTCATCAGAGAGCTTTTCCACTCCCTCGAACACAGACATTTGACTACCAGTGACTTTGTCTTTTCCTGTTCAGTTCAGCAATGAACATTTTTTTTTAAGGCAAGAATAGTATTTTAGTACCCTTTTTTATTTTTGCAGGGAGACAGGCTGTTCTCCTTCTGCTTCTCCCTTTCTTTCTACCATGAGCTAACTAGTAGCTTTGACGTCTTACAGTCTGGGGTCTTCAACACATGCCCCATCCTAAGGATTCAGTGGCAGGTTACAAAGCAGCGTGTTTAGAAACAGCCATGCACAGTGTCTTTGGGGGACAGACGTTTCTCATCTGTTGGACAGAGGGAAGAGTATGATTCTGCATCTCAAAGCACAAATATGTAATGAATTGTCCCATGTTTTGTCTTGGCTAACCGAAGCCTGCCACCCTTGGGGGCATATACAGAGCATAGAGGTAGAAGGACCTTGTCCCCTCCATGTTTCACTTGTGCTGCACACGCTTCATCTCACATGTCAGATGTAGTGTGGCTGTACCTGGGGCTGAGCAGCACCTCTGAGATCTGCTCATCTCTGTTCCAAACTCCTATTCAAGGAAATACACAGCAAAACTGCAAAACTGACTGCTAAAGCAGAGGACAAAACATGTATCTCTGTAATGCTCCAGCACACAGCCCTGTGCCTGCCTGGATCTTCCCTTGGCTTCACAGCATTCGGCAGAGCATGCTGACATACCTCACATGAAGCACTACCAGAGGGCAGTGATTTGAAAGATGCTCCGGGGGTCTGTTTGAGCTGATGTAACTTCCCTGCTAAGTCATGTCATCTCAACTGGAATGCAGCTGTGCTTCTCTGGAAGCAGGTGAGATACCTGTGTCTGAGTGCATTGGAGCCCGTCAGCAGCCAGATGTTTGGCAGGACCCTCATTCCCCTCCTGCTGCCCGGAGAAGGCCTTTGGTGGAGCGCTGCGGGTACAGCAGTAGTCCCTGCTGCCGGCGTCCTCCTGTGGCTTCTGATCTGCTATTCAGCTAGCCCCATCTCCTGGTCTGATGGGTGCAACTCTGCACCCCCTTGCAGCCGGTCCTTGGAGCTGCTGCGGCCAGACAACTTGCAGAGGTGTCCTAGCCCCAAGTAGTAAAACACTACATGGAGTTACTGGTTTGTAGGGTAGTAACTTTACAAGGTGCTGTGGAGCACCTGAACTAGCACCTTCATACCTCTGGCTCTGCAAGGCTCATGGCTGTCAGGTTTAGATATTTCAAGCCTGCCAGGGCAAGTGAGCAATAGGAAATGGGCAGTATGGGCTGTGTCTGACTCCAAAGCATGGGTGTGCTGACATGGCAGCTGGCAAGCAAGACTGAGTGGGGAACTGGTGAAGGGTTTCCTCAACTGGGACACCAAGTTGGGGTCCTCTAGCCAGAGACCAGTTGTTGTGAAACAGTTTTTTCTCTCCCGCTGTCCAACACCATTGGGGATTGGACAAAGGATGTCAACACTACTGAGGAAGGAGAATTTGGGGGGGGGAAAGAAGAGAAACAAAGGGGGTGTGTGCAGGCAATGTTTCCTTGGGAATACTTTTTAAAATTAAGTCACAAAGGAGACCCAGCTTTGCACTCAACTCACCACTCTGCTAGCTGATGTCAGTTTAAGCTACAAAATGGGTCGAACAGAGCACAAAAGTGTATGAATTGGTACACCATCCGTTTTATTTCTGAGCAAGAGGTAAGACTACACTTCCCTATGTGCTTAACAGTCTCACAGCTCACACATTTGAGCTTAGTGAAGGAGACCAGGGTGCAGGGACACTTGCCTGAGACTCTGGGAAGGAATGTATCAGGTTTGGGATATCTTCTGAAACAAGGTGCTTGAAAGACCTGAGCGGTGCCTTACTGTCAAATTTAGGGTACAGAAGAAAGGAGGAATTGTAGGGGTGGTACTGGGCAAAACTCTGGTCTTGGTGAGACAGCAGAGAGGTGCTGGGAGTGCCTGGAGTTATAAATACCTGGCCTGAAGGAAGGCTTAAAGTCACACTGGAAGGAGGTGAAAGTGAAGATTTTCGGAGAGGTTTGCAGAGCACATGGAGCAACTGTGTCTTTTATGATCAGCTCAAACACTGCGCAGTGCAGGTCTGTACAAATGAGACACGCTGAGATAATTAACTGTGTTTGGACCGGGCCCTGCCTGGACTTAACACATCCCGAGGTAGAGCGTCTCCCTCACCCTGCTAGGCTGCTTCTCTCCCCCTCTCCCTCCCACCTGGAGGTGGAGACAGCCGACAGCTTCTTCTGCTCTCCGTCAGCCGCTGCCAGTATCGCACTCCTCCACCAGAGCACAGACAGGGCACAGGCAGCCTGCTCCCCTGATCCTGCTAATGGCTGGGTAGGTGCTGCCCTGCTGTCTGAGAACAGGCTGGGGAGGGCAGGAAAGGAGATGAGGCTGGGAGGAAGGCTCACAGAAGGGTCCGTAAGTGAGCACTTATCCAGCTGTTCAAGCTCCCCTAAGTGGCAGCAGCTGGAGATGCTGCCTCAATGCTGCCCTCTCCCCAGACCTTGCCCACAGGGCACAAGCCACAGGAGCCTGTCTGGCTGCTGCCTTCTTTATTGACAGCTACAGAGCCAAGGTCTGCCGAAAAGGGAGGAAGATGGTGCATGACAACAGACACCCCCCTGCCCATAACCAGGAACTGATGAAAACTCTGAGTAGGAAGGTAAATCACAAACACTTATGCAAGGAGAAGAATGCCATCTAACTGGATCTTCAAAGGAGAATTACATTGCTATATCCCCTACAGCTATCTGAAGGGCATGAAGAGAGCTTTGGGCTCATAGAGATAAGAGACAGTCAATATGTTATATGTTCTTTAGCTGCAGAGATTAATTCCTTGATTGAAGTAAAGATGATGGTTAAGATTCAGAAATCTGAACCTTAGGGAACTGTGATTATTGCTGAATGCTCTAGGGCTTGCAGATTTAGGCCATCAATGGGTCTTATATAGGGGCCATACTTCACGTTATCTTTCCCTGAAGGCATGGTCTTCAGGATATAGTTCCACTGATGCTACAGGTAGAGCCAGCACTAGGAGGAGTTCAAAGCCTGAAGGACTTGGATTATTGCAGGATGCTGGAAGGACTGCAGTTAGGAAGAAAGCTCGTGTCACTTAGAGCCAGGGCTTTATAGGCTACAATAGCAATGAGCAGCAGGGTTTCAGTTGAGAAACTGTCAGGGTTCTGTTTACAGTAGACAAGGGTGGCAGCTGCCTTCATTGCAGGGCTCTGCAGAGCCTGATGAGGTAGGGGTCAAAGTATTCTCTCTTTTCTTGAAAGTATGAGCTGTTTGTTACTACTAAGATGAAGGTTAGAATGAGGAGTAGGGTTAGCCATAGGATTTGGAACTGTAGGTCTTGAAGAACATAAATTGCTGCTGTCAGTATCAGAGGATATCTTATGCATGTCCCAGACCATTCCATGAGGAATAGCTGTGTACTGAAGCATCAGAGTGCAAAACCTGTTGCAGTAAAGCTGGAGCACTGCGGAGGGTGATAAACCACTGTAGTTTCATTCATTATACGGAATAATCTTTTGCTCCTGCTGCCTTGAACTCATGCCTGACCAGTGAGGATTTGCTGGCATAGGCCAAAATTGTACCAAGGGGTCACCACCAACAACAGGACCAGTTCAGTAGGTGCAGGGTTCAAACCCACTCCCCAGCTTTTTTTGGCTTTTTTTTCTTTTTTTTTGGAAGGAGAGACATATCCTGGGCATATCCTGGGTGTGGATGCTGCGGTCCCTCTGCCTTAAGCATCAGACTGGTGTCAACAGGGAAAATGCTTTTCCCCTTTAGAAAGCCATTAAGAGTCCTTGCTGTGGTTATGGTCAAGGCTGAGGTTTGAGATGCTGCAAGCACTTGGAAATCCAAAGCTAGGAGAGCTGAAGTTACTGCTGGCTTCTTCTGAGAAGAGAGTCTGATGCAGACGGGAGCCAGTTTGTGTTCCATGCACAGAGGTCCCTTGGTTTAATTAAGGTGACCAATAGGCTTTGAGATATCAGACTTTCAAGAACTGATTTTAATGCTGAATGCTAAAATTCTCACTTGTGCCAGCAAGTGTTACATCAGGGCTGCAATTTTCTTTCTAAAGGCCAGCTGCTCGGTTGTGTGTCAGGTCAGGGTTAGCATTTAAGAATCAAAACTTGAAGAGTCAAACATGCTGTGGGATTGTGGACCCAAGTAAGGCTCTTTATAGGTGCCAGTGCCATATGTTCTCTTCTACAGTAGGCTCAAACATGGCCTTGGCCTTTAGGTTAACATTTGAGAACCTCAAGTTTCAAAAGTCCCATGTATTTGCCGGATGGCCTGGGGCTTCAGGGTGAGAAACTGATAGCAATATTCACTAGAGCCCTTTATGTTTTCGAGGACATTCTTGGATCCCTTTTGTATAATTATCATATTTAATATTGAGGTGAAAGTTTTGGAAAGCAAAAGGTTTCAGAGCACAGCTGGACACTGCATAGTCCACAGTGCCGGCGAGGCTGATGTCTGCTGTGGATGGTGTCTCTTTTCTCCTGAGAGTAGAGATGGATCATCCCAACATAATTAAACAGGGGGATGGTTTGGTTATCTAAGGTTTCCAGAGCCCAGGTGCAACTTGGAACACAGCAAGATCTGCAAAGTCTGGAAATGGGACAGTGGAAGTGCAACAGCCCCAGGGTTCTTTTCTTTCTTTTCACTGCAGTAACAGTTTAGGTGTTCTAAGATTAGTTTGAGAGCTGACATTTGTCTTCAGGAATCTGAATCTTGAGAATACCAGGTTATTTCTGAATTTTGGAGAGCCTGCAGAATTATGAAGAAACCTGATGTTGATACAGTCCAATCCTATGCAAAAGGAGCTTGTTACAATGTATGAGACAAGGCCCTACAGTCTTACTTGGTAGTGTACAGGGGCCTCTGCTGCAATCCTCCACATCCACCCTAGTGGGGACTACAAAACCCCATGAACTTTTCCCCTGTCTTAGTAAATGAATACAGTCTTTAATTCTCAGGCATTGAAAGAGTCAGTGGGCTATTTTACTTTCCTTTCTGTACCAACACTGTAAAGTACTCTTCCAGTAAGAAAGGGGGAGAACTTACCTTTTCACTGTCAGAGTTGTTTTCATACAAACACTAGCCTTGTGTAACAGCATGTTGTGATTGACTCGTCACAGTGACTTTCGGACGCAGAGCAGGTGTTGCTATCCTCCTGTGCTACTGTGTACACAAGCAGGCAGTGCCCTCTCACTCACACCATCTCTTATGAAGCTTTACATCCTGCCTGTCTCTTTCCAGTAGACCCTGCCTTCAGTACTCTGCAGAAAAGGACAAATCCCTTTCATTGTAAGGTTCTTTGAAACAGGCTGAGCTTTGATTTGATGTAAGATTGGCATTACGTGAGCAAAGAGGTCAGGTCTATGGTGATCAAAATAATATAAACAAGCAATATTGTGGGGGGTTTTTTTATAAGCCTATAGCCAGAATAGAAGATATAAATGTTGACCAGTAATATTTTTGTGAAAAGAGCTTTTAAAAAGAGTAATTCCTTTTTATTTCCCCATAAATTCTCTTTTTCCCAGGCACTTCCTTCCCTGGGATAAAAGATGAGGAGAGATGCTGGTGTCCTCTTTCTCCATAGGGACAAATGAGTAGCATAGCAGTAGGTTACATTCACCGGGGCACACTTGACCCTACGGTCTGTAGCTGCCCTTGCCCAACAGAGCCCAATGCCCTGGTACTATTCATCTTAGAAAACGCCAGCTGGTTAATTCTTAGGAGGGTATGTGAAGGCCACCCTTTCTCATGGGAAGTTACTGGTTTATTCCCTAGGAGAGGGGGTTTTGCCACTTAGGCAGTTTAGAGCATTTTCAGGCATGTATGTGTGCATGCTTCCCTGTCCAAAACCCTTTGGGATTGAAGACAGCAATTTATAGACTCACATAAGTGTGCGCCCTTGGTTCCTCTCCCTCACTAACCAGTAGTCACATCTTATCTTTTGGGGATATTCAGAGAATCCGCAAGCAATTGATCTGCAGAAGATGAACTCCTCCACACGACCACGGGCATCCTGATGGGAAGGGTGTTAGGCACCAAGTGATATGGCAGACTTCCCAAGGAACGACTCATCATTTTAACCACAATTTTGGTACAAATAAGTCTTGTTTCCTCCTCTCTGGATGAATAAAAAGGCGTAAAGAGATTTGCATGGCCCAATATCCATTGTACACGGAAATTCCAAGTCCCAGTGCAAAGCCAGTCCAAGTACTGTATGTCTCTGTCTCTCTTGGCTTGTTAGCTATGCTCAGCTTTTAAAGTTGGGCGATTAAAGACAATCCTGTTTTCATTAAGGCTCCAAAATACTCACATCTACCATGGGCTCAAACAA
This sequence comes from Laterallus jamaicensis coturniculus, assembly GCA_022605575.1. NCBI lineage: Eukaryota > Metazoa > Chordata > Aves > Gruiformes > Rallidae > Laterallus > Laterallus jamaicensis. The sequence goes on from JAKCOX010000008.1 coordinate 13,716,383, forward strand.
AAGGCATTACCGCTTCGGCCACGCATCCCGGCACCACCTCAGCCCCGTTGGTGCTGCCTCACCTGCACTGAGGCTCCCCCCTCCTCCTCCCTGTCCCTCCACCGCCGGCTGTCCCTTCAGGGGGGGCACCGACCTTCCCCCTCCCTGCAGCCCGGGGCCGGCCCTTCCCCCCTCGGCCGCCCGCTGCGGCCGCTCCCCCCCCCCGCGCCGCGGGAGCCGGGCAGGTGAGCGGGAGCCGCCCCGGTCCCGGGGCTGGCCGGGCCGCCGCCCCGCCCACGGGGGCGAGCCGCGGGGCTGGCCGTCACCTGCCGCCGCGCCGCACAGCCGGCGCTCCTCGGCGGCCTCTTTCCTCCTTCCCTACCGCGGCGATGGAGCCGTAGCGGCGTGCGGAGGGAGAAGGAGAGCGCTGCCGCAGCCCGCAGGTCAGTGCGCCTCCCGCACCTGTTGCGCCGGGAGCAGGGAGGGAATGAAGGGGGGAAGGGGGGGAGGGAGGGAGGGAGAGGCGCCCCATCGCAGGAGCGGTACGCGGGGTCCCGGCCCCGTCCTGCTGGGAGGCAGCAGCCCCAAGGTACCGGGCCGCGGGGTCCGCTTTGGCGGCTGGGGGATGGTGGGCGCAGGGAGCGGGTCCCGCGGCTTGGCGCCGGGGCTTTATTTACCTTTAACTCTGCCAGCCGCGCACGGGAAGGCGGGATGGCGCTTCAGAGCCCGTCACTGGGGCTCGGCGTGAAGTCCTCCCCCCGCGCCCACCTGTCTGCTTGTGCGAGACCTGTCTCCCCCTGCTCGGCAGCTCCCGGGGTGCGGGACGGACCTCCCCACAGACGCGCTGCCCGCCTTGGGGGGCTGTCCTGGGGTCCCCGCAGCCTCCAGCTGCACCCGGCGCCGGCCCGAGCGGCGGAGGGGCCCGGCGTGCCGGCTGCCAGCCTGCCCTCGCTCTCAGCCTGCCCTCGCTCTCAGCCTGCCCTCGCTCTCTTCCTCCCCCGCAGGAGCCCGAGATGGCGGACAGCGCCGCGGCCACCGCCGCCCCCCGCACCGGCGTGAAGGGCAGCTCAGCGGGGCCCTGGTGGAAGTCGCTGACCAGCAAGAAGAAGCACAAGGAGACGGCGGCCGCCCCGCCGCCCCCCGCAGCCAGCGAAGCTCCCGCCGCTCCCTCCAGCCCCGGCGGCCGGGAGGAGCCGACGTCCCCTTTCGGCAGTGGCGAGGCCGCAGGGGCGGGCGGCGGCAACCGCCGGAGCCTCCGCGTCTCCCACTCGGGCCGCTTCAAGGAGAGGCGGAAGGTGCGGACCTCGCTACTGACAGACAGCCCCGAGGTCTTCGATGGCGGCGGCGGCGCGCCGGACCACGCCGCCCAAGGAGGCGAGTAGCCCAGGAGGGCTTCGCCCCCGGAGCCGCAGGGCTGGAGGAGCCGCCGCTGGGCAGGTGGCCCGAGCACTGGCAGGACAGGTGGCGTAGCCTGTGGCTGATCCACAGCTGGGGGCAGCCTCACTTGGCCCCGTGGGCAGCATGGAGGTGCGTGTGTGGCAGCAGCCTCCCCAGCCCTTGGCTGGACACCGCGGGGAGCCCAGCACCTGCGCCAGATGAGTGAGTCGTGTGCTGTGTTACATGAACACCGCCAAGGCCGAACCCCCAGACGATGGGACGATATGATTGTCTTAACAAAATAACACCAATAAATGCCCCACTCGCTCCCTGTACCGCGGTGAGTGGACTCAACGGTGCTATCCCAGGACCGACGCTGGGCTCTCTGTACCTTCCTGCCCCCAGCCCTTGCCAGGAGCCAGGGCGCTGACTTCTCAGGCCTGTGACCCGGCTCCTCTCGGCTCGCCAGCCGAGGAGGCGCTTTGCTGCTCTCATCTCACACGCTGCCTTATTATCAAAGGAAGGGGGGAACAAAGTGTTCTTATCTAATTTCAGGGCCGAGGACCTCCAGCAGTGCTGTATGTGTTCCTGCCCTGCCGTAAGCAGGCACACCGTGAACCCATCCTCCTTCCCCTGCTGGGGTCAAAAGAGAGGGGCGAGCGTCTGCTTGTGCCCCACATCACAATGCATTTAAATATGCAAAAGGAGGGACTCTGCTGGTTTTCTCCCGCCTTTACTGCGCAGCGCTGAGCAGGTGTTTCAGAGGCTGGTCACCTGTAGCTCTGCTGCAGAGGGGGGATAGTTGTCTAGCAATTCGTGCTGTTTACCCAGAGAACACATGATGTTTGCATAATTGGTTATAACTGGCATAATGAAGCTCCGATGAAGAAACTGTGAGATAAAATGTAAATACTCTTTTTTTGGAGATGAGACCAGCCCTGGAGAGTACAGGCAGGGTTATATCCCTAATGTGGACAGGCGTGGGCACCCCTGGAAGTATTCCTTATATGTCCGAAGCTTGTGAAGCAAGGTTAAAAGATTCCCAGGGTTTCTTTTGATAGTGAGATAATGTGCTTTAACTCAGGCAGGCATCTGCTCCCTCTAACAGCTCCTGGATTTTGGGACAAAGTAAACTGTAAGCCAGATTTGTACTGGTGTTGTGCCTTAGAGCAAACTCAGCTAAAAACACCCGGCAGTTACACATTTCTTGGTAGTAGGTGATGTAGCAACAGCTGAGTATTGATTTTAAATGCATTCACAGTATACTTTATTAAAATGGTTTAAATGGGCTTTTTTTCTGAATGTGAGATACTGCATAGTGGCAGAGACTAAAAGTTATTTCCTGCAGCGTTGTGCAGTTAGGATTTTGTTTGGTTGTAACTAAGGATTTAAGGTCAATTAAAAATAAGAAGGAAATGAGCTGAGAGCTGAGTTCGCCGTGAAAATATGGATTAAACCAGTCAGTGACAATCACTGAAATAATGCAGTAGATGCTGGGCAAGTGCCCCATGGTTCAATGTGTGTAATAATACATACCAAACTTCAAAAGCCCCTGTGCGATAAGCTCAGACAACCTATCTGGTTTAGGTGTTTACTGGTCCTTGCTCAGCTACTCCTTCAGACTCTGCAACCCAAGGTCAAAGGGACTGTAGCATCAGATCTATTTTCATAAACGCTTTTTTCCACCTCATGTGCAGACAATTGCCTTTTTATTTCATTTAGTAAAAGTACAAGACACTGGTTTTTAGCTGCCTTTTTATGTTCCTCACCACATGCAGACCAAGCAAAGAGCTGGGGGGGTGGAGGGAAGTTGTGAAGAGAGCACCTCCTTGAAGGTGCTTTTCTTATGTGGAGCCTCTTTGCTCAAGAAGAAGCAATTGGAGCAAACTCAGCCTCAGATGAAGGGGTGTGAGAGGGAAGGAGGGAAGTTTAGAAGCTGGGGACAGAGAGACGAATGAAGAACTGTACTGGGGTTAGCCCCGGGGGAAAGGAGGCAGAAGGGGTTGGCTTTGCTGCCAGGGTTGTCATATTTCCTTTGGAAGGCAACACATTGTATTTAGTTATGGCAAAAAAAAAAAACCAACCCCACCCCAAAACCAGCCTGTATTTATGTATTCTAGGGCCCAGAGAGCCTTTTTTGTATGTGTGTGTCCAAAATGGAAGAACGGGTAAGCAGGTGTTGCACCGGTGTGCTTCTTAGGCCTGCATCTGATGTGTGAGCTCTGCAACATCCTCACACCTATCTGGAGTCCCAAGTATGCAGATGAGTGCTTTATACCTCTCACTTCTGTGTGAAAATACAGTTTTCCTCTCTTCTCTACCTCTTCCTGCAATGAACCTCTATTTACTCTTTGGAAACATGTCAGGTTATTGATTGCAAGTCTTTACCTAGGCACAAGACACCTACTAATTCGAGTTTTATTTGAGAAGAAGCCTGGCATGCTGTTTGGATGGCTGCTGTTAGGAGTCAGCATCAGTACTGGTTAATATGTGACAAAATATTAGCCAGGCCTTAATAATCCTTGCGTGTGGTACTTTCAGCTTAGAAATTTGGTCAGAATACAAAGTCAGTAAATGCACATAAAATTACTCACTGGCAGCTATCCTCCATCTTTATCCTGACCTTGAGCTGTGGGAAGGAGACGTAATTCTATCTCCCTGCTCAGTCAAATCCTTGCTTCAATGAATTTGATAGCAGCCACTGAAAAACTAGATCCATGAGAAAAACGGGCCGGCTGCCTGGTCTCGCTTTCCCCGCCCTCTGCACAGGGGCCACAGTATCTTTAGGTTAGTGCTGACCTGGGTCCCACACTGAGGAGTGAGAGGCCCTGCAGGCTGTAACCAACTGGACATAGTCATCTTTTTTCTCAGGCTGAGCATCAGAAAAAACTTTAAGTAATCTAGTATGTAAAGGAATTAAACTGGTACAGGAAAAGGCTGTGTTTTATGGAGCACCTGAGAATTATTTTATTTTTTTTTTCTTTTTAAAACACTTGGAGAAAATTTGACCTTTTGTATTGGAGAATAATTGCTCAGTTGTAACAACAGTGCATTTCTGTGCATTGAATTATTAAAAGGCTGTCAGAACTCTTAATGTATGTGTTTTCCTCATCTCCTTCATGAAGATCATAGAATCACAGAATGGTCTGACTTGGAAGGGACCCCAAGGATCATAGAGCTCCAACCCCCCTGACACAGGCAGGGCCACCAGCCTCCAGGCCTGGATCTACACAAGGTTGCCCAGGGCCCCATCCAACCTGGCCTTGAACACTTCCAGGGATGGGGCATTCACCACTTCCCTGGGCAGCCTGTTCAGCACCTCACCACTCTCTCTGTGAAGAACTTTCCCCTAACATCTAATCTAAACCTTCCCTCCTTCAGCTTCAATCCGTCCCCCCTTGTTCTGCCATTATCTACCCTTTTAAAAAGTTGATTCCTCTCCTCATGCCTCAGAACCTTGGTTTAGGAACAGGGTGGCTGAGAAAGCAGTTGCTGTTTGTTTTTAAAAGCAAGCAGGGACTCACTGACAAAATAAATGGAAATAAGCAGATGAAGTTTCACTTCAGCTGTGTCAGTTTTCTTAATATTATTCTGAATACAAGTAAGGATTGCAGGTTTGGGAGGAAAAATTAGTAAATAGAGTGAACTTTTCAAATAACTTGCAAAGTATATGCCTGCTTCTTTTTGCTCTTCTCAAAACTAAAAATAAATCTCTGAGTAGCTGCCTGGTGAATCATTCCCTGCTATTGTAGGCTGCTCAGCCTGGACTTCAACAAAGATTATAGGGAGCACCTGCAGAAAATGATCCTAAATTGGAAACGCTGGAACAAATGCCTTGAAAGACTCCAGACTTTTAACCTCAGATCTTATGTCAGGGTATGACTTAAAGCGGTCTGAAACAATGGAGAGGGAACTTTACTGGCTTTTGTTTTGCTTCGTTTTTCTGTCTTTGCTGTAGTGTAACCAGTGATAATTTTGTACTTGAAATACCAAGTCTCTTGTCCATACAGGGGCTAAAATCTGAAGGACAGAACTGCCAGCCTTGGCCTGACCAGTGCAGCTGGATTCTTCACATTAAAGCACATAAAGTTTAATTCAACTTACTCTGACATCTGAAAGAAAAGCTATTTCAAGTGCAGGTACAAACTGGAAACTCATTTGGCTGCCTTTTGGGGGCTCCTGCCTGGTGGGGCGAAAGGAAGAAACCTAAACCTGGTATTTCCTAAGATGTGTTTTAAAAGCTGGGGTGAGAGAGGGGTGGTTATACAATGATATTTGAGACCATATCATTAGACCATTTTGAAAAACAAAACCTTTCCCCTTCATCACCAATTTATTGTAAATAAGGTGGGAGACCTGCTGGCTGTGATTTCAGAACAAAACAAAAGAGATAAAGTTGCTCCATTTCACAGACACCAGCAGTAGTGGTTTATCTGTTTTATCTGTAATGACACATCTGAAATTCACAAATAGCTCCAAGAAACAATATTTGGATGCAGTCCTCAACTAAAGCATATTGATTAGCAGCTGCAGCTTACGAATTTGATTTACTGCCCATTTTATCTAGATAAACCAAGGTAACATCAGATAATACGTGTTTGGGGGATAGCAAACAGCCTCCATGATAGCCGTGAGGCATGATTTTAAATGAAATATGTATTCTGGTGAGTAATCCTCATCAGACCCAAACGTCATGTTTGATGTGAGTAAAAATGAGTTAGAATGGGGGGTTTTTTTTCAGGGTATTATTAGTTACCAGGCTATCAGATGTTTTGGGATGTGTGTAATAGGATTGATTCTCACACACAAGTCTTTATGTGCCATGAATCTTCTGCTGCCAGGTCTGGCCAGGTTCCAAAGTTACCATTTATCATGGCAGTTTCTTTTACCTAAGGAGGTAAAAAGCATGATTCTCTGCGTTCCTGCAAATAAGAACCATACCTACATATGTCTGTTGACATGAAAAATTAGAGGTACTGTGCATCCTTTGTCTTTGGTGGCTTGCTTTTTTTTTTTCTTTCTTTCCCCTTTTCACTGTTGGCTTAATTTAGCTTTCCAGGTCTTTGTTTTATCCTCATCCTGTAAATGTTTGAGCAGATAAACTGTCCACTGATCTCACAAGAACTGCTCAGTGGCAGGAGAGTGGGCAGCGCTTCAATGGCCAAGGGAAAAGTTAGAGTAGATCCGTTTCTTCACGTGCCTCAGGGCACACTCCCTCTCAGTTTTATGAACAGAAGCAGAACCGAGCCTTAGCCTTGATTCTGGGAACACAACTACCTGTAGCCCTGTAGTCTGCACATCCTTGGTTGTGTTTATCTTGGCACGTGCTTCCGGTGAGAGTTGGTTTACCTGTCCTGTTTACCATCATTGGGTTTGGGACTAGGAACATGGCATAAACTTAAAAGAGAGATCCTGCCAACAGCGCTTCCTAGAAATGCTGTAGCTCAGACTTCTGTGAGGAGGAGGACAAAAAAACCCACCGTAATTTCTGGCTTCTCTATTTTTGGGCTCTTTTCTTGGCACACCAAAGCTGTGACAGCTCCTTGCCGGACCCTAAAGCAGCTGGAGAAGTAGAATTTCTGAAATAGGCAGATGTACAGAGTGTACCAGGACACCATTTCACACTGACGTTTTCTTGAGGAAGAGACAAACCAACAACCAGACATTACACTGGGTGTTTAAAGGTGGCTTGATTCTTCCTGCAAGGCCAGAAGGCTACGACGTGTTCCTGGCTCAATTCTCAACTGGCTAACAGTAGATAGGAAAATGCCTCGAGGTAATATATTAGCTATTGCAGGTGTTAATTAACATCTGCTGAATTGCATCTGAAATGGAAAATGGTGAGAAAGTGAGGAATCATGTTAGAACAGCCAACGTTGCTGACCGTGATTGAAAGCGGCTTTGGAAAGATGAGGTCCCATGAGTTGAAGCACTTAAAATGTTATCTGTTTTTGTTACAGAAAGCTATTCTTCCTTTATTCGTACATTTTTATTTTTTCTGCTATAATAATTTACCATGCAATCACCTTTTTAACAAGTAATCTTATTCGCTGTGTATTAGCTCTGTAGTTTTACTTAGTACTCTTCTCTCTTTTTGTGCTGAAACAGAAATTTGGCTGGGCTGGTCCCCTGAAAAATGTTTCCACAAAATCTGAAGATCTTCCCATGACCTATGCCTACACCTAAACTCAAAGTAATAACAACACCTTGCCATTGAGGAGAAGTGAGCTCAACACTGAACACTGATCCTTTCATCTTCCTGAGGAAAAAAAAAAAGCATGCATCATCCCTCCTTTAAAGAAAGGCAATTCAAGACATAGGGCTAAAGTAAAGCTCCTAAGTACCCAAACACAACGACACCTCTAGCGTGAGACCAGAAATCAGGCTATGCCAAAACTGACTAGGAAATCCAAGCTGCAGTAAGCAGTAGCAAGAGGTTCAAACGGGCTTTCTGAAGTTTTAGATCCCTGAGAGGAACCTTTGGATATACGACAGCTTTAACACTGCCTAAACTTACACGTCCTTGCAGAGCCACCTCCAGGATAGTTACTGATGCTGTGCATTGTAAACTGCGGCTGCGACTTTAACAAGAACCAGAGACAGGCAGAAGTTGAACTGTAATTGCATTTGTGGCAGCAGAATCTCAGTTGTACACATGGGGAAGCAATTTATTTACCTTCTAAGATGTGTATTTAAACAAGGGCAGTTGTGTGAGGATGTATCTGCCCCGTGCCGCCGCAGGTTTCCGGCGTGGTCGGAGGGTCACATTGACAACAGCATTGAGGTATCTGGTTCCACTTGCTTCGGTGCTGCCTCAGTACCTTTGTGGATCTAAGCTTCAGTAAAACCTCTCAGAAGAGGGAGCGTAGTTACACGAAACCATCAGAATTGTACTAAGATGAGGAAGTTAAGGTAGATTTACCAGGGTGAATAGAGTTAGCAAGGTGAAAGAGCTGCCTAATAACACATGTATTTTTATTCTGCATTTTCAATTGTTTGTGCTGAAGCAGTATAGCTCCTTTCTCCCCTCCTCCTTGGTATATTCTTCCTTTTCAGCTGCTATTTGATCTTTTCCAGTCTTGACTCGAAATTACTCCTCACAGAACCTCTCAGTGTAGCGTTTCGGCGGCACCATTGTTCTTTTGTCCTCTGCCTGTAGATCGGCTTTTACTGCTAAACAGCTTCTTTATAAGCCCCAATGAAACCTTCTCTCGTGCTTTTTGTCTATGTTGAAAACAAGACCAAAGGTTGAAGATGCCTTTAAGTCCTGAGGTGTGTGGAGCCCCCTTCCCTCCCTGCGTTTTGGTGTTAGTTACTGCTTTGGCCTTTACCCGTTTCGCTTTGCCAGCCAGGATGGGGCACTCCCTCACCCAGTACAATACAAACCCATTTAATTAAGAGCTATTTGAGCTCTTTTTTTTTTTTTTTTTTAAAAAATTATGTTTGCTTCAACAATGCCCATGTCAAGCAGCAGTCATATGACACCTTCCCAAACCCTGCAATCCAGAGCAGTGACCAGCGAAAGAATGTTAACTCATTTTTGGATCGGAACCATCACCGTAAAGATCCACAGTTTGTTCCCAAGGCCAGGGAAAGGTCACTTGCCAAGGCTGTGCTGGTCCCTCCTGGTGTTTGTATGCTCTAGCATGGTTTCTAGAACTGATACCAAGGAATGTCTGCTATCTGGGGAGAGGCAAGAGTGACGATACAAATTCAGCTTCTTGACACTTGGTACTTAAGTGAATGGCAGGTGTGCACTAGCAAATGGGGTATTTTCAGGGCCTATGTGACAGTCAGCCTCTGGGATCTGCTGCCTGCCAATAGGTGTGAGGGGTTTGCATTGAGGAGTGGACCTGTGCAAATCAACATGAGCCGTAGGAAGCATTTTAAAAGTGTCATCCTTCTGGACAGCTTGGGGATTGTCACATCAGCTGGAGCATCCCTGCACGCCCCACATGGCTCCTCTGTGGTGCTGTACTGAGAAGGCTCTGCATCTATCACACCTCTGCTAGAGCACCTCAGTCATCCCTTGAGAGGAAACAGGGCTTGCTTAACCAGCAAAATGGAAAGTAAAAGCTACTACTGGAGGAGTTAATGCCACGGGGATCCTGAAGGAGCCTGTCTTAATTACTCTTCTTTGCCAAATCAAAGCTGCTTGTGCTTGGCGTGTGGGAGCTGTGTTGCTGTAGCCTATTGCTGTAAGGGCTCCTCCACCTGCTTTCATCTGCCTTTAAGTAGTGTGGTAAGATCATTTGGATATGTTTGACAGATCTGAGGAGGGGTGTGGTTCACTAAAGCGCTTGCTAAAGAATCATAGAACCATAAACTATTCGGCTGAAGGGACCTCAAGGATCATCTGGTCCAACCTTTCTTGGCAAAAGCTCTGTCTAGACAAAAATACTGTCTAGACAAGATGGCCAAGCACCCCCCATCCAGCTAAATCTTAAAACTGTCCAATGTTGGGGAATCCACCGCTTCCCTGGGGAGTTTATTCCAGTGGCTGATTGTTCTCACTGTGAAGTTTTCCTCTAGAGTCTAATTGGGATGTCCCCAGGAGTAACTCACACCCATGACCCCTCATCTTTTCCATGTGACTCCTTGTAAAAAGAGAGTCTCCATCTTTGTAGCCATCCTTTAAGTACTGGAACATGGTGACGAGGTGTCTCCTAAGCCTTTGTTTCTCAAAGCTTAACAAACCCAATTCTCTCAGACTTTCCTCAATATGGCAGGCCTCCCAGTCCTTTGGTGATCCTGGTGGCCCTCCTCTGGACCCTCCCCTGCCTGTCCACATCTTTTTTGTATAGTGTGGACAAAAACTGAACACTGAACTTGGAGAGAAGCCATCTGTATGTGACAAAATAAAGCTAAATTTATGGGGAAGGATCTCCCTGCCTGAGGTCCATATCTGTTCAGAAACACATCCATGATATTCTTCTGAAGGAGAGTTACAGGATCTCTTCTGAAGATGCAGATTGAAGCCTCAAAAAGCCAGAATCAAAACTCGTTAGCCTTGGTGACTATGAAGCAGGTTATTGCAGCACTGGGCACACAGGGGATCACTCCTCTGAATGTGTGTGCCATTTAAAGCCAAATTTCTGATATTTATAAAGATTAACTATACATGTTCATCATCATTTCTAAGAAAAGGCAGGGTTATGCAAATTATTTCCAGGAAATCATTTACCTTAACTCCTCCCAGATAGAGCATGCTCAGTGGCACTCAGGGGGTCTTCTGGTGGTCTTCAGGGATGAAGGCTGGACGTCTTCCTCTCTCTCAGCACATGCTCTTTGCAGTTTTCTCCATAGTTTCTCAAACATATTCCTGCACAAACTACTTAGTTACTCTATTTAGCTGAAAGTAAGATATACTCTGTCTCTGAATTGTTTGTTGGTCTCATTATTTATGACTCCCCTATCTTCACCTCTTTATCTTCAAGGCTGTTCCACTGGTATGGTTAAATTTTGCAGCTGCTCTCACGAAACAGCTCAAACAGCTACAGCCATATTCCACTAAAATCCAAAACACACAAATACTTTCTATTCTTAAAGCATGCACACTCTTCTTATATTAAAGCTACATCAATTAATTGTCTCTTAAGGTACATCTATATCAATCTACTCAGCATTATTACATATCATTGACTCAAGATGACTACATGGGACTGATCTAGGTGCCCATCCACTCCAGCAGGAAGCAGGGCATGCTTTGAGGGAACATCAACCTGGGACTCGTTATCCTTGCTAATGGATCAGACCCCAAAGTGTAGGAAACATAGAGGCTTTCCACTTGCATTATTGGTTTAAGAAACACACATTGGACAGTTCACTTTTGTGCTGATGGCAATGGATCATTGCTCTGCCATTTTGATCAGTCTTGCCTGTGATGTTTGCTTATTAGGCCAGCTAATTGCTCTCTGCTTCGGACAGCTGCTCTGTTACTCTGTGCTGTTAATCTGCACTCTGAATATGCCCAGAGGCTATTAAAAATATGCCTGAGGTTGAAGATGTTTTGCTCTATCAGGTAGAGAAACCTGCCCATCCAACAGACTGGGAAGATCTGCAGCCTCGGGTAAATCTCCTGACAGAGGTAGTTTTGAGATCCTGCAGGCATGAGGGAAACAACTGGGGTAACCACCCTCCTTGGTAAGTGCTTTAAATGTCAGACTAGGTATCTCAGTGGTGTTGATGGTGCTCAAAAACCATTAGGCGGATTCCAGTGAGAAAAGTCCACGGAGAGCTATTAGCACAATGATGGGGCTGTAACCTCCTGACGGGAATTTCCTAACCAGAAAGCCTTGATCTTGTCAGAAGTAGGCAAGCATAGCAGAAGAAATATCCCATGTCAGTCTTGTTCAAGAAATGAGGAAATGGAATATTTGCAATCAGTTACTGTCAGAGGGTACTGTACTAGTTAGGCATTTGGTCTGACCTGGTAAAAACCTGTCTGTCTTGTGATGAAAAAGTGAAAACAAGCCCTGTGCACTTCTCTGGAAAAAATGGTGCTGGCACCTGTGCTCAAGAGGGGATCCTGAGTGTGCCTTCATGAAAGCATGCCTCAGCAGAAAGAGAGAACACAAAAAGCTCATGTCTGTCCCCAGGACTTATACACACAGAATGCACAGAATCACTAGGTTGGAAAAGACCTTTGAGATCATCAAGTACAACCATACCTGTCCTCTAGTAAACAATATCACTAACCACCTCATCTGCCTGTCTTTTAAATACATCCAGGGTCAGTGACTCAACCACCTCCCTGGGCAGCCTGTTCCAATGCCCAATAACCCTTTTGGTGAAGAATCTTTTCCTAATATCTAATCTGAACCTGCCCTGGTGCAGCTTGAGGCCATTCCCCCTTGTCCTATCACCTGTCACTTGGGCAAAGAGACCAACACCCATCTCTCTGCATCCTCCTTTAAGGTAGTTGTAAGCGGTCACAGGCTCCTCTTCTCCAAGCTAAACAACCCCAGTTCCCTCAGCTGCTTCTCGTAAGGTTTGCTCTCCAGCCCCTTTACCAGTCTAGCTGTCCACCTGAACCCAGCACCTGAACTTTGAGGAGTCCCAGCCTGGAATGGAGTCCAAAACCAAAGCTCCTTAGTGAATCTGGGCTCTGCTACCAGGCCAAAAGTCACACATTGTATTTACACCAGGGCGAGGACCCTTTGCACAGAAGTAGAGTAAGGTCTGCATTGTCCGTGCCGTGGTTCACATGTAGCAGGCACCTTCTGCAGTGGCTGCAAGCAGCTGTATCTTCGCTATGTCTTATCTGAATGTGGCTGTGCACACCATGTACTAATTCCTAGGCAGATAGTAGTTCCTAAATGCTTTTGAATACCTCTGCATGGAATCTGCATGAGCAGAAGGGATGGGAAGGGATGGCTTCCTGCTCCTAGGGATTCTTGGCAGGAATTCCTGTGCCTGCACTTAAGACATGAACTATCTTTAAAATACCTTATCATACTTTTGAAACAAACAAACAAACAAAGAAACAAACGAGCTCCAGGCGCATGCAGGGTGACACGCCACGCTGGGTTTTATAGCAGTTAAACTGTTCAATGTTCAAACAGTAAAATATCCCCAATTACACAGCAATAGACAATGTCCTTCCTGCTGTAGGGAGGGGCTGATGTGAAAAGCTTTTCAAGCACATCCTTTGAGAGGAACTCACATCCTCAGCCTCCTTCCCAACAGAGGCTCCCATGGCTGTCACCTCCAGGGACTTTCCTTTTGCACTAGATGTCAGCTTTTACTCTCTGTCCTCTTTCTGGTGACTCCCTTGGTTTTAAACTTACCTACCAGGGCAGTAGTTGTATGTCAGTTATGGTGTAGCCTTAAGACAATCTGGGGTGCCCTGGTAAAAATGTAATCTGCCAGAAGAGTGAGAATGTTACTTGTGCAACTCCAGCTGTGTAGGGCTGACCATTGCACAGTCCCTTTTGAGTATACATAACATTGCTTAACATTGATAATTTCTTGAGCCAGCACATAGTAGCTCCTTATAAATTATGTTCTCCAGCAACAGCCTCAAAGACTGGTTGTTTTTCTACACCACTGTAATAAGCCCCAGGAAAAAAAACCCTAAAAATACTTCTTTTGTCATAGGTACTTCAGGATCTGTTTAAAAAAAAAAAAAAAGAGGTTTTTTTCTAAAGGGAATTACAAGTTCTTCTGGAACAGGGTCTTGCACAACCAACTTCAGGCAAGGAGGTCAGAAAACCAACTTTTAGTAACTACAGAGATTTCAACTTGTATGAATTGTGAATCCCTGGCTCAATCTACTGCTCATACAAGTTTTTTCTGACCCTCCTATCAGTTTGAAAACTGGCAGTTAACAAGCTTTATTTCTTGGGGCTGACAATAGTTGCAGTTACTGATTCTGATTCTCTGTTAGGAATGATCCTCTTCAGAGGGTTTGAGGTTTCCGTAAGGCTTTTGCTCTGCTGAAGCTGCAGATTGAAACCTCAAGGGAAAACGCAACCATGGGATTCCAAGAGGTTTTAATCAGGTTTTTAATGACTTTACACATAAATATCTCATGCAAACTTCATGAAATCTAACAAAGCCAAGTGCAAAGTCCTGCCCATGGATTGGGGCTATACCAAGCACAGCTACAGGCCGGGTGGCAAATGGATTGAAAGTAGCTCTGAAGAGAAGGACTCGGGGGTATTGGCAGGCAAGAAGCTCAGTATCAGTCAGCAGTGTGTGCTTTCAGCCCAGAAAGACAACCATATCTTGGTTGCATCAAAAGAAGCATAATCAGCAGGTCAAGGGAGGTGATTCTACCTCTCTGTTCTGCTCTGGTGAGACCCAGCTGGAGAACTTTGTCCAGCTCTGGGGTCCCCAGTACATGAAAGAGATGAATCTGTTGGAGGTCACAAAGATCATCAGAGGCCTGGAACGCATCTCCTATGAAGACAGGCTGAGAGAGTTGGGTTGTGGAGCCTGGAGAAGAGAAGCTGCTGGAGTGGGACTTAGACATGTAGTGTGAGGACAAGGGGTAATGGCTTTAAAATAAAAGAGGGCAGATTTAGATTAGATATTCGGAAGGAATTTTTCCCTGTGAGGGTGGTGAGGCCCTGGCACAGGTTGCCCAGAGAAGCTGTGGCTGCCCCCTACCTGAAAGTGTCCAAGGCCAAGTTGGATGGGGCTTTGGGCAATCTGCTCTAGTGGAGGGTATCCCTGCCCATGGCAGGGGGTTGGAAGGAGATGGACTTTAAGGTTCCTTCCAACCCAAACCAGTCTGTGATTCCATAATTCTGTGATTCTATGTTAAGGTTTTGGGCTTGCAGGCCTTTTGCTTGACACTGATGACCCAGCTAAGGACACAGCTTTTAAAGGTTTTCTAAAGCTGTCTCCTATCCACAACTAATAATACACTGTAGGACTAGCTTAATTTAGCTTAAATTTAAGAGTACTGTGTATGACTACATCAAGAGTAAGACAGACCTATGATTTTATTAGATTCCTTGGGAAAGGAGAATTAATCTGATGTTCTTAACAGTTGTGCAAAAGTATGTCTGGGTGCTTAAGGCATTATGAGGGATGAGTACTTCACTCTGCCAAAAGTGGCAAAGGGAGAGCTTTAAAGAATAGTACATAAGCCTCTCTCCAGTTCAATATCAGCCTTGTTTTGTCTTGGGCCTGGAGCAATCTTAGTGGGCACCAAAACAGTTTATAATCTCTGCTCTGTCGCCTTCCCTAGTAACTTGATTCACATTGTGTGGTTGCTGCTGTCCTCTGCCCAGCTTTATGTAGCTGCTAAGGCACAGTTGAAAGGTCCTTCACTCTCATGCTTCCAAATTCTGAATTTTCTACGTGAAGCTTTTTAATTTCCCATCTTCATATGCGAGAAGAGTTGATTCTTTCATGTGCTAAGTAGCTCTGCTTTTCACTAACCTAGGAAACATGATAAATGGATGTGTCCTGCACTTCCAGCTCCACAGAAGGCGATGGCACGCTGCAAGTGACCAATACCTGATTGATAGTCTGCTTCCAAAAAAGCCCTAGAAGGCACCTGGAAAGGGGACCAGAAATCTGTGGGGAGAAGTCCTTCTACCCCTACCCAAAGCACGGGTTTATTCTTCATGCATTTGCCTTGAGTTCTGCAAATGCTGCCAGGTTTGAACTGTAGATTGTGCCGGGGCTGGAAAGGAGGAGGACCAGAAGCTGAGGAGCAGGACAGAATATGCTCTGTGTTGGTTACAAAGGCACAGGGTAACCTGCTGGAAAAGAACAAGACACGGCGGTACGTCTTCAGAATTGACATCCCATATAAAGCAGGTTTGGGTGTAAATACTGATGTGTGTTATGTGCACACAGCCTCATCTGGTACAGTCAGAGAAAGCAGCCCAATAGCGAACTGGGGGCAGGGCTGACACTCGTTCTGTGGTTTATCTTTTTTTGCCTTATAAGCATGACTCAATGCCTCCTAAAAAAACCTGTATTGGTATTCGAAGTAGTAATGCACTAAAATTGTTCCTGATCTGTAGCTGACAGATGAAAGGATATTTAACCTCCCAATTAAGAAAAGCTGCTAAGGGCAGAAAAGCTTTCTTACTATACTGCTTACATTTGATATTCAGGGGAGTACACTATCAGTTCCTGCTGGCCTCAACCATGGGAGAACAACTCTGAAGATTTTCTGCTTTTATTCTCCATGTTTCACATGCAGAAAAATCCAAATTTCCCAGCACTTCTGGAAAACAAATTACTTTTTTTTTTTGTATTTATGATGAGAGCTTTATTGTGGTTTTCAGACTATGGTACCACTGGACCACAGGACTATACCTCCAAACCAGTGCTTTAAGTTGAATGTTCAGCAACCACTTTAAAATGGTTTTAAATCATTTAAAAATTGTATGTATTTGATTGCAAGATCCAGAACTGTTCTGTTTCAGGAAGACATTTCCTTTTAATTCCAAGCATGAAGACTAAGGCTGTGAATGTAAAAAGGGAATGGGATTAAAAAGTCGCATCTTCCACAGCAACCAGATCTGAGCAGAATGATTCCCTTGTTACTTGGGAAATAAATTATTAAGTTGGATAAGAGAAACAGTCCTCTCATGAACCAGTAACAGTTTAAAAGAAAAAACCCCCAAAATCTGAAGGGCAAGAAGTGGTTAATTTTCTGAGTGCAGGAAGTGTCTCCTGGAGAAAAGGCAGTGGAGGGTGAGGTAACAAGACTATGGATTTTTCAGAAGCGACAGAGTTTAAACTACAATCTCAAGGCTTGGCAAATAAAGTGACAGATGAAAGTCGAGTTAGTACAGGAGTGGATCCAGGGAAAACACTCCTTACTACACACTTACAGTGGTAAACTCTCCAGAAGTTACGGCTGTTCAGTAAATAGAGCTTGAAACTCGTATTGGCTATTTCAGCAGAAATACCAGCTCAGTTCTCTGTGGTGGTCCAGAAAGGTAAATAAAGGGTGAAGATTCATCAGTTAAAGAGCAGAGAGCAAAACTGAAAACTGCAGGCTCATGATGTGACCAGTATGGCTGGTGAAGGCAGTTCCAGTCCTTATTTCAGGAAAAACTTGGCAGGGTGGAAAAGGTGTAGAGAAAGGTAAAAAGATGATCAGAGGTTTGGAAAGGGTTTTGTTGAAGATGAGTTTAGACAGATTTGCTTGGAAAAAGTGAGTTAGAGAAAACACATAACACAGCTATAGAAAATGACAAAGAGCAAGGGAAGGTGAGCAGGACACCGTAATTTTCTCCCTCTACGCACAGCTTGAGAAAGCTGGTTTAAAGCAGTCAGGAAGTGTTCATCACAGCCACTGAATTAAGCTGTGGAACACCCTGCCATAGGGTATTGTGGAGACAGAAAGTACAACTAGGTTGAAAGAAATGACATGGATTACATTTGCAGATTAAAAAAAAAATAAAAAAATCAACCAGACCCTATTAAATACAAAGATATGGGTTAAACCTCTGTCTGAGGTAGTCCCCAACTAGACTGTTAGGGTCTGTGAGGAAATACAATTGTGCACTCACTTTATCCTTAAACTCTCCCTAAACATCAGCTACCAACTGCTGGCAGAGGCTGGCTACTGGCTGCTGGCTACTGACCTGGACAGACCTTTGGTCAGATCCAGTCTGAATGCACTTGGGCACCATAAATCCAAGTGTTTGACAGGCAAATACACTGAAATGAAGTTTATGCATCAGATAGTGCTGGAAGATATGCACTATCTTATAAGAGTCCCATAAAAAGTATACAAGCAGTCTATCATTCTCTTGCAAATATATTGCAGGGAGCTATTATAAAATGGCATGATGTGCTCGTTACACCGTGCTCTATCAGGCTATCGGTAGTAACTCAGTACTATTATATTTTCTCAGATTATATTACTTTTATAACACAGGTCATGGCAGAATCTTGGCGCCAGAACTCAGGGTAGTTTAAAAGGTTATTTCTCCATTCGAGTCAAATGGTTGCTTTGAGATCAAGGTCTTGCTACCAATTGGCTTGGTTTAACAACAAATTAATATACACTGTCTTTAAAATTAAGATATGCCTAAACTGCAAGTCTGAGATGTGATAAAGTTCACAGTTTTAGAGGGATCTCTGAAAATAAAGCATGACTTCAAAGAAATAAGAGTTTGCAAAATATTGCAAGCCTGAATGAATTGATATTCCAAAACCATGTGTTAGGCAGGGCTGAGAAAAGGAATTTTTTTTTCCAATTATTACAGAGAGATCCAGACTAAACAGTAGTTTATCTGTAATAGAGATCAACCCCATTATCCCATTCACGTAGTGCCATTCATTATCTGAGGAACTTGAAGTGCTTTACAAACATGATTTAGCTAAGGGCTGTGAAGTAGGCAGACACTAGAGTAACCTCTTTTAGAATGAGAAAACCTCACGGCAGAAAATTCATGTGCTTGAAGAACTGTCCCCTGGCAAAAGGCATTAAAAAAAAAAAAAAAAGAAAATTTTTGTGAAGACAGCTTTGTCTTATATCCATGTCCCCCTCTGTGTCACATTTTCACATTACTTTAAGAAGTTGCAGTTTCAATTAAGAAAAGACCAAAAGTTTGCCAAAGGGGCACCTGACGGTTCAGTAGAATGCTGTGGTTTGTCAGACAAGACACCTTTTTGTAGCCACGGTTGAGCTCAACTGAACTTCACTCTTTACAATCCTGTTCCTGTTGGCAAACTGCACTTAAGCCATTGAATTTCCAATGAAAACGGTTAAGTGCTAGGTCAGAAATCACTCCTTTCTCCAGAAGCTTCCCTGTAGGTTAAGTTCACATACTTGAAATAGCAAAGCCATTATTCACCGATCAACTTACATTCCCTTTTTGAAAAGGGAGAAAGAGTAAGGCATTTTGGGGAAGCTGGAGCCTGGCAGTCCAGGTGGAGCAAAGCTGGTGACTGCTGCTGCCCTTTGCTACGGAAAACACAGGTTTGGGTTCACCTAGAAGATCAGTAACTGGAGATGGTTTAGCAAACAGGCTTTGGGGTTGGAGACAATGAATCACTCCACTTTAATCAAAAGGAAAAAAAAGCCCATGACCAAACTTTCAGTGGAAGCAGCCTGTGTCCCAGTGAAAGGGCTTGCATATGTAAACAGTGGTTGTGAAGGAAGGTTGAGGACGGAAATCTAGGGGAGAGCACAGAGGTGAGGCTGGCCCTGGTCAGGCACATCATTTCACTTGCAACCTGACAAGTTTTGTGAAGTGGGGTGGAAACATGGCTTCCTAGTAAATCAATGGGATATTTCCAAGGGAAATCAGAGGTAGGGGAAAACAACCCTGGAACTCCGCAATGCCAGGAGATGGTGGGCACGAGCTGGCAGGACGGGCTAAAATGCTGAAATCTGCCACCTCTCTGTTGGCAGTTCTGGTTTTCAGGAAGAGCTGAGATCCTCCTTGAAAAGCCAGGGCCTTTAAACTGCTCTTCAAGTTGAGTACCCAAACCGTGAGTCACTGCTTCTCGCATTAGTTAGCGATCAACTCATGTTCGTCTTTTCTGCTTAAATGCCTGGGTGCTTTCTGTATTGCCTTTACCACAGAGTACTGAGAAGTGCTGCAATGTCTCCTGTTTTAAATGAAGAACACTTCAATGGAAAAAAACAAGAGAGAAAAAAAGGCTGTCTCCAAGCGAGATGGAACAAAGTGTGAATCTCTCCCTTATTAAAACCCTTTCCCTTTCATCCGGTGACTGCTTTATGCTCTCCATAAAACCAGTTGTGGAATCGCTCATGCAAATAGGCAAAGTGTTCAGGAATGAATCACAGTATTTTTGGGGAGTTTACAAACAGCACCCTTTAGGATTAAAAAACCTTTTCTAAATAACAAGTGACAACTTGGTTTAAAACCTTTCACATAATCCAGAGGTCAAGGGGTGCTTTGCAGTTGAGCTTTACAGAATTGTTATCTCATTTTTTTGAAACTTTTAATAGACTTTAGACAGGGGCAGCTTCTGCTGCCTCCTGTGAGAGAAGGAGCGTGTTATTCCCTTAGTCATTCTTATAATTTCCTTCCTAGGTTCCTAACCACTCCAGCTGACCTCCAACGAAGCAGCTTGCTGATTTTAAGGAACTGAGGGAAGACTGGGAGGAGGATAGGCCTTGGTTCAGGGGGAAATCACAGTTCAGAACCATGGGAATATGACTGTTAGGAAGAACTTTGCTTTAGTGTGGAACTTACCAGGAAAGTAGTGCAAGGACTGCATACAAATGACAGGCTGCAGTAGCAGAACAACTAGGGCAGTGAGAATTGCTGCAGTCTGGATGAACTGCATCACAGAAGTAACTCAATGAAAGTGAAGAATGGCAGTAATTTACCAAAGAGCCTATATCCTTAATGAGCATAAGATCCCTATAATTTTACTGACAGTGCATTTGATGTACTGTTGTACAGTTTATTGCAGAAGCAGCAGGAAGTCTCTTTGAAAGCAGAACAACAACAACATAAACCTGTAGGAAATTATGTATTCAGGCCTCTGAGTCCTTTTCTTCCTTTAGTTGTGTTCTGACCCCTGTGACCAGGAATGCCATGTTGATACTTGGAGTCCCTTGAACACCGTGTCTCATTTTTTACCCACCAACAATGGCGTTATTCTGCTGTAGAAAAGGCATTGAATCAAGAGTCACACAGCCTGGGAAGCAATTCTTCAAGTCTGTTCTGCATTGATGACATTGCAATTGCAGCATGGATCCAGGTTTGAATCCTTCAGGCATTAAGAAAGAGGGAGAGTAAGTAAAGAGAGTCTACAGGAGGTACTTAATATGCATGAGTGGAAGCCTAGAAAGCATGATATATGGGAACAGACTGAAGAAATTAGAGGGGTTTAATCTAGAAAGGAAAAGAGCTGGAAATATAATGGTCTCAGAACACCTATAAAATCTTTGAAAGAAAGAATAATCTGCTTCCTGTGTCCTTGGTAGCTAATGCAAGGAGTAATAGGTCTTGACTTCAAAAAGGGAGCTTAGATTTGACATTTGAAAAAACCAAAGCTTGGAAGGCATGTCTTCACCACACACATTTTTAGGATAAGGTCCTTTCTGAAATATAGCTGACACTGCCTTGGGACAGGAGGCTGGACTCAGGGATCTCTTTGGCTCCCTCCAGCATTCCAAGCAGCTGGTCGTAAAGGGAGAAATAATGGCTCTCTGTCTCTGTTGGCTGTTTTATGGACACAGGAGGAGACATCCCACCAGGGAAAGGGATTTATGCCATGCTGTTCTTGCTGAAAACATTTCTTTGGTCCTGGAAAACATGCTGGATGATTACAGCCCTTATACGGATCTAGGATAATTTTGACCATAACCACCTTCTCAATACCTGGCACGTGCTATGGGAAAGTAGAGAGATATAAAGATAAAAACCTCTTACTGAGGATGATCTAGGATCTTGCTCAGAATAAGATTTGTAAGGGGCTACAGATGCCAAAACTTGTCCCTTTCCAGAATGACTCTGAGGAGTGCAGCCATCTGGCCTTGGGGAACCTGAAGCCATAAATGACTTCTGCAAAGCACACGTTAAAAGGAATTACTCTCTCTGACAAAGGAGCAGCAGATAAAAGCGCCATAAGAGCTGGTGAGTGCAAGTGTTTCCAGGGTCCAGAGCAAACCAGTGTGGGAGGATTCCAAATTTCATGCCAGCACATGCTCTTTACTGTCCTGGCACTTCTCACAATGTGCCCACAAACATTTACCTTTTCCAGCCTGAGCTGAAACCAGTCATTTCCTAACCAAGCAAAAATGCTGTTTAGATAGTTTGGTCTGCAGCCAGAGAACCCTAAAACAGGCATTAACCAACACAAGAGAATGCCTCAGCTCAGCCCCTTGCAGCAGTCCCTGGATGTTTCCTTCACACAGCAAGCAACACAGTGCCCACCCTGGAGCTACTCAAATCCAAGGAGACAGCAAATATCCACGTTCACATCTGTCAGCAGCAAGCACAGCCTTGGAGCAGTAAATCTGCCAAGTCAGATTAGGGATTAGCCAGAAAATTTCAGTGATTAAATAGCAGTGAAAGGCTTTGACTGGAAAGTTTTAGAGCATGGAGCAAGAACTGGCCTTTGCTGGCCACCCATTCAATGCAGCAGGAGGTTCATCTGTTCACGTAATGAGGCTGGGTATCCTGACAGTGAGGAGATACTCTCACTGCTTACATGTAAACAGGTTTCACAGAGTTAGGTTTTTTTGTTTGGTTTTTGGGTTTTGTTTTTTTGGTCGGTGGGTTGGTTGGTTGGGGTTTTTTTGTGGGAAAAGGAGAGCAGATTAAAAATTGTCTAGGTAAAGCTATGGCCTGTCCAGATACCAAACTAGCGGCACCTTCAAGAAAGACTTTAAAAAAAGGAGGGAGAGGAGCTGGTTGCAGTACTAGTGATGGTGAAAGAGGAAGCCCAAACTGTCAAGGTGAGGGGAAGACTGCAGAAGAGCATGTCCCTGAAGGAGGGAGATCTATGTGCAGAGAGATGCTCCTTTGGAAGCACAACCACTGCAAGAAGAGATGGCTCTCTGCTGACTTCTGTTGCTGGGGTGGTGTTGGCTTAAAGTTTTGCACACTGGATGTAGAACCTGCAGAAAAAATGTATTTAATACTTAAATACGTTGACTATAAAGTACAGCCTAGAAGGCAGAGAAATGCTAATGTGCAGACATATTAATGGAAAGATACAATTTTTTTAGCAAGAGTCAAAAGAACACAAAATAATATTGTGAGTATTTTTAGTAGTTACAACTTGACAGGTCTAAAATCTGTCAGTGGGAAAATAGCATGATTGTGTTGCCAGTAAAATCTCACATGAATTTGCTCTTATTTTCATGTCATTTAACATTTTTCATCTGTGACATGGAAGAAAAAAAAAATAAAATCCCCAGTCTTAATGATCACACAAAGCCTGAGCTGGCACAAAGACTGGAGGCAGTGAGTAACAACCAAAGAAGATGGGTCATGGATAGAGACTGGTCTGGGTCTTGTGGTGACATCAAACAATTTGCACAGACAAAAAATAATCCTTACAGACATCGTAGGGCAACCAGAGCATGAAGGGCCAGCCCTCTTTGCAAGCTGCCAATGGCCAAAATATCTACTATAAACTTTGACATGTGAGTAGGAGACCAGTGAGAATTAGTGGGGAAGGCATATTGCCTCCATCGTGCCACTGGTGTAGCCACTTCTAAAAGAACATCTAGTTCATTTATCTGTGAATGATTAGAGAGAAGACTGCTCACACACAATCATACAAGAATGATTAAAGCCCTGGAAAACATACTTCATAGTGTAAGACAAGAGGAGTTCAATCTATTTAGCTTAACAAAGGAGCCACAGCATGACAAAACTTTGATCTCAGGCTCCCTGATCTAGCAGACAAAGATCTAACAAGATCTAGGACAGGGTGGCAGCAAACCTAGATTATAAATAAAATGTAATTTTTTAGAATAAAATCATTGCAATTTTAAGCTAGTAATAGAATTATTTACAGAAAAGAGGTTCTATAGAACTATAAGAACTATAGTTCAAGCAAGAAATTGTCATGAAAACCTTCTAAATCATGGTATATGTGAAGTCAGATTCAGGGAGCAAAATAATCCCTCAAGCCAGATAATCTATGAGTTACTAAGAAAATTTCCCATGACTGCTACATTATTTTTTCATTATATGTTACAAGCATATGTTACAAGAGAGTCCCAATAAAAGCCACAGTTCTTTGTAGTCCACACTGCACAGCTCTGTCTCAGAGAGAAAGTCTCTGCCCCAAAAGGGTTCTGAAGGAAAATATTTTATGCCCTATTTTGTAGATATCGTACTTTGACCAAAAAAGAGACGGGAAGCTTGTGACAGAAAATGGATTTGAATCTACACAGTCCGTAGTGCTATCTTAACCAAAATGTCACCCACACCTCACTGTGACATCTGCCAGCGTGATGTGCTGACCGAGTGAGCGCACTCCTGAAGAGCTCTGCGGTGCCCTTCTGTGCTGTGGCTCGTGCCACACAAATTAGCTACTAACCTGCCATTGCCAGATGCAGGGATAGAGAGTGGGGTGTGTGGGGAATGCAGGCCCATGCTCCTGATGTGCACAAAACTGAGAACAGGATGTGCACTGCTCTGGAAGTATTTGGGATGCAGCACACCAGGTACATCTCAGCTCACTCTAACCCCGACCACAGTTTGCTTGTTCCATTGGACTGACTGTATGCAGGCTTTGGATGTACACTGCAGGGCGCCCTGTGGCCCCATCACCCACCCCAGCTGCTCCCTGTGCATTGACAACACTGCAAGGGGGTGGGGGCAGACAGCCCGGGTGCCCAGCCAGGGCTCACGCCAACTTGCCTCCAGCTCAGCACATCCAACCCATTCCCAGGTCACAGCCTTTCTGAGCATCCTTAACCCTCCATGAGACTGTAACTGTTGCGGGTCTGTCCTGTGCAGTGATACAGTGATGGGAAAGATTTTTTCATGGAAAACTGAGCTTTCATCAAGAGCTGATGGGAACTGGTTTTTGTTGACAGCTATTCCTAAAAGTTTTGAATGTCTTTAGGTTTTAATTTATTTCCTGCCGTCTTCCCATCCACGGAAGAGGAAATGATTCTCCTCAGCTTTAGTTTGAAATGTCTTTTTTCATCCTGCATTTTCAGACTGCATTTCTAATGAAGCACAACGTTTTGAGAGGGGTGTTTCTGCCTGAGGGAGAAAACAACCAAAAAACCCGAGTTTCACTTGAAAACTGAAGAACCATTGTCAGAGAGGTACTGGAATATATGTACATCTTCTCTGGACATGAAATCTGTAGGAAGGAACCACCCAGACTCGGTGTGTATCCATTGGTGAGGACATCCATATGCTTCATGGCTACGTGTGATGCACACTGGGGAAGAGAAGCCTTTTCATATCCACTCCTTCCAAACATGCATGTGAACACACACACACACACACACACACACACACACACACACACACACACACTCTGCTTTTCCTTGTGTCCTAAAAAGTCAGCTGCTCTTCCAAGTGTTTATGTAACACCAGCATTGCTAGTTAATGCATTGCAAATGCTGAACAGCAATTAAAGAGCAATTAGTAAGCTGAATGGCTTTTCTGTGGTCATAATTCCTCCCCATTTTGCTCAGCAAAGGCAAGAATGACTTGGCCACGAGCCACGTGACTGCTTAGAAGGGTGATTGTGCATTTCCATGGCGTCCAGAGAGTTAAGTTTCCTGATGAAATCCAAAAGCCAGCAAGGAAGGAGTAAGTGTGAGATGCAGGGCAGGAGTGACTGCCATGGTAATAACATGTTACATATGGACAAACAGTTCATAGGGAACAGTTCTCCTGCAGAGAAGCCACACTTCTGTCTTGTGGCTAAGCTAAGCTCTTCCCTGCTCTGATACTGCTATTTTATTGTTTCATACTTTGAACACAGTCTTACAAACTGCAAAAATCATGGCACTTATTTTCTTATCTCATTAGGATAAGCAACAGATGAAAGATCTCCGGGATCCAAAGCCCCTTCTCCAGTTGATCCCATTGACCTCCCCAGCATGTCCTGTGACTCCGTGAAGGCGGAGCACAAGCTGTTCAGCTGTCACTGGGCTAAAAAGGTAGTGGGGTGTGGTGCCAACCTTTGCTCATGTGCTTTTGTTTGCAGTTGGCAGAGTCCAGGCTGGGCCTACTTATCTTACTCACTGAAAACTGGATCTCTAGATGGAATTGTTGTCAAAAGGAACTGGGCAAGTCTCCTGGTTCCTGACTGAGTTGGGAAAAGGTAGCGGTCACCTTATATTAAATCTAAATTTTTTGCCATCCAGGCCAAATGTGGAGCTTGTGATTGCTGGAGGTTTTAAACAGTCTTTAAAAGCTTTAACAGAAAAAAAATATATATATATATATAAAAGGCTGCTTCAATCACATTTCAACATTAAGCAGAATTCTCCCTATACTGCAAGTACCTTTTCAAATGGATGCAGCACAATAATGCACATATCTGTGAATATCAGGTTTGTAAACCTCCTTGAACCAGAGAGATTTCTTGTTTAAGGATGCAAGACTGCCTGCTAGCTTTCTATCTAACCTATACCTAACTATCCTTTGGGAAACTTGCTAGTTCAACTAGTTAAGAGAGCTTGGAGTCTTCAGCCATCCTTCTACAGACACAGTGGCTACATGATAAACACATTTAGACAGCCTGACTGTGGACAATACGTATGATCAGTGTATTGAAAACCCTAATTGCTAGGTTTCTTAGGAAAGTTTCTCTATTTTTGCCTTGTCTCATTGCTCACATTGCCTCCTCCACTTTCATATCTGAGGGCATGACAAAGGAATGAGAGTACCTGCAGAACAGCCCTTGGTATGCCAGCATCAAAGGTACCTCCTTCCTGGTAGCTTCCTAATCTGGACAACAATGAAGGTTGAGAATAAATATATTTTAAGTAGCTACTCCACTCTGACTGTCAAATGTAAAGAAAAATGGCAAATAACAAGCACAGCAGCACTGCATGTGCTGAAATTGTTCAGACCGACTTTACCCCTGCTATTCAGAAGTACTACAAGTTGTATCTCCGTGCTTTCCTTCAGTCACACCGAAATTAGAAGATCGGGCCAGGTACTGTTCAGCGTTCATAATTTTTAAGAGATTGCCACCCAGTGGTATGGAGCATTAGTGCCACTTTCCAGCTCCTGCAGCAGGCTCAGTGTGTACAGTAACACTTGGAAATGATGGCCCAGATCAAAATATCACCACAATAACACATGCAAAGCAAATGTTAAGGATCATGCAATCAAAAGAGAGATTTATTTTTTTTTTAAATTTTAGGGCCCATTAATCAAGGAAGTAAAACGTTTGAAATGTAGATCACAGCTTTCACTGCCTGTGCTCTGCTGTAAAAGAAACAGCCTAAGCAGGTAACTTGTTATTTAAAATATTGACATCAGTTATCATGAAGAGAGGAACCCCCTGGACTTTACAACTCTGACTTACCACCATTCAGAAACCTCAATAGAAGTGATTGCATTAACACGTCTACTTCTTTAGCTGGCTGGGTTTCAAGTAGTTAAGTCTCTTGAGAATTAGAGTGCTATTATTTGGTCCCAGTTTGTTTCTGGACTAATAAATGTTACATGTAAGCTGTACAATTGCAGTGGAAACTGGATTAATCATAGGTTGTCCTGGACAACAAGTTGGTCACGAGCCAGCAGTGTGCGCTTGCAGCAAGAGTCCACGGTACCCTGGGTTGGAGCATCTCTCCCGTGAGGAAAGGTTGAGAGAGCTGGGACTGTTCAGCCTGGAGAAGAGAAGGTTCAGGGGGAATCTCAGCAATGTGTGTATGTACCTGAAGGGATGGTATAAAGATGGAGTCCTTTCTTAGAGGTGCCCACTGACAGGACCAGAGGCAATGGGCATCATTCTGACCATCAGGAAACACTTTTCATAGTATCATAGAAAAGTTTGAGTCACAGGGAACCTTTAAAGATCATGTAGTCCAACCCACCTGCCAAGGGCAGGGACAACTTTCATTAAATCAGGTTGCTCAAAGCCCCATTGAATCTGACTTTGAACACGTCCATGGAATCAAATGGTTTGGGTTGGGTCAGAAAGGACCTTTAAAGTTAAGAAGTTCAGTCTTCGCTGTGAGGGTGGCTGAGCACTGGCACAGGCTGCCCAGAGAGGTTGTATAATCTCCCTCCTTGGAGACATTCCAAAGCTGTCTGGATGTGGTCCTAGGCAACTAGCTGTAGGTGACAGTGCTTGAACAGGTGGAGTTCAACCAGATGACTTCCAGAAGTGTCTTCCAACATCAACCATTCTGTGATTCTGAGGTAGAAACAATCCTCTGTTTTGTTTCTAACAGTCCTCTGTTTTGTTTCTATTTATCACAACGAGCTTACCAAAAGCTATCACTAAAATGTTCTTCATTCACAAAAGGAAACTGTCAGCTTGGAAGTACCTGAAGAAGAGGAACTTCATATGCTACACCTACATAGTGGTCAATGTGTTTGAATATGACTCTACAATTACTTTATCTATTCTTATTTGCTTGACATTTTAAAAGTATTTTCAATATTCTATGGCAGAAGTCATAGCATCATTGAGTCTTCTGCCAAGCTGATGTATGGTCACATCACATTTAGAGTATCTTAATTCTTGGGATTATAACTAGCAAAGCAGTCATCTTTAAATAGTATTTTCAGACCTGTTTGACCCTGTGTCCCACAGTATCACTGGAAGGCTCTGCAATCAGAAGGTCTTCTCTGGTCTCACATTATATGCTGCTCATAAAAGCCAACTGTGTAGAAGGGAAACATGGTGTTCAGGAAAATTGTCTTTAGGTGCAGTCACAGAATCCACCATCAGAGGTGGCCAGCTCCTGGCCCATGGTCTGTCCCTCTGGTGTTTCTGGGCTTCATAAGAATTTCATCCAGAGTTTCTGCAGGCTGGAATCTGCCACCTAACAAAAGTGAAGGCATTTGGCATCCTGCCCTTTGTGAAACATGATGCTTACGCAATCATTAATCCTCTCCTGTTTATCCCAGTTTTTTAAAATACCTCTCACAAGGTGGGGGGAAAGTCTCTTATTTCAGATTATTTATTCAATGAAAAATAAAAATGCCAAAGAGCAAGTTCTTTCTGAGCACTTAAACAAAGAAAGTCTTTTATGTCTCCACTGATCCATGAACCTTATCATCATGAAATGTTTGTGTTGGTAATTCATTGTGATGTGACCAACCACATACATCACCTAATGCAATAGCTCCACAGATGGAAAAACACACACATACACAAGACAACTTTTCCCTTATTCTCTGGAATAAAGAGCCTCCTGCACCTACACTGTATCCTGTTTTGAGCCAGTGATCCATCACAGATGATTTTGGCTTGGGAATCTTGGCTTGTGTTTCAGCAAAGACCATCCTCCAAACCACTGATACCAACAGACTTCCAATTGAGCAGCAAGGACCAAGTGCCTCTCAGGAGCAAACCCAAAGGCAATTTTACATAAAGGCTGCTGCTTTGTAAAACAACCGTATCGTCCAAGACGGACCACATGCCTAAGTCCAGCTTCTGGTAACTGCATTGGAAGTCACACCTGAGAGGAAGCTCCAGCTCCAGGCACTCCATGGGTATCAGAGCAAACTCTGCTCAGGATGTGGCCACTGCCAGTGTCACAGTTGCATAGTTATGTACAATTAATGTCCTGAAGCTACTGTAACAGAACTAAAGTACCGGATGCTTTATCATGCATGTAGCTATACAAACGTTGCTCACAGTTGGCATATGTTCATACAGCCATGTCGCTGGGTATGTGTTTGTTTAAGGCCTGGGAGGAACGCCAGACCTGTACTCTCTGGCTTCCGATTGGTTGCTTAAAGGGACAGGGTGCAGTTGAAATCCATTGTGCAGAGGGCGGGATGCAGTCCTACAGAGCGTGGGAGAGGTGAGGCTCCACCGCTCATGGGTGCACACAAACCCCTGAGGGTTATACTGGATTATGAAAGTGGCCTTGGTGTAAGTGAACACTGGTTGGGAATAAGTTCTAAATTCAAGGGACTGGGTCAGCCTTATTTGAGCAGTTTCAGATGATCCAGCTCTAACAGTACACTAACGAGAGGTCAGCTAGGCAGAAGTAGGGATTAAACATGCAGAACACCTCAATATCAGTGTGTTACCTGTCCCCTACTCATGTAGCCATTGGTGGACCAAACTGCCTGATCTGTGAGCCTCCATATTGATCCATATTGATCACACCATTGCAATTCCTTGATTAGCCTAAAGCTTTACTTGGTGAGGGTCACATTCAAAGTTAATACCCCCGCCCACTCCATGGACATCTTATACATCAAATGATGCTGCTGCTGGCTGCCTAGGATGTGCTGCTGTCTAGTCGCATTTACTAGGCTATCATCTCAATCATATCAAGGTCTTAAGTGCAATTTCTTTTTTGCAGTGGAAGCTCATGTGCAGGCTGCTGCCTTGACTGATACATTGAGGGATGAACCAGGGACCTTGGGGGAAACAAACCTCAAGGATCTACAGGCTGCGTCAGTGTGAGCTGAAGAGTTACAGCATCGTAGCCTGAGCTGTGCAGCGCCTCTGTGAATCAGCACAGGTGGGATCTGCATCACGTACTGCAAGGGGGTTGCACTTCAGTTCAGATGCTACCTCAAGCAGATGAAATTTGGCCAGGGGTTTGAACAGTGAAGTGCTGTGTTTAAACTTCTGCTGACTGATTGACTGAATAACTTGCTACAAACAACACTATCAAAACGGTGCCTTGGTCTCTTTGCCTTTATTCTCATTTCTACAGTTACTGCAATAGGAGGAGTGTCAGTTTGTGACTTCTAACCTCTGTGATGTGACAAGGTTATGAATCCTTTTGTCAGCTTAAGAGACTGAAGCAGAAAACGAGGATCAGCTTGTTTTGCCAGCACCCTCCTGTGTTTGGGTGTGTGTACACTTTGCTACAGTAATGACAATTCATGTCAAACCAAACCCTTTTTCTTTTTACACAGTCATACACATTAATAGAAATTTAGCATGTTTAGCACAGATTTTATTTCTCTGTGTAGGTGAGTATGATGAAAATAGTCTCTATTTTGGCAGCTGTCTCAGAATATGAAGATCTGTTCATGGGTCTAAGGCAATGTTTGGTTGTTTCCATTTAATCTGTGCAACTCCCTTGATTATAATGTGTTTATACGATTTCATTAACATTAAAGTAATTGCATAACATAGGCCAACTGTCTTCCCTTCACAGGCCCAATGCTGCAATGAGCAATCTGTCAAAGAGATAAGAACTTTTCTAGAAGGTGATCACCTGACTGCAGCCATTCAGAGCAGATTTTGTAGGTGTCCATGATCGAACTAATCTTTTTGGAACCAGTGGCAGCCTCCTGGTGACTTGGCAGGGTGATTTTGCTGCAGCCAGATCTGCCAGCCATTCACAACCCCTGTATTTCATTACACAAAAGATGAAGGAAGAATATTCCTACTTATTAACTGCAGGGAAGCCCATGAGATGCAAAAGTTCAATCCATATTTAACTAATTTTTCAAAAGAAGGTTGTGTTTGGACTCTAGTGAGGCTTTGAATGTCAGGATTGCTTTGGTACCACCTCTGTGTGCTAGCAGGGCAAGCCACAGCCCCAAAGGCTGAAAAGATGGATAAGATGTTTGTTCAAAACCACTTCTGTTCATTTGTTTCAGACCTGTTGTATTTCATGCCATGAGAACAAAGCACTCTCCACTGAATTCCTCCCACAGCCCCCCTGCACTAGCTGCTCCCCCAAGGTATGCCTCGCTCCTGCTCCTGGTTCTCCAGGGTGCAGCTGCTAAGTCACAATTGGCTCCTCCTAAATTGATTTCAAATCCTATTTCTTCTAGGAACCAAATTCACTCATTGCCTTGCTGTGCCACAGAGCTCAACTTGGCACCAGATTTATCACTAGCCTTACTTTATTAAGATGGGATAACAAACAGCAGTGGTTTACTGTCAATCAAGCACTGGTCAGTTGTCCAGCTACCTGAATCCCATAACACCCAAGCTGTCTCTTTCATATAAATACTATCTAGTTGCTTATATCTTGCAATATGTTGTTGGCTATTATCTTTTATCATGCCCTTTCTAAATGGTTACATACTTAACCCAACCCTCAAGGAGACACACAAGCCCCAGGCTTTAGCAATGGTGGGTACTCAGTTCAGACTATGTACCCTTAAATGCTGTCCCAGTCTGTAGGTGCAATGCCACACGTATCTTTTGTAGATCATTCTTAGTCATTGAATAGAATCACAGAATGGGTTGAGTTGGAAGAGACCTCAAAGATCATCTAGTTCCACCCACCCTGCCATGGGCAGAGGCACCCTCCACTAGACCAGGTTGCCAAGTCCCTGGATGGGCTACAGAAACATCTGGTATCTGAGCCCTTAGCAGTCACACTCTCCTCTTTGCTTCAGTTGCATGACTGTAATAATTAGACTTGCTGTTTCCAGGCCCTTTTGCATGGCATTAACCTATGCCTCCCTGCAGTCTGCACCTCCAGCATTTGCAAAACAAATGCACCTGGCACGTGGCCTGCAGCCCTGGCAGTGCCTCTGAGGGTAGCCCCTTAACCAAAGAAGGACTGCACCACAGTCACCCCCAAGCAGTAGCCATAT
This sequence comes from Laterallus jamaicensis coturniculus, assembly GCA_022605575.1. Taxonomy (NCBI): domain Eukaryota; kingdom Metazoa; phylum Chordata; class Aves; order Gruiformes; family Rallidae; genus Laterallus; species Laterallus jamaicensis. Next base: position 13,748,347 of record JAKCOX010000008.1, read on the forward strand.
ACCTGGCCTTGCATCTGTTGGGTGGCCCTAATGCTCTTGGCTGCACCCATTATAATTCCTTCTTTGTCCATTGTTTTTGGCCAGACCTCTGGAGCCTGGTGCCTCAGCAGTCAGGTAAGGTGAGAGGTCTGTTGTTCAGCAGTCGTTCGTGTAGACAGGCACTTGCTGCCTGTATGTGCAGACTTGTTTGCATCTCTTCCTTTCTTCTGTACTGAAAAACTACTGAAAACCTTCCTCTACCCAGCCTGCAATGTTTAGCAGAGACTTCCATGGAAGAGCAAAGTATGATAAGGTGACTGCAGCAGCAGCCAATTAAAGTGAAGTTAAAAGGGCAAGATGTAGAAGTTTCTGGCAGGGGGTGATTGAATTACTTACAGGATAGGGGGAGAGAAAGCCCCAATAGACAAATCAGAGCAACTGGAATAATGACACCCTGCAGCCTCCCAAGAAAGATAAGTCCATCATGAAAGAGGCTTAAGATAACACACATTACCTCACATTTGCTGTGGGCTAAGCCTGAGCAGAGGACAGTTGCCAGGGCTTAGCTGATGTGCAGTTACTTCTTAAGCTCTCAAGCCTCAGTCTCATGTGAGCCCTGAGGTTGCTGAAACACACTGGATCAGATTGGCAGAGTTCCATACAAACATGCAGAACTTCAAAAACTAGGAAAAGAAAACAGAATTTGATTCAGAAATGGAAAAAAAAATCACTTTCTAGTTCAGTTCAGATTTCTGCAGCACCTGAACCTTTGCAGTACTGTGTGATGTGTAAGAAAGGAATTGCCACAGTGAGGATGCTGTAGTTAAAATGATCTAAAACTAAATCTAAGTTTCAGTTGTGTGCTGAATGGGGTTAAAAACAGAATGGGAAAATGGGAATTTTGGTGGGGATCAAGAATAATTGCATCCTTTTGGAACCAGGAACCACATGCAGGTTTAGGGACAGAGACACAGCAACAGGACTGTTTCCTCATCGTCTTTCCCACAGGACTTCATGTACTTTGAATGTTCTTTAGGCCAGAGAACGAGCAACAGTGCTCTACAAGACATCTGCCCATGACTTCCAGGGCCAGCTCCAATGACTAGAATTAAACAAAGTGGGCAGAGTGGAGAGTTTTAAGAATAGATGTTCAAACACTCCCTGAGTCAATGACCAAAGTACTCTCCTAAAATATCAGACCTAAATCATGCAAGGGAAGGATTTGCATTGGCTTCCTGTACCCTAAGTGGAAGCTGGGTATGTACCTAGGCCAACAATAAGAAGCAGAGACAATGAGAGCTACCTGGGCAAGAGACATCTATAACCCTGCTTCCCCCTTTGTCAAAGCTGGAGCTTGAAAACCCAGTCAGGACTGCTGCTTAGGACAAGGAATGAGTCATTTCTGAGTAAGCAGTTATCATCCTCACCCACTCCTATGAGAACCCAGACCTCTTCTCCAGCCAGCAAAATCCATTTTTGCTGATGCTGCTATGATGTCTTAAGGTGAACCTGGTGCAAGCACAACACTTTTGCCTAATAAATCTCATTTTATTCCAATCTGTGTATTTTTACCAAAATTCTCCTAGAAACGCACCACTTTCCAAGAAGGAAAAAGTTGTATTTAATTCACAGGATATTTGTGAACTGCAAATTTAAAAAGGTAATGTTTTCCAGTCAAACCAAAAGGATTTATTTTCTGTCTTTGCTTCAAAAAACAGACTGAAAACTTGGAAATCTTAAAAAGCAATGAAACAGAAGGGCAACCTGTTACAAATCAAGATGAGACATAGCTGACCTCAAAGATGAGCAGAGAAAAAGATCTGTAAAACACAGATCACTATGTTAAAAGCAGTAGCTGTGGTAGAAGCCACTTTGTGTGAAACCTCTGATCTCAGCAAACTCTACATCAAAACCCCTTCTTTTTTAGTGGGGACTCCAAAACTGGTCCCCAGTGGAGAAGAGAGTGATGGTATTCAATACGCTGGAGAGTACTAGAAAGCAAAGGCGGGCAGAAATTAGCTGTTAAGACAAAGCAGCTGCCTTCTAGGCGAAAAGCAAATGGCATAACCTGTTAAGACATGGTGACCTTGTTGCCTGGAAACATTTAAAGCGTGTTTTGTTAAACTTTCCAGTTGGCTGGAGTAGACTTGGCAGCCCCAGTACAAGGCAGAGGTGTTGGCTGACCCCTAGCAAGGCGCCGGCGGCTGGTTCTCTGCAGGGTCATTCTGCCCTTTGCCTGGAGAGCAATTCAGCTGCTGAAACGCGCTGCAGGAGGTTTGTTGCCTCAGAGCACCTGCGGAGTTTGGCACCCACCCTGCTGCAGAGTGTTCTAGAGGGAAAGGGAAATTGCAGGCTACCGGGGTGGCTTCACAGGGAGACTTTCCCATTCTGCAGCCTTCTGGTGCTGAACACCAGAATTACCAGCCCGCTGAGCTGTTCCTCTGCACAGTGGGTCTCAGCTAACCTTGGAAACTCAATTATAAATTCTTTCATCCGGGCTTGTTCTGTTTATTTGTTCATTTATCTTTTAAGCTGGAGCGCACGGTGTGCTTGCGTGATGCGGCGAGCTGGTTGGGCAGGCCTGGATACTGCAATACATCCTAAGGGAACAAATATTCTTACTGTGGTTCATTTTACTCTATCTGGGATCCTCTGACAGTCTTCTCTGATGCTACCATAAACAGCATGCTCCAGCCTCAGAATAAACAGGTGATCTCTGCTTTGATACATTTCATCTCACGCAGTTCCTAAGAATGCTGCCCACCTTTGAGCTCATTTTACTTCATGTTCAGGTACATTTTCTTTATTTATGAGAGTGTACCTCTCATAAATAAATGAGAGGATGAACATAGTGACTTGATAAATATATGATCAAAACCAAATGACAAAGCACAATAATAGCACTAAATGAAAGGGAATTTGATGACAAGTTTATAATAGAGAAAGTGGAAAAAAAGATCTTGCCCCAAATTCTGTTCTGAGATTTTCTGCCTGTGGGACTTCTATATTTCTATAAATTACCATCTCCTCTGCAAATGACTTATTAATCTTATCTTTTCCTAAGGATGCATCTTTGTCTGTATCAATAATTGCACCGAGTCTCTCTCAAATTCACACAAACTCAAAGCAATCCTGCTGCTTCAGTAACCACGTTCTACTTGCCCTTCCACCCTCTAACTTCATTCACTTCACAACTAGAAAATACCCCACAATTTTATTTTCATTTCAGCATCTAGAAAAGGCAAGTTGGCACTTTTAAACCTTTTCTGTGCCCTACGGGGGAAGTGGATGCAAACATGAAGATGAAAAAGAGTGGGTTTGACAAACCTGCCTTTACAACACTTCCAGGATAGTTACTGCAAAGCAACTGAACTCCCTTCTCTTGAGAGTTTTATCCCAGATTTTTAAACATCTGGCTTTTAATGCAGAATTCATTAGCACTGTAAGTCATAATAACAGAAAGTGCATTTGAGATCCTGAAACAAAAACAGTTGTTATTGCAAAGTATTAAATGTTGAGTAAAAGAAGCAGCTCCTCAGTGGCATGTAACAGTTACAGCTCTTATTCCACAAATCACTTAAAGCCACTTATAACTACTATTATTAGCGATAAAAGCCCACTTGGGTTTTATGAACGCTGGAGAACTGAGACAAAAAAATTGCTACAAGAAGAATGGTGTCTTGATCATCATAAGTCTTTTGGCCCCCACACAGATGTGGTCAAAAGAAAAATGGAGATTATACTAGTTCAATTATCTAGAAAAATGTCTGAAGATTTAAATGCAATTTATCTAGGAAGATTTTATTTTAATTAGAACATAGCAGAATAACAGCAGCAACCTTCAGTGATATCATCAAATCAAGGCTGTTTCTATGGGAACACCACCAACTCCCAGAAATTATCGTGTCAGTTTGCCATAAATAGAAAAAAAAAAAAGATTTAAAAAAAAAAGAGAAAGGAAAAAAAAGATTATAGAAGAAAGAGAATGAAGAGGAGAATCCAGACCTCTCCTCTTGATGCTTATTGTCAATATGCTGTCAAGTTTTATTCTTGCAAAAACGAATGTAGTGAGATAAAAATGTCAATAAAATTTACACTGCTCCTGCCACACATTTGAGGCCTGGAACACCTTTTCTGAAGACTTTCTAAAGGGTTTTATGAAAAAAAAAAAACCCCATGCAAAACCACCATGCAGGCACCATTCCATACTGATCTCTGTCCTTGCCGTGCTTTCTAGAGCAGAAGTGAGATCAGGACTGGTGTGGGAGAGTCTTTTGGTCATAAATATTTGCTATATTTCCTCATTTCCATTTTTCTGCTAGCTCTGTACTTTGAAAGTCTGGTCTGAAGGGGATACCACTACAGAGCAAGGAAAATAAGCAATGAATATCATATACAAAAGGTATTCCTTCCCTTCATCTGCTTATTCAATTGCTGCCCTTTCCCAACGGTCTCCTAGAGCTGCCTCCAGCCTGGTGCCTTTAGCAACCACATAAACACAAGGGAAACCACTCCACTTCCTCCCAGGAACATCTAGAGATGTCCTATCTGTTTAAGACTCCAATCCAGCAACATTTCTGGTGCTCAGCGGCCTTGTTTCTCCTGCTCTCCTCACCACTGCGACAAACCCTTGGAGGGTGGAGACAGTGCCTTTCCAAAGAGCTGCCCAGGCCAGCAGCAGTAGCTTCCTAGTGCTCTGGTCCCAGCTGTAAAATTCTCTCTGGCTTGTGGTTTGTGATTCCTGCTTTTCAACTTACAAGACGTGTGTTCTACTCCCAATGATTCTCATTTATTTCCCCCTCGCCAGCCATTCCTCCTGAAATTATCCATTATAATCTTTTTTCAGCCCTGCCTTATTGTAGCTAGTAATAGCGCCTGGATGTCACACCATAACCTCTATCATTTGCTTCCTCTGTACCAAGAAAGAATTCTCCACTTAGAAGCAGTCCATGGTAATAAATCGTTATTGAATTGTATCCCATTGAATGACTGAAAATAGTAACGTCGCTTTAGGCAAAGCCAGGCAGTGACATTATCAGTAACTGCTGCTGAGAACATGGGCAGTGAATTTGATGGTAGTCCTTCAAGTGTAATCTTTCCCCTTTAACAACTTGATTGAAACTCCTATCTGCATACAGCGCAGCAGAGGGCACTCCCTTCAGATCCCTACAATGAGTCTAAAGTACTTTAAGTGCTCTCTCATGGGCTGGGACAGATTTCACCTGTATTTCAAAGGGAAAAACGCCTCTAAGCACCTATAAAAACGTTGATACCACAACCTGCAAAGGGCATGTGTGAGTCAGTTTGTTCCAACAGGACTTAAGGTGAATATTTTTCGTATGCAGCAGACTGTGAAATAATTTACTCTGTGAAATTTTACTCTGAAGTGCTGAAAAGCTGAATAGGCATTTACCAACACTGTGTTTAAATCTTGGTTTCAAATGAGGCTATATCTTTCTTTAGACACAAAGGGCCAAATTATTATTGCAAAGAAAACCAGAGGGATTTATAATAATATATCCACCTGCTAAAGCTGCAAATTTCCTTATGCAAACAAATCAGGAGACCTGCTGCCTGCCCATCTCTTGCTACCCAACGATGTAGAATGGTTCCTCTCTACGAGCTGAATTTTAAGGACTGCTGAGCTGAATGGTGTTTCAGCTCTGACTGGTGGTGAACTAAATGGAGAAGAGGAGCAGTCCAGAGGCAGAGTATAAGGGAAGTACAACAGTCTGCTGAGAACAGCAGCTGTGGCAGAGTAGCAGTGCCCGAGTACTGCAGGAGCAGTAGGAACTACCTAGGCACCTGTACCAAGAACACAGAATCATAGAATCATAGAATGGCAAGGGTTGGAAGATACCCCAAGGATCATAAAGCTCCAACCCCCCTGCCACAGGCAGGGACACCAACCTCAGGCCTGGATCTACACAAGGTTGCCCAGGGCCCCATCCAACCTGGCCTTGAACACTTCCAGGGATGGGGCATCCACCACCTCTCTGGGCAGCCTGTTCCAGGACCTCACCACTCTTTCCGTAAAAAACTTCCCCCTAATATTCAATCTAAATCTTCCCTCCCTCAGCTTTAAACCATTCCCCCTTGTCCTTCCATTATCTGCCTTTTTAAAAAGTTGATTCCCCTCCTGTTTGTATGCTCCCTTCAGGTACTGGCAGGCTGCAATGAGGTCCCCCCGCAGCCTTCTCTTCTCCAGGCTGAACAAGCCCAGCTCCCTCAGCCTCTCCTTGTAAGGCAGGTGCTCCAGCCCTCTAATCATCTTTGTGGCCCTCCTCTGAACCCTCTCCAACAGTTCTACATCCTTCTGGTATTGGGGGCCCCAGATCTGGACACAGTACTCCAGATGGGGCCTCACGAGGGCAGAGTAGAGAGGGACAATCACCTCCCTGTCCCTGCTGGCCACCCCTCTTCTGATGGAGCCCAGGATACCATTGGCCTTGCGAGCTGCAAGAGCACACTGCTGGCTCATGTTAAGTTTCTCATCCACGGTGACACCCAGGTCCTTCTCAGCAGGGCTACTCTCAAGGAGCTCTTCTCCCAGTCTGTATCTATGTCTGGGATTCTTCCAGCCCAAGTGCAAGACCTTACACTTGGCAGTGTTGAACTTAGGTTCCCCTGGGCCCATTTTTCCAGCCTGTCAAGATTCCTCTGGATGGCTTCCTTTCCTTCTAGGGTGTCAACCACACCACTCAGCTTGGTGTCATCCGCAAACTTGCTGAACAGAGGATAGATTCTCACCTCCCCTAAGCTTTGTGTGCAATGTTAATAATTGTGTATGTCATTACACTGGAGACTTTCATTTGCTGTTTAGCATCCCATTCTGGGTAAACTCTGAGCTAAATCTTGTCCTTGACATCAATGCTTAAAAAATAACGTGTTGAAAATACATCCAAAGCCCAGGGTATAAAAACCACGCGTGCCTCTCTGCCATAAGGCGGCCTGCTGAAGCACAAGGCATTTCAGGGAGGGGTGGGAAGGTTGCTCGCAGAGATCATGACGTACCTTTCTATTTCCAGAAAGCGGCAAAAGAAACCATCCCCTTCAAACTCGCTATCGGTGCCTCCTAATTATTACCTTCAAGTGCACTCCCCCTGGTGGGGATGGAAAGGCTATCCTCGGAAAGGGGGGTTCGAAATGGGATTCTGGTGCTCGCTGTATTTCACTTCTCACCCTAATTGCAGACCAGCAGCAGGCATGCTTTCAGCTCATTATTCTCTACAGAGGCCTGCTAATGGTATTTCATGGGCTGCCTAATTCCACAGCTTCAGCATGGAAAAATTCCTTGCAAATTCAGTACCGGCGGAGAGCAAACAGTAGGCCTGCCCCTCTGCTTTTTGTTTAGCTGTTCAGTAACTGGATAAACATTAACCAGCTGGAGAGTGCAATTATAATTTTTTAAGGTACTGTAAATGCTTGCAGCAGCGTAGTATCTGGCAGCCTCACAAATATTAATGAATGCATTCTTGTTCCGCTCATGCTATTAGGAGCGATTAAGTACTTCCACAGAGGTCATGCAGAAAATGAATGGCAGAACCAAGCACTGAGGGAAACCCAAAGCTTTTTCTTAACCAAGAGATACTTTTAAAGACATCCCACAGCACAAACAGAAAGAAGCAGAAGAAATACAATTAGTGGAAGGAATTGACATTAGCTACTAATTATTTACTATGAGCCTGAATGTACTTAGACAGCGTTTCCAATGAACTCAGCAACAGCTTGCTCAACAAGATTAGGAGTAAAGGATCAGGATTTGGATTGAAAACACAGAAAAAATGGTAAACACTAATACCCCCCTCCAGGGAAATCATCTCTACTAATTATTTGTCCACAGCTTTCCTCAGAATCACTGTCTAAACTGCATTTGTAAACATTGCTCCGTTGTTCTGTAACAAGAAACTCGGTGACTTTTAGGCATTTCTTACTAAAATGCATTAGAGCAAAATTAAAGTTTTGAGTTATTATTAACTTGCTATGGAAAAGCCAGAATTTGTACAGATAACAAAAGATCAGTATTTGGAGACAAATACAAGGGAATATCTGTTCATACATGGGAAAGCCTCTGTATAAATATGTAATCAGAGCTAACCATGCCATCAGACACAGTGGCTGAGACTATTATTGTAACAGCATTTTCATGTGTTAAAACCGATTCAGAAGTGTAATCAAATGGCATGCTAAAAGCAAAAAACTTATTTTATTTCTGCTCTTAAGCTTTCAAGAGCAAAAATTTGGGGGCAAAAAGATATTTTTTTTTACATTATGCACAAATGCTATAAATATTTTGGTTCTCCCTTAAAAATGGATGCCAAAATAATGAAAAATATATATCAATCTATATTTCCTGACTGATTTATTTAGCCTTGATCAAAGTTTAAAGTGTTTTTCTTTAACTTTAAAGTTAAATAATTTGTTGCTTATGCTAGAAAGCTTTACATGCGCTTCCTATTCAAAACACAGAGGTACAAATGTTGTAAGGGAATGAAGATTTTCAACTTTTTCTTATGTTGTCTGGAGGGAAACAAGGTGTAAGTACTTTTGACAAGTATTAATGTTGACACATGCCACTCACATATCAGTACACCAAAATAAGAGACCTGGTTCATCTTCCTCTGTTTAGGATACTCTTTATCTCCTCCTAAATGGTTTTGTTTATTTCAGGTATTTTTCATTTTCTTCTGTAGGACTTTGGGGAACCTTGAATATGACAGTGTCATGAACATGCTCTTACTGTAGCAAGATGCTGTTAAAGGAATGGTTGACTATTTGCTAAGAATAATTACCATCTAGTATTGAACAAGTTACGAACGGGAGAAATCTTCAATTACGTGATATGCATTTTTAAAGTTGCTACAATTTTCTTTTAATTAGTTTGTAGCAAAAGCAGATGAATCCAAATGAAATTTCTCTTGCTGAAAAGCATCACTCACCCACCACGTGCTATGGCAGGTCACCACGGGGCATTCACATCTGTCCTGTGTTTAATGGTCACGGCTTCTCGGTATAGAGGATGGGGATTCTGCTTCCTCCTGTTTTAGCTTAAAGTTCATACTCCTTAGATGACACACCAGTAATCTCTTAGAAATTACAGGCTCATCATGAATTTGGCTTTCCACAGAGGTGCTTTCCACAGAAACCAGAAATGGAAGGGTGAAAAATTTCAGCTGTCGAGGCTGAAGGTACGAGCTGGGGTTCAGCTGTGCAAGATACAAGGGAAGGAAATGTAAGAGAAAAATACCAGGTACAGCAACTACCTCTGCTGGAATAAAAAAATGATGGACTGGGACTGTAACATTGCTCAGCACAGCCACTCAGAAAGTACTCACTCCCCAGACTGATGCAAGACACTTTATAACCTGTGGCGAAACCCAAAATAAGCCTCGCAGTTGCTTGCATCATGGTACCAAGGAACCACAGAGCATGTCAGCAGTAGCCTGAATCTAGGACAGATGCAGAGGTTCTCATTTCCTGGAGAAATGGGTATGTTGTTTGATCCATGTAAAAATGAATTTGCCAAGAGTAAAAATATCATTTCGGTATATAATTTTAATAGTTATGCAGATTGAATGTGTGGAAAATAGATTTGTATTGATGGGTATGTTTTGTAAAACATATCAGTATTAGCTACAAATATGTTTGAGGCAAGTTTTCTCTATTTGAAACACTTTAAGCAATCTTAAATTGGTAGATAATAAAATCCAGGAAAGGTACATCCTGTTTAATGATTTGGGGTCAGTTTGGTCCCTGCTGCATTGCCATTCCTGTGATCTTGGATGCAGTTGTGAGGAGGAGAATTTCATGTGGGGAACCAGAAAAAAACCCATGGGTTTCAGTGCACAAGCCTTCACAAAGCTCCTTTGCAGTTTGTACCAAAGTCTTTGGCACTATCACCACGTGCTCCAGAAATGCCATCATTCTGATTCAGCACTGGAGAGGGAGCACCTTTCATAGAGGAAACAGAAACAGGAGACTTTTGTAATTCCTAGGTATACCGTCCCATAGGACTCTTTTTAATAAAATCTAATGAGCAACAGGTTTCTATAACCAGCTACTGCTGGCCAGGGAGCAGGTTCACATAAATGTATGCAAACTACATACCATGGGTAAGGTTGGTTGTTTCAGACTAGACCAGTGCATAAACTTCATGCCAGGTTAGTCCAGCTGCATAGGTGGTAACAGTTACTGTTGAACTGCCCATATTCTGCTGTGATTATGTGGACCTTGTTAGGAAGTGAAAGAAAGAAAGTGAAAGAAAAGTTATAGGAGGAGGAAAACCCCTTTTTCTTTTTTTCTGCACTCTTGCACCTTGTTCCTCTTAAGGTCCTTTTTGATCTAAACCAAAAGGTGGACAAAGTCCATTTCAGCATTAACAATCTAAAATCCAATCCCAGCTGAGATAATTTAAGCTATTTTAAAGTGTGGTGTTATATATAAAGGAAATGCTTACAATTTTTATTTTTGGGGGCACTACTATGGCACTCTTGGCTTTGTTTTGTGCTTTGAAGTTCAAACTAGTGACCAACTAGAAATGTTGGGTTTAGAGCTCCTTGACCACCGTGGAAGCACCTGTGGCAGGTATTTAGGACTGAGTATCCAGTCTGACATACTCTAGGCTGAGTATTTAGTCTGACAAGCAATCAGGAGCATATTTTCATAATAATTCAAATCATTTCAAACTTACACCCTAGACAGACAGGACAGAGAGTATCAAAACACAGGTTTCCATGCCCCGGCCCTGACAAGCAGAGGCACCCCTGCCCGTCAGTGACTTTCCACCAGTCTGAGAGACTGATACGGCACATCATCCAGACCCGCCCGACACTGATTTCCCCAGATGACTTCTGAATTGAGCAAGGCAGTGAAAAACTTGATTTGACATTTCTACAAAACAAGTTTTCCAGAGAAATCCAGAGAAGGCCTCTCAGCCACCTGAAAGCACCTTCCAAAGGCCAAGGGGCAGACAAGGACCCCACACTATGATCTAAGTTACTCAGCCACATCCTCATTCCTGCAGCATTCGCTGCGTGCCCGAAACCAGCGCGCCTCGTTCCTCCAGCTGGCTGGGAGGCCACTCCGCAGCAGCGTGGCGGAAACAAGGAAGGCTCGCAAGGGCAAGGCCGTAACGTTTCTATCTGCAAACTGCCTTGGAAAACAAATCCGGAAGGAATTTCTCAGATGCTTCTAGCACACAATCTGGGGCATAAAAAACGAGGGCACCCAGCCAGCTCCAAGCACGGGCCCTCACCAGGCTGCCGGGCAGAAGCGGTTCAGCAGGTGGCCAGCTTTTGGCAGTGGGGCTGGGTAGAGGCATCTTTTCCCCACGCCATGGGGCAGCATTTTGGCTTCCACGTCGGCTTTAAAAAATAAGTGGCTGTGGCAAGGCACCCGCCGGTGGGATGGTGTGCCGGGCTGCAGCTGGACTTCACCCTCATGCGCTTCAAGGGCGGGGATGGAGAACGGGGCTGGCGGGTGGACGCCCCGCGCAGTGCCCGCTCAAGCAGCAGCAGCCCCCGGAGGCGGCAGAGGGGCCCGGGCCGAAGGCCGCGCTGCCGCCCGCAGCCGGAGTGGGGCGGCGGCACCCGGCTCTGTGGAGCCGTCAGTGCCAGAACCGGCCGGATCAGGCCGGCGCTCACCTGCCCCTGCGCTCCCCCTCCGGGTCGTCTCCCGCTCGGGACGGCGCACGTTAAATTACTACTTAAATTAATAAAGAAATTAATTAAAAAAACAAAAACAAAAAACCCCACCCTGAGGACCGGGACGGGCTTTTTCTCCTCAAGACATTAAGATCCCCCTCCCGCTCCTTCCCCCCGCCTCCCGGCCAACTCCCACCTCCCCTGAGGGGAGGCGGGCGGCCGCCGTACCTGGCGCCCTCTGCCCGGGGAGGAGTGCGCCGCGCCACCCCGGCCCCAACGACACCGGCACCGACGCCGAGCAGGTGGGAGCGGAGGGGTCGTAGCGCTGCGGCTGCCGGGGCTGGGGCAGGGGTGTGGGGGTGACCGGTGCCTCCGACCCGCCTCGCAGCGCCAGTCAGCCGGAGGCGGGGGGGAGTGTGCGGTCGGGGCCCCGAGTGCGAGGCGGCCGGCCCCCCTCGCCGCTGGGGCCAGGGGCTGCGATGGGCGAGACGGCCCGAAGGCCGGAGACAACCCCCCCTTCGCCGTGCCGCGGGGGCCGGAGACAACTCCGCGGACAAACTTGCTGACGCGGCTCCTGAGCGGCCCCGCGGCATCGTCCAGGCGCCGGTGCGCCCCTGCCTCGCTCCCCTGCCGTCCGTACGGTCAGCGTCCGGCCGCCGGTCCAAGGGGGCGCGGAGGCGACGGGGATAGCCAGGCTAACGGGGATGTAGTGACTCGCAGCGATGGAGGAAGCGGGGCTGCGCGTTAGGTACAGCCTTTGCGTGGTGCTGCTCCGCTCTCTGCCCGAGCAGGGGAAAACGGGCAGTTCTCAGGCGGCGGCGGATAGGAAGAAGTTTTTTTTCTTCCCTTTTCCCTTGAAATAGATGTGCTAGAACAGGTGAGGGAGAAAAGGGGGGGTGTGTGCGGTAACAGAGTTACCGTGTGTTGAATCCTTACGTACCTATTGCAGGGGGAGTGCTGGGGGGGGGGGGGGGGAGGTGTTAGAAAGAAGCTTTAAAGGTTTAATGTTTAATAGTAATTCACCCGGGTTAAGAACATAGCTAAAACCTTGTCACTTTCCGCGTCAGCCTGCGCTAATACAGAGCGACGGTGGAAGGTAGGAGGAGGGATTTTGTTAGGCTTAGGAAATGCTTGGAGTTTGGGAAGGCACAGCGGTGGTAGGTTATGTCACTGCCCGTGTCCCTGCCTGCGGAGCAAGGGTGTGTTTGCCTTGTTCAAGAAGTTCTAGGAATGGGAAGGACACGTTAGGTCAGCCAGCCCCCGTGGTTTTTTCTTTCTTCTTGTGTGTTTTGGTACTGAAAGTGGAATATTACTAGCCAAGTTTCCTGAAAAGTAGCAAAATAAATCTGAATTAGGGGAGAAGATACAGAGATGTAAGATAGAGGTGGATGATTTCAACACACAGTTGTCTTGGAGCACTCTGGAGTTAGGGGCTAAAATTTGAAGCGCTTCTGATGGAGACAGTGCAGCATTGCAGAAATGTTGGTAACAGTGATACTCATTATTGTGCATGCTGCCTGAATAGAATTGTTGAACTGCTTCCTGATGCAATGGGTATTTTCACTTTATCTAGCATGAACTCCTGTTTATTTAACAACGTGCCTTTGTACAATTGTTGTTAAAAGTCTTCAGTTCTCATCCTTTGTATTGAAGGATGAGCCGAAGATAATGAGGGAAATGAATACAACTTTATTCTGTGATGGCAGCCCAAGCTGGGACACTTGTTAGGTATGTGTGTGTAAGGATGGTTCTGGTTCACTGCGTGGACCTGTGACCCATAAGAGTGCCTGTCCCAGCTGGAATGTGCAGGCGGTGCAGACGCGGCTGCCACCCACGCCACCCACGGCTCTTAAGGGACATTGCCTGACATGAGTCTGCTTTGTCATCAGTTACCAGCTCCCATCTACGAGGTAACATACAAGAAGTTCCGTGTGGGACCCTTAAAGAGGATTGCATAAGTGTGCTTTGTTTCACTGATGGAACTCTTTGGATGTTCTGCAGTAAATGATGATGGTAAAATGTGGGTTAGACTCATAACTAGAAAGAAATTCTTAACCAGAAAGAAATCCTGTGGTATTTGGTTGTTCTTCTATGGAAGATCCTGGAAAGGAGTAGGGGTTAGCAACCAACATGCAAACCTCCTTAATGTTATAGCAAGCTTGCTATTAAACAGTTTTAAGTATTATCTACAACATTTTATTAAGCTTGAGACTCCAGTAGGTTAAGTAGCATACAAAATTATACAGAAGTGCAGGTTGCTGGACCAGCTTGCAATGTAAGTATGAAATTTGATTTAAAAAATCAAGGTATATATTCTATGAAGACAAGAGTGTATACATATTTTGGTCAGTGTTGTATACTGACTACAGTTGCTTAGGGGCAGATCCACAGCTTAATTCATTAGGTGCAATGTTCAGGTCATTGCTGGCTTGGATCTATTCCTGAAGGTGACTGACATACACTTGACATCCTGATTCTGTGATTGTACTGCACTGGAAAGAGCAATATATGACTGAACCTATCAAATCATATAGCATAATACAAAGCAACTCCCTCTTTTTATTTCCTCCTTTCTCTTCATTGGCTCCCCAAAAGAAAAAGTAAATAAAGATCCTGTGGCATCTCAATTTCTATTACTGCATTACATCAGGAAGGGTCATGCTGGGGTTGTGTACATAATGCCTGCTAAGCGTGAATTTGCAGAAAGTATCTAAATTTTGGGGTTTTTTTTAAACAGTAAATCAAGACATAGCAGTGTGGCATCTCAATAATCATACCATAAAAGTGAGCAGTGTCTATTGAATGTCCTAACAGAACATGGCATAGATCCTAGTAGATGCTCTTTATACTTAATAATTTTTTGTTGTTGATGAAGTCAGTATTTTGAGAGATTCATTGTCCCCTGAGAAGAGGGGAGAACAATATCGTAGTCTTAACAAATAGAAAGATATTTGCACATTTTATGAGAAAGATGTTAAAAGCATCAAAGCCAAATAAAATTCTTCAGTATTTTATGTCTAAAGTAAATATTAACTTACACTAAATATTAAATAGCCATTATTACTATTTTTAAAATATTCAAGCTCTAAAGAGAGAGTAGTGAAAGGATTAGCATCAAATTTCTGTATACGTTTGCTAGTCATAACTTGCTTATAAGAGTGACATGTTTTTTCAGAGGCATCTGTTTCTGTGGAAGCTTTTCTTCTTTGTGCTCAGTGACTGGGACAAGTCCTGTTCAGTTAGCAAAAGTAGGTAAGATTGGAGCAGGTCAGTTCAGCTCTTTTACCCTTGACTTTCATGAGTGTGATCCATGAGTATTATCCTGGTTGTGTGTAAGCATCTACTGTGTTATTATGAGGGTATTTAATGCCATTCACTTTAAGGCCTAACAAAGGGGATTGCAGATGATTGCTTTGGGAAAATCATACTGGGCTTTGCTGCCCCAGAATATAGATTTCTAGCTTCTTCAGAGTCTATGTAAAATTAATATCTAAATAAACATAATAATCAACCATAATATCCAGTAAGTATCAATTCTGTTCAAAGTATTCAGTCCTCAGCTTATACTGAGTTACTAGTGATCACTATGCAGTTTTGAGGTACAGCTTTCTGGAATGCCTTTACCACTACTCTTATAGATCTTCCTCAGTTAGTCTGTGCTCTTACACAAAGTAGTTACTCTCTTTTGAAAGATGTTCTTAAGTGTTCTAAAAATTACCTTATAGTAGCAAAACCTTAATGGGACTTCACAGTTCACAGCAACCATGGTCATTCTGCATCAGGGTCGTCCAGTGGCTTTGTAGCCACAGGGATGTGAACAGCACTTTATTTGCAAAAACAGAAGAAAATGTCCTTGGGCCTTCCAAATCAGAGAGGAAGATAATATCTTTTATACAAAATTCTATTCTTTTTGAATATGCCCAACTTAATTTGACTTTTGAGTATTGTGGAGTGGAGTCACTTAGTCTTACATACATGACAGCTGTAAAGCTGCCTTTGGATTGCTTTGAAAGTATGTGAAACAACTGAAGAATTGCCATCAGGTGTGACAAGAGTGTTTTCATGCCTTGGTAATTCAGACAACAGCTGGGATGGATTTCTTTTAGGCTACCAGAAATATCTCTCTCAAATAAAATCTTTCATGGGGAGCCTGATTCTTCTTGGCATTGACCCTGTGTCATCTTTTGCCACTAGTAGATATATAACCCTCTGTGATGAAAAGGGTATTGTTTTGCAGTCAGCCTAGGCAGAGGAGAGCAACAAATCAGCTATATTATAGCTACACTGTAAGTGATAATACCAAGTGAAAAGCAGAGAAAAACTGGACCAAAGGTACCTGCAAGATGAAGTTTCCTGATCATAAGAACAGAAGACTCAGTGGGAAAGCATTTGCTCAAACTTGACATTGCTCTTACAAATGTCTAAGAAAACTACCTCCTGTGTCTGCTCTGTAGCCTCCATGTAATGGATATGTTATATCCTTCATTTACACTGGTGGCAATTGCAATGTCTGCCTTGATATGTTAAAGCAATGGCTAGAAATTACAGTGTTTCTGCTCGATTCATAGGGTAGGGGTAAAATGCTTCCTTCTAGATGAATAAAGTGGATGAATGGGTTTAGAGATACTAACCCCTTTGTGTTGGTCCCTTTCACAAGCTATATGGAGGTCTGTAAATGACTGCTGTACCATTTAACTTTTTCCTAGTTACTGTATCATGTTTTACTCTTCATTATAAGCAACAAAGGAGGGGGAAAAAAATGAGACCATTGGTACTGGATCACAAGGGAGGTCTTGGGATCTTTTGTTCCTCCTTTGTAGCCTCATGTTTGAAAAGTATAATGTTATTGCTTTTCTAACTGGCACAGTTTTGTGCAGTGAAAAATGTGCACACACCAGCGCTATTGACTGCATATAAAATAGTCCTGGCAGGTTTTGGGCTCTTATCCAAGTCAGTTACACTTTTGTTGTATGCTAAAGAAGGGGGAAAAAAACCAAAACCCAGAACACTATATCTGTACCAGATCTATAAATCTGCTGTGTTGGTTGAGTAGATGCATAAAGAGAATCATGAGGCACAGAAAAGGCAGGACACACGTACATATTAGGAAAATACCCTGGGTTTTAAGAATTTATTTTCAGAGGGAACGTTTGCTCCTCCTGGGGGTGGGAGAACCTCTGCAAAAATCTCTCTCAAATTCTGCCTAGGTTGTGGACAGAAATTAGCTTCACCTGATCAGTTGTGTGAGCACAAACAGCTTAATGGATGTTAGTGATATTTCTTGCGTTACTGCAGCTTGTATTTCAGTGTTTTCAGGATTAAATCATAAAGAACTGGCCTCACTCCTACTGAAAACAAAGGAAAATTCAGCATAAAAATTAATAAGAGATGCAGCTGTAATCTGCAGAAGGGATGTAGGCTATCTCTTTAGTGTGCTGTGTGAGTGACAAGTGTGGGGCCCAACAGGGCATTTAATGCAGAATGAAAGCCTTTTTTAGCCTTGAAATGACTAAGTAGCAAGGAAATTATGCAAAAGCGGATTGTACAAAATATTCTTGGATCAAGTGATCATGAGTTTACGTTGACTCAGCAGTAGGCTAAATGCTGCAGTGCCATGTGGGGATACCCAAGCTTGCTTGGAACAAACTGTACCAGGAGCTGCAAAGGCCAGTATAACCACGGGATGCGTATACTGTGGTTGTTTTGCCCAGTTTTACCTTTTTGTTTTTTCTCACAAATTTTAGTCTTCTATCCCATCTGTCATGTGAGGCTGTGTACATTGGTGTTTATACCTACCAGCTCTAGGCAGGATGTATCTCCTGGTACATCCTACAACTACATTGCCTATTTTTCATCAGCCTACTTCTGCATTTCCTTTGCTTTTCTTAGTAATAGCAACCTGTGCTTTACCTCTGGTATTGTCATGCAGAGTTATTTACTTTTGCACTATGTTCAGTGTTTCTTTCCCCGGGGCAGGCAGCTCTGTCTCTTAATTGAATTGTCTCCCTTTGCCTTGCACTGGGTCAGCAACAAGCAACAGGTGAGGTGAGTGGTAAAAAGAGCAAAGATGAAGAGAAAGTGTAGAGGGGGGATGGAGAAGCTGCTAAACCACTAGAAAAGGAGGAAATTTTTCACAGTGGGAAGCTAAAAGAGAGAAGAGTCAGATCCAGGCTGGTAAAAGTGAAGGCTGGAGTCCAAAACCAGAGTAAAACTTGATACCAGAGTTGGTAGAAATGAGTGAGTCCTCACTTTCGCTCCGTTTGGTCTGATGGCAGCAGATACTGGCTGCACTGGAAGTATTCTTGGGAGCTGATTCTGGCAGGTAACTCTGATCTGCTTGTTTGAAGAAGAAAAATGGTAGGAAACCACATTTCTCCTTTGTGTCTGTGATGGACACAGTTTTTAAAAAAAATCTCCTGTTGCCAGTTAATCCCTGGAATTACTTTCCTTCTTCAGCAGGCAGCAAAGTTAGTTGACTATTTTTGGATTCCTGTTGTTCATTGCTTGTTCTGTGTGCCCAGGTAGATACCAGTCACTTTGTCCTCTCTATAATGAGTTTCGCAGAGAACTGGAGCTGAAATATTTCAATAAGATAAAGGGCTGAACCCTCAATTTAATAAAGCCTACGTGGTTTCTTCAGGAAACTGTTTCTAGATACTTAGTTACTTGTTTTTAAAGGCAATGAACAATTTTTTGTGCAAGAAAGCATATTTACACTTCTATGCACATAGGAAGTTTTATAAATGTATCAACTATGACACTTTAGGAGCAATTAGAACACTTTGCATTTATTTAGTTCAGAACACTGAGTTAGTTAAAATACTAAGATGCTGGTAGTATAGGAAGGCTTCCTTCTTAACACAGGGGTTCATATACATTTCACTTGTAGGTATGCAAGCCTTACCCTGCAGTAAAGACTATCTAAGATGAAGCTATCAACTGTGTCATTGAAATGAAGCAGCAGTTTCAACAAGATTGACACTAAGAATGTGAAAGTAAGAATGCATAAGCATGGACAGAAGTTGTAGTTGAATTTGTCAGGACATTAGGGCTAGCATTTTTATAATCAGAAACAGGTTTGGAAGGGAAATGCTGTAATCACAGCTTCACTGAAAATCAGGATCAAAACTTCCCCGTCTTTCTCAGAGGTGAGGGTTTCCCTGGCAGCTTATTCCTGTGGTTGACCAGAGCATCACCTTCGACATCACTTATGAAGAACAATTCTTGCAGCGTGCAGTGACCACAACCTGTGCTGGGACGTGATACTGATACCGTATTGTTGGGGATCAAGGCTCATGTTGAATTGCCAGGTTTATTTCCTTTGCACTGCAGTTACGAGATTGTGTTTCTTAAGCTGATAGCTATCAGCCTGACAAGGCATGTGTACTGATTTCTATAAATTTATGTTTCCAAGATGGACAGCTGTGAAAAATAGGATTTCTAGTGAAACATCATGTGGTTGAAACTGAAAATTTTAGAATTGAGCCATTAATTTTGAAAGTTCTGTAGTCTTCTGATACCCACGTTTGCAAATTCTTTTCACTTAGCTGGCATTTGGAACCAGTCATTTGTTGAGCTGTGTATAGCAAACAAAAAACCAAGATGTTGAATACTGAACCCTTGGTTTGGTTCTTTAACTTGATGCTAGCTACTTAGTTGCAAAGGAAAACTTTCTTCTGTTAGGGAAATTGATTAAACAAATTCTAGGAATTCTCTTGTCAGAAACTAGTCTGTGTACAGGTATATTTTTTGAAACCTCTATATTTTGTGACTGATGGTAAACAAATATCTAGATAACAATAAAGAAATATGTTTTCATATAATTATTAATAATATATTATTTACTTCTCCTCAGAGACCACAAAACTTGCAAGTGCTAAGTGGAAACACCAGATTGCCCCTACTAAGAAAGCTCAAGTGCTGTTCTTGAGTGAAACTCTTGAGAAGCATAAAAGTAAGCAGTCATCTTCAGAATGTGGCAGTGACCTTGAACTTCACTGAGCTGTACTTTCTTTATTTAGCTTAGCGAAGTTGATCATTGGCCTAATGACTGTGTATCGAATTCACAATTGTTTGTATATCTAGCAGTCAAATGTGCTGTGTCAGACTTTGCCTGGATGATACAGTGTATTTAAAGGAAACCCTTTGTATAAAATGTATCCCTTGCAAAGTTATGTCTTTGTGCAAGTCCTAATTGCTTCTAATTTTCTTCATTTGGCTTGGGACTGTTCCACTTCAGGTTGACACTACAATAGGCATAATATATTTCCTCTTAACTGTCATTCTTTTCTCGTACTCCTTGTTCAAGAGGATGACAAATTCTGCTCCCTTACAGCAATTAATCTTCTACAGCAGATCCCCACGGAGCAGAGGAAGCTACACCCTGAAATAGTCATGTATAGAGAGGCATGAAGTCATCTGTGCAGCTTTGCCTCTGAAGGGAGGTTTGGCAGGACATAGCACCATGGGGAACCCAGCAGAGGTCTGGCCATGGCAACACATGGAAGCAAGGCGTCTTCAAATTCCTGTGATCAGCGCTAGATCAGCCCTGGACGTTTTGCTGTAGTGTTATCAGGCTCCTGATGGAACGAGAGGCAAGCTGTTGTTTCAGGCAGAAAGAGGATGCAGCCCTTAGCTGGATCAAGCCTGGTGGAAATAGTCCAAGCTGGAGAGAGTTTATGTTCCTTGGCTTAGGGTGCAGGATACTGCTGTACCGTTAGTCGGAGGACACTGTGGAACAATCCCACAGACCTTGTGTAGGCAAATGCTGCCTCAGAGTGTTTCATCCGGAGGAGGCCCTGCAGCTTGAACCTTTCAGTGGGAATGAAACAGCCAAATGCTGCCTTATAGTTGCTGTGGTGTAAATTGTGACTGAGTGCAGAAACTTGTGTGAACTGTATGCAATTTACAGGTGCTGTGTGCTAGGAAATGGTGGAAGGCTAGGTGTTGCTTATTCAGCTGTAGGGATATACCCTTGAATGTTTTTAAATGTATCTGCTAGGATAATTATGTATATGAGTGTTTGCATTTCTGATAGCCTATAGAAGAAGGTGAAGTTTCATGCTTCTGCTCTGCTCTTAAATCTCTGAAATACAGCAGAGTCTGTCAAGTATTTTGTGGACGGGCTGATTTTGCAGCGGGTACTATGAGGATACTCAGAGGCTGAACCTTGATTCTTCCTTGTTCTATTCCCTAAACACAAAAAGCCATTCACACTGAGAATTGCAGAAAGAAACAAAACAGCTGGTGATTTCAAATTATATAGTTTGATTTGGTTATATTAAAACTCTAAACTGGCTCAATCCATACAGAACCTTTTCCCAAGTCATTCCCAATGGTGTGATAGTGACAGAAGACAAATTGGTCTTTGTAACACTCATCTACTACTGTCTGGTTTTTTTCTTTGCCTCTACATGTGTTGTGCTGTCTCTAACACATCTGTGGTGTGCTTGTTACCATTGAATTCAGCTGTTCTTCAGTGATGTTTGACAGGAGCAAATGGGGGCACAATTAGGCTCAATGTCTACTTTTCAGATCATGAAAGCTGAGCAGATACTGACTGGTGCTGTTTCTCCCGTGTAGTTTTGAAATTCTTACTGCTTTCTGTTGAAATACAAGGACGTTAAAGCTCTAACCCAGAACAGTATAGTTAATGGGGAAATTATATAAAAGCTGATTAAGAATTTAAAAACAGAGCCTGTGGTCTACTTTTTCTTCAGCGTTTAATCAAGAAAATAAGACTGATACTTAGATAAACTTTCCTGCACGCCTGTGAAATATCTACCCCAGCCTTCACTTTGAAGCCAAAATACATGTAGATTTCCCCAAAGCTGAGGTACCTACCTCAGGGTGCAGAGTCACAATGACTGCAAATCTAGTAATAATGAATCCATTGTTTTGCAGTCCTTTCCCCAACTTGATTAAAAGGGTTGTATTTTCAGTCTCAACTCTGTGATTAATAAATTAATGAGTATACCACCTGAAGACCTAAGGACTGTAGCCATATTAAAGAAAAAAGCCTACCAGCCATAAAAATCAATTCAACTAATTAAGAGTTAATATTGTGTATAAATGCATGTTTTGTGCAGTTAAGTGGTTGTGTTTGTTTTTCCTCTGTCCTTTCTAGTCATTGTCCCAAACTGAAGGCAGAGCTGTTCCAAGCCTTGCCTTCCCATGGTGGGCGAAGCTACTTAGCACAGCCATTGCAGACAGACCTGTGGTGCTTCTGCTGGGCGTCAGTGTGGCAGGAGATATGTCAGCTGCCATCCTAAACCTGCATCATTTCTTTGTGTGGTTCTGTGCCCCCAGTAGGACTTGGTCTTAAAGTAAGCAAGGATACTTTAGAAGGAGACCTTTGGGAAGCTTTCAGGTCAGAGCTTGTGTAGATCTGGTGGCTGGGTGAGGTGAGACCAAACCTACATAAAAGCTTATGCTTGAGTTCACCACAGGTGAATCCAGCAGAGGGCTGATAGCAGTTCATGAAGAATAAACATCTACCCTGTCTTGTCTGACAATTTGAAGCAAAGTTTTTATGTGGACCTTCAGAAATTTGGAGCTTGAGTTCTATATTGAAGACTGCACTTGCTGTCCTTACCTAAACCCAGCTGCTATTCAAAGAAGCACTGTGAGAAAAAGCAAGGAACAATCCCTGACACTTGAAATTACTAGTCTATTGCCACTGCTACCTCTACCAAAAAAACACCCAATTATTTTGAGACTGGAGAACAGTAATAACGTTCTGTGACTGATGGGACGACTTGTAAAAAGTAAAACCACTCAAAAAGTATAATTACCCCTTGCAAATGTACTTCTGAATTATAATTCTTATGTTTCACAAAGCTGATGCTGAGGGGTGGGAGAAAATGTTTTGCTTGGTACCAGGTGTTTTGCTTGAGTCACCTGCAGTGGAGTGCAAATGGGATCAAATTCAGAAAAGGAGAAATTAGGCTGAGTGTCAGGCAATCTGAACTATGAGAGTTATGTGACTGGGAAAGAGCTTCCCAAGGGAAATAATACAAGCCACGTTATTTGGGACACCTAAAATTAGACTTCAGAAAGCACTAAAAAAAACATGCACAACCTTGCTTTGGGAGGGAGGTGGACTAGAAAAGGCAGGGTTTGAGATTTTCCTGTTTTTGCAGTAAATTCTGCAATTGTTGGGCCTGTTCCTATTTTGTGATGTGGGAGTCAAGGGAAGGTTCGCATTGCTTTTTTGCCTGAGAAAACTTGAGGTTAAACACAGTCTTCTCCCCACCACCTATTGCCAACTTTTAAGCCTGTATCTTTTAATTCCTGTCCCTCAGGGACACTTCAGGCTTCTCTCTTCCAATTATAAAAACATATACTTAGAGGACAAAGGGCGTGTATGCATTAAGGACCCTTCCTGGCATTTCCCTTTTGCCTGGCTTTTAACAGACACTAGAACTGATCAGCGTGATACTCACTTTTTTGTTTGAACCCAGAATTTATGTCCAAATCCATAACCCTGGCACGTTCTGAAGCTATTATCGGAAATCGCCAACCGTATTTCAACCAGCAACTTGATGAGGGGGAAAGAGGCAAATGCAATAGAGCCTTTAACCAA
The DNA here is from genome assembly GCA_022605575.1 of Laterallus jamaicensis coturniculus. Lineage (NCBI taxonomy): Eukaryota > Metazoa > Chordata > Aves > Gruiformes > Rallidae > Laterallus > Laterallus jamaicensis. The sequence goes on from JAKCOX010000008.1 coordinate 13,771,552, forward strand.
TGAATAGAGGCCTTCCAATAAAGTGTGTTGATATATTGAGAGTGTTACAGTCTTCCCTATAGTTTTATTGAGGTACAAACCACCTAAGTGAGATGGGGCAGCGATACGAAAGAGGTTCTCATACCCAGTCCTGTGTGTTCAGACGTGTAGATCGTGCAATGCTGACTAAAGTTTAAAAGCCAATTTGTTTTATTGGAAGTTAGTTTGAAGATGCCTACCTGAATCTACATGTAGTCTTTCTCTGCTGTCAGTGCTTGCTTGTGCAAATGACAGCGCTCCATCTTCCTTCCCCAGTTCATCTGGACAAATAGAAGCCTTATGTGGAAAATGTTTCCTCGTTGCGTAGGCACTAGATGTGATCACCTTCACACTGTAACAGTACCAGTATAAAAACCAGATGAATTTGTCTGTGTGCACAAAAGCATGCCAGAGTCCTGATGTTGAGCCTCTGAATTTGTGATAAGAGGCAGAGGAAGGTACATACACAGAATTTTCTGAAAGAGAGTTCATTTGTAGATCATTCAGAACAGCGTGGGAGGAAAGCTCTAGGGTATCTCCAATGTTCCATTCAAGGGTTGTGGGTTAAAGCCCTTTGAAATGCATCCTTCTGGTGTGCCACTGGACTCAGTTCATGTTTGGAGAGTGGGATACATGGTGAGATGCTTCCTACTCCCCAGATTTTGGGTTGTAGATAGCCTCTCGGTTTCTGGTCCTGGAACTTGGGCTGAATTGCTTGGAGCAATGGGTGCTGTGGCTGGGACTGGAGAGGGAGGCAGATAACAAAAGTCAACTGGTTGCATTTCAGATGCAAGATTGACTTCTAAATACCAAGAGCTGACTCCCGTTTCCTTTCTCCCACTGATGCTCGCCTCCAGTGTGCTTTACCTCCTGCTGCCATGCACATGGTCTGCCACAGAAGCGTGGGTTGTAATTTTTTTTCTAATTTGACTAAGAGCATATTTCCCAGTCTAAATCCTTAATGAAGACAAAAGGCCTGTATTGCAGGGTAGGAAGATACTAATCCAAAACATATTATTAGCAGGGAAGACTCATTCTCCTTATGTCCGTGTTTTTGAATGACTTAATTGAGGAAAAGAGATATCTTCTGATAATAGCCTTCTGCACAGGGCAACAGTGAGGGTGGAATGGTAGAGATGCTGCGGTGGTGTCTTTCTTGGAAAGCTTCATTAAGCCATTGTTGAAGTGATTGTAACCAATTCTGTTACAGATCCAGATATACTTTCACATACTCGTCCTTTGCACAGCAGTCTCTCAAGGGAGAAAGCAAATGTTGCAGAGACTGTGCATAGTTAATTTCTGATCAGTCTCTCATAAAGTACTTTGCAAGATACAGCAGAGGAAAAACACTGGGGTATTTTCTGGATATTGTTCACATTCACTTGCTAGGAAGTGGATGAGGCTGCGCGTATCTCTTAACTTCATTGCCTCTTCTACTCTATCCTCCCCCTCTACTCTGCCCTCGTCAGGCCCCACCTGGAGTATTGTGTCCAGTTCTGGGCTCCCTGGTATAAAAAAGACTGGGATCTCCTGGAGAGAGTCCAGAGAAGGGCTACGAAGATGATTAAGGGCCTGGAGCATCTCCCTGTGAGGAAAGGCTGAGAGAGCTGGGGCTGTTCAGCCTGGAGAGAAGAAGACTAAGGGGGGACCTTAATAATGTCTATAAATATCTTAAGTATGGGATGCAGGGGGAAATGGTCAGCCCCTTTTCAGTGGTCTGTGGGGACAGGACAAGGGGCAATGGCTGCAAATTGGAGCACAGGAAGTTCCGCACCAACATGCAGAGGAACTTTTTCACAGTGAGGGTGCCAGAGCCCTGGGACAGGCTGCCCAGGGAGGTGGTGGAGTCTCCTTCTCTGGAGATATTCAAGACCCGTCTGGACGCCTATCTGTGCAATATGAGCTAGGGAGCTGCTTTGGCAGGGGAGTTAGACCCAATGATCTCTCGAGGTCCCTTCCAACCCCTATGATTCTGTGAAAACAGCCAACTATTCCCCAAAAGATTGTAACTTACCTCAGCTGTCTTGTCCTCTCTAATGAAGCTCCTCAGATTGAACTCTCTCATTTCTCCTGCTTAAGCAGGTCATTCTTAAATTACTTGACCAAAGGGTTTCAGACAGCTGGAAAGCGTAAACAGAGTGCCTGCCTTTAAAAAAGAAGGGAAGGATGAAGTCAATGCTGACCTTTTTTTTTTCTTTCTTCCTTTTTCTTTTTTTTTTTTTTTTGTGTGTAACATTGGAGCAAGTCCAGTGAACCTTAGAAAGTTCCATACTCTATCCTTGGAGCAGCAAAGCTCTGGCTTAAAGTCAATGGAGTTTTTGTCCCAGCAGGAGTGTCTACATGTGGTTAACTGTGATTTGTTCTCCATAGCATTGCGTTTCAGGGCTATGGGTTAGATTAAGGCAAGGCGTAATAGTTAAAGCTGGACAGGCTGGCATCTATGCATTTGGTATTCATGGCATTTGTCCAGATCTGTGAGCTTGCTCTTTAGATGAATGTTGTCATCTGAGAAATATAATGAGGCTGTTCGTCCTGTAGTTTTGGAAGCAGTGCAGTATAAAAGTCTTCAGTCTGCTGAGAGCTAGAAATTTGGCTGATCTTCAGCTTACAGTGTATAAACACATTCCTCTTCTTCTTTTTTTTTTTTTAAATTTTATTTTCCCCACTCTTCTTTCTCCTCCCTTCTTTTCCCCTCAAGGACAGATACTTTGGCTGTATTTTTCATAACTGTGTGAAGCTAGAAATCTTAACGGATGCCTGTGCCGCCGCCGCCACCACCTCCTCCTCCTCCACCACCTCCACCACCTTCTGGAGGACCCCCTCCACCACCACCTCTGGTAAGATTGACTTTTCATCTCAAATAACAAAAGCTTTGTTATAGTAGCTGTCTGGGAGCCCCCAGAATTTTAGTGTGGGTATTCACAGCAAATACCTGGGGCAGATGCTTGTTTTGCTGGCTTTGGTTCTTCTGTTCATTAGAACTGTGGCCCCCAAAATAGGGAGCATGAGATGATCTGTTGGGGTGCAAGAAGAAAATAGAACCTCAGGTGTACATGTGTATCATTTATAAATAAATAAGTAGGTGCATATTGGGGTGCATGCTCAGATTTTTTTTTACTGCTAGGGTTCTGAAATCAAAAAGTTAGGACATGATTGCATGGGGTTGCATATGTTAAGAATTCAACATTTGTGAATACTTCTCCAGCCACAGGGGACTCACTTTTGTACTGGTAGCTTGCAGGTGGTAAGTGCTAATTTCTTCATCCTCTTTCTTTCAGCTTCTGTTGAGACTCAGAGTGTTCAGCTGTAGGTGTTGCTCGTTCTAGCACATGCTGTCTTCCTGGGGTACAGCACAATATGCTTTTATACGTGTACAGGAACAGTTACTCCTTGTAGCAGATGATGACTCTGTGTGTCATGAAGTAGAACGTGTGCCCTGCCAGCGTGTTTGCGGGAAGAGGAGGATGCTCTGAGTGGAGTTCCAGAGTTTTACATTTTCATGCCCTCACACCATCAGTTACTGTACCTGTGGTAAAATATGTGTGGGTCATTCCTTGTGTTCTGCCATCAGCCTGTTTCAGCATTGGAATCCTTAGACTGGTTTTGAAATAGAGTAATCCTGACATGGTTGTGTTCAAAACATAGAATCTCTCTGGACTTCTTTTAATGTATCTTTCTGTTCCTGTACTTGCAGTGTGTGTTAGTCTCTGTAGAAAAACAGTGCATGCCACTTCAACTGTAGTTCAAATCAAATATGTATTTATTTAGCTTTTAAAGAACTTTATTTCTCTCTTGCATTCTCTGGCATTTCTACCAGTTTTGTTCTGTGAAGGTCTGTGGATTCTGTTTTATAATGTTTTTATGTTATCTTCTTCCAGGAGGAGGTTTCCTTGCATGTTTCTCTTTGCTACTTGGTAGGGAAAGCTTTTTGTAAAACTCCCTGTGAATTGTGGAGATGAAGAAGAGGAAGACAAGGGCAGTACATGAAATCAGCAGTGCTTGGTTCCTTTTATCGTTCTATTTTAACTTCAGGCACTGTGAGCTGTGTTTGCAGTCGGCAGCTCTTCTGGGTTGGAACACAACCTATAGTTAGATACTGAAATAAGTGGGATGGATTTTGTGAGCAGCTTAATGCACACAACTGCAATTAAAGTCAACAGAAGCTGCAAGTGTTCTTATCCTAATAAATTTATCTCAGTAAATATCTAGAGGCATTTTTAGCCTCCTCTAACATGTGTCAATTGTAAAAGCCTTGAGAAAGCTAAGAGAACCCCCCCAAGGACCAGTCTGAACAAGATGGAGTGGTTTTTGTTCCCCCTCCTTTTCTGATGACTAAACCCACTGCTGTGATAGGGTTTTGATACAAGAAGGCTTATAATGTATTTCTATATTGTAGTTAGATCATTCTATTACTAATGTGAGCTTCTGCAGATCAGACATGTGGAACTCAGGGTCAGTTTTATCTAGGTAACATGATGGAAAGTGAATGTATTTCTAATTAAAAGCTGATATCAAAGCATTTCTTTTAATTAGTGTCGATGCTAAAAAGAATATGTGAACCAACATAAAAAGTTGGGAAAATAATCTAACAGAACATATATTTTTTCTGTACAAACTGAAAGGATTCTTTTCTGTCAGAACTGAATGACAGAGGGCTAACTTTGAGAGGGTCTGTAATCTGCTTGGGGAGTGCAGCAAAAGCACAGTATGAGAGAGAATCAGCTCTCCAGTTGGTGCCAAGTTAGAGTAAAATCTTCTGATGGGGAAGTCCATGAAAACTTTCTGCAGACCCTATTTTTTTTTTACTAGGAAGCTATTTTCTTGAACTTGGCATCTGTCTTTTACAGCTGCTAAACTGCCCAGCTGTTGTTAGAGCTGTTAAATCTACAGCTGGACGATGGAAGAAGAAAAAATCTCTATTGGGCCTGTAGCTTTAAGGAAAACCTTCAAAACAGATTAAGTTTTATTTGGCCAACACCTGGAAATGCTCCAAAGTAAACAACACTGTGATTTTTATTATATGGATATAATTAAACCTGAGTAATATTTACATGTAGGCAATTAAAGTTAGGTTTTAATTTCACTATTGATAGGTGGGTGAGACACTAGCTTAACGTGCTTGATTTGTGTTAAAAGAGAAATATCTGTGCATAGGTTAAGGTTCTAGAACCCTGCCATTCTGCATGATGCCATTGCATGGGTACCATAGACTTGTCTTGGTTTTTTAATAATGTGAATAATAGCCATACTTTCCTCTCACTTTGATTATTAAGATTATCTTAATAATAATTATTAAGATAATATTAATATATTATTAATATATTATAATAATTGAGATAATTAATATTATCTTTATATATATAATAATTATTAAGATTATCTTAATGATTATCTTTTTTATTCTCCTGCACATTTTCTTAGTGAACGTTATGAGCCATGGTCCCAAATGATTTTTCAGTCCTTACTTCATTGAAATCCTGAGCACTGTTGGCACTTGATTTGGTTTTTTTTGGTGTGTGTTTACTGTTAACTCCCTCTTTTGGCAGAAGCAAAGTTTCTTCCTCCTGTTTTCAAAGATTTCAGACTTTCATACGTTCTGTAAGTACTCATAGCGAATTCTGCACACAAAAATTGTTGGGAGGCAATACTGAAGTGATTTGGAGATGGCATTTAAGGCATCCTAGGAGCCACCTGTGCCCAGCAGCTGAAAAGCCACTGGCTGTTAGAGCGCACTTAAAAGAAAACAAAGTTGGATTTTTCAGGAGGGAATGGTAAGGTATCTGCAATAGCAGATGTAGGTGGCTGAGTCAAAATGTAAATCTACCTAATTGGATTAATTGAGCATGTCTTCAAATGCTTGCCTTCTGGGGTCATAGATAAAGATGAGAGGGGATGAGTAGGCAGAATAAAACTGTGCCCCAATGCATTTTCTGGCACTGGCCTACAGAATTCAAATCTCTTCTCTTTCCCTTTTCCCCTCCAACATAATAAAGGAAACTTAAAAAGGAGGCATTAGGGCATCTGTCCTAAAGCTCTTTTATTTTTACAGGCATATGTGCATCACATAGTGTGGTTGTTTTCATAGGGGCTTTTTTGGAGGGGTTGGGGTTTTTTGTGTTGTGTTTTGTTGTTTTTTTTAAGATTCTACTCCTGAAAAAATCCCCCCTCCCCTCCCTCCCCATTTCTTTTATCCCTTTTACCTTTTATTTTGGCATATGAGACATTCAGTTAGTTTGGCTGTTGAGTTTCTAGAAGTAGATACCATCTCTGAGACTGATTAAAGTTTTTTCTCTGCTCAGTCTCCCAAGAGAGGATCAAGAGAGAATTTTGCTCTGATAAACCATGTTCTCTTTTTTACATGCAGTGGAGACTGCTCACTGCTGTGCTGCCTGTGTCTGTGCATTTGAATTCCTAACGTTATGATCAGTCATCACCTATTATAATGTTTAATATTGAAGGAAGTGTGTATGTGTAGCAGCCCTGCTGGGTTGTGCCTTATTCAGAGAAGATGTTTGTTTAATGATTCATATGTTTGTGGAATTTAAGAAAATACTCCTATTCTCTTCAGGATTGTTAAAGTCTTAGCATAGAAATTAACCCCAAAAATCACAATGGATCTGATGATTAAAGTCAAGTAGCACCAGGAGTTTATTTGCCTTATTGGCATATTGAAAATTAGGGGAACAGGAGAAGAAAGGAAGATGTTTGTTTTAGTGAGAGAAATGTGAAACTTGAAATATTGCTGGCTTGTAGATTAATCTTAATGATTACCTCACTCTTACTTTGTTTAAAAGTCAAAAAGAAATAGAATTTCTGTTGCAGATAAATGTATGCCAGTGTTTACCAAGGTTTTAATCCTGACCTTATTTTCTACCCTTGTAATAAAAAACTCAGAAAAGCAATTCCTCATGGCATAATTCTGTGATAAAACATAATTTACACAGAGGTAGGATTTCCAAGGTTAAGAAAAACATCAGCTGATAGTTTTCCTTGGGGAGATGATTTTTTTTGTCCTTCCTTCATGCAGTTGTTGGAGTGCAAACCTTGTTGAGCTGTTTCCTTGAACCTTCCCAAGAAATGCAGAGTGCTACAGTGCTTATCTGAAGTTGTGTGGGAGTTGGGTTTGCTCCTCTGACATTTAGAGCTACTGTTGTTTGGAATGAGAAAAAACAACGTATGTAAAACAGCTTGGCTGAAGATAATGATTTTTTTTTTCAGTTGGACTTACCAAATGCAATATGACAATGTGAGCACATAAGTTTGTGTATGCATAAATGTGTGTGCTGATTATTTATTGTGAAAATCAAGGTAATTTCTCAAGTTTTCATGCAAAACCCCTAGGCCATCAAGTGCAACACTGAAAGAACAGGATCATCCATAGTGCCTATTACAAAATATGTAGGAATGTGTTTATTCTAATTTGATGCGAGCTGTGAGTAAGATGGTATCTAATACTTTTTCATGAAGTCCCTAGGTCAGGAGATGCAAAATCATGATGTTTATTGCTGCTGGGTAAAACTCAGAGAGAGTGCGTGAGGCTTGGTAATCTTGTTGTTGATAGGCCAGCAGACAGACTGTGCAAAGTGCAGCTGAAGTTTTTGAGACTGCTTTTTTCCAGTGAAAATAAAGGAAACTGGTTTCTGGTGTTTCAGTAATGTATCACATCTCACACCAGTCTGCTGTCATAGAGAGATGAGGGGCAATTATGGAGAAAAAATGCTGGTTTTTTGTGTGGTTTACATGACTTAATTTTCACAGAATCACTAGGTTGGAAAAGACCTTTGAGATCATTGAGTCCAACTCAACCTGTCCTCTACTAAACAATATCACTAAGCTCCTCATCTACGTGTCTTTTAAACACATCCAGGGTCGGTGACTCAACCACCTCCCTGGGCAACCTGTTCCAATGCCCAATGACCCTTTTGGTGAAGAATCTTTTCCTAATATCTAATCTGAACCTGCCCTGGTGCAGCTTGAGTCCACTCCTCCTCATCGTATCACTTGTCACTTGGGCAAAGAGACCAACACCCATCTCTCTGCAACCTCCTTTCAGGTAATTGTAGGTGGTGATAAGGTCTCCCTTCAGCTTCCTCTTCCCCAGGCTAAACAACCCCAGTTCCCTCAGCTGCTTCTCATAAGTTTTGCTCTCCAGTCCCTTCACCAGCCTGGTTGCCCTTCCCTGGATGTGCTCCAGGACGCCAATGTAGCAAGGGGCCCAAAACTGAACACAGTGCTTGAGGTGCAGCCTCATCAGTGCTGAGTACAGGGGCACAATCACTTCCCTGGACCTGCTGGCCACACTGTTTCTGATACATGCCAAGATGCTGTTGGCCTTCTTGGCCACCTGGGCACACTGATGGCTCATATTCAGCCTGCAGTCAACCAACACCCCCAGGTCCTTCTTTGCCAGGCAGCTTTCTAGCCACATTCAGAAATGCAGGATTGCACAGCTATGGCATTTCAAACTACTGCTGCTGTAACCTTTGGCTCTTGTAGTCAGCAAATTCAGAAGGGGTGGCAGGAGCTATGAAAAGTAGGGGAGATGCAGAGACAACAAGTGCTAGGTGTGCATTGCTCTGTGTGTTTCATCTGAACAGGCACAGGGGCATGTTCATATCTGCTAATCTTCCTGAATGTTTTACTTGGGGTATCTTAGATCACCACCTATGTACATTAGGCTTTTAAGGTATGTAGGTGGTGAGTTCTGTTTGGCAGATTTCTTCATAACGTTGCACGTTGTGCATGTTGTCTGAATGGAAATCACAGCATGTCACAGAGGTACCAGCTGGAAATGATCAAGCCCAGGTACGGGAAGCAGTCTACCTGCAGAGAAGCAAATAGGTTCATTTACCATTCTAATCACAAGGTAATATTGCCCTGAAAATCAGTACCACATCTGTAGCATGTGCAGTGGCTACATATTAAATTCCATCTGTCGGTTAATATTACACTTGTAGCCTTTTAATTAAAAGAGGACCTGGAATTATAGTGATACGTGAGTTGAACTTGTCTGTGTGGCTGGAAGGTGACATTGCAAGAAATGTTACTTCCTCACTATTCTCCTAGCTTGGGCTGACCATAATTTTGCATGGATGCTAAAAGGCATTATAGATCCATCAGTAGCTTCTGCACTGGTATCTGGGTAGGACGAATGACCTTAGAGGTCTTAGAATGAGGTGAAATTGTGATCCATGTAGGTTGTCACACATTGAATATTTTGTTATCACCACTCATTATAGCTTTTGTTATTTTGAGGGCCCTGCTGTGGTAGACAGAATAAAGAGAGGTAGTGGCAGCAGCTCACATGGCAGTATTTGCAGGCTTGTGCTGCTTGACATCTTCATTACAATGCCAGGGCCTCAGGTTCTCTTGTTTCTGTAGATTTTTTTTTTTACTTCTGTTTTAACAATGCAGAGAAAATCTGGGGAATTCAAATCACAACAATTTAGAAATCAGAAGTTGAATTTTAAAATTCTTTTTTTAAGCCAGTCTGGGGGTATTTTTGGTACATGACTTGTGATCTTTCTGGATTGCTGGGGAACACTTTTAATTTTATGCTACCTCCATTCTGGTGTCTTTTGTTACTGCACATTTTATTTTAGTGAAAGAACAGCCAGAATTTATGTATAAAACGTGGGTGTCAGTAGGTGAAATACCCACAGAAAAGCTAAATGGCTCAGCAGGTAGAAATCATCATATTGACTCTGTTGCATTTTTGCTCTTGGGTACAGAAATTTAGCAACCCACGCTGGAAAACTTTAAGTACACCCTTGTCAATAAGCCCTCTGCTCCGTTTGTGGCAGGAGCAATTGAACCTTTAAGTATACAAGATTTTGCATTGTCTGGTGGAGTGTCGCACACATAAAATAGAGAGGGGCTTATTGGGTGCTGTGGTGTTGATTGCTGGTGTTTGAAACAGCACAGGAATTATGGATGTAGAAGAGATTAACCCCTGCTACGCTGGTTGGGGTTTCTTTTTAATCTTTTGCTCCCTGCCATTGTGTCTGCTGGGAGGCTGCAAGCAGGTAGGTGCTCGTGCAGAGCGGGCACAGTCTCTGCTAATGCTGGAATGCCTCGTTATTTGGGACTAACGCCAGGACTAGGCAATGGCTAAAAGGCAGGGGAACAACTCTTGCACAGTACTTCCTTGCTAAAAGTTGAGGAACGTGGCTGGCATAGACACAGCCTATCTAAGTACACACATTGCTCGGTGACCTTTTCAACCCAGCAGGTTCAGACTGTAGAACTTTGTGCGATGGAGACTGACATCACGGTTAATCATTATTGAGCTGAGCCTAGATGGAATTGTGAAATGCTGGTCCTGTCATTCTCTTGAAACAATGACTTCATCAGCTGCCAGGAAGCTATTTGGCATGTCCCCTCATGTGAGTTCCCTCAAAAAAACCCCCCAAAAAACCCAGAACAAAAGAAAAGTTGGCTGGAGAGTGATCCCTCGCATGGGAAGCCTTTGAAACAGCTTGCTAGAAGGCTGAGAGATTGTGGTGTTTACCCAGGGTGTTTACCCAGGTAGAACCAGAGCCAAGAATTAATTAGTTTCATCCTCTGCTACACAGCAGAGGCACAAGAAGCGGCTCTGATCTTGTGATTGACTGTGCAGGTGGAGCCTCACACCATGGAGAGGTTTCCCATCATTAAAAAGCTTTAAATCAGAGGTCGGGGCACTTTTGTGAATAGACGAACCAGAACTTGTGCCAGGCAGATCTCTCCAGTTTCTTTATAAACCAACAGTTAAAAATACTTAAAAGGAGTAATGTGCTTCGTGATTGAGACTTACTGGGGTTTTCCTTAAGCTGGAGGAGGGGTGTTTGTGTGTGTTTTGATTCTTTTATTTTGCATTTGACAGTGCATGTGTGAACCCCCACCTGATGCGTGTTTAAAGTAAATGCAGGAAGGATGACAAAGTCTTTCTGTATCGTACTTGTGTTTGTGACTTGCTGGAAACTGGGGTTATTTTATTAAGCTCCTGGGATTTGTTGCAGTTGTGTTTCTTGGTTTATTCCTGTGGGAGGCTTTAGCTGCCCATCTGAGAATCCTTTGCAAAAGAAACACTCTGGCCTGCTGGACAAACCGCTTCTGCTGCAAATACAAAATCATGGATTCTTGGCGTAATTCTAATCTGGTTAAAGGTGCATTGATCTTGGGAAAACAAGTTCTGTTGGTGTTTCAGGTTTCACGATGGGTTACAAATGCACGGATGACTTCTATAATCCTTTGCTCTGACAAGGAAGACTTAACAGCTAGCTTATGCTAAGATTTCTGGTCATCTTCTGTATTCTACCTTGTTCCAAAATAACCTCATTCTTTTAATAAAAAATCGTGATGTTGTCATTCTGTTTGAATGTTCTGGCATCTTACTGACAATATTTTTTTTTCTATCAACTCTGTTTTTGAGAAGGACACAGTCTTTTAAGAATTCAATTCCTTAGTCTTGATGCTTACAGGGATCTCCTTATGGAACGCTTTCAGTCAGCAGCTTGGGGTTAAGTGGAGGGATCATAAAATCATATCATAGAATGGCAAGGGTTGGAAGGGACCCCAAGGATCATAAAGCTCCAACCCCCCTGCCACAGGCACGGCCACCAACCTCAGGCCTGGATCTACACAAGGTTGCCCAGGGCCCCATCCAACCTGGCCTTGAACACTTCCAGGGATGGGGCATCCACCACCTCTCTGGGCAGCCTGTTCCAGCACCTCACCGCTCTCTCTGCAAAAAACTTCCCCCTAATATCCAATCTAAACCTTCCTTCCTTTAGTTTTAACCCATTCCCCCTTGTCCTGCCATTATCTGCCCTTTTAAAAAGTTGATTCCCCTCCTGTTTGTATGCTCCCTTCAGGTACTGGAAGGCTGCAATGAGGTCCCCCCGCAGCCTTCTCGTCTCCAGGCTGAACAAGCCCAGCTCTCTCAGCCTCTCTTTGTAGGGCAGGTGCTCCAGCCCTCTAATCATCTTTGTGACCCTAAATGGGATGTTTTTGAGTAAGTTGCTCACAGGTAGGTCTCTCCTGATCTTAGCTCTTTTTCATCAGCAGAGTTCCCAGAAGGTTGTTTTAGCAGGATGATGCCCCTTATGGCCCCTTACTCTGTGCTCTTCAAGACTGCTGTGAGCACCAACCCTGTGCCAGGCTCTCCTTCAAAGGAGCATGCGCTTTATGGCCGGATGGGGACCCAGTCATCACTTCTCCCTCTGTGCTCTCCTACTTGAAGAGCCTTGCTGTGCCATATGGGTGGTGAGAACACTCATTATGCTTCCTCAGATGATTTACCAACCCCAAACAAGCTGTGTTTTCCTCTTGATGTTCTTAGCCATCTCTGACATGACGCACACACAATGTTACACAGCCAGCTTCACCTTTATGGTCCACTTTCCTGAGCAGTCTGTCTGCACTAGAATTACAGTTACTGCTAATGTAGGAATAGTACTGGGGGGGAGGGAGTTGTGTTACACTTCTCTTCATGCTCTTCCTTGATGCTTTGCAGGTACTTGAATTGATTCACATGTTGTTTTCAGTCAGACTTGGCACTGTCACATCACTGACTGCACTGTCTATGCAGCTCTTGCTGTTTTTTCCCTTGTCTGCTCTTCTACGTGCTGGTTTTAACTGTCCATTGCCATGTTTGTGGACTTCTGCATTTCTTATTTTAAATCTGGTCTCTGAATCATGTCAGATTGGATGCCAGAGAAGGCCAGGACTGGCCCAGGAACTCTTGCCTTCATGAAACATGTTCTCTGATGGAGTGTCCCTTATCTTAGTGCTTTCTGTTCATCTTTCTTCATCTTGCTGCAACATCTTTACCCTTCCTTAAAAACCAAACCCAAGGTATCGTATGCAGCACTAGTGAAGATCAGCCCCATATCTGTGTGGATTAGGCTGAGCATGGCAGAGAAAAAAGAAGAAGAAAGCAAAGGTTTGTTAAGGGGTTTCCTTAAATTCATCTTTTACTGAAATACACACTGCTTATGCCTCCTGCCAGTATCTGTGCTTGTTCTGATCTCTGCATTGAATCCTTTCTTTTTCTCTGAGGCAAAAAGACATTGAGCATGGGAGAGAGGAAAGGGTGATTGATGCCAGATTCACAGAAATAAATGAAGTTGTCAGCAAAAAAGAGAATTCTCTTTCTACCCATAATAAAATCCTTCATGTCAAATAGATTGATTGATTTTTAATTCTATTGGTGTATGTCTCACCTAGTAGAGATAAACTAAGTGTTTTCTGACTTCTTTTTTGGTTTAGTGATCTTTACATTTTTTACACAGCTATATAAGTCCACTATCTCCTAGGTAAAGTGAGCAGGAAAGGCAATCTATTGTGATGATAGAATTCATAATGTTTTGGAAGTAATAAATACTCAAACCTGTAAGTTTTCTGAAATAAAAGAGAATGCAGTGCCTTTAGATTTTATCTTACTTATGGCTCCTGCCTGTTATAGAGCTGGAGTACTGGATGTTGTTTTCCATCAGCTGAAGGGTTTATTCTAAAACAGAGGTCTGTGGCTGGCTACTGAACTGTCCAGAAGGCTGGAGCTATATTTTAGCTGCAGTTGTCATGTTTTTGAAGAGCTACACTATCCTGAATGACTCCACATACTCAGTAAAGAGCATATTTAAGTATCAGAGTAAATATTGCCTGTTTATGGGACAGTTTATGCATCTGCTGTGACTTGAACTACCTGCCCGGAGTCCAGATGATTTCCCCTTTTCTGTGTGCAGGGCTGCTCTTTAAAATCTGGAGGGTAATAATTAGTACTTCCCTGTATTTAGTACTACTATCAACTTTTTCAAATGCCTGGTGCCTTCTGCATTTACATCATTTCAGTATCTGAGCACGTATGCCTCTTAAATATTTTAAGTATCATAGGAGCCCAGAGGGTAGGTCGATGCTCCCATCTGTCTTGCAAAGTGACTTTCCCAAGATGATCCAAGTATTGCAGCAGTAATGTACCTAGGAATGGAGCTCATTGCCATAGATTAGAGCCCATTTTCTTTTAAAAAGTCTCTCTGGTCTTCATTTCCTTGATACATCCTGGTTTAAGGTGGCAACATTGTGATTTTTAAGGGCCAACCGTTGCATGGTCCATATGTACAATGTAATCAGAGTTGTTCTGTGAAACAAAACGATTCACTTTCACAGAACTGAAAAACTGGAAGAAACTGTCATGAATCTCTTCCTGCCTCCCCACTGCAAGGTACTGCACGTCTGCAGGTAGCTCTCTCTGGGGCCTGGTGACTCAAGCTTCACAAAACACACCTCTGCCAGGGAGGATCCAGCCTTGCTCTGAAACCCAAGAAATCGATGATCTCCTGCCATCCATGGAGATCACTCTGGCTGCTTCCGTACTTGCTGTTTGCCAATCAGAGCTTGTCTGTCTGTGTCTTCACCAAATGCTTGCCTTTGCTGGATTAACAAACCCTGAGTCCTCCACCAGTATTTCCCTGTAAAGATTTGTGTGCTGCACAGGGAGACCACCCCTCAGACAGACTTCAGGGCTGATGGACCAGACTGAGCTGCTGAAATCTGAACTGCTTCCTCCAGCTGTTTGAACACCACGTTGGCTCTCCTGCGCATCTCTGGTTTTTCAACATCCGTTCAAAGATGTGGAGACCAGAACTGAACTTGTAATTCTGGTTTTGCCCAAATGATTTTTTTTCCTTAAAGGATAAAACTCTATCAGAGGGAGTGTTCTATCCCTCCTGGCCGTGGCACTGTGCTGGGCGGTCAGGCATGTTTGCTTGTGAAGGCTCACTGCTGGAGCCCACTGCTGGGTTCAGGCTCATGGCACTCTGGATTGCAGGCTTTCATTTCAAAGCTGTGGCCAGAACTTTTCATCCAGTCATTTGCAGTTTTACAGCTGCTATTTGTATGTTGTACATATTTTATTTATTCTTCCACCCTTCCCCCAGGCCCTGGCAGGAGGGGAGCATGTTTTGGTTTGTTGCTTTTCAGATGGTCTCAAGTTGCAGTGATCTCTGTATAACCCTGCTGTCCTGGCTCCTTTCTCTTGACAGTCTGTTACCACCTGCAAGTTTTGAAATGTTTATTTCCATCATTGATGATTTACACTCTGGAACATCTCTGCAAATACTGTGATTTGATGGTATTTCCCTGTTTACAGGTTCCTTGGAGACCTGTCAGGCAGCCCAAACATTGATCCTATACCTTACTGAATGGCATGGGTGAGCATGTGATTTAGGACACTGAGGACAAAAGTAGTGGAGGCTGGCCAGAAGCAAAGAGAATCCTTCTCTCATGTTCAGGCTATCTACATGTGTGGTTTGTTCAGTTCTGTTTCTGAGTATGTATTGAATGTGCCGTTCTTTATGTTAGGAACAGTCAGTAGCAGAATAACCTAATGGTTACTAAGGTAATGAGAGCCCACCGTGCCCTTACCAATTCATGCAAATGAAGTATGGAATTTAATTTCACTCTGTGTTACCTGAGGCAGATCTGGCATCTGATAAAACAAATGATCTGCGCATCCTTCTCTGGCTTCCCTTCTGATTTTCATTGAAAGATTGAGATGTTTCTCTTTTTGTAAAGAAATGAAGCTGCCCTGCAGATAGCAGGGTAGAAAGTAGCCTGTGAATTACACCTTTTGTCTTGCAGCTGTTTTTTCCTCCGTGACTCAGAATCTTTTTGTCTCCCTGCTGAAATGCTTCTATTGCATGTGATCAGGATTGAAGATTTGACACCCATGAGTTCCTCTCTTTGTTTTTCTGTGATGCACAACTTAGACATTTCATATCTGTTCTTGTGCTGTGGGTTGCAGGGGTAGTGTGAGTGTGAATCCCAGATTAATTTCTTAATCAAAGGAAGGAAAGCTCCTTTCCAGTTGTGTATCAAAAGACAGCATGATAAAAACATGACTTTACAAACCCAGGACACCAGTAGATGAGTGGGTGAGACAATTACCTGGGTGATATGATTCATGATGAGAATTGTCACCCACGTTGGGAGTGCAGGCAGCAAACAAGAAATCCAAAGGAGCTCTGACCGCCGTGCAACCAGGCAACGCTACACCCCACACCATCCTGACTTTGTAATGGAAAAAGAGAATCCGTATCAAGCTACTCAGCAGCTAATCAATCACCTGAGTCCATGGGGCTGGGCATGGAAGATTGTATCTCTTACATACTGTAGGAGGAAGAAGAAACAACTGGGGTGTGGGATGGAGTTGTGCTTGAAGTAAGGGGATCTATCTCAAGAGAAATGCAGCTTGTTGCCTTGCGTTATGGGCCTGCAGAAGACTCTTCCTGCTTCTTTATACTACAAATTGTGACCAGAATAACAGCTGTGTCAAAGTGATATCAAGTCACAGGTCACTCACAAATCTAAGTTGCCACAAATGAGGTATTATAGCCTAATAGCTATTTGGATATAAAGACTGTGTGTTCCAGTAGCCTACCTGCTCAGAGAAGGAGCTCAGGGAGATGAAGTGGACAGCTGGCATAATATACAGACACTTGAGCCCAGAGACAAAAACGCAGCTGCTGGATCTAATTTTAAACATGGGTCTTGATCAGATCCCTCCAGATCCTGGTTGTCCTGCCACAGCAAAGTCATCAGTGGGAGTAGAGAGGCGTGAAATTCAAGGTAACTGGCAAAAAGCTTTTGTGAGAAGGCGAATCACCCTTGTTCCAGTTATGGTGTTTCCATTTTTCACAGTGAGTATTGTCAGCTCATAGAACATGGGAGTGGAAATAGTGTCCGGCTGGTACATGGTCTAACGCTGCTTGCGCAGAGAGCTTTTCTGGGGTGTCTTAACGGGCTGTGGGACTTGCTGTCCTGAAAGCTCAAGGGCAGGCAGCGTGGTTTCAAGGTAGGAAACCATGTAACAAAGGTGGGTTTTAAAAAAAAAAAATTTTTAAAAATAAGATCTGGTTTCAGTGTCAGTCACAAGGCTGTAATTCCGAGTTTTTGCATCAGGTGTCAGGAATGCAGCAGCATTAGCAGCGATCTGGGGGGCCATCTAGTGGGGCCCGGCAAATCTAGCTTCCCTTTTCATTCCTTTATTTATTTGGTTTGTAACAAGTGCAAAAATAACCAGAACTCATATCCTACCGGCATAACTCTTCATTTAGGATTTACAGGTTGGATATTTTCTTAATTCAACAGCTGTCTTAAGTATCTTCAAGCATCTGCTTTGCTTTCAGAAGTTGGAGGTTCTTTCTTGCTTTGAAGTGTGACAGTGTTTTTCTGCTTTATTATGACCATAATGCTGAACTGTCATCATCATGATGCTAAAATTAAGGGCTCTGGGAACACCTCTGCTATTTGTTCTGTTTAGGAAGTTATCCAGCCTGTGGGGAACTTGTGGAAACGTGCAGCACGTTGCTCCTCTGACGCGAGGATTCCCTCCATGATAGACCGCTCTGTTAACCCCATGACAGGTTTAGAAATAACAGCTCTGATGGTTTTTATCTGCTTTATGAAAGAGAAAGGTCCCAACTCTAGAGATTTGATTGATTTTATTTTTTTTTTGTAGCAGGAAGCTCGATGGAATAAGAATAATGACTAAATGTATGTGCATTTGGTTTACTACGAATCTAGAATCTGCAACCTGATTTGACACTTACAGACTTTGGTTAAGCTGGGAAAGTTATTAAAATATGATTGTATTGTTTAAAGACAGTCTACCCTGAACATTAAAATATGATTGTATTGTTTTAAAGATGGTCTAACTTAAGCTGGTGTAAATCTCTGATACAGACAATCTAAATTACTTCATGATCACATTCCAAATATATGCAGCATGCAATTGGATGTCTTTTTTCCAAAGGCAAAGTAGGTAAAAAAAGAAAGGATGTTTTTTCTAAGGCAGCATATAAGATCTTTGTTGTGGGTGTTGTAAATGGCATGGAAAGAGGCAATGAGAGAGGCAGGCAGAGGTGGACTTGTGGGGCACACACCATAAATGGCCAAGCAAGAGGTCATGTTTCATTTAAGCATGTCCCCTAATTTTCTGTAAGCAGTATTAACACAGCTAATATTAGATTTGTGATACATTTAAGCTTCCAGGTCTCTTGCCTCCTGTACAACTAACTGCTGGTCTTGTTGATCCAACTCCAAGGCTTTGAAATGACAGCTACCGAGGATGGTTTTTTCCAAATCTTCTGTCCCATATGTGCTCCTGTGTCCTTTCCAAGCCTGTTTGTCTTTTGTCTTGCTGTCAACAGGCAAGTTCAGAGGTGCCAAAACTGCGAAAGGAAGACCAAAAGGCACGAAACGCGCTGCTAGCCGACATCCAGCAGGGAACGCGCTTAAGGAAAGTCACTCAGATCAATGACCGCAGCGCACCGCAGATTGAAAGTAAGTGCGTGCCCCTGAGTTAAGGTCCCTGGGTGAGCTCTGCTGAAGCCTCAGTTGTGGAGGTCGGACGGGCAGATTTCAAACCAAAGGGCAGGTTTGAAGATCAGCAGAGGCCTGCATCTTCATACAGCTTTGGGATGTGGGGAGGGGAGTCTCTCTAAAATTGTATCCTGCTTCTACAATCAACAACTGTTATCACTTTATAAGAAGTCAATAACTGGATATCACCTTAACAGGCATTCCTTGTTCAAAGAAATCATTAAATCCTTGAAAACTTCTCAGTAAAACGTTTGTTTAAATGGGAGCTGTTAGTTCTGGTAAAAGAGTCATTATTTACTAGAATAAAAGAATTTAAAATGCCCAAAAAATGTGGAAGCCTAAATTTAATGTATTCTAACACAACCTCTTCTTACTGGAGTCATTATTGGAGTGAAATCAGAAAGCACCAGAGGGTGCTGTGCTCCAAGATACGGGGCAGAGAGTAATGGCAGTTCACTGTATGAACAGTCACTTCCCTTAGTGAGCCTGCCTCGAGAGGGAAAAGTCTGGTCTCGGCTGTGTTTGCTGGTGCAAAGCCTTAGCAGCCTGTTTCGTTTTATTTGTTAACAGAACCTAAAGGAACTAACAGAGATGGAGTTAACCCACCCGTTAATAAAAGCGGCTCCCAGCCGCCTCTGGGAGGGTTATTTGCTGGTGGCTTTCCTGTTCTCAGACCAGCAGGACAGAGGGATGTGCCAGGTAAGGGCTTTGTTTGTATGAAAGAATAACTGGGGGGAGCTGCCATTTTGGATGAAAGGACTTTGGGGTTAGATTTAGGGACTGGTTTTTATTTGGGTCTTTTACTGAACCCTTAGTTCATCATATGATCATGGAGGGCTCAATTGGTAATGTGCTTGAAATCATCTTTCTAGGTCTCAGGCACCTTATTCCTTAAAACCTAAATAATCTGTCTCTATACTGGGTAGAGAAGAGGTTGGATAGATTGTACAGGGTTTTAGTGCAGACTTTTCACATTAGTTTAATGAAAAGTTTTAATTGTGTCTCAAATAGAGGATTGAGACCTGAGCTCATTAACTTTAGCACAAGAGGTAAAGAGTCGTAGATTGTTCCCTCCGTTAGCGGGTATTACGATATGTGGCATTGTGATGTGGTATAGGTGGCATTGCAGCCCTGTGTGTTATTACTTCAAAGATCTGTATTTAAGATGTTTTTCCTGCTGGATTTTATAAAGTACAGCTTTGACCCAGCAAGGCAACTTATTGACCTGAAAAAGGTGGTTATTGTTGCTTCAGAAAGACAGGAGGAAGGCACAAGTGGGAGTCCTGCTGCTGCTTTCACCTCAAGAAGCGCCAGCATCGATGAGGGTGACTTTCAGAGTCACAGCCGTGACTTCTGGCACTGTTGGGCAGCTGGTACCTGCTCAGGCAGCACAGGGAATTGGCAGGGAAAAGCAAAACTTGGCTCTACCTGCGGGTTGGTTTGTTTTTTTCCTGGGAGGCAAGCCCAAGATGTGCAGCACTGCTTGAGACTGGGCTTCCCTGCATAGCTTCAGCGGCAGGAGACACTTTGTTGTCTTTAAAACTATGATCGTGCCCATCAGACTAGGTGAATATAGAATGAGATGCCTTTTTGACATCTTGCTTTGTGAAATCCTTGACATTTACTCAGGAAAAGAGGTTTTGTACAGCCAAGGACATTTGATGTTGAATAGGATACATTTGCATCCGTGCCTTCTGGAAAGCCTTTTAAGAACTTGGCTTTTATCCATGGGATTGAGATTTGTGTGGGTTTTGTGGGTTTTAATCTTAAACAAGTAGTTAACTTCAAGGGTGCAAGTTGATGTGTGTCCATCTGCTTGTGTTCTTCGAGGCCTTTTCACCAGGAGTCTTGATTTCCTTCAAGCAGAGGGCTCATCCGTGTACAGACAGGCTGTACTAGGCAGATGAGGTTTGAGGGAAGGATATCTGCAGAGAAGCACCTTCTTAAACTGTTCAATTTTGCAGAAACTGGAGAACAGGGAGGGGAGCAAGGTCCCTCAGAAGGTCACCATGTAACTAACCAGAGTCCCTAGTGCCCACTGGTATTTATCACCTCTCAAGCCCCCTTAGACCAGGACCAGCCTGTTGGGTATGAGATGTTGTGGGAGAATTAATCACTTGGAGTAACCCACTGGGGAGGAGAAGACGAAGAGCTTGCTCTTCACACTGTTATCTGATGAGTGGGAATGAAATGCTGATGTATAAACATGTGTGATACCTGTTTTTCAGCTGGAAAGCCTGGGCAGCTTCCTGGGGCCCGAGCCACAGCTCCCAGGACCTCCACCCCAGCGAGCAGCAGCACTGCAAAGGCCAACAATAACCCCTCACATGGGACTGATGGCCCAAGGGCACCAGTCCCACCAGAGCCTCCCAGCACCTCCCGAGCCGGAGCTGGAGCCGGTCCCGGGCGGCCCAGCCTGCCTGCCCCCCCTCCACCACCTCCTTCTTCTAGCAAACCTTCCCTCACTTTCCCTCCTCCTCCCCCTCTCCCCCCTCAAGCTGAGCGCCCTCCCAAGGGGGTGTCCCCAAACGCTGCTCCTCCACCCCCACTTCCCCCTCCTCAGGCTGACAAACCCACAAAGTTAACAGCAGGCGCTGCGCATCCCCCTGCACTGCTGCCCCCCGCTCCTCCTCCCCCTCCCTTGCCCCCCATGCCCCCCTGTGGGTTTCCTGGCAGGACACCCGACTTCTCTGCTGCCACTGCTTCTCCCTCCGAAGGAAGGGATTGTCCACCTCCCCCACCACCCCCACCACCCCCTCCTCCACCACATGGGCCTCCCCTGCCCTCAAACAGGCTCTCCTTTCCACCCTCCCCAGCCTTTAACAGTGCCATCAGCGGTGGTGACATGCCCCCTCCACTGCCCCCCAAGTCTCCCCACTTGCTGTCCCAGTTCCATAAGCCAAGCAGTATTCAGTCACTGCCGCTTCCTCCCACCCCCAGCCTCCCTCAGCCAGCAGTGGTGGCAGAGACCAGGAAGAAGAGACCGGGCCGAGGCGCAGGTGAGAGTGGTGTTCGAAGAAGGTAGAGTTTTTCTCCCTTGGGAAAGCCAGGGAAATTGCTTTGATGGCTGGAGAGCTTGGAGGGGTGGGGATGGAGAGCACACGTAGCAGGATGATGATGGAGAGCACACGTAGCAGGATGATGATGGAGAGCACACGTAGCAGGATGATGATGGAGAGCACACGTAGCAGGATGATGATGGAGAGCACACGTAGCAGGATGATGATGGAGAGCACACGTAGCAGGATGATGAAGTCCATCATCCAGGAGCAACACCTGGAGGTTGCATGGCGGGTAACAAGCATGTGAGGTGTCAGGCTCTTGGTGCTGGGCACACACAGGATAGTTTAATCTGTGATTCTTGGGAGCAATGTGCTGATGGGTGAAACAAGGGTTTAGGACAGCTGGGTTACTGCTTGCTTTTGCATTGGCATCGGCGTATCTGCAGCAGTGCAATGACTGAGCTCAGCAGTGGTTCCCTAAAAGAGCGTACACCACTGTGTCTGCCAGATCTGACACTGCTCCAGTACCAGGCCTCCTGCGACATCCCTTTGCTGCTGCACCCGTGCAGTCTGGAGCAAACTGGTATTGGCTGGGAAGCATTACAGGAGGGAACAAAACAAAGGTGGGATAGCTGCAGCCATAGATGAGTGAAGGCAAATACAGGTCCAGCCCTCTGCTCTTCAACAAAGAGCAACCAGCACCTCCTGTGATCAAGGTGGTAGGGCCAAAGGTTTCTACGCCTACTTGGGAAGTGGGGATACTGGCTAGTGCTTTCTTGAGCAGATGGTAGAAGAATTTTTATCCGATACAATGAAGATGATAATAATAAAAAAGAGCCTGGATCTGTGTGGGTTTGAGAAATGGAGACAGCTACTTAATAAGGAACATCTGAAGAGAACGTTCTGTACCCTGTATTTTAGCAGCCACATGTCGGGAGAAAGATTACTAGTTCCCTTTGACAGCCACAGGAAAGGCCACACAAGTACAGGAGATCAGGTGCTTTCTGATGGTGATTAATGCTGCTCAGGAACTGCCTGATGAACTGTTAATTTATTGAGATGCCTGTTTCCTGTGGTGGTTCAGCTTTTGAGGTTTCCATAAAATTGGTCTGGTTACATAGGAGGAGAAGGCCGCTAACTTGGAGGCCTTGGGCTCCCTCCCCCTTACACACTTCCTGTGATAGGTCTGCCTAGATGATGTAAACATTGAGAGGTGAACTCCCCAGTGAGGTGCACAGCAATGGTAATTCCCCTGCATAGCTGCTAAAGTGCTGGGAAATTGTTTTCCTCTGGAGATACCACCTAGTGTGGTTGGGTGTTGGTTTCTTTCTTAAAGAACCTGCTCGTTCTTCCGAAAGTGGAAGGAGAGTCTCCACCTCCAGACTGGGGCAAACACAGGCTTCAGAATGTCAGGCTTACCCTGGAATTAGAAATAGCAAGCCAGGCCCTGTAATGACTTAAAATTAACACTTGATACTATAAATCCATGGTCTGGCTTGACAAAGGGCAGCTGTGATAGCTGGGTTGAGTGAAGTACCTGACAATAGCTGGGTTAAGGTTTCCCCAAATACTGTGTTCCTTCTTCGCTCCCTCTGCTCTGTGCAAAGCTGACTGGTGGGTTTGTTATGTCCTGATGATGTTTACGTGCTGGTGTGCTGCTTCTTTTTAAGGAACTGGTGCTGGGAAGCTGGTCGTTCCTCCACAGCCACCAGCAAGGTCACCAACAACTGAACTTACAAGCAAGTCTGGAGTCTCAGCCTGGGCTGCAGCTCATGACCCCTACCCACCACATAAAAATGGAAACATGCACATCATGGGTAATACCATCTAAATGAGATCTCTTACCTTTAGTTAACAATCCTAGTACAAAAGCCTGTGTCTCAGGCCTTAAAAACTCACTCAAGACTTTTTCATGGCAGTAACAGGGTGGTACAGCCAGACCCATTAGAAACATTTTTGTACAACCTCACATGGAGAAAGTTAGGGCTTTTCCCCAAAAGTTTTGGATCATTCAGCAGGCAAGAAAAGCATGTGCTACCTGCAGAATTACTTAAGATTGTGAAAAGCTGCTGTTGTGTAGCTTACATTGCTGTTCTTCAAACCAGTTCATGGGCACTTAGTAGCTTCCATCTTATAAAGCAAAGGCTGCTGAGAAATATTTTTGCAGCCTGATGAACTGGCCATTCATTCTTGCTTACAGCTGCATGGCCTAAGAGCCACCTAGGAATACCTCCCTTACCACAGCATCATCCATGCAGGAAACTGGAGCTGCAGCCAGAAGCTCAGCTTCAGTTGGTAGCAGGCTGGGTTTGTAGTTAAGCTAGAAAACTTGAATGGCTCACAGAAGTACTCATCAGGGTCCTTAATATGGAACGAGCCAGTGTCAGTTCCAGAGGAAAAAGAGTCCACATTTCCAATTGACATTACTTGGGGCATTTTTACTTTTTCTTTAAAAAAAAAAAACAAACAAAAAAACCTCTCTACTGGTGACTAATGTTTGTTTCCCTGAAACTTCCCAGATGACTTTGAATCTAAATTTACTTTCCATTCTGTGGAAGATTTCCCCCCACCGGATGAATTCAAGCCATTTCAGAAAATATACCCCAGCAAGATACCCAGAGGTAAGTGTGTAAACAGGAGAAGATCTGATAGTTATCCAGGAGGATTAAAAACAGGGAATGAAAGTAAAGAACAGAATCCAGTATTAACATGAAGAACTGGGCTGCTAGCGTGGGCACAGAGAGGAATGGGATGTGTTACAGTGGTAACAGGGACCAGAGACATAATGAAAAGCACTTAATTACTTCAGTCTTAGTAGCTAAAAATGAAATGATGTGACTTGCCATGCAGTCTGTGTTCTTTAGATTGTTGAATTTCCAGAGCCCTTGATGTTAAAAAACCCCCAGTGAGCCAGATAAACAGACATAGGCAGCTGCTGAGTTGGGTTTCTCTGTTCATCAACTTGTGAAATCACCAAAAAATGTTGACTTGACCCATGTCTTCCATCACCTGTTTTAATTTAAATTGTATGTGCAGTGTTTTACACACCTGAATAGCAAAGGGGCTTAGTGCCTGAACCTCGTCCAGAAAGTAACGAATGACTGAAACCTCAGGGGTCTTTTTTTCCTTAACTTAGAAACTTGGTATCAGGTCACCTTTGGGAGGGCAGAAGTTCTCCCATCCAGCTTTGCAAACTGTTAGTTGAAGGTGCTGAAAGATCTCATGCCCACATCCCATTTCTTGTAAGCCCCAGTCTTCCCTGTGTTACTGTACCAGCTGTTTATCTCCACTCTTCCTGAGGGTTGGTTGGGCTTTTTGTTTCTGTGCCAAGGTACTTGGCCTGAGTTTTCATAGCTGCCTCAGTCAGTCCAAATTGTCTGCTGCATGATCTGATCAAACACTTTTTACTGAAGCTCTACAGAGCATGAGCAAAGTACACACACACACACACACACACATATATATATATCTCAGTTCAAGGATAGAAGATAAATGCAGCATCCCTGCTGCAGAACTGCATCCAAAATACATATCCAAAACATGAATCTGTCTCCTCTGATGAAACCTGTCCTATCTATTTGCAGATCCCTCCAAAAATCCTCCATTAAGAACACATGTGAGATGAGAAGAGTCTTCTGATGCTCTCTGGATTAGTACTAAAAAAGAACATCAAGATGATGTATAAACCAGACTGGTTCCCCCTTACAGTGATAGAGCTTATCTACGAACTGCAAGTGCTGCCATGTTTACATTGCTGTAAACTGGAAGGGTGATGTAAATGATACTCCTGGAACTGGCCTGCATACTACAACAATGTCAGTATAGGCTTTTAAATTATTGTACATAGGTGGATATTTTTTAAGCAAAGTAACATGAAATTTAAATTCTTTGTAGTGTTGAAACAATTCTCATTCTTACCACGCTGACCGATGTTACCTCAGAGCACTTTCTTCATTACACACCTGTAGTTCATTTCCCCTTCCAGTGTAATTTTTAAGTATTTTGGCAATCCCTCAGTTACTATTCAGACATTTTTTCAATGATCTGTCAGAAACTCATGTGCCACCTTTAGTCTCTTGGTGTATTTCTTCCCCTCTATTCTACTTATCCTCAGATTGCAGCAGAACCCTCATGTTCACAAACAGATGAGCCCCCAGTCCTTTTTATATCCAGCCAGAAGAGGAAAGAGCTGGCAGGGAGCAGTGGGTGCTGTTGAGCCTGCCTGCTATTGATTGCAGATCCTGTGGGGTGATGGCTGAAGCAGCCTGGCTGGGTAGAGTAGTCATGGACTTAAAGATAGAACTCCTGCTGGCAAAGGGGGTGCTTACTGTTTGTGTGACATACTGGCTTTACCCAGCAATTAGGAGGCTTTTGGATGAGGGGTCCAACACCTACATCTGAAACAGACAACTAGAACTACTGTTGTTCACCCACAGCAGCAGCAAGGCTTTGGTGTCCCAAATACACCCCATGGAACAAGCAGTCCCCAAAGCGGTTGTTCCCTTGAATGGAGTTGGTTGGAGGAAGTGACAGCCCATCAGCAGACAAGGCTTAGGCTCCTGCTTCTAATATGCAGCTTGGGGTAAGGTCTTTGGATCACAGATGTTCAGATCTGGTCATAAGATGTCTATTCCCAACAAGAACGACCCTTGTGCATTTCACCGCATTAACTGGAGCGTTGCCAGCAGGCCAAGGGCTGTGATCCTGCTCTGCTCAGCACTGGTGAGGCCACACCTGGCATCCTGTGTCTGGTGCTGGGCTCCCCACTACCAGAGACACATAGACAGACTGGAGAGAGTCCAATGACGTGTCACTAAGATCATGAAGCATTTCTCCTGTGAGGAGAAGCTGAGAGCTGGCACTGTTGAGTTTGGAGGAGGCTTAGGGGTGATGTCATCAATGTGTATAAGTGACTGAAGAGAGGACAGAGCCAGGCTCTTCTCAGAGACACCCAGTGACAGGGCCAGAGGCAAGAGGCACCAACTGAAACACAGGAGGCTCCATCTGAACAGTAGGAGATGCTTTTTGACCATGGGGGTAGCAAAGCAGTGGCACAGGTTGCCCAGGTATATTGTGGACTATCAGACTATCACTCCTTAGAGATATTAAAAAGACACCTGCACGTGGTCCGGGACAACTGGCTGTAGGTGGCCCTGCTTGAGCTGGAGCTTTGGACCAGATGTCCTCCAGTAATCCCTACCAGCCTAAACCACTCCGATTCCTCTTCTTACAGCTTTCCTGGGTTCCTGCACTTGGGTCACAACAACCCCATACAACGCTGCAGGCTTGGGCAGGACTGGCTGGAAAGCTGCCTATTAAAAAAGGACCTGGGGGTACTGGCTGATAGTCAGCTGAACACGAGCCAGCAGTGTGCCCAGGTGGCCAAGAAAGCCAACAGCATCCTGGCCTGTATCAGAAATAGCCTGGCCAGCAGGACTAGGGAAGTGACGGTCCCTCTGTACTTGGCACTTAGTGAGGCTGCTGTGGTAGTCAGAGTCAACAGGGAAACGCCTGGGAAACACACTCTGAGAAGGGGGAGGAACCAATGGCCAACTGATGTGCCTGTACTCTAATGCACGCAGCACGGACAACCAACAGGAGGAGCTGGAAGCCATTGTGCAGCAGGAAAACTACGATGTAAAAGCCATCATGGAAACGTAGTGGGATGAGTCTTACGACTGGAGCACTGCCATGGATGGATATAGGCTCTTCAAGAAGGATAGAGTGGGGTGGCCTTGTATGTCAGGAAGTGTTATGAATGCCTACAACATAACGAGTGTGACAATAGGGCTGAGTGTTTATGGGTAATAAGGAGGCAGATACCATGGTGGGAGTCTGTTACAGGCCTCCCAATCTGGATGAGGAGGCAGACAAAACATTCGGCTAACAGCCGGGAGAAGTCTCAAAATCCTGAACCCCTCTCCTTGTAGGGGGACTTCAACCTGCCAGGTATCTGCTGAGAATACAGTATAGCAGAGAGGGAACAGTCTAGGAGGGTCCTGGAGTGTGTTGTGGATAACCTCCTCACATTAGCTGGTGAGGGAGCTGACTAGGGAAGGGGCTCTGCTGGACCTGTTGCTTGCAAACTGAGAAGGGCTGGTGGGGGATGTGACAGTTGGAGGTCGCCTTGGGCACAGTGACCATGAAATGACAAGTGGTTTTGATTCTGGGAGAAGCAAGGAGAACAGTCAGCAGAATTGCTACATTGGACTTCAGGTGAGTGGACTTTGGTCTTTCCAGGGGCCTGGTCAACAAAGTTGCCTCAGGAGGCAGTCCTCAAGGGCAAAGATGTCCAGGAAGCCTGGATGTTTTTCAAGAACGTAGTCTTAAAGGCACAGGAACAAGCTGTCCCCATGTGCCAGAAGACAAGCTGTTGGGGGAAAAGACCAGCCTGGCTGGACAGGGAACTGGAGCTGCAACTTAAGGAGAAAAAGAGGCTCTATGGCCTTTGGAAAGAAGGACAGGCCACTTGTGAGGGTTACAAAAAAGTAGTGAGGCTTTGCAGGGAAAAAATTACAAGGGCAAAGGTACAACTAGAACTTTACCTGGCCTCTGATGTTGAGGCCAACAAAAAAAAGGTTCTATAAATATATTAGTAATAAAAAGAGGCCTAAGGACAACCTCTTGTCCTCTAGCAGGTGGGGCCAGTAACAGCGACAAAGGATGAGGAAAAGGCTGAGGTGCTGAATGGCACCTTTGCCTCAGTCTTTACCAGCAAGACCAGTTGTTCCCTGAGTACCCAGCCCCCACAGGCAGAAGACAGGGATGGGGAGCAGAATGCAGCCCCCGTAATCCAAGGGGAAAGGGTGAGGGACCTGCTTCAGCACCTAGATGTATGCAAGCCTATGGGGTCAATCAGATCCACCCAAGGGTCCTGAGGGCATTGGCAGAAGTGCCCACCAGGCCGCTTTCCATCATCTATGAGCAGTCCTGGCTGACTGGGCAGGTCTCAGTTGACTGGAGATCAGTGAATGTGACACTCAGCCACAAGAAGGGCCCTAAGGAGGACCTGGGGAACTACAGGCCTGCCAGTGTGACCTTGGCACCTGGGAAGGTTATGAAGCAAATCATCCTGGGTGTTGTTATGAGGCACATGCAGGAAAAGCAAGGGATCAGGCCCAGCCAACATGGGTTCATGAAAGGCAGGTCCTGCTTGGCCAACCTGATCTTCCAGGATAAGATGACCTGCTTAGTGGATGAAGGTAAAGCTGTGGAGGGTGTCCATCTGGATTTTAGCAAAGCTTTTGACACTCTTTCCCACAGCATTCTCCTAGAGAAACTGGCTGCTCTTGGCTTGTACAGGTGTACTCTTCGCTGGGTAAAAAACTGGCTGGATGGCCAGGCTCAAAGAGTGGTGGTGAATGGAGTTAAATCCAGCTGGGGGCCAGTCACCAGTGGTGTTCCCCAGGGCTCACTGCTGGGCTCTGCTCTCATTAATATCTTTATTAATGACCTGGACGAAGGGATAGAGCACACCCTCAGCAAGTCTGCAGATGACACTAAGTTAAGTGGGAGTGTTGATCTGCTTTAGGGTAGGAAGGCCCAACAGAGGGACCTAGACTGGCCAAATTGATAGGCTGAGGCCAATAGCACGAGGTTCAACAAAACCAAGTGCCAGGTCTTGCATTTGGGTCATAATAACCCCAAGTAGCACTACAGGCTTGGGGAAGAGTGGCTGGGAATCTCCCTGGCAGAGCAGGACCTGGGGGTGTTGACCGACAGCCGGCTGAACACAAGCCAGCAGCGTGCCCAGGCAGCCAAGAAGGCCACTGGCATCCTGGCCTTATTAAGAATGGTGTGCTGAGTAGGACTAGGGAAGCGATTGTCCCCCTGTGCTCAGTGCTGGTGAGGCCCCACCATGAGTACTGTGTTCAGTTTTGGGCCCATCACTATAGAAAAGACATTGAGGTGCTGGAGTGTGTCCAGAGAAGGGCAATGAGGCTGGTGAGGGGGCTGGAGAGGAAACCTTACAAGGAGTGGCTGAGGGATCTGGGGTTGTTTAGCCTGGAGACAAGGAGGCTGAGGGGAGACCTTAGCACTCCCTACAACTACCTGAAAGGAGGTTGCCACAGGGTGGGGGTTGGTCTCTTCTCCCAAGTAACAAACAATAGGACAAGAGGAAATGGCCTCACATTATGCCAGGGGAGGCTTAGGTTGGATATTAGGCCAAAAGGGTTGTCAACCACTGGGACGGGCTGCCCAGGGAAGTGGTGTAGATGTGGCACTTAGGGACATGGTTAGTGGTGGACTTGGCAGTGCTGTGTTAATGGTTGGGTTCAATGATCTTAAAATTATTTAGGTGGGAAAAGACCTTTATGCTACACCAGCTTGAGAAAGGGTACTGCTGTTCCAGGGGGAGCCTGGTGCTAACAGCCAGGCTCTTTCCAGTCATAGCATTAATCTATATAACTGCCATCAATTCTCAGCAGCTGCAGCTGTAGACCACAGGTGAAGGTCTGTCCCCATGGCCATACCTTTGAACAAAACTCTTTGGAAGACACAGGTAACTCCACCTTCACACCTCTGCTTTTATCTTAGTGCCTGCAACAGCTCAGTAATGCTGTAACTCCTACTCATGTGCACACAGGTGTGCTACTGGTATGGAGATGGCATAAAGGTAAGAGGTTCTTCAGTTGTAAGACTCATTAGTCTGTTTTCTAGCCTCTTATGCCACCTTTCTGTATGTCTTGTGAAAAGAAAAAATAGCAATGCTTTGACCAGTATTTACCATCAGTGTCATTACTATAGCTACTTGATAAATACATGTGAAGATTGTAACAAGCACATTGCTGCTTCAACACCTGGAAAAGTTCAACACTGCTTTGAAGAATATTTTGTTTTAAGTGCTATTAAAGGTGACTCTAGTGCTGGTTCTCATGTGTTCTGGATTTTGTGTACTGCTCTATAACAGATACCTTCATAAGGACTTTAAAACTACTTAAAGCCAGAGTACCTGTCAGAAGTTGTCTAACAGAAAAAAAAATACTCCTGTTTTTTTATGCTTAGGGGTATTGTAGAGGTAAACAGCATCTTTCAGGGATTAAATTAGAAAGTCTGTGTCAGATGCTATTTCCATATTTACTTGATTGTTTTTCAAAATCTACTGAAGTTTCTGAAGTTGCTATTACCTGGAGAAAGAAAGAATCCCAGGGCATGTCACTGAGCAGCAGTTGGTCCCACTGCATCCTTCTGCTGAGCCACAGCTCTGGTCCAGGCCACCGGAAACTTTAAGGCCACAGGGGTGCTCTGGTTTCTCAGACCCACAGGACTAGTGGTTGTGCTGGAGCAGTTTGTTGGGTTTGGGTTTGGTTTTTTAATACCCTACAGAGCTGAAGGAAAAACAACATACTAGTAGAAAATTACTACCTGCACCACTGGGCTCAAAACAGTTTATTAGCTTGTCATTATAAGCAGTTCCAAATAAGGACATGAATTCCCATGAGATAATTGTAAGTGCTGGTTTCTTTCTTAAGAAACAGGCAAATAAGATATATTATGTTTTTAGCAGGAACACCCTCATCTTTCGTCTTGCCTCCCCCTCACACATCTCAAAAGGTTAGAGACCAAGGCGTGCAGAAGAGCTGTGTGAAGAGGCATATCCTAATTTCAGCCCCCCAGATGGGGCAATCATTTTATCCCTGTTGTCCCCTTTTTCCCAAATATCCAGCTACTTCTATCAGGATGCAAAGTGCTCAGCAAGCAACAGTCTACAGAAGCAGCTTTGAAGTTGAACACTGTTCTTTCTGCCTCTGAAATGAAGTGTGCACCTTGCAGCCACTACTCTGGCTAGGCTTCAGAAGGGTCTAGGTCTGAGGGTTTAGTTGAGTATCTTCTCCTTCCCCTGTCTCCACTTTCGGAATAGTGAAGCACAGGAGCTGTTCCCCTGGTAGAGAATTCTGATTGGGAAGGTCAGTACAAAGCCCATAAGAGAAAATATCTTGATGCTTGTTTCCTGCAAGGGAAAATGCCCCATGTTTTCTCAGCTGATGGCCAGCTGCCATCTCACACAATGCCAAATTAACCACTCTGAATGGAACCATTTCATTAAAAAATATCCTGAGAATGCAGCCTGCTAAGGACCCTCTCCCTGATGCACAACTGTCAGTTTCAAGCTGAGGTCCTGCTGCCTTCTAAGGAGCTTTGGCCCCTCCCCATCCCTGCACAGGGAAGGGTTTTAACTCCATAATGCTACCTTCCACTTATTAAAGGCACAGACCTCTTGTCCAAACCTCCCGCTGAAGAAACCCAGCTGTCTTTGCACGATACTGGACGCAGCGTTTACTGTTTAATTCTCAAAGTGTTTCCCCTGTCTCACTTCTACAAGAAGACACACCAAAAGCAGGTCTGTCTGTAGGACTGGGAAGGGAAGCATGCTGCAGAATCGTACTTAGTATAAGGAAGCATAAGACAGCCATTTATTTCTAAGCCTAAGCAGTTGGTCTGCCACACTCTCCAGGAACTCACTGGTACCTAACGGACTCATCAGCCATGTATGGTCACCACAGAGATTATTAGGAGCTGTTCGTCAGTACAAAGGCAGAAAGATGGGGAATACTCAGGTACTGATCAATGTCTATCATCTATTCCCTCAAAAAATATGAAATTTGTGGCTCCTATATAAATATGACACCTTATTAATTGCCTCCTAGGAGCCACTAGCTTACATATAGATGGCTTGGGCACCCAGGCTGGCCCTATGGCACTCGAGTACTTGATTACCAGAGTGGCAGCCAGGTGCATGGCCAACAAAGGCTTCCCTGGGTCAGGTGCAGGTGAAGGCAAAACCTGAGCTGGGGGATCAGATTCTGATGATTTGTATCAGCGTGACATCAGACGCTGAGTCACTCCCCCCAGATATGCACGGATGACGACAGCGCAGCACGGCCAGGAACAAGGCCTTACCTTCCCACCCCTTCAACACTGGGATTTTAAGCTTGCCATTCTTTGTGTGAATTAACAAGGAGAGGAAAACACAAGTCAACTTTGCTGCAAGCCAGGTACAGGAAAAACCAGATTGCTTTCAATGACAGTATGGCAATTAGCCTCATGAAGTTAATCTTTGCTTTAATTGGTTGCCCAACATACATATTTAAACATTCTGTACTAAATTAGCCAGCATGCACACAGTAATTGGACCGGTCAGTGACTTTCTCCTTTCACTATATACATACACAAACAGGAACACCACGAGATTGGACAAAGGAAAGCAGTTTGTTAACCGGATACAGCTAGCAAGTAACATTATTTTTCCTCTAGAAATGTTTTCCTGCAAATTCACAAGTGTGAAGACTTTCTTTCAAGGCTTGAAGAACTTTGCAGTCTTCCAGTGAAAAGGCTGACAACAGCCACCGTAGCTGAAATGAGATAAAATGGGTTTAAAAACCATCCCAAGCAAGAGTGAAATTGAAGAAAAAAAAATATCAAATTGCTTGCAACGTAGCATAGGGAAAAGGGACTCTGGAGACAATCCAAGCAGATGCACTGAAGTAAAAAGGTGGCTTTGGACCCAATTCTGTACACTCCTAGCTTAGTGTAAAAGAGAAGGAGGAGGATCAGAATCGGATCCAACATTTCACAGTCACCGATACTTAATACCAGACACTCGGTATCTCAAGAACTTAAGTGTTTGCTTACTTTATTTGAAGAACTTTAGTTCTGTGTCAACACAGTCATAGAAAAGATCCACTACTTCAGCAGGATCCAGAATCTCTGTACGAGTTAGGATATCTTCCATTGCTTCTAAGCCTTGTTTTTCCAGTTCTAACATGATTCTCATCAGTTTCTGGCCTTTATCCTAAAGGCATGAACATAACCAAACTCAATCAGCAAACAGGCTTGTTAAAACATTTTACTGCTCCTTTTTGTTATGGGGATCTTTCAAGTATTTTTAAAAATGAGAAAGACTTTTAAAGTACAAACTATTTCTGGGTTTGAATGGTCAAAGGCTAAAAGGAACAGTGCTGGACACTATGCATGAAGAAAAATAACTAAGTAGTTGCTAAGTTTAAAGCAGAGGAGTGAAAGACAGATAGAGGAAAATGGTATCGTGGTCTTCAGTGGTAGAGCAACATAAGCCTGTAAACAGTGTGAAGACTAGAAGCCCCAAGGATTGTACACGTCATGGTATGTACATGTGTATCCCTCAGCACATCACCTGCAAGGTGATTGGATCTGAAATGATGTAACAGCATTAGGACTCCAGATCCCAGGGGAGGCTTTTCGTGTCATTCTGACTTCTCTTCAAATTCACTCCTGAGGAAGGCTTCATTTTACCTAGATGTTATTTAAAATCCCATACTTTTTTCTTTAAATTGTTGTTGGTCTTGCTTGCAACTTTCAAAACTGAATTCCAGAAGAAAAGGCATTTAGAATGAGTGACGGTTCTGAACTTTCCAGGATTCATACCAGCATTTGGGCAGAATGGCTAGAGCCCCTCAGCTAAGGTTTAGGCTCTCAGGTCACTTTTCATGCTACAAAAACTGCCCACTAAAAGCTACATTTTCTCTTCTGCCACAGCTTTGGGTGCCACACTGTGGGACGTGAACAGGGGAGAGTTCAGGAGATGCCAACATGCCTCTTCTAGGTATTCCCTAAAGCAGCACCTTGCATAGTGCTCTGGGAGCCAGCTGCACGCTGAGCCAATGTTATCACAGAGGACTCAGGTTTGAAATTCAGCCATTCCAAGGGATTAGAAACCACTCCAGCCAACACTGCATTAAACACAGTTTGCTCTAGCAAAGGTTCTTGTGGTTTCCTTAGTCACTAATAGGTCAGTCTGAATGCTGTTACGATCTTAGCAAGACTCTGACCTACCCAGCTACGCACAGAGGAAAAGCGCGGAAGAGCCAGTCCACTGTGGAAGTTCAATAAGACTGACTGAGTCTTCCACAAATTGCCCATAATACCAATACCAGCATGACTGGCAAGCCCTGGTGATCCCTCCCTCTTTTTACTTCCTTACCACCAGTTGTCCAGTTTACTGCTGTAGTTGTAATTGCAAACGTCAAAGAACAGTTACTGAACTATTTGCACAACAGCAGCAAAAGTTGTATCTCAATCAGCTGGAAAAGCTGTACAGAACAATCCCTTTCCTGCCTGCCTTTGTTCCAAAATTGATTCCCATTAAATATCTTCATCACTTCAGGGTTTTATAATGGAAGGGTTTCAGTCCTCAGGTATCTGTTGCATAGCACTGGAAAGCATCTTTTATTCTCACATGGCATTTTCAGTTAATCCTTACAAATTAACAGACAGGCATTAAACTGAAGACTTGAAAAACTGTCACGTGCAAACTGTTCCTTCAAGAAAAAAATTCATTCAAACTCTGAAGTTCTTAATCCATCATGTAATTTAAGTTACAACTTTCCTGCCATCATCCTATTGTATAATTCTGATACCACGTTGCACTAGCATCCCGTGTTCAATAATCACTTTAAAAGACTACAGATACGATGGGGACCAAAGAAGTTAATCAACTTGTCAGTTTGGCTTTGCACTCTATAGGAGTAACGGGACAGAGCAATGCTCAGGGTAACAAACAAAACCCTGGTGCTGAGATGTGCTGAGAGGTTCATCCTTCAGAGGGAGTTGATTATTCAAGCTAAGCTTTCAAGGATTCTAAGAATATTCAGAGGCTGTTTTTCAGTGAGTGGCTTTGAAGTAAATTCCAGTCCCACAGCTCTTACCTGATCATTCTCAAGGAGAGATCGGGCCCATTCATGTGCCTTGTATAATTCATGCCTGCGATCAGGTTTCTCCTGGAATCGAGGTATCTTTTTAGCAGGATCATCATTGCCAAAAGAAGGAGACTGTACTTTTGGGACTAATTTTACATCATCAACAAAAATAAAGGGTTTAAATATGGACCTGAAAGAAAAGAGAATTACTGCTTGCAGTAATACGACAGATTTTAGGTGTGCTGCTGAAATGTTCACCAGGCTATTTTAAAACAACAGCTAAAGAACAGCATAAGTCATTTGTCTACACTGGGCATGGATGAGGTTAGAGAGTCGGTACTGGTCACAAGCAAAATAAATCAATGTGCTTTAAAATAACCCAGTTTGCCAATCACTGTAAAACTTTATTACCCTTTTTACCTATAGGTCTCTTTGGTCTCCTTCATGCTGGTTCTGCCACTTCTTTAGAAAAGTAGTATTGTGTTTTCCTCTTCAAACTTGGTGGGTCTTTCTGACAAGTATCAGCATTCAGCCTCGCAGCAGTTTTTCTCCTCTGCTCACGTTGCCAGATCTCCCTCTCCTCCCAGATTTAATTTTTGTTAAAATCCCAATCACACATTTGTGTTAAGCAGGGATGATTACTTGGCATATAACCAGAAGCCTTTTAGGATTTTATGTCAAGGGGTGGAAAAAAAAACATAGCTACCAATATTGTGACACTTCACAAACAACTTCAACACTGAATTTGGATCTAAACTCCAGAGAGAGACACAGACAGATAGACAAAACCCCCCAGCAATCCAGGATGTT
This sequence comes from Laterallus jamaicensis coturniculus, assembly GCA_022605575.1. Lineage (NCBI taxonomy): Eukaryota > Metazoa > Chordata > Aves > Gruiformes > Rallidae > Laterallus > Laterallus jamaicensis. The sequence goes on from JAKCOX010000008.1 coordinate 13,807,421, forward strand.
AATTCCCAAGAATCTGAGAGCAGATATTGGCAAGTGCATGGGAAACTGCCTGCCTTCTCTTTAGATACACAAGCAAACAGCACCTTGCATTCTGCAGTACAGACGCCGCCAGAAGCGCGACACTTCTGCAGCCATGATTAATAAGCACTGCCTGCACGCAGTCAGCAGGTTCATTGCTTCTCACCATTTCTATCATGGTGATGAGGCCTTGCTGACTAAGAGCTTGTGTGACTCACTAGCTGCACTTAAAAGAATGCTTTTTTAATGCATTATAGTGTAAATTAAAGCAAGGAAGGCCTCCAGCAAGTCTTTTTACAGCTAAACTCTCTGCCTTTGAAAAGCACAAAAATCCCACCAAAATAATTTGAAGAGTTCCTCCTTTCTATCCCAAAGGATTTGCATCAAATCAGAGGAGAGTTTTGGAAAGCAAGCTCAAACTCCATAACTAACCATGGGAGCTTGAGTGGCATAAAGCAAGGTGGGTGGAAAGTCCCTTTGGCGTGGCTGGCTCCTGTGGCCCTTGGAAGAGCCTAACACTTACTGCCACTCTTCTTACAGGGATGCCTCTCAGCTGTTCAAGGGCACCATTTTGTTCTGCCCATGACCTCTTTACCTCAATGCAGAGGTAAAGTGACAGATCTCCTGAATAACTGCAAGTGGTTTAGTGAATTTCTGTGAATCCCAGGTGGATTCTGTTTAAAACATGAGCTAATTCATTAGTTCTTTGATAAACTGGCCCATGAGTTCCCTTATTTCCTCTACTACATTCAAATAAAGAAGACATTTAAACCAACCAGACTAAAATTAAAACCATACTTGGGACACCTGGGAACTTCAGATGCTTTGATGTCACATGAGGCTACCTAAACTGCACATGTTCTTTTTGTATTTAGACACTTAATTTGTTTCAATTTTGCACTTGTTCAAGAGGAGTGACTAACATGGTCCACAACGTCAGCATCTCAACAAGAACCCACTGGAACACAACTGCTGGAGTAGTAGTTCCTGGCTCCTCACTAAATTGCATTTACTCTAGCTGCTCTGAATTTAGGCAAAGTTCCAGACCTAGACTTTCAGCCCAGTGGTGTCTCTTCAGCATCTCAGCAAGGTAACACAGGACTGTCAGACTGCACACCAACAACTACTGACTGCATTTCTGGTTAGACGTTCTCTTGAAGGCTGCTCCAACCTGGATGGCAGGGTTTGTTTAATATCTTTCAACCCATCGTCTGCTCTGCACCCAAGAAACCTCAATGCTGTGTCTTACCTTGAAGGGTCTGGCGTGCCAGTGAAGTAATGAACACAGGGGAAACTAGGGTCCTGAGGCAGAACAGAGACTATGCTAGCTGTAGTAAGGAAAGATTCAGAGTCCACACAGACACCGCTGTCCTTGTCACGCAGAACATCAATCATAGCTTGTGCAGAAACGTCACCTATGTGAAGGGGGAGGAAAAAAATTCCCCAGTGTTCAATGCATTGGACCCCAGGTAAAGATTTTAGCCTGAATGGGTTTTGGCTGAATATGTCCAGTGACACTCAACATAGAAACTGTGAGCTGAGATTTGTGACACGCCTATTTAAACCACACAAACCAAGAATGAACTTGCCTCACTAGTAAGAGACAAGAGGAAGCATTAATTAGGCATTACAATAGGTAGAGAGAAATGTGGTTAAAAGGCATTTTTCAGAATGGTGGTTGTGATGTCTGTAATACTGCTGTGGCAATCACTATGAATAAACTACTTATAGAAAACACCCATTTTCCTCTAAGAAGCCACCTCTACCCAAGCCCAGGCAGAATGGGAGCACCCTGATCTCCCACTTCTCATCTACTTCCATTAGCGCTCAATCAAAACTGTGAAACATCACCTCATGTTCACAAGGTGTGACAGCAGCAGACCCAGACACTGCAGTCTTTTCTCCAAAACACTGTCTACTAGAATCCCCCGTTCTCACTGTATTTCCTGCTTGTGTCTTTATCACACAGCTTTCTCCCCATGGCACTTCCACGTTTTCTTGGACTTACCGCTTTGGCAGGTACGGCTTCTTCCCCAGCACCTTCTCAAACCCCACGCTGACTCACCCTTCTGCACCTGGATGCCTCAGTGCACCAAGAGACATGGAATGACCCAGCAGTTTGGAAGATTTGCAGCCACAGCCATCTGTCTGTAGGCCCCCCCCAAGGCTTTTCAGTGCTATAATCCAGGCTTATTAAGACCTTTCACCCATGCTCCTTCAGAATTACTGCATCTGCCTCCCAAGCACAAACCACGCTCCGTGTAATGCTATAGCCTTAGCAGGAACTCTGCATTGTGAGACACATTTCACCTGTGCACTCTTCTTGACACGTGCCAACATGTGAAAATGCTAACAGTCTAGTAAATTCATGTCTGTAGTACAGGGCTTTTTATCAAAAGATCATTTGTACCATGTTTCACACATGAAAGAGCAGATACATGTCAGCCACGCACTGCTGCAGGCTGGTAATTTCAGAGCTATTTTGGCCAGCTGCAGTGAACTTAAGTCATTAATAACTTTTGGTCTGGAAACAAACCCTTCCTTTGGTTGGAGGCAATTGGCACACTGTCTGTTTGTTAACTTCATCTGCTCAACAGTGAAAAACTGACTTCTGTTTGCAACTGACTAGATTTGATCCTACTTAAACTAAAATCTTAATTCCTTCCCCAGAAGCCTAAACAAATTCACCAAAACATAGAATTTGTTAAGCTCAAACTTTCATACCTGAGACCATTTCTTTTTTAATACTATCATTTTAGCATTAGGTGTGGCCACCCTAATTACACCAAAGCACAAATGCAGCAGCACATCATGCACATCAAAACAACAGTGAAGAAAGTTATTTTATAAATTGTAATCCTGCTTTAAAACCTTAAATTTGAGGGGGACATTAAGGGCTTCATCCTAAACTGTGGCAAATTCAGGAACAGCCTCCAGGTCTGATCTTCCTTCCCCCACAGTTTACATGTAGAGGTGCTCTCCTCAATCACATGTAGTTCTGGGACAGGATGCCTGAAAGGAGGCCGTAGTGAGTAAAAGTACCACTGTGCAGAGAGAAAGATAGCTCAACACTTACCACCTTGCTTTTCTAGGCTCTCCCTGCCAGAACAGCAAGCTAAATGGTCATCAGCAATAGAGAACACTTCAGAAAAATTGAAGTCTGAGTCTCCATTCCACCAGCCTTGGCTTCTCACGTAATTCCTTAGCTCAGGATGCTCAGCATCGAGTTTTGTCGTTAAGGAAAGCTGATTGCAAATGCATTTCACCCCCTCTGTAGAAAGAGCCCCGTATTAAAAGAGAGAATTGATACAGCTTTTCTGGGAGAAGCTGGAAGAACAATGTAATCTGAGTCAGGAAACAAACCGAACCATTGGTTAGGATGTGCTGTGGGCATGGCTGCATAACGACACATGCAGAGAATTACCAGTCACTGCAGGCTGCAGAGCTCAGTTCTCTGTGCCCTACTTCCACATTTGCACTGCCTTGTGACTGACAGTGGTATTTAGTCAGAATACCAGTTTCACAAGCTGTATCTCACAGATTCTGGCCATGAAGCAAAAGTGGGCTCCAAACGATGAAGGCACCTGCCTAATTCTTTTCTTCAATGATTCATTCCACAGCCACAACTCTAAGTCTGACTTGATTTAAAATATATTTCAGCAAAGCTGCATTTAGCTTAATGAACCTTATTTGCTCCCCCTCAAAAAAACGCCCCCCCCCCAACTTTATTTTTTAATTTTTTTTAAACACTTATCAATTGCTTTAAGCTTCCCAAATGAAAACCAACTTTATTGTAAGAAGCAAGAGAGGCTTGAACTTAATTTTTAACCTTAAATTTTAAGAAGTCATGAAGTAAAAAGACAGTGTAAGTAGCCTTCAAAGAATATCAAAGGCTTTTTTCCTTTGCTTTTCTCCAAAATACCGCAGTGCTTATATCCATATATCTACAGCATGACTAACAGTGCTTGCTGCAGATACTCCTCAGAGAGAATAAAGCAAATGTGTTGGAAGCCAGAGAAAGAGCTGATAGAGTAAATCTGCAGACTCAAATGAATCCACATTCTGGAATTTGGCACCAAGTTTTTTTCTTAAAACAGAAACCAAAGCAACATTTGTGAAAGTTATTAATACTGCCTTCCACAAAAGTAAGCTTGCTTTTGTAACACCTCATGCATTCAATTTAAATAATGAGTAACAACTTAGAGCAGGAAGATCTGTGCCTCAGTCTGCAAAGAGTCACTGTCACTCAGTTCTGACCCTTACACTAGGGTCACTGACAGCTTCTTCTGATTCACACTTTCAAACAGCATACCTCCCAGGGAATTTTCTTCACTTGAGTGATAGGAATATTTGTGTTCATATCAAGCTAGGCAAACCACTCCTTAAGAACTCTTTAAATACTCTATTTAGTAACTCATGTAAAATAGTATTTTGTGGTTTTGATCCCCTTCAAAAAATAGAAATTTATCAAGCAGATTTTTCCATTGACTGAAGAACAGTAAAAGGAAAGATTTTAGAGTGTTTATCCTTAAATTAATCATTATCCTTAAATTATCAATCAAGGACTTGCTTGATAAATATTCACTATAAGCTTTAAAGAACTGCAGCAGTAATATTAAAACCAGAACAACTCGAGGACAGAGTCAGGAAAGAAAAAGCCTTCATACTGGGAAATGACACATCTTCCCTGTTTTAGCAACATTTGTGCATTCATTTGAAAGCTTAAGAGGCACACTTATGGTAGCAATAAAGAACCCCCTGAACAAAGTATGAAGCAGAGAGTTCTTACACAGCCAGCAGCCTTTCCTCCTGGCAGCTTCAGCAGGCTGCAGGAGATGGAAGGTACTTATCTGTGGCTCACAGGGAGCTCCTGAAGAGCAATGTGCTGGTAACAATCAGAGCAGAGCTGCAGTGTCCTTTCAAAAGCTGCAAGGCACAGATGAAGGCAATGCTTTCTTTGCTGGGAAGAGGGATGTGATGGTTATGTATTACTGATGCAGCTCCAAAGGCTAAGTTAAAAACTACTGTGCTTCAAGTATTAGCCAGATAGGACAACAGAAGGTGGCAAGTTGTCATTGTATAATCCCAGGAACCTCAGCAGCCAGCTGCTTTCCAGAATTTGGATTTTATCAGTACAGCATTATCAGTCTTCTCTATGTTGTCTTGTAGATATCCTTAAAATGCAAACTTTTCTTGGAAAAACACCATCCCTGCTAAGGCAAGCTGATTCCTATCTGATGGCATGAACTGACAATAGGCCATCCTGCACTGCACAGCTGGGGGCTGTTTCTTTGCTTTGATATTTTCAGGATATCCTCCTGATATCTGCTATCTCCCACCTTTCAGTGAAGGGGAAGTGAAGAGAGAATTGAATGGATGTGTCATAGCTTAAAGCACAGATTCTAAGATTCCTCTTGTTACCTGAATTTTTAATTCATTCAAATGTAAATGTTTAAAAGTTCAACTCTTAGGAAAATAAAAACCATTTTCATAATTTAATTTAAAATAAAACCAACCAAGAACATATTAAACATATGCCTTAGACAATTGTATTATATTAGGGCAGCACATATGTGCCAGCAAAGTTTTAAATAAGTTCAGCCACCAAACCAGTGAAATCTAAGTTAATTTGGCAGCTCTGGCTTCACACATACAGAAATAGAAACCACGTACAAGTTTAAAGAGCAGAAGAGCATTCTACTGCAGCATCAGATAAGAAATGGGGATGTGAGGGGACTCTACTGCAGTAAAGCAACCAGCAGCAGCCTATTCCATTTACCACCTAACACAAGCCCTTTTCTCAAAGCTGTCAGCGCTCATCCTTTCCATCTAACATTTTATATTTGTACATAACAACTCAGGCATTAACTCCATTAAATACACTTGACATCTTCCAGACAGTAAAGAAATCTGGGAAAATACACCACTTACCAAAGATAAAAAAATTAAGTGTAATGGTTATGACATAGCTTATATATAGGCAACAATCTCCAGCTTCACAGAAAACTCAGTTACATTAGCCAATACAAATCAACATTTAGAAAGCAGTACAAATATAGGGGGTTAAAATCAATGATTTAATCAAACATTTGCCTATACTACTCACTTCTTTAAATTCAGTGACTTTAGACCAATTCTTACAAGGGAATTCTTTACAGCTACTTATATGGTAAGACAGATTTGCTGTGAGTGATAAACTGACCTGTGATTTTTTCTGCTGCCCAGTACTTTCCAGAAGTTTCCAGTATCCATGCTTCATTTCTGTCCACAATCAAAAACGCACTTTGGAAAGTGTGGCATGAACTCCCATCTTCAAAATAATTTCCACCTTGTCCGTGCTCTTCCAACAGAGCAACTATTACATCCAATGCTTCTTTAGCTGTTGCACCTCTTTCTAGGCCAAGTCTGTAAGAAAAGGGTAAAACAGATTCAGATGGACATGTAACAGTGAGATGTCCATAAGTTATTTGCTTTAAACATCAGCACTGGACTGGTTTTTAAATACCCAAACCATCAGGTATGCCTAGTATAAGAATTCTTGCATTAATGAGTTACTAGAAATACAGGATGAGATATTGCTTAATTTGTCTCAAGTGGTTCTTTATTCTCAAGCCTGTCTTAGCTGGTTTTTAATTTTTAAAAAGAGTCCAGTTACCAACCAATGGCCCCAACTGTACTGTAAACACACAGTGCTCTATGTGTGCCCCCAGGCAGAATAACTCTGAAGGACAATTTGCAAAGGTCTTTTAAAAATAACAGCTGTATACAAGTTTAATTTTCTGTACAGAAGAGTGGGAAATTGCAAATTAATCTTACCAGAGGTTGGATTAGGGAAGGGGTATTCAGTATTACAGTTTCTCTACAACCTCTCTTTCCCAATGCACCAATATTTAATTGGCCATGGGAGCCAGGCATATGTTATTCTTTGATGCAACAGTGCCCACTGTAGACAGAAGCATTGGAGCAGTCACGCTTCAGTGTTCCTGCAGAGGCTTCCCCAAAAGAACACTTAACAATTAAACACCAGATGCAGCTTTTGTCTAAACTAAGAGTAACCATGCATCTAAAAGAACATGATTTTAAAAGGAGGTTTCAGCAAAGCAAGGTTATTTTGGGGAAAAGCAAACAGAGGCACAACATCAGGTTTTACAAAGCTATGGGGAATGACTGTATCCTGCCTTGAATAAATGGGATGAAATAATCCCTTGAATAATTTACAGCCCCCTTACCAAGTCAATAACAAAAGCAGTAACCAGAAGAGTCCGTGTCAGACCTGCAAATGATTCCACTGGTTCCAAAATGCAGTTACTGGCAATGAGGAAATGCAGTATTTCAAACAGCAGCATATCCATGCCTCCATACTTTGGGGACAGTTACTTGGGTCAGTCCAAAGTTTCTCTCTGTTGGTGCCATGGTTTAACCCCAGCTGGCAACCACACAGCCACTTACCCCAACACAGTGGGACAGGGGAGAGAAGCAGAAGCAAAGTGAGGAAACCCAAGGGCCAAGACAAAGACAGTCCAACAGGCAAAGCAAAAGCTGCACAAGCAAGCAAAGCAAAACAAGGAACCCATCTGGCATTGCCCATCAGCAGGCAGGTGCCCAGCCACCCTGAGGAAAAGACAGGCTCCACCACACACAACAGCACCCAGGAAAGCAAAAGCCACAACCTCAGATATTTACCCCCTCCTCACTGCTTCTTCCCCCAGCTCTATATGCTGAGCACGACTTCATATGCTATGGAATATCCCTTTGGTCAGTTGGGGTCAGCTGTTCTGGCTGTGTCCCCTCCCAACATCTTGGGCACCCCCAGCCTACTTGCTGGTGGGGTGTGTGAGAAGCAGAGAAGTCCTTGACTCTGTGCGAGCCCTGCTCAGCAGTAACGAAAACATCTCTGTGCTACCAACACTGCTCTCATCCCAAATCCAAAACACAGATACTATGGAGAAAGTTAACTCTATCCCAGCCAAACCCAGCACAGTTGGTTATGTCACCTTAATATTTTCCCCTGTGTTTATCTTTCTGTAATAGCTCTATGGAAAAAGTCATTTTGACTGAAGGATAGGTGCAAGAAACTCACTTGTGTAAATTTAAGTAGCATGCTAGCCCTTTCCATGGAAATCACAGGATTACAAAACACAACTCTGCTTCTTTCCTAAGAACCACAGTACCTACATCAGGTTCTGATAACTTGAATACAAAATTGTTGATCTAAACACTTTTCAGTCTGATCTCTGCACTGGGCCTGCTTTGTTAAAATAGTTAGCCATTATTCGCCTTGTTTCAGGTTGAGCTAGTGAAAGCTGTGTTTACATTTCTCTCAGCAGCATCTCTTTATCACTTAGTGACACAGGAGAGACAACTAGAGTTTTAGATTGTGACAATTTTCCCCCATCACCATCTTACTTTGCATTTACAGAGTCCTTCCCTCTTGCCTTGTTATTAGCTGAAACTTGCTTTGCATTGTCTCCATTTTCAGTCCCTGAGCATTTGTTATTCCTTCATTCTTTTCATCACTGGTGCAATCGTTTTTTCAGAGCAATACAGAGATGTCAGTCCCAGCATATACTACAGACATCATTTAAAAGCCAGGCCAAAACCACATCTTATTTATTCCTAAGAATAACTTCAAGAGCTGTCCCTGACAGGATAAATGAACGAGCTGACAATTGCTTTGGTGACCACAGAGTCACTGGATGCAGTGATAGTCTGCCAAAAAACATAACATCACACTAAAATTAATAATGTCTCCTTGAATTTTTTCTTCTCAGATGGTTAGCTTTCTTTGTTACAACCACAGCAGAGATTCTGGCTGAATATCTTTCAGACTACTTTTTTTTTTTTGTTCTGCAAATGGCTCCATTGCTACATGTGCTTCCATTTAACAAAGGCCTAGGCTCTACTTTTGTTTGGGTGCTCCTATCTGTCAGTCACAAGGGACAGCAAAAAAACCCATGAAAAGAAAAAATCCTACCCTATACAGCAACCACACAGCTCTTCTCCACAGAACTGTAGGTCTTGCTGGTTATCTTGGCATCAGTGTGCTTGGTAATTGCAGCGTAACCCTCCCACAAACATAATTCAGGGAACCCTTCAAGGTGAGTTCAGGAAGAACTTTAATTATTCATTAAGAAAATTTCAGTGAAATCCACTGCCTCAGTACCTCCAGCATGCTATCACAGCATATTATAAACCTTGTCAAAACTACCTTAGCTTTTCAGCTTCACTGAAAGACTTCACTGCAGACTTTCCCAATGAAGTAACTAACACACCTGATGATGACATTCTACTTACTCAATTTTGATGTCTCTAAGGAAAGAAATTGGTAAACAAATTAATACCCTTTAAAGAGCATTCTTGACTGCCAGCCAAGACCAGCATCTCTGCAGGGCTCTGAAAAAGTGATTGCACCAGCAATGAAAAGAATGAAGAAATAATACAAAGACACAGGGATTACAAATTAAGACAACAATGCAAAAATAAGGGTGTATTTTGTAGGTTTCTTCATATATAACTCCTGCATGATAATGTTGTGCTGTTCCAGCAGTATCAGCATAAACAGTACACCATCTCTTCATATGAATGTACATCCCTAAACAGGTGCATTAGAGGCAACTGTGTCACAAAAAGAAAACCCTAAACCAACCCAACAAACAAAAACCAAACCAAACTGCAGCCACACTAGGAGGAAGATCTCAAGAAAACCCCAAAATCTCAGTAAGTTAACCAACAATATTGGTGTATCTTTCGAGGACAAGCTTTTGAATAAAACCCTAGAAGAGAAAATAATTTCTTACAAGTTTGTGCTGAAACCCATTTTCTCTCAATTTTTCTGTCAGTTGTGACTACTTCATGTTCTCTGTTTAGACAACCTGGAATGGGAACAAGCCTGCATGGAGCAGGATCAACTTCTACCCCCAAGTCAATAACACAAACTGCATTCATTTCTTAAGAATCTTTCGTATGTTCTGACATGCTGTGGTACATTATCAAGCTACAAATCTGTAGATACCTGTCTTAATCCTCAGATACAACAGAATCCTAGGTAACAAACTGTTTGCAGTCATTAAGCCATCAACAAGTTACTAAACAAGCTAAAACTTTTATGAAATACATTTTTGCTGATGCCCATCATGATCTTTATTGAAAAAAAATTGTCTATGAGGTTGTAGGATGAATTTTTCTATTCCAACAATATACAGAAAAAGAATGGTCACTTTAAGGTAATGTAGAAGCAAACTCTTAATGGAGCCTGAGTGTTCAAGCAAACTTTGATTCTGCTACCTGGATGACTGACATTCCTGGGTTGACTACTCTTGTACCTGCTCTGAAGAACACATTTCACAGTATAAAACCTTTAGTGTTTTGGTTTTTTTTTCAAGCAGCTAGTCTTTTTCATGCACACACAGTGTGTCTGTCTCCATCCTTCAGCTAAGATCTGACACAGATGCAGGAAACCAACATACACATAGGTGTGAGAAAAATTTTGCCAGAGATGTGCATTTCTTAATAAGGCTTAAAGTGCCTCCATTTATTTTTGTTTCAGTAAACCCTGAGTGACAGAATCAGTCTGTTCTGCAGATGGGTAAAACATGGCAGAGCTGGGACCAGCTGCTTCATCGCAGCCTGTATGGTCTGCTTTGTACTTGGTGGCTCTCTCTTCTATGAGGTGGTCCAAAACAGACTTAATGCAACTGTTCAAGTCTTGGTGGTGAGAGAAAGAATCACTTTGGCTGGAACAAGATGGGAGTCTGCAACACACCACTAGCTCTCCTTGCCTGAAGCGCTCCCTGCTTTCGAGCTACAGAGAATTTCTTCTGCAGATCAGAGGGAAGAGAGGGAAGGTAATATCAACAAGTGATGATCACTCATGGCTTATAACCAGCTGCCCCCCTTATTTTGATATCTCCTGATTTGCTAGTGTGGGTAAATCTAGACCTGCTGGGTGACATATAGATATATATATTTGAATGTCAAACAGTATTTTGAAACTGCAACCACGATAAGCATAACTCTGCATCTTGCTTATGAGAACACCTTCCAAGTCTTTAATTGCCCTGTTAAAAGCCAAGGTATCTATTTCCTATACTCTATCCATAAAATCTGTTAACTCATTACAGGAGTAAAGTAGAATGATTTGACAGGACTTTGGTTGACTAAGAGTTATTATTGAACATTTATCAACTCCTTGATATTTAAATGGGGCTTTTTCCTCTTCAGGAACTGAGGTTCAGCTGGTCTATAACCACAAGTATTTTAAACTCTATTAAGTATAGCCACAACATTTAACCTTTTCCAGTCATCCAGAACCTCTCTCATCTTTTGCTAGTTTACAAGAAAAATGATAATTCACCTGAAATTGGCTTAGCCTGCTCATTAAGTATCCCAGGGCAAATTCCAGCAAGACCACTGGGTCTAACACTGATTCACTTAAATAAACAGTTGTTGCCCTGTTCCACCTTTAACTAAATTGAATCCATTTGCTCCCTTTCTCTTTGTAGTAAGTTTGCACCATTTTCTCCTTTTATTTTCAGCTTTCTTCCCCCACCCAACTCCCCTTTAAATTCTCTTCACTACAAGACCAACATGCAGGTGGAGACTTACAGTACAGCACAAGCCTTTTAGGCAGACAGCCTTCAATGAACAAACTTAACACGAGTTGTTTGCCAGCATTTAAATAAGGGCAATGGTTTGCATTGGAATGCAGGGGCTGAAGTGAGGCATAGTAGTTTGTTTATGCCTACAGTTGGCTATAAGCCCAGGATAAGCTTTTTCTGTCAGAGTAGGCAGTTGTAAAGTGGGGGAGAATGAAGGGCACACCAGCAATCTGATGTTAGGAATCAGTTAGCAGGTCCTTACTCACAATGTAATCACTTCTCTTACCCTGTCAGAATAGCCACTGCTAGAATGTGAGGTAGGTAGACAAGGTAGGTTTAGTGGACCCACATTAGACTGGTACATACCTGGTAGTCAAACTCAGATTCCAAGCAATTCCAGTGCTAACTCAGCTGTGTCTGGAGATCTGCCTCTACATTGTTTTAAAATCTCCTGATGCCAGCACCACAAAGCTGTTAGAAGTTATCATCCAAAACTCTGGTGCTTGAAAGGCCGGTCACATCTCAGCAAGCCACCCACCTGACAAGATCCATTCCAAGCAAGGCTTCAGATTCAGAAGCTGGTTCTCTGGTCACGACGGCTTCATTAGCTACACAGACTCCGTGCTCATTAGCTCCCATTTCTGCCCCCCAAAGCCAGGAGGGCTTGCTCAGCACAACAGCATGAGTCTTCGGCACCTGCTCAATCTCAATGTACGTGCACTGCAGAGACAGCAGGGAGAGAAAAGGCAAAACAGTTGCAAGAACTTTAGCTGATGCTGTGACTGAAGTAACACAAGACTTCAATGCATAGACAGACACAAGTTATTTTTTAAAAGTCCATGTCTTGTGTGAGGAGGGGTGGGATTATTTTTTTTTTAAACATTGAACCTTTGCATCCTTGTATTGCAAAAGTCTGTGAAAATACATTTCTTGTGATAGTTGCAGGCTTCAAAGAGTCAATCAAGCAGAACCCAAGGGCTGGAGTCAATGGAAAGCAGCAGTAGGCAGAGCGTACTGTTACAGTAAAGGAACACAGATCATGTTTGTACATAGTAACAACATCAAGCCATTCTACCACCCCACCTAAGCACTTATTAAGTACATATTGTAACAATGGTAACTGGACAAAGTACATTAGAAGGCTTTCCCCTTTCTCTTGCTGCCTCCAGGACTGAGACTGCTGGTATAGGGTAAGAAAACCCAACCTAAAAAAACCCCACACCAGGACCTGAAAAGATTCAGTAGAATGCTTTGATAATCAGTCACAGGAAGTAAAACACAGGCATTGCTTTTGCTTAAAACTGACATTTCTGTTACTTTAAATGGTCTGCTGCAATCAGAGGTCTGTGGGTATATTCTGACAGGTCAAAAATACAGAGGAAGACTTCAGAGAAGTCACGGAAACTGCAAGGAAGAAATGAAATACATGTTACCTTTCAAATGTATTTACTTTTCCCTTGGTTTAGGACTTAAAAACAAGCACTGTTTTCCCAGATAGCTCGATCCATCATTAGATCATTGGCTTCTACAAGCCAAAGGAATGGCCTTTACATTTTACTACTGTGATTAAGTTCCTGAAGGACCAAAGTCCACAGAATTTTCTTGTGAGGAAACTGAAGCTGCCTGTGGTATTTATGAGACAGCTCCCAGTGTCCAGCATTCCTTTCTTAACACATTCCTTGCAAAAAATATTCTGCAACATTCTTCTGAAGGAATAATTGGTGAGACATAACAAACCAAAGTAAGATGAATGAACAGACTTGTGGACTGGAAGTTGTCTGCCATGAAAATAAATGCAGTGTCCACATTAAAACCTAAAGCCAAAGGAATCAGTCCAAGACTGTTTGCAGAGAGAAGCTTGTTTTTTCCTAACCTGTCTTTCCCCCTCTAAGAATTACACAGCAGAATTACATAGCACAATCACCTTCAGCCTCAAGTTTTGAGCAATGATTTTTACAGTAATAGGTAGTCTAGCATGCAGTTAAAATGTGTAACAGACCATCTTTGATGAGAAACAGCATTTTAAAAGTCCTTTGCTCTGACCACACATGAAAGTCCCAAGAAATGAGCTTGCCACCTTCACTAGACATCGTGTGAACAGATCAAACAGCCATCTCTCTGTAAAATCAGGGAAATTGTAGGTGAAATAAGATGATGATTTCTCACAGAGCACACATGATACAAAAGTTTAAAAAAAAAAAAAGAAGGGCAAAACCTTTCCTTCTAAGGTTTTAAAAATGCTTCTCCCTTCCTTTCTCCTATGTGCTTAATTTTGGGTTTTGGCTTAGGCAATAAAACCCTGGTAGGGACTTACGTGCTGTTTTTGTGGGAGAAAACCCCTATTATTTGACCAAGCTGCTTGACCAAATTCCTTTTGCAGTAATACACTATGATTCTGTATCTTCTGTATATTCACATTCTGCATGATTCTCATCTATCAAGGCCCAACAACATCTGGCACTGGTCAGGACCAAAGATCTGACTAATACAAGCACTTTACAGAGTTCACTCTTTCATTTTCTAACCAAGCCACAGCAGAGCAGACATTTCTTATCATTTTAGTATCAGCTGTCAGCAAGCAAATCTCATTTTGACATTGTGTGCAATTTTTTTTCAGAGGTTTAGGTCAGTGCTGTTTGGATAAGCACTTAATGTGTGCACGTGAGTCAACAGACACCAACTGCAGCTCCTGGCTGTGCAAAGGAAAAGGGGTTAGGCCAAGCACCTTCCCACATTACATGGGAACATTCCCACATGACCAGAACAGCTACAAGGAGAAGGGTCTGCAGACAGCAACCCCTACCCAGCACAAGCCTTGGCTCCCTATTATCTCACAGGTGGTCAGCTAGCTGGAGTCATCCCACAGAGCTGTGGAGGACATGAACCTTCTGAACCCTGCAGCAGAAAGCAAAAACCTAGACACAGTGCAGGGGAGACTTCAATACTCCATAAGCTGCCACTTGCAAGCATCCTCCTGCTGAATAGCCTTATTATACGAACTTGCTTATGCTGATGCTTTGATTTTTTAGAGGAAAAATGATGAAAACATTCTGAAAAAGTGATAGTTAGGCTAAAAAAAATGCTGAATGCCTTTTCTCTGCAGAATATATTCTGGCTATCCTTGCTACCAAATGCTTATTACTTGGAGCCTCATTCCAAAGCCATGCATTTCCAAAGCTGCTATTCACTAGAATGATTTTATTGTCAGTGGTAGCAGTCGACAAAGGGGAAAGAGGAAATTATTGCTCCTGCTTGAAGTATCCAGAGCATTCTGGAAAAAGTGCTTTTGCTTTCTAACTATGTAATCAGAGGCAAAAAAACGTCTAGAGGCCACTCTATACACCTCAGATGCAGCTGTGATCTTCTATATCACTTCTTTTCCTCCCCCAAACCCAACAACAAGCAAATTATGATTCATATTTTCATGGTTTTATTTTCAGCTTCCATACATGTACATAGACATGAATGACCTAAATTAATGACATTAGAACGACCTTAGAAATTACCTTAGAAGATCTGAATAAAAAAAAAACCCCAAAACATTTAAAACTGATAATAGCTCACAGGTCTTGTAAAGCTACCATTGACTTGATTGCTGTTCAACAATCCTTTGCCATTGTAACTGACAATGATGGAAAAGCCTTGATGAGATTTTTATCTTCCTGTTAGAATTATATACTCCAATAATTAGAAAAGGAGGCACTCTAAGATCTGTGTATTAAGGCAGGTGCTTGGTTCATATTCGTTAATAACAGGTATCAGCTTCTCAAAAACTAGGGTCCAGATGTGACAACAGAGAATTAAATTGTAAACATAAACCTCTCACTTTTCATAACTCCACTGCCCTGCCCTTAAAATAACCTCTCTTCCAGATAAGAGAATTATCTTCATGCAGGAAGCAGAGAAACTGGGCTATCCACCCCTAGCCAAGACACATCAGTCGTAAAGGTAGGTCAGCTAAAGCCAGTCCCTGTATTTGCAGTGAAGCAAACTACTGCTTCCTATTCCACAGAAAACAGGACATATGCTTATAAGCACTCATATGCAGAAGGAAATACTAGAGGGAAAAACAACACCACCCACCAAAAAACTTCACTGGCCACCAGATCTCTAGAAACAGGAGTTCAGGTGATGACAGGATTTCAAGCACAAACCACCACCTCCCTGTCCCCTCTCCTGCACCCCACCGATTTGGCAAATCCCTCCAGCACAACAGCAGAGCAGCCTGTTCTACCAAGAGCTGTGCCAAACTAGGCAATGACAAGTAAAATAGACATAAGGTACTGCTGTGATTCTGCTTGCTACCAACCTTGTCTTTAGAAATCCTGAAGCATCCTACCTCAGCATTTCCCAACACTAGTACTTTCTATTTGAGTATGAATGCTAAAAACAGAAGAATACTGATACATTAGGTGGCAAAGGCTGTGAGTGAGTGGTGTCAGGCTCCATTGATCTGCTAGAACTCCAGCCCTGAAAGCAGCATAACTGGCATCATGCCCTGTGACAGCAAATTCCCATCAGGATATATCAAAGTAAAGAACAGAGACTTCACACTCAAGAGATGCAGCCAATGACTTTAAAGAGAATTGAGCAGGCTGGAAACTATTGACGTTTCTTTTATTTCACTTATGGTATCAAGAAAATAATCTTATCAAGGCAATTCTAAGTATAGTACAAGGCACAAATGTGCCTCCCACCCTAGTTAGGGCATTCAGTTATGTTGGAGGCATTCCAGGAAACCAGACACAACAGTCATAAGCACAAGAGATTTCTTCTTTCATTAATGAAAAGAAACTATTGTGCAGCTTCTACTGTACTCAGGCTACAGAAGCCTGATTCCTAGCACTGTCAGTCAGGTCATTATGAAATATCAGTGAAATCACATAGGCTTCAGCCCTAGATAACAAAGGCAATAGTGAGGAAATGCTTTAGAAAGAAATTATCTTTGAAGAAGGGCCATAGAATTCTAGTTTACAGATGGGATTCCTCTACAGTACTGCCTCATCAGATCCAGGCTCTAATAGGGCATAAACTCTTTGCTTAGCTGCTTCAAGCACTGCCATACCATTGCACATCGCTGAAAACAGGCAAAATACCTGTACTGTTTGAGAAGTTTCACCGTGGCTGCTAATAACCCCTTCCAAAAAGGAATGGCAAAAATGTGATGAGGGAGTCTTGCAGCCTGCTGCCTCCAATGCAATCAAGATAGAGACTGACAGCCTCATGGCAGAGGTGGCATGAGTTACACAGGCCCTCCCATCATGCTGAAATGGAAGACTGGAAAGCTCAAACACGGTTGTTCAAGAAAGTCCCTCAGACCATCTCCTGTGGATCTATGTGCCTGAGAGAGTGTGTTTCACCAATAACTTTTCATCAGCTTGTTTACAGCAACAAATACAATAGAGCTCAAAGGAATGGGAATAACTGTTTTCTGAAAAGAGAAATACACAGGCAGTAGCACACAGCACAGGAGATATGGCTAACTGGTGCTGTTACCACTGCTTGCTTACGCACTAAGCACCACTAAGTATATAGTGGAAGACACCTGGGCACTGTATTACGCATGACCGTGACATCTGCTAGCAGCAAAACTGTTGTGCCAGAGCAGAGGGGACAGCCACACACCAGGATAAATCTACCCTGGGCACATCTCAAGTAGTCAGCCTGAGTTTAGTGGTCACATAGTCAAGCCAAACATCTCTTCAGTGGCAGGATGAATCCTCAGGCAATTAGCCTTCAAAAACACACACTATGCTGGTACTCACATCCTCACGTAGCCAGATATAAACAGCAGTAACACTTGCTAAGTGTACAGATACAGAACAAAACTAATTTCTGCCACAGCAGAGCATCTCTTACTTCTTCACATTAACAACAGCTTTTCCTTTTTTATGAAGGCCCCAGTACACTTTACATAAGCTTCTGTATCTGCATATTGTCCCTAGCTGCTTATATTCATTGCAACTCATAACCGTAAAATTTGAATCCATATGCCTCTGGTCTCTAGCAATGTCCTTTATCTTGAAGGCTAGGGATGGCAGATTTTATTCTGGAAAAGATTTAGAGATGCTAGAAAAAGCCAAACAGTTCCCCTGTTAAAAAGCAGAACTATACACTCTCCAGCCAACTCCAACTTACTCTATCAAGCTACCAAGGAGCCTCAGGCATATGAGCCACAGTATGGAAATATGCCCCACAAAATGAAATACAAAATCCTTTAAAACAAATGAAATACCACGAAATGCAGCATGGCACTCAAGGCTGAGAACACTCTCTGGAGACACTATGTGTAAGAGGTGATTCAGCAGTTGAGAATTTACCTCTTGTTTTCTAAGTTACAAGTCTAGCAGTCTGCTAGGTGATGGGCAAAAATAAATCTGAAATAGGGATGAAGCATATTAACTTTATTTTTTTTAATGGTAAGAAACAGCTTTCAAAGAAGCCACAAAACACCCATCACAGAAATTTCCTCAGACTGTTTTCTTTGCTTGGCCACTTTAAAATGTCTGCTCACGTATCCATGGAAGTATCCTAGTGAGAGTGCCCAGGTCCAAGTTCAGGTTTAGTAACATGATGTAGGTGTGGCACTGTCAGTCTAACCTAGAGGACTCCCAAAAAGCAAATTTGCAGTAGACTCAGATGCTGCTTGGTTTCTGTTACCAGATTCTGAACATCTGAGCCCCAGATATAAAGCAGAGAACCCAAACAGCTGGCATGAGTGGGAATCATAGCATACCAGAACTAAACTGCAGTACCAGCATCATGCCTGGTGATTTCATTACAAATACAAGAATTAAGATAACCTCTAGGTAATACAAAGCCAACTTTAATACAGTCAGAGTCTACCTTCCAAGCTTTGTATCTATCTGGTGACACACCAGAGAACCTTCAGTTAGCTTCAGGTGAGTTTTTTATGTCTGCAGTGCTCAGACCAATGCACAGTAAAAATTCTTGATGTTCCTCTGAAAACTCAGAGCAAGGCAAGGTAGGATGGTATCCTTTAAAAAAAAATACTAAAAAGGAGAAAACAAAATAGCCAACTAAGGCATAACTGTGCCATGCAGGTTTAGAGAATGCAAAATTCCTCCTACCCCACAGAGAGCTGGCTTTAAGCCCAGAAGACTGTTTAATATCAATACAGTAGATACAATTTTCATATTCCACAATTTGATAGACTTTGTTGTAGACCATCCGTTCTATTTCCCCCTTTCCACTCCTCCATAAGAAGTCGCATGCTATTATGATAAAAGAGCTTTGACAGCTCTACACTGAAGCAGGCAACCGTGACGCTTTTCAAACCATTAGAAGAAATGGAGGTTAATCTAAAGGAAAAAAAAAATCCAGCTGGGAAATTCATCCAAGAGAGAGTTAGCCACCCAAGACTTCTTCAGGAGAAAGAAAACCACAGCAAACAGCAGGTTTTTGGAGAACAATGGAAAGCTAGTCAGTAAAATCTACCTTCATAATAAGACAGAGGGGCTTGCATCTTAAAACTCATACAGCATTAGTTCTCACTAACATATGAAAAAATTTCTTAAAATCCATATCTGGGAAAAAAGAAAACCCTTATTTTTAGTACAGAAATTCAAAATAAGATGCTGTTTGTGCATACTTCACCTGCATGCACAAGTTTGCTAGGCTGACCACTACAACAAGCAAGAGTGCATCTGCCACTGCAAAATTACAATGCAAGACAAGGCCAAACTTTGGAGAAAGTTGTCACACAGAGAACAGACCTTTATGAAAAGCCCCATTGTTCAAGGTCTTGGGAACCTGCTGACATGGAGGGAAAGAATTATGTTGATGAGTTAGCTGCAGGGTTACTTGTCGGATAGATTGAGCAACAAAGATCAAGCTTTAAATGACTTGCAGTATTCACTGAATTCCCTTGTTTAAGGCCCTGCCACAAACCAGCTGATAGATGTATAACACATCCTGTCCAATTCCTTTATGCAATAATCTAGCTGAACTACTGTGCCATTTTTGGTGACGTTGTGCACGATGTCATTTGCAAACGTGAGCAGCAGAGAACACACACAGGACACAGACAGCCTGAGTCTTATAAAACAACCCATGTTGTTAGTGTGCAGAGAAACCCTCTTCACAGGAGTTCAGAATGTGAATGGCAGTCACAGAACAGTAATCAAAATTTGATACACACTGCATTACGTTACCTGCAAAGAACAATGTGATGAAAAGCAAGTCCCCTGTCATTGCCCAGTGAAGGTAAAGGATCATGTATCATGTTAAGAAACCAAAGCAAATGTACAATATGGAATGGAAAGAGATGCTGTTCACTTGGGGGAAAAAAAAAAAAAAAAGCCAGGATGGATGAGAGGGAAAATTTAGTGAGAGGCACAAAGGATTATTGACTTCGAAAAACAGTAGCATCACATTGGTCAACCACGTTTCCATTTGCAAAATATATATTTAATTCTCTCAAACCTTTTTAGTTAGTTTCATAAAATGCAAGGGAAGGAAAGCTGTAGAAAAAAAACACCCCAACAATAACCAAAACCTAACTGTTAGATTTCAGAGATTTTAAAGAACAAAGTCATAATTCTGCATATGTCAAACACTATATCTAGAAGCTTTGACTTCTCTTCCACTACCCCATTAGCTAATTACCTGTGACAACTCCATTAAGTTTGCTTAAAAAGTGGATATAGTGTTGCATGCCTGCTCCTTGGTAACATGAAACAGCTGAATTCAAGCAATTCCTTAAAGCTTTTCTTAACTTTCAGAGGTACCACTAAGAGTATAAAAGAAATTAAAAGGCTTTGCACAAGCTCTGCTTATGGGTACGTTTGTCATAACACACACGTAGTCTTAGACACATCCATACAATAGTAGTACATACATTTCAGCTAATTAGCAAAAAATTAGACCTGCTCTGATATAACAGAGTTAGCATGCTTAAAATTCCAATCACCTTATTCACTAGCATCCTTAAGTTCATAAAAAAGCAAAATCTAGAAGCAAATCTAACAACCTAAAAATGTTATTGCAGAGCTTTGATTGAGCTTTTATTGATTCAGTCAATCTTTCACAATTCCTACAGCAAAGGGGATTATGAAACGTTTTAAAAGATCTTTGGAGTCAACAGTTTTAAAAGAAAATAATAAAAGAGAAAGGGATATTTCTAAAGACAATTACCCTACAACACTGATATTTGATAGGCTTGTTCAACTGAACTGACTCTCTGCAGGTGGAAAAAAAATAATCTTGAAATGTAAAGAAAAACTAACAACTAAATCTGTGCTTAGGTCTGTGTAAAGAATAGCAGAGCAAAGCTACCAGACAGCCTTTAGACCCAATAAACCAATTAAAATCAGTATCTTGTTTCAATCAGCTTACTCAAAATACCCATGAGTAAAAACACATTAACAATACTCAGTGCTGAGTGTGAAGAAGATGCAGTGATGAGGGATTGTTTGCACTACTCCCAGAGCAACTGAAGATGTTTTCATTCTGTGCTGGGAGGAAACAGGAAGGATTTCAGTAAACATCTAGAACCTGTATGCTTCTGTATACCACTGTATTTGCAAAACCTCAGGCTTGCTAATGAATAATTACACAGAAGCACTGACTAGCAGAGGGAAAAGTAGCCATCTAATTAGGGCTTAAACCCCTAATTTTTAAAAAAATTATTAGCCTGCTCTAATCCCTTGTCTAAAAGTGCATCTTCACCATATTGCAACAAACTTTACCTTTATTAAAGCAAACAAAAAAAAAGTCAACATTTAAAGGGCAAGGCTTGCAGAAACTGGCTACAAACTGCAGTGCTTTAGACAAAGTGCTTATGTTTCCTGCTTCCAAAAGGGCTGGCAGAAGGGTCTAGTTCATGACTGACTTCTATAAAGGAATCAAAGTTAATTGTGGAGTGGGAGAGGGCTTATAATGGATTACATACGGCTTAAGTATACCCTTCAGCAAATTATGACAATCTCAAAGATATGGGACAAAGAGACCAAAAGAATCAAGTACTCTAACATGAAGTTCTTAAAAAAATATTCTCCTCTAAGGATACAAACACTCCAGAGCAGCATTTGGAAGCTCCTTCCACAATAACTTTTTTTTTCTTTCTTTCTTTCTTTCTTCATTTCCATTTCTGTGAAGAGAAGCTTTATAACAACTGCTCTGACGTTTTCTTCTCCTTTTATTGTTGTGCTTGTGCTCTGTATATTAGCACAGGTCTACAACAGTGCTACTAATTCAGCAATGCAATTAACAGCACGTCGTGCTTTCGGTCAGGGGGAAGGGATTTCTTTATATCCAAGATTAAACCATTTAATAATTCATTAGCTGTACTAGACGTGGTAGCAACAGGAAACAAGAGAACATGAAGTGCACAACATCCTCCAAAATTTGGAAGTAATTCCACTTGAAAGACAGAATTAAAACTGGCACTGCCCTTAGGATCTCTTCTGGAGAAGTGACAATTATATCCATAAAGGATGGGTAGGGATGAGATGCACCAGCCTGGTGCAGTATACCTGGTGTCCCCAGCCTTCTGCACAACCACAGGGACAGAATGGACCTGCACGCAGGGAATCACACAGATCCTGCTTTTCTAGTCACCAGCCAGGGTATGAACCTATGGACTCTAAAAGTTCATGAAAGCACAGATCAGGCTCTGTGGCCTCTGCTAAAAGGGCTACCCCAACCAATCCCTGCCCTTCCTTCTGCCGTCTCAGCCTCTTCATTCCACCTTCAAAGCACACTTTTCCCTCTTCTTGTCTTGTTTCATCTCCCGCCTTGTTCATCCTTCCACATCTGCTTATCCTTTCATTTCTCTCATCATTAAGTGAGACTGTGGTAAGAGACAAATTATTTCCAGCAGGGTACCTTTCAACCTGCATCCATGGCATCAGCATCCAGCTTCAGGCTTCCGCATCTAGCCTGGATTCAGAGAGAAGCCACAGTATTGAAAACCAACCATGATGTGGTTGTGTCAGCTGCAGGACACATCAAAGCCAACCGTATGTACATTTGGCTCACAAAGCTTATACTCCTTCTTTCCTCCTCTCGCATTCCCTTACAAAAGCCCACATTCTTTGAGGCAGAGGTTTCTGGCTACCTGCTTCAAAACATGCCTAGTGTAGTCAGGCCCCATTACAACTGTCCAATAATCACAAATGAGAGAAATACATGTGGCAGGTGACAAGCTTTGAAAATCTGGTTTTAGTTCCAGTTAGCCAGGATACTTTTCCTTTAAAAGGAAAAAGGCAAGTGACAGGCTACACAGCACAGGAATCAGAGATGTGAACAGTTCAGCCTGTCTGCAGGAAAAAGTACAGATCATGGATTTTTCCTTAATTAAACAGAAAAGTAACGTTCTGAGTTACACTTTCAGGACATACAAAAACCTTTTTTCTACTCAAGAGAGGCTTGAGTGAAGGGAACAAGGACTGGGTAATCTGACAAGAAAATAAAACAACATTAATTTCTTCCAACAGTAGTAATTTCTCACAGTTTGAATGTAACAATTCACCCTTACCTCAACTTTGCTTCCTGGATCATGAGCTGCGGCAGCAAAGTAGACCACCTCTTGTACTTCATCCCTAGGCCGTGCAGAGTTCTTTCCAAACACCACCAGCCCATCTTTAGAACATGGGGGAAAGGCTACAAAACAGTAACTTGGGGGAGCTGCAGCCATCCTGGAAAGGAAAGGAAGAGTAAACAAACAAAACTAGCATTTGCTGAATTCATAATTGCATGCATGAGAGAATTACTGCTACTTGTAGCTATGAGATATGCATTCCCTCTGTCTCTCAGTTGATTGTTCAATGGTAACACAAGAACAGGTCAGCTCACAGGAAGATTATCTGGATTTAATAAAAAGAATTATAGTCATTTTCTGACATTTTTCTTTGTGCCTTATGAAGGCACAAAGAATAAGGAAAAAAGATAACTGTACCTTAATGACTCTACTTAGTCCCCACAGAAGGAAGATACTCTGCACCAGAGCTGTTTGGGAACATATGACCTAGATGTATTCTGCTGATTCAGACAAGTGCAGAGACACAGAATAATTTTAAATAATTTACTTTCTCTGCTCCCAAGCAGCTTAATATTTCTTAAAAAGAAAAGATAAAACATATTTGAGGGATTCATGAGGAAGGACAACGGTGTAACTGGAGACAGAACAAAGATTTAGCACAGTTACATCAAAATCTGCCCATCAATTCATCTACTCAGATCAGAGAGAGACTGAAGCACTTTATTTTCTCTGCGGTTTGTCTGCACCGCTGCTCTTATCTAAAGCTTAATTGATTGCAGTTTATTTGTTTATGCAGGCTAATGTGAATATTCCTTAAAATGTTTATAGGATAGCACAAATATTTTAAGTGTTTGCAATGACAATACATTAATCAAAAGGTAAACAGTTGGTCCTGTGTACATTGTCATATCTGACTTTTTTTCCACAATTCCGGGACACTTCTGGCACTTACGCCTACAAAAGAAAAAGGTGGGGTGTTTATTGCTTGTTAAAATAGCTCTACACAGATGTCTGAGATTTCCTCATAGATTTTATCACTGCATGAGAAATTCCAGTCCCAAAATGGACAGATATGTTCCTCTTCTCCCTCTACAATATCCTGAAGTAGTAAAAAATATCTGTGCACATTTGGACTCCTTGGAAATAATCATTACTATCAGAAGTTTCCCCCCAGAAGCTGCTAATTTATTTGGAAGTCAATACTGGGGGTGGGGGCTGTGCAAATCTGGTTTAGATCATTAACCTGGATGTCTTTTAACATTCAAATTTTTTGTTAAAGCAGATCCATTTGAGCACATGCTTCATAGAATCAAAGAACCGTAGGGGTTGGAAGGGACCTCGAGAGATCATCGGGTCCAACCCCCCTGCCAAAGCAGGTTCCCTAGCTCATATTACAATGCTTCTCACAGAATAGCAGGCTTTGAATGTTAAACCCAAGAGAGAATGCCTTTTGGATAAAGGCTACAATCCATAAAGTGGCAATTGTGAAGAAAACACTGAAGAGTCTGCCTATAGGCTATGAACAGGTCATACAGAGACTCAAACTTGCAAAAAAACCCAACCACCTTCAAGTGAAGATGGGTGTTAAAGGTGTCCTCTACCAACCAGTGTGGGGTGATGAACTGTCTGAGCAACTCAGCCTTTTAGTTTAGGTAAGATATGCAAGAATAATCAACCAATTGAGTTGAAAATGCATTAGGGAACAAACCAACCCTTCTTTTGCAAGCAGAATTTTGACCAATGGGAGAGGACAAGCTGATAAATTACAACTGGAAAAAGGACACCTACCTGCAGATCTCTCTGTTGTGCTATGAAGTCTCAGTACATTAGTGGTTCTAGATGAGTGTCTTGCAGGCAGACATGAAGACAACCCCCCACTTCAATTGCCACTTACCACATGCAAGTTATGAAAGCAACTGTGATTAACCTGAAATGTATCATGCAGAGCATTGCCCAAGTTTCATCACTAATGAAACCATTTAATATTTTGCTATGGATTATTCCAAGTATATACATTTATTTTGCTGTGTTGGCGATGCTTCCTGGCAACCTAGGAATTCACATCTACCTTCAGGTAAGTCATCATTTAGTGCTCTATATTTGTCTTTTGATGCCTTGCCAGACCAGCCAAAATCTTGAATAACTTGCAGGCTTACTGTAGATCTTAGCATTCAAAATAAATATTTTCTTTATTCGAAACACAAACTAATTGAATTTGTTTGAAATCCATAAGACAGCTGAAAGACATTAGACATCCAACAGCCTAGAAAGAAAGGTTAGAGTGATACACTGTACTGATTTTTATTACATGTTCTTCAACTTGCATACCAAACATATTGCCACATAGGCTCAAAAAGATGGGAAAGAATGCTTCAGCACTGTGCTACTGAACGAACTGGCAAGTATGCAAAGCAGACTTTTACGTACCTACAGACTGAGTAGACAGGGAAAAGAATTAAAAGCCTCCAGGTATCTAATGTTCTACAGAGTCCTGAATTCCCCCTGGGAATAAAGCAGGCTCAGTTGTATTTGTGAGGGGGTTGATTTTTTTCCTTTAAGTACACCAACAGTTACTGAACCAAAACCAAGCTGTCCTTTTGGAAATGTGTATTAACTATGTAGTCCAAGTAAGCTACTTGAGTACCCACTTCAACATTCAATATATTTCATACAAGGGGGTATAAAACAGTTAAATACTGCAAGCTGAATGTTACAGCCTTATACTGAACACATGACTGTTGTGAAAGTCAGCAGTGGGATCTTAGATTATGTTTCTAAGAGAAGGAAGCTAGCTAGCAGACCATGAGTCTACTGTTTGCTAGGTAGCAGTTTTTCCTAGATCCTCATGTGGTTTATTTTAAACATGACAAGGATGGCAGTTTCTCAGATACACCCACAACCTGCGTTGGTTCAGAACAGTAGTGAACTTCATCTTCCTCCATCATGTAACTAAAGCAGTCTGTTAGCAGCTACCTATGTAAGCAGGACATTGCTACTTGCCTACTTCGTTCTCCTTTTCCCTTAGTTCACCTTCAGGTTGTCTTCATTCTCATTTTCACACATTTACCACCTCTTTGCTCTCTCAACAAGGTAGCATCCTGGCTCAAAACCAAACAAGCATCTTTTATCTACAGGAGGAACAGAATACTCCTTCACAGCACCTCTGATAAATCATGTTAATTTACAAAACCACCTACTATTAATCCCTACTTTTTTTTTTTTTCCTTCACAGATTATTTACTCCTCCAACAAAAAGGCAATCCTGAAAACCTTAGAAAACCCTGGGAATGACTGCAAATAGATCTCCAAGAACAGCTTGTTGTTCATTCACAGAGATCTGTACCACAGAGCACGTTAGCACACAGGCCTGATTTTCTCAGCAGTTCATAGCTGAGACCTACATTTTGGAGTAAGCAGTGCGACAGCTACACTGTACGTCAGCAGGCCCCAGGTTTGATTGCAGACCGTTACACTCATGGATAGGCCGCTGCAAGTTAAGAGAAACAGGCACCATACAGTCTGTTCTAGTCTATATCCAAAACCACTCTGCCTATGAAAGCACTAGAGACAGACAGAGCTGTGACCATGCTGCTATGCCACCACCTAGTAACCGCTGCAGTTTCAGGTAGTGCACAGGCATCACGCTTGGCTGACCTAGAATGACAGAGGGTACGAAGGCTGGAACAGTCACTAGGTAATATACTCCACTTGCTATCTTCTTATTTGACAAGAAGGTCCTACAGCAGGGATGTCATATTGCACGTGGTCATGTTTTTTCCAGAGTCTCCTGGTCACTATGGCACTTAGTTTATGTTCTGACACTATGGAGAAGTTGGGTTTTTTACAAGTTCCTTTATTAAGGTCTTCTGTCACTGTAATAAATCTCATTTAGAGACTGCCAAGACAAATTATTTCTATGAACAAATCACCATTGCTGCCCGTGGTAGACAAGTTCCTAAGTTCTTTAATGCAGGAAGAAAGAAGTAATATCCACGGGGCAATGTCTGGCACCAAGCATCACAATGTGACACCACAGGTATGACAATTCTCTGAGCACTGTGACCATGTCTGAACTCCTGAAACCGGGTGAACACAGAAGTGGTGCTGCCTAGCACCACCTCAAGAAAACTAACCCATAAACCTTGATAGACATAAAATACTAATCTTCAGGGTGAAAATAGGGAGATATGTAACATTTTAGAGTACAAATGATAATATATATTAGGAAGGGTCACAAATTCTAATTAGAACAACTTAGTGTCAAAACTTGTCCACAATCAGACTTTTACAGTGGTCAACAAGGAATGAAATTGTTATTCTTTAAGTCTGAACAAAAGTTGTGACAGTCTAATGAAAGCTTCATTTAAATCTCATTTTTCACTTGTAAAAAAAAGGAACAGACAAATAATGCAAAAGGAACAGACAGTTACAGCAACAGACACGGAGGGCAGACTGCAAGATCCATCGTCCCCTCCTGAGCGTATGACTGTCAGAGACTGAAGCCATGCTCCTAAGAGAACAGGGATGGGCATAAATTATTCAGTGTGATTTGGAGCCTTCCTCCCAAACCAGGAAAACGGAAATAGCTTTGTATCCACAGCAAAGCACTCTGAGCTTAGCAAGTCAGAGTCCAGACTGGAGAAAGATAGATTTTCATACTAACTCTTGGGGATTTTTTTATCCCCCACAATAACACTATACGCTGCTTCTCTGAAAGCTGCAATGTGGCACTGAAATAATCTCTGTTCAAGAGTTTGACTGCTACAATGAAACTACTTATCAGGACAAGAACTTCATCCTCCCATATTAAATAGGTATCAAATGCTTCCAAGCCAACTAATTTTTCTTATTTGCCAAAACAACCCAAAGACCCTAAGCACAAAGTAATTACTAGCTTTACAAAGTTATAGATTATGTGAATACTGGCTTGCCAACAGTAGCATTTATAGTTGTTATATCTTATTTATTAAAAAAATAAATACAAAAAATTAAAATTCAATATTACTCACTAGTAAGTTTTGAAGCTCTTCTAATAACTTACTGTTCAAGCCATTCCAAAGCTTCTTTCTAAACCAGTAAAAATGCTTTTGTCAACAGCAAGTTCTTTTCTCTGTCTTTTCTTTCAATTGGAAAGCAAAACAACAGGCTTATAATGAAAATGCAGCACTCAGAAGGAAGCAGGGGGCAATAAAAAGGATTAGTGTGAGAAAACAGGGTCTGTCCTGAAATTTAACTCATGCTTACTGAACTGAACCAAAGAGTTGCTTTTAAAGTCCAGAAAGCACATTAAACCTTTCATGTAGACATACAACTTTCTCTGCATTAAAGGATGCCTTGTCCTCACTATATTTTGGTTTTTTATTAAAAAAACCAACCCAAAAAAAACCCAACCTAACTGTGATAATACTTCTGAACTATTTCAGTAATGTTTAAAGACTTCAATAAATCTAATTGCATTGCTACCATAAAGGGTGAGCGACTAAGCTGCAAGAAACATTTACAATGAAAAATGGAGAGGCAGCATCTGAACAAGGGTCCTCAGATCAAGGTTGTCTCATTAGGAAGAATATATTGAATAGGCTATACATTATTTATTCTCAGTTCTTCCACATTCTTAACAGGGTGGCAGGAGAAAGGTCAGTTAAAACTGCCAAAACTTTGTTCAGGGTTTAGTCGTTGGGTTTGAACCTCTGTTTTAACTTTTAAATGAAGAAGTATCCTGCGCCTGAGACAAGCTTGTATTTCCACTTACAAATCAAGCTTAGTGTCTTATGCACATAGAGACATGTGATCTCTGCATCCTGCAGAAAAGCAATGTTTCCAAAAACAGAAATGAAAAGCAAAATTCATTCAGCTGCAGGCACAGAACAAAGACAGCAAACTGAAAGGCACAATAATAATATTGTTCCCATCTTAGGAAACACTGAAAGGTTATTTTTTAATTGACAATTTGGACAGTTCTAATGCATGACTTATCAGGAGAGAGGAAGGTTGCATTTATTAAGAAATTAGAAAGCAGAGACTGTTCCTGAGTATAAAGCACAAAACCATGCCAGATTCTCTGTGTCCCTATGGCTTGGGCATTTCAAATTGTTTGACTCTTTCCTTACCACCAACAGATACCCAGGTACCCATTTACCACTTGTAGGTGGCACACTCAACTTGGTCTCCATTCCTCTAAGCTGTGTCTAAGATACCTAAGAGGAGTTATCAGCAGCTCAAACGCAGCGAGCCATGCTCTATTTTCCTCTCTTCCCTCCTCTGCCCCCCCACCTACCCCCCCATTAATTACATGATAAAAATTTCCCAAGAATTTGCTCAGAATGAGAAAGCTCTCAAACTTCTAGTCAGAGATTTGGTTTGGCCATTTTCTCCAGTAAATTTCCTTTTATTTTTTAATTTCAAGAAACAGCAACTCCCTACACTGGCATAAAGTTGTGCTTCAAAGATTACTTAAGCAGTACACCCCCTTTGGGCATTTAACTGAGCAAAGGCATGATAGGCTGGAAGGAATTGAAAAGATTTCTCTTGCTGTATGTGGGAAAATGTGAAATATTCCCTGCAACAACTGCCAGATTTCTTATGACTGCCTAACAGATTAGATACTGGCCATCAAATGAGCATGGTAAAACCTCTGCAGCATTTAAAGTCCTAACAAATTGAAAGACTTCAGCTGTTAAAAAAGGTTTACAGTCCCTTGACCAACCAGTTCTGTTTTGTCTAAAACAGCCTTGTCCAACCTTTCAGAGTAGGCATCTTTCAAAGGAAAATAGGATCTTATTTTTTGCCTCAAGTAATCACAATTAATGAAAACATAGCTCTATTTAAAAACAAATCAGGGTCAGTCATCCAAAAGACGACAGATTTCTGTCTCATTTCCATCACAGGCTGCACATACAGGGAAAATTCATTACTTATACAGACTTTTCACTGAATGGATGTTAATGCACTTAATTAAGTCTCCAAGCAGTCACAGAACTCTATTCCTTTTGTAGCTGCTATTCCAACTTGCAGTCTAAGGTCATATTTGCAACATTCTCCATTTCATAGTGAAGCACACACATGTTCTCCTGCTTCTGTCACAGAGGCAGAGACTCTTGTTAGGAGCTCTTGGCCTCTAAGCCATTTCTGCACCACACACAACTTCATACTGGGAAGTCTGTAACTGCTGCAGTAATACTTAGCCATATAGATTTCCCTCTTTTAAAAGAGCCAGCACAATCTACTCTTGCAGTTCAGTGAGGTCTCCATCACTGCCCAGGAGAGACTGGCCACCTCCACACACAAGTGGCTAATGCACGCTGACTGGTCGTCATTTCAAATTAGCAACATCATTATGCTAACAAGGAGCAAAAGAAAAAGCATCAGAGTTCCTTGCTGGAAGTCTCAGTGTAGGTTAAAATATAACCTAAAAGAGCAGCAAGTGTTGCAACAGAGTTTGCAAATATTAGGATGCAATGCAACACATTGTGGCAGAAACCCACCATCTGGGTACCTTACAGAGAGGCAAGGCACAGAGAACAATTACAGATAGCAATTACACACAGCTTCTCTGATGAATTACCAGAACAGGAAGGACAATATACTATAGGAACAACGTCCTGCTTCCCAACTCTTATTAAGAAATAAAGAAATTCCTACTGGAAGCTTCTAGCATAAACTGGCACACTTTCCCACATTTGAGCTGCATAAAGCATCCACAGTTGAAGACTTTTGAAGGGGAGGGTAGAAAGCCAAATTCAGTACCCTTTACCATAAATACCAAACTCAGTAACAGTAAACAAATGGAGCTTAAGACAGATCCTACATTTCTAGGGGAAAAAAAGAATTACAAAACATCTTTAAAAAATGAAATTGCCATAGAAATCTCAAATTCTAAACACCAGAAATAACTTTTCTGGGGAGGACATAACTTACTTAACGAAGGATTTCCATCCACCATGGTTGCCTCAACAGAACACTTTTTAGACAGTCTGTTAAACTCTGGAATCTAAACTGCTTGGAAAAGCTCACAGTACTATGAATGGTTTAAGTTAACTTCAGTTTTGATTCACTTTAGATCAGTGGAAGTCCTGTGCTCACAGAAATCAACTTCCACAATACATATGACTAAGGGTTTGGTTTGAGGTTTCTTTTAATTTGGCTGGAGGTTTTGGTGTGCATGTTATGAACAAACCAGTGAGCTTAAAGGTGCTTTAAATCCATAGCTCTAAACCAGCTTTTAGACCAGCTGAAATGAGAATAGTCCATAACCAAATGAGTCAGTTAATTCTACTTCCCACAAGTTAATACCTTCTAAACTGCTGAGTAAATTTAGCATACACAGATAGTTTGCATCAGAGAATTTATCAAGTATATTGCAGCACAACCACTTCTCTGGGATTCTAAAGTTTCATACCTTACAGGTATGGATAGGTTTACTCAGTTCTAAGGCCATTTTAGATATGGACAGATTCATACAGAATCACAGAACATTAGGAGTTGGAAGGGACCTCGAAAGATCATCCAGTCCACCCCCTGCCAGAAACAACCACAACCACACAACTCCACAACCTCTCTGCACAGTGTGTTCCAGTGCTCCGTCACCCTCACAGTGAAAAAGTTTCTCCTTATATTCACATGGAACTCCCTATGCTCCAGCTTGCACCTTTTGCCCTTTGTTCTACCGCTGACCATCACTGAGAAGAGCCTGGCTTCACCCTCCTGACTCTCTCCATTTACATATTTATAAACATTAATGAGGTCACCCCTCAGTCTTCTCCAACTTAAAGAGACACAGCTCCCTCAGCCTCTCCTCATAAGGAAGGTGTTCCACTCCCTTAATCACCTGGTGGCCCTGCACTGGACTCTTTCAAGGAGTTCTCTGTCCTTCTTGAACTGAGGGGCCCAGGACCAGACACAATATTCCAGGTGCACTTGCAGGATTAGGGCCTTAACAAAGCTATCTTCTGTTTGAGGTGTTGGTTTAATATGATTTTTTTTTCCTCCTCTAATTATCAGTACTGGAGAAAGTGTCTAGGGCTTTATAAGGCAGGTTAATTATAGCTTCAAGTATTACTGTAGCGGCACAAAGAGATACCTCAGGTTCGCAGTCTCCTGCAGGAAGGTATGTCTGCTCATCAGCCTGCTCAAGCGACTGAAGCCATCGCAGACCTACCTGAGCCTAACGGTACGCTTAGAGATGCACATGAAGGCATCTAGATTTCAAGGTGACGGTAGGAAATGGCACCTTCAAGTAAAAGAATAAAGGAAAAAGAATGAAAGGGGGACGCAACTCACGGCAGGCCCTCAAAGAACTGAAGGGAAAGCAGCAGCTAGCAGGGAGGGCAGCCGGGGAGGACAGGGTCGGCAGCGCCTCGCTTCAAGCTGGAAGGCAAGGGACAGCCGGGGACGGCGTTTGCCGATGCCAGCCCCAAACACCAAGCCCTCCCCCCTTGCCGCGGGACCCTCACCCGAGCCACCGGCGCCCAGCTCCCGCCGGGTCGGGGGCCCCACGGGGCAGCCATATCACGCGATACCCGCGGTCCCCGCCCAGGGCGGCGCGGTGCCTGCCGCCGCCGCGGGAGCAGGTGCGCGGGGGCGCCGGGGGACAGTGCCGCCGGGGGACACCGCCGCCGGGGGACAGCGCCCGCGCCGACTCGGAGAAACCAGCTCAGCACCATCCCCCCATCACTCCCGGCGGCCCCCTCCCTCACCGCCGCCGCCCGGCGCTGACGGGGCGAGCCCCGCCGGGCAGGTCGCCTCCCGCAGACCCCGCACCCTCTCCCTCCCGCCGAAGTGCGAGACGCAGCTCCGGCCCCCGCGCTCAGAGGGGGAAGGGGACGGGGAGATGCCGCCCAGCCCCGCGGCGCCGCCGCTGCCGGTGCCGTTCCCGTACCTCAGCGCTCCTGACGCTCCGCTCCGCGCCCCTGCCCTCAGCCTGGCGGCGGCGGCGGCCCCTGCCGGTGGGAGCAAGCGCGGCGCGCGGCCCCCTCCCCCCTGCGCGCGCAGCCGCCGCCGAACCGCTCCGCGCGGCGAGTCCCGGCCGGTGCGGCGGCGCGGCCGCGGCCGGGCCTGTGCCCGTGCTGCGGCCCGTCCCTGCGGGGGTTGCCGGCGGTCGGCTGGCTCCCTGCGCCTCGCTGCGGCTTCGCTTGAGCGGGGATTGTCCCGCAGTCACCGCGGGCTTCGGGGACCGCGCGTTATTGGCGTCTCACCGCAGAGCTGGCCGGCTGCCCTGCTGGCACCAAGCCTCTCCTCAGAGCCGCTCCAGCCCTGGCCCGGGGTCTGCCCGACACCCCGCTCCGGCCCTGGCGACTGCCTGCGTCACGGAGGGCATCCCTCAGCCTCCGAGGCAGAGGCCCCCGAATTGCGAGGGCACAAAATGCACCAAGAAGGGGTGTCCGTGTTCCGTGTGTGTGGGTGGAGAGCAGTGCCCGCCCCAGGGACAGTGAGGGGGTGCAGGTGCCCCCTTCATGTTCGGTGCTGGAAGGGGAGAGGTCGTTCATTCGGTTT
The DNA here is from genome assembly GCA_022605575.1 of Laterallus jamaicensis coturniculus. Taxonomy (NCBI): domain Eukaryota; kingdom Metazoa; phylum Chordata; class Aves; order Gruiformes; family Rallidae; genus Laterallus; species Laterallus jamaicensis. The sequence goes on from JAKCOX010000008.1 coordinate 13,841,030, forward strand.
CGGTCGCGTTGCTGGTTGCATAACTTGTGCTCCTGTGTCTCACGCGCAATACGGAAAGGAAAGCAGGTCACTGAAAATGTGGCTGGTACCCCCCTCACCAGTCAAAACACCAGATAAGGAGGCCACCGAATCTGGCAAAGCTGAGGGGATGACCTCACGGCTGGGGACTTCTCTGCTGGCCAGGTGTGAGGTGTCACAGTGAGCTCCTGCCCCTCCAGTGGCAGAACCCCCTGGGGACCTCTCAGCTACTCCAGTACAACAGCACCAGGCCCAGAGCAAGATGGCACTGACCCTCCCTCTGACACTGTGCAGAATACAGCACCCCTCCCATGCGGAGCTCTCAACGTGGCCTGCTCTGTTTGCCAAATCAACCCAAATGGAGCTGTCCCATATCCCGCCCTCAGCACTCAACCTGTGCCTGCATAAAGAGGTGAAAATAGTTTGCTGCTGGGTGTAATCATGCAGGTCCCCAGCTACCCAGTTTTTAACTGCTCTGATTTAGGGAAGCAAACATGGTTTGCTGGTGCAAGGCGGCATCGTTATGTTTCTGTCTTCAAGGAGAGGAGCCTCGCTGTATGTTCCACCAATGTCTGCCTCAGATGAAACACTGTGGAGAAGAGACTGACAAGTGTGTTTGATGGGAAGACAGGAAGGTTAAAAGGAAGCTGGGGTAGAGGTCAAAAAGGCATGGATGAGCTAGTAGGCTGAACAAAGTGTTACAAACTGGAGCATTTCAGCATAAAAGTGGGAAGAAGCAAGTATATTAGGTTGGTGCAGCAGTGTGGAACTTGTGGAAGACACATAAAATACAGAAACCGATAAAGAACTTTCTACCTAAGTCCAAGAGGTTTATTCTCAGCTATTACCTCCTTTTATGGGTTTTAATGTTTTGCCAGCAGAACTGATTACCTGAAAGTACCTTGTCAGCACATCCTCCATAGTGCTACACAACTTGGTGGTAAGAGTAGAGTTCCTCAGAATACTTTGTTTCTGCTTCTCTTTCAGTCCCCTAACCCACTAACAGGGGCCAAGCCAGCCAATTGCCATAAAAAGCACAGGAGTGCTTTAGTCACTCCAAATTTCAGCTACATGTCACGCACTCCTACAAGATAGGAATCAAGACACTTAAATGTCATGCTGCCTAATTAGGTAAGTAGATCTAATTTAGTAATATGGCAAAAGAAAACCAAAAAGCCATACAGAATCTGTGTATGGGGCCCTACATGAAAAAATTTAGAAGGAAACACCCTGGAACCAGCACGTGTCAAAAAGTGTTTATTTTAAGTGAGACCTTTCTTTTCCTCTGCTATCAGTTTGCTGTCATCAGAATTACAATTGAATGTCTTTTGCAATAGAAAAAAGGCTGCATATTTCCTGCTTAATGTATCTGACTGAGAAGTGGTTAGAATCTCTGAAAAGCCATAGAGTTTATACCAATTTAATTGTAACAACTTCAGTTGAACATAACCACCCAAATCCCTTGCTCTGGAGTTACATCAAGGATGAACTGCATCATAGGCAGCTTGCTTCTTAGAATCAGAGATAGCCCATGAAAAGAGCAGGTGCAATTTAAAAGGGGGTTTAAATTATATCCTATAACACACCACTTACATTACCCATATTATGCTCACTTAGATGACTAAGTCTTTTCTCTAGTGTAATTAGAGATGATTATGGCTGAGTATAATCTACCTAAGAATTATTAGACTGTCTACAGAATGATTACGTACTGGCGACACAGAAACCCTGGATGCTTCTTTTCTGTGTAAGCTGTCATGAACTGTGCAAAGCACCAAGGACAAGCACTTAAGGCACGGTCCTGGGAATCAAGAGAGCCTGGGGTGGATGTTGTTCTGCTGTGAGCTTACTGCTTGGCTTTGGATAAATCTTGTAACCTCACAGCAATTAAATTACCTCCTACATGAAATGGGGAGAGCATTTACTCACAGCTGCAGCTTTGAAATCTTTGAGTGGAGATTGCTGCATAAACAGGAAATAAAAGATTATAATAATTAGGACAAAGCCACCGTGCTTCTCTATTGATTATTTCTCTTTGTCTTTAATAACAGCTGAATTTATGGATATTAATTTTTTTCCTCCTGTGAAAGATGAGTTTCTGATGGGATGCAACATCAAAGGAGGAGACGGAAGGACACCGCTTTAGAAAAGAGAATTTCAAAGAACATTTGTTCCATGTTTTATCTGTGAAAGGAAGAGCCCAAAAGACAAACACAGCAATGTATAGTTTAAGTTACAGTTTATTTTTGCTCTTCTTTAAACAACTCTTTAGGTGGAGATCAAAGCCTGTTCAGCAGAACTAGTACCTAAAAATCCTCAAGGCACTGCAGCACTGATCTTTGATTCATCATTTCAAAAATACTTGCCTCTGCAAGTTCAAGAGAGCATCCATGCAGGCATACATCTGATGGAACTAGTTTTCCTCAGCAAGCAGTAGAGAAGTTGGCTTAATGCAGGCGGTAAAACAGACCATCTCAGCGTTGGAATTACATTAAAAAAACATGCTAGGAGAGATTTTGGTGAAAGGGGAGTGCAGCCAAGAAAGCCCTTTTGTCGGTATTCAGTTTTGTGTTTTCAAGCCACCCATCTCTGGTGGAGCACTGATTTGGAGTACCTAAAAAGATCAGATGAACTGGGGTTGCACAGAACAAATGTACCTGGTTGTAGAAGCCAGAATTCTAAGCCCATGTCCATAAAGCCATCACACTGAACTTCACTGATTCCTCTTACAGTGAGCTATAGTAACAAAAAGCCTTCTGACATACAGAATTAACAACATCGACAAACCCTGCAATAGTTATTTCACAGGCCAGTAAATTCAACTCATGTCCTAGAATTAATCTAAAGAGCAAAAGCTTCCAATGGGTACTTAGGTATTTTAGGTTTGGGTTTTTTTTATATAGTCAGGAGACAGTTAAGAAGAGTTCTCCCACACTGAAGGTGGCTTCACCCGTAACAAAGGTGATGGCAGGTGTAATATTCTGATATGAAGGAAAGACGTCACCTTCAGGGCATAGTGAATGCTCAAAACAAAAAAAGATAGGAGAAGTCCCAGCTGCAGCCCCTTTATCCAGTTAGACCATTGAAGATTAATCTATAGAAATGGCTGCAGCTGTACGTAAGATGTCATTGCAGGCACAATGGCAGGCTTAGATGCTTAGTTCTTACTCATGCACCACAGAAGATGATTCATTTCTCTATTGCACAAGTAACATAGCAGCACACAACTGCTTAGCCAGTGTCACTGGGACAGAAGACAAATGCTGCAAAGACTCTGGGCCTGTGGCGTTAACCTCTGTGTCTAAAGACCTGCCGCACACAGCGCCGAACCACACAGCTAAGCTGCTCCATTGCCCATTCGAAAAGGTTGCCTCTTTTCTGGAGTAAGGGTTGGATTTATCAAAAAAGCATCAGTCAGTTGCTTTGTAGTGGTGAATTCTGTAATTGTCCTTGTTTAAGTTTACAGTGACCTGAGACAGCATACTTATTTTCATAACCCGAAAGGTATCGCAAGACATTTTTATTATTATTGGCTTATAAAGCCTTTGAGCCTGGAGCTTTTTTAGTGTGTTAGAACAGGATCTGTAACAATGAGGCTAAAATACCTGACAATAGCTTAAGACTCATAATAATAAATAGTCAAGGGGGGCGGAAGAAGGAAATGTATCATCCTGAGGTGATAAGCTGGTAGTGACAACAAAGAAGCAGAAAATACAGATAAAACTGCATTACTTTCTTATGCAATGATCCTGTTCAGTGTTCATGCATGCTTCCATTGTTATGGCACTGCCCATACAGAAATGCCTGTAGCAGACCAGTGAACTGGAAATGGCATTTCACATATCTCCCACCCCCACCTAGAGATGTGCTACAGCTTTGCAAGAAGTGCAACAAAACCTTAATTCCAGTTTTTAGTAATTCCAGTTTTTAGTAATTACGTGCCATAGAGTTACTTTATTAAAACTATATTCAAATTCAAGTTTTTCTCAGCTTAGCATTATTCATAAAATTGCAGGAGCTTGAGTGTAAGTCTGCAAGGTAAAACCAGTTCTGGTGTCATGCAGGTGATAATGAGAGTTCATTAAAGTGACTACATACCTGAAGCAACTTTATGCTGTATTTTAGCATGTCACATCTGCATGATCTACACATAAATTGCTGCAAATTAAATCACAGCACTTAGAGAAAAGATGGGACAGTAGTACAAGGGACAGGAGATGCCACTACATGATTTATCAGCAATCTGGTGCAATGCAAATAGCATTCCTCTGGGGGAGGTACAGTCTTCTAATGAGTAGTTACCACAGCAACAGGTTGCTGAGTATGCATAAAGAGTTCTGCATGTGTCAGCAACCTTTTTTCTCCTCCTGTTAACATCATACGCTGGAGGCTGTGAGCAATGGCATGTCCCTCCTAGGCTACGTACATTTTTGCTGCAGCATTTTCCATTATTCTGCTTTTCAGGAGACTCCAGATTCCCAAAAGTCCCTCAATAATTATATCATTTCCCTCACATACAGAAGGGGTGGATATCAGAGGCTCTTTCCCACCTGCAGCTAACAGAAACACTTCAAACTAAAAGGAAAGTAAACCATAGAAGTTATTTTGGTTCCAGCGTTGCCAGAAGGATGGGAAAACTCTATTTTAAAAATATCCACAACTGATTATCTCTCTCACAAAAGATCTCACATTTATGCAAGCAGCCTTGTCCATAACATACAACTGAAAAATAGTGGTCAATAGGAGATGGGGAGGCTCACATGGTGGTGTGGTGTTTTCATGCTGGTTGTGTGTTATTCCATATTTACACATTTTAACAAAGAAGTGACAAGATAAGTTACCCAGGAGTTTTTAAACTGCCTTAGGATGGCTCAGGTATCAGCCAAGAAAAGAGGGGTGGCATGGAGAGCTGCTCCCCTGCCTTCCCATTTCACCTGCTGTTCTTCCCCAGTGCAAGGGTCCCTGGTGTTTTCTCCTGGATTTGCTGCAGAGCAGCAGTGTGGCAGTGGGAGCAGGGCTGCTGCTGACCACGCTGTGCCTGTGCCACCCTCCAGCAGCTACCTGCCTAAGCAAGGCGTGAAGGTTTGGCACCCGCAGAGGTTATTAATTGGTGTCCTAGAGCCCACCCGCCTCACCAGTCTGCCTTCACACAGCCCCTCTGGTGTGAAAGGGTGCCACGGCGAGCTGGATTTGGCTCAGGTTCGCAGTAACAGGATCTGGTACCAAGAAATAAATAGAAGTGTTGGCCATTTCTGCTCCATATGTTCTCCTATCGTAGTCTGTCCTCATGTGTAAGCTGCAGGATGAATACTGTGAGTCAGGCAGCTTTAAGACAGCGTTTGGCAGAGGCAGAGCATTAGAATGATTTTACAGGGTAAGCCTACATTGCGGCACCCACGTGACCACGCTAAGCCCAGGTTTTAACCCAACTAATGAGAGTGACAAAAGCAAGGAGGCTGAAATACAGAATTAAAAAAAAATCTTACCTTCTGTTAAAAGGAACCTCCAGCCTTACTTCTACTGCTATTGTGGTACTGCCAAGAGCAAAATCCAGCAGGACAATTTTCTTTAAGCTACGGTTAGTCCGTTAGCTATAGCCATACAGATTCCATACAGAGACGGACACAGGGGCACTAAGAACATTTTACTTTGTATCTATGGAATGAAAACCCGTTCTCTAAAGACATATCCCAGCAGATTAGAGACCAGAGCTAAGCTGTGCTACTTACTCCCAGGGAGACAGCAGGCCAAGCAGGCAAAAAACCCAGGTATTAACTGGTTCACTATTCAGGGACAGGGGCAGAAGAGGAAACATCAGCTGCTTTCAAGAAATTTCAATGGTAATAAAATGTAAGAGGACAGGATTGATTTAATGCTTTCAGCCTGACTCCCAGATGAGGAATCAATTATCCTGAATCATTTAATCTCCTTAAGCAGGTCATGACACAAACTGGAAATTAGAAGCATTGTATCTAACATAAAGAACAACTCTTAATGGTAGTTAGCATCAACCTCACATTTTATTTTTTTTAAGAGGAAAACATAACTGGGATTTGGGGAGCTCTGAGATGGCTCCACTAGATTCCCACAGTCAGATCCTAATGTTTTAAAAGCAGCTTTGCTCATTGTTTACTTAATGGAGATGCAGAGCAGTTAGAAGAAAAAAAATAAAGAAAATCTACTATCCCTGTGGATCTAGTCCAGCTCTCCAGCAGGAACATGGCCTTCATAAACCTCACATAAAACTACTTACCCCACACATTTCAAACTGACCTCTATCTTCACAGCAGCCTTCTCACCTAAACCAAGCTCTTCTTTTTTAATATTCAAGAGAACAGAAATACCGTATGGCTTCTAACTGGGTGCAACCCCTAGCTAAACCAGCCTGGTTTTGGAACAAAGCTGCCTAGAAGGAAGAAAGGTGATGCAGGACATTCCATCTGAATCCCCTCCAGGCTGATAGAGCTGGTAACAAAGGTCCCTGTAACATAACAGCTCTCTACTGAGCTTTTCAGTTACAGTTCTTACCTGAAACTGTTGACATAATCAAGCAGAAGCATGAAAACAAAAGCAGGATAGCTAAAGATCTGCATCTGCAGAGAGTTGTTTTTCCTATGTACCAGGAGAAAAGTAGGGCACCGAATGTAAGCATTATGATTAACTTTCAAGATAAGCTAAAATTATCCAGGATTATACACATAGAAGCATTTTTTATTTCCTGTTACCAAAACCAACTCAGTGTGGAAGATACATGCAGGGTTTTGGGGGTGGTGGGGTTTTGCATTTTGTTTGTATTTTTAAGCAGCACTCGGACACAATATCCCTATTCTGAATGGTTTTTTAATATACCTTGGAAGTATGAATTCAAACTTCACTGTAAGAGCAAAAGTCCACACAGAAGCTGGCTGAAGCAGTGATTTCTAGTCAAATTCATATCAGGAATCAGCTTTATAATTTGCAGTACCTACATCAGTGGCTGCCAATGTTCTTTCTGCCAAGTAAGCAGATGCCAGAGGATCTAGGAAACAAAATCATCTGCATTTCTCATGCTGCTCTGCGTACTTCCACTCTCTCTCATAGTTCCCCTAGCTTTGCTCCTTTTCCCAGAATGACCCAAAGCAATGAGCTCTCCCCATCCTGCTGATGCTCACAGGCCACCTGAAACTGGGATTTCTGGGTCAAGGGATAGACTATTTCATGTCTAACAGGGTTCAGGGAACACATACAAAGGCAACTGTAATTTAATGGCTGACCTGTATCACCTATTTTTACACTGGAGTACTTAGGAAACAAACTATGGATCATTTTTGTTCTAAATACCATAAAGAAGAAACTATGGTAGCTGTTTGTTCAGTATGTATTTAAACACTGCAATTTTATGCAGTGTCTCTACTGGGGATGGTGCTGGCAGCACAAGGATATAAGGCACCAAAAAGCAAAGATTTAAGACCAAATGAAGTGATTCTTTTGACACTGTTTGCCTTGTCAGTCGATCTCCAAGAGGAAAGCTTTAAAAAAAAACATTTTAGATGAAAAATCACCATTCCTGAAAGCTTTGCCAAAAGCTTTCTTAGGTCACTGCATTGCCTATCAAGATTTTTCAAATAAAACAAGGTCTGAAGGCTGCTTCTCTACCTACAGAAGGCAGCAACTCCTACAGTGATTACTCAGTAGTGGCTCTGAATGACAGGGTTGCCATTCTAAAAAACAAAAATAAAAATCAGTATGTATTTTCCTATATAATGACAAGAAGAAAAATCTCAACGCTATAAGCTGCAGGAGGAATGATCTGGTACGTGCTCACACCACTTGTTTCGAGCCCTCTCCAGTTTTTCAAGTGCTGCATTTTACAGGCAGGCAGAAAGGGTTTGTTTCCTCAGGGGAAACGCATCTTGCACTTCACACACAAACCAGCCAGAACACTGCTGACTGCCACTGCAGTTCCAATATCCCTGCTCCCCTGGAAGGACAGGCACTGCCTGCCTCCGCTCTCCTGCAGGCAGCTAGTTGGCTCCTGCTGGCACTGCAGCAGAATAACCCTGCGGATTAAGCAGCAGATGCAACTGAGGTTAAGACAAGCAGTACTATTTCTACCTAAGAAATCCCTTCAGCTTCACAGAAGGACTTTAATGATAGCAAACACTCATGAAGTTGAAATGGCTTCTACAGTGCTACTGATTCTGCACTTTTGAAATTTTCTTCAGTTCAACTTCAGAAATTTAAACACAACACCAAGAACAAAAACCATCCTTCATCTGGCATAAACCTAGTCACACCATCAAATAAAGCAGCTTGGTCCTGCAGCTTCAGTACTCTGCTGGTGTTAGCAACTACATGTTCAAAGAAATGCTTTGAGAGTTCAAGCAGAAGATAAAGCATATGTATGACCCTTACTGAATGCACATTCTGGCACCCTATTATTTAACTTTCTAACAAGTTTCATTTCATGCTTGTATGCTTTCACCTCCCTGCAGTGTTTGGAGAACATGCTAACACCACAGTTAATCATCTAAAGCCCCAACAGACCCTATGCAAGTCTGGGTTCTGCTCTTTCCAGCAGCACATACACAGTGTCCCCTTTGGCTGGTTGGGCAAGTACCTGCCAGTTCCCACATCCTAGGCAAGATTACCTTAAGGGTCAGTCTCATATCCTGCCAGCCCACCCAAACTACACTGATTGCCTGAGCTCCCCACATAGTCAATGGAGAAAACTATTTGATAAGTCATCTGGCCTGCCAGGTACCTTGTGCAGAGGAAATCAAGATACCCAGCACAGATCACTCCAGAAACCTTGGAGAGCTGAAGTCACACAAGCTAAGCTTTCCTAAGTGATGAGGAAAAAAAAAACCAGGGAAAAAATCAATATGCAAAATCATGAGTAGTAAGACCTGAATAGGTGATGATTATTCGTTATTTCCTCACAAGAATCAGGACAGAAAACAAGCTTAAAAGCAAAGGGAAATATTTTACCACACTAAATTCTACTGTGAAACTCACTGCTATAGATTATTAATGGGTTTAAGAAAATGAGATGATCAAATTGAGGAAAATGACCTAGGGATTACTGAAAACAAAGTATTTGACCACATCAGCCACAAAATGCCAGAGACAAAATAGAAAACCCCACCACTGCATACCTCCACTTATACTCCTTGCCCCCCGTCCCCCCACAATCGTTATTGACAGCAATATGCAATGTCCCCATGCAGCTGAACTCCGTTCAATAAAGTAGTCTCCCAATACTTAATTGCAACACTAGGTGGCAGGGAAAACATCCAGCTCATTCATCTGTGGTATGAAGAACTTCCAAAGTATGTAGTCTCAGCAGTAGGCTACAATCTGTTTCATGTAACTGGATTTGCTTTGTGTCCCTCGTTAGCCTTGAGCAACAGTTATCAAGTCAAATGACGTGTTCAGTGCCAGAATAAAGGTGAACTCCTTCCCTGAGATACCCTGCCCTCTCACTTGAGAAACCCTGGACATTGCAAATGTTTTTCTTCCTCTCCAGAAACAGATCAAACACACCATGGAGTTGAAATGCTCACAGGATCCACCTTTGTAAAAGACACAGCACCATAATATTTACCTCATGCCTCTACTTTTTTTAAAAGGCCACTTTATTATTCAATATTCACATCACTCATGTGCTACTTGTGAAAATGCAATGCTGAAACAAGTTCTGCAACTCAGGTGCAAAGCAGGCACATTGTCCTTCAGGCCACACTGATTCTCCTGTCAGTATGTTCTTCTGCAAGTGAGAAATTTCAGACTTCTAACTCTTGAGGAGAAAGGTATCTTCTTTCTTCACAAATGCAAGCTCTGAGCTTCAAAACAGCTGTGTTTACACATAAAGGACACCATCTCTGCACTGCAGCCTATCTTGCTCTTTTCCAAATTCCAGACATTTCCTAGAACACTGCTAACATTAAAAGTCTGACATTTAACCCTTACTTTGTTCACATCATGTAAAGAAAAGTGCAGAAGACTATTGGCATGGTTGGCAACACCCTCCCTTTACAGAATGACCATCCTGTGTTGATATTTCTCATTCAGCTTTGTATCATTTTGTATGAAGATGCTGATGCCTTCCAGCACATCATCTAAAAACCTGTCAAAAAAAAAAAAAAGCAGCAAGGACAGCACACTGCTTGAAAAGCAGGGAAGGAAGGTCAAGTAATTAAACTATAAACTAGAAGTTTATATATAAAGGAGTCACTGGAAGTTATTGTAACAGACACACACATCACAGAAAGGAGTGAAATGGATTTGATTTTCACAATGTTTGTTAACTGGGAATTTTGTTTCATTTCTGAAAAATAAGTTAATACAAAATTTAAAAAACTCTGATGTGCAAGTTTTTGCTTCATAAAAGGAGGTACATTTTCAAACTTTAAAATAGTTTAAAACATTTGTACATAATGGAAATTCTTTTATATAAACAGTGTTTCTTAGCCAACAGCAGCTGTCAACCCAAAACACAAAATTAAGACAAGAGAACAAACAGTCTAAGTCACTGACACTTGTGTCAAAAAAAATTATGCCACCCTTGTCTACAGCTCATCATGCTTGTATGTAAACTCCCTTGCAGATATAAACCCATCACTGTCTTCATCTTCTTTATCAAATATGTCTTCAACCAAAGCATCATGCTGGGTGTCATTTACCACTGCTCCGTGCTTTTCAAATTCCTTCTTCAAGTAGATTTTCACCTATTAGACAAAAAGGTGAGAGTTAATGCTTTTAGGCTTATGAAAGAATTAATTACTGTAGGGTAACAGAGGGTGACTATGTTCAAGATGGTAACATAAGACAATAGATACACCTTCCTTCCTATGCCACTGCCAGAATAATACTTGACTGATTCTAAAGCCCCATCCAACGATGGAAGATTCTTTAGTAATATGTGAGACAGTAAAACTAGCAAACCACCTGTCATACCTACCTGGTATCTGGCTGAAAGAGTGAGCCAGGAAATCCTGTCATGAGGAATGCAAGTACAAATAGTTAGGCAGAAGTTACTAGCTATCAACTGGTCAGACACCCTAATAGCTTTTTCATATTCTAATACTTGGACAAATCAGCAGATGAAGTGGCCACCCCAAATATATACATATAGAAACCTGTCCAGAATCTCAGTGCTTACTGTTCTGAGCACTACAAGATTTTTCTAGACAACTCCAATTTTGAGGAACAAAAATTCAAGGTACCTTTTAAACAGGCTACTGAACAGTTAGCTACACTAAGCTAGTTGCTAATGTTGAGCAGAGTTTTGAACAGCAGAGTATTTTTGCTGAGCTAAACCTTAGAATACTTGGTATCACAACAGTTTTAAGTCACATAACCTTCTATAAGAACATCAATCCCAACACAGCCACCTGTTAAACAGACACCACTTGTGGAATTGTTAACAGTAAGATAAAAGGGCCACCTTTCAGGCCCTGTTTCACACTGTTATTTGTTAGGGTCAATGGTTACATTTCTAATACACAGCCACTGACATTGCCTGATGCACAGTACAAAAGATTAGCCTTATGGGTCCAGCAAACCATACCAGCCCCAAATCAGAAAGAATGCAGTGGTTTATCTTAACTTCTCATGGATGACTTTTGCATTCCAGAAAAGCAGACCACGAGCAAGAGACAAACAGAAGGTGAATAATGCTGAATGTGTGTCTTTTAGATGGTGAATGCTATAAAATAGGTCTGCCCTACAGCAGAGAAAAATCCAATTCCAGTTTATTTTAAACAAATCAGCAACTAAAAAAAAAAGAATCCATGAAGTCTGATTTCTTAAGTGCTTTCCTTTATCCAACTCTCCTGTGAGAGGCATGTATCAGTCACATGCCTAAGCCTCCACCTACTGAGGCCACTTTTGAACGGCCGGTTCAGCAGTTCTGCTGGAATCAAGGCTCATGGTGCAGCACAGACCCTCACCCTTGGCTTAGCTTGACTGGAAAAGTAGCTATTGTTAAGGTGCAACAAAGTACTTGAGCTGAAATGATGCAAGAAAAGCAAAGTACAGACAAGACCCTCATTGTCAAGCCAGGGATAAGTAGTTCAAGAGCATTCAGCAGGAAAGATAAAACCACAAAAAGCCAGAAAACTCCAAAGGCAAAAAACCCCAGAGTGTTGGAAGTCAACAATATTGAAAGTCATCTCCATGGAAGGGATGAGATGCATCACTCCTCACATGACTAAAGGCCACCTACCTGGCCAGCAATAACCTTTTGGGTGCCTCACCATTCAGGATATCTCTCAGTGCAGTAGCTATGCTAACAACTCATCAGTCCTAATTAAGCATGTATTGTCCAATAAACAGTTGCCTTAATCACAATAGTGTGTATTGTGGTTACAGAGTTGCTCTGCGCACAGCCGCAACTGAAAATCGAACCTGTTGTTAGGTACTTCCCTACCAGGATGGAGTTAAGCTTATCTTTCCCTTTCCACTATCTCACCCTTTTAGGTTTGCTCACAAGAAGGGTAACTCACTCACCTCTTGTTTGGACAGTTTCCAGTCATCATTAAGATCCATCTCCTGGAATGACTCATGAGACCTCGGTCCATTCCTAATTTCCAGCAAGTCAATGTTGAAAATCAGTGTGCTCTCAGGGGGGATTTTTCCTGCCCAAAACGGTAAACACAGAGAAAAGTTAAGCTCAACTGCATACTCAGTTGCATACAAAACCCACGTGGATCAGAGCAACATTCCAGTAATCCTACTACTTTCAAATCATCCAGTAATTCAAACTAAGAAGGACAGTTATCTGTTACTATTTTACAGTGTAGCCTGTCCCTCAGCAGCCCTTATAGCGCATATGCAACAGTAGATGCAACAAGTTTTCTTAAACACCAGCACATGTTGATGTGAGCTCATATTCAGCAGTCATCATCAGATGTTTACAAGACCACATTCTTGAAACCTTTTTTCATAGCCAGAGCCAGACAGAGTGTGAGTGGAAGCCAGTGAAGGAGACTGGAGAGCCAGCCAGGCAGCCACTGCCACAACACACAGCCAAGAGAGTGGATGAGGTAGCAAGGAAGAAGAGTTCAATCCTCCCAATACATCATAACTCCATCAGTCTTCAAATTCTTCTTGCACTGCCAACTGACACCTTATACCTGCTTTTCTGCCACTGAAAAAACCCTTTTTGCAGAGAAAGGCAGAAGGGCAGAAGTAGTATCAGTATGCCATAGGTGCCTCTGGTCAAAGCACGGAGCTATTTCCAAACACACAGCAAAAGCTAAGTATCCAAACTTGCTCCAAAGACAGGTGTTGGCACCATTCCACTTTTGATGCAGGTGAAGGCAGAGAATGGAAATGTATTTGATAAGACTGGCCCAGGTGATGTGCCAAGATGCAAGGGTTAAAGAACACTGGAGTGTGTGTTGAGCAAGAGTCTGGAACAGCAAAATACAAGTGAATCTGGGAGCCAACAGGAACTTGGAGGAGACTGTTGAACATGGCCTGGGCAGAGAAGCGTTTAGCTTTGTGCTATTTAGAGACCCAAAGTGAGTGACCATTGGGGGAAGGAGTGGAGCCTCCCTTTAGAGGAAGGTATTTAAGCAGTTGTGATTGTAACAAAGCTGGTTCTATGCTTGCACCTGCTGGAGTCGAGGTCTTCCACATGCCATAGGTGAACAGACTAATAATTTCCTAATTGTATGAAATACCAGCCCCAGCCTTCAGCTTGTCAGACACTGGCTTTTACAATGATGTGATATGCCTTCATGCTTACGGCTGAAGCAACCATCAAAGACCTTTTTAGCACACCACTTCGCTCCTTATAGGGTGAGAGGTTTATTTCTGTATTGGATGGCAGCATCCCAAAATAATATTCCTGTGCCTTAAGAAAAAACTAATCTACACCTATTTTGGAGCTATGGTGTTAAATACACATTGATGTGCAGCAATAAGTGCTCTTCTAGATTTCTAGGATGAATAAATGTGCAGAGGCTTCTGGAAGCACAGGGTACAGTGGCCTGTTGAGAGGCTGGAACACAGGTAATTTTTTTGTGTAACAGAAAGAGGCATCTGACTCAGCATTCAAGTTAGACAGCAAGGCACCAGGTGGGAGGCTCATGTTAATGTGCACTCAGAGGAAAGCAAGAAAAAGAGAATTCTGTCAAGGGCACTGTCATGGTTTAACCCTGCAGGCAGCTAAAAACCACACAGCCGTTCACTCACCTCCCTCCCACAGTAGGATAGGGGAGAGGCCAAGCTTGTGGATTGACAAAAACAGCTGAATAGGACAGAGAAGATAGATTATGATGATGACAACAATAATATACAAGTTATGCACAGCACAACTGGTCACCAGCCAGACCCAATGTTCTGCTAGTTCCTGAGCTGCACTGCTTCCCAGCCAACTCCTTCAGTTATATATTGAGTGTGATGGCATATGGTATGGAATATCCCTTTGGCCAGTTTGGGTCAGCTGCCCTGGCTGTGCCCCCTCTGTATTGCTCCAAATAGAAAGCAAGGGGGTGCAGTCTGAATCTCCCTGGCTTGCCTGCCTGGTGGGACATGACACCCTCCCAGCTTCCTGGGCACACCCAGCCTTCTCCTTGGCAGGCCAGCATGAGAAGCTAAAACAACTAAAATATTAATGTTATCTCCATTATTCTCACCCCAAATCCAAAACCCAGCACTATACCAGCTACTAGGAATAAAATTAACTCTATCCCTGCTGAAACCAAAACAGGCATATTTTGAAAACAGCAAGATTATTATGTTTAAATACTTTGGCACAAGCTAGAACACATGAAGTTCCATCTCCATATAAGAAAAATCTTTCCTGGGAAGGTGCCAGAGAGCACTGGCACAGGCTGCCCAGAGAGATTGTGGAGTCCCCTTATCTGGAGATATTCAAGACCCATCTGGATGCTGAACCATACAACATGCTCTATCTGATCCTGATGTAGAGGAGGGTTGGACTAGATGATCTCCAAAGGTCCCTTCCAGCCCCTATGAGTCTGTGAATCTGGCAAGTTTTCCTAAAGCAAATAATTTCTTTCAGCTGCTAGCAGTGCTTACTAAACAGAGATGAGACTTGGAAGTCTTTGAAGAACAACTGTAATGTTTAATGAAGGCAATTATGCCTGTGATAAGTGCGTGAGCATTGCAGCATTTAGAATCTTTTTGGGGGAAAAATTTAGTTGTGGTCAGTTAGTCAACTGTATCTAGCAAGGATTTATCAAGCTGTAGCCCTGTGTGTAGTAACAATCACAAACTTCCTGTTCTCTACCAGAAACACTTCGAATACTGTCTCTTGAACCTCAAACCATAGTTTCTACAAAAAGATGTTTTAAAAGGATACTTTCAAGAGAAGAGAGTGTGGAGTACTACTTAACCTATGCTCAGTCTTACTTGCCAGATGATACAGCCATGCAAACACTCCTCATTCTTAAAACAGTCTCCTATTAATGGGAGAAGAGGGTAGCAGGAAGGATTATGTTCCAAGGCACTTATTCTTTCTGCTTTGAAACCTTGCATTAACTCAGGTCACTCCTTTTGAGTAATTATCAGAATATTTTGTCATAACAGTTAAAGACATAACCCGTAAATCAGAAAAAGTAGCCTTCCTGCATCTTTTAGAGTATCACTCATTTTACTGCAAATTGCAGATCTGGCCCTCCTATTCAAGTGGGAATCTGGAAATGTTTGTAAAGAAAACATCCAACCACCACTAGCAGCAGATGGGCTGAGAAAACACCACAAACAGTGCTTTTATCTGTCTGTAGAACATTAAAGACGTTTTCAGTGGATGCCAGCATGACTGTCCGTGTTCCTGCACAACTTATTACAAATAACAAGGCCCATTACCCAAACTGAAAATAATTAAAAGAGGGGGGAAAAAAATTAAGAGTCCCTATATGGACAAATAAACCAGCAACTTTGCAGTCTACCAGCTAAGAGCTGCTCGGGCAGCAGTACAGGGAGTTTCTTTGTGCCCTAAAAGAAACCAGCAAACAAACAAGGCTTGCACAAGCACATTCATGAAGTATTACCACAAACACAGATGCAACAGCTAAAAAGCCAACTGTTACCTAAGCAACCACTTCCAGCTTGACTGTAAAATTGGGAAAAAAATTTAAAAAGCAGTGGAGCACAGCACTAACAGAGGGGGCACTCAGAGCATACAGCACAGCAGCTACCATCGTCTTTTTTCTGCCCCCACCCCCGCATTCACTATTTAACCACTGAGAAAACCATCTGACTCCATCAGTTTCTTATTTAATGGAATCAGCCTGAAAAACCTAGAAGCTTGCTAACACCTTAGGCCAAGAAGAACAGCAAAACACAGAGGTTTAAAACATTTGTGAGAGGGACTTCAGGTGCTTTACCTTTCCCCTCCTTTCCATAAGCAAGGGCTGGTGGAATAGTTAGCTTCCGCTTCTCTCCCACACACATGTCCTTCAAACCTTTGTCCCAGCCCTTGATAGCTTCCCTTATACCAAGTGTAAACCACATAGGTTGACCATTGTTATGCTTGTGCCTGCAAGAGAATGGAATAAAACACTTAGTCTTTACACAGCCAGTTCCATCTGCTCTATGTGCCTTTTATGGAAGATGCTCACAGCATAAATATATAATCAAAGAACCCAAACCACACCATTATACAGCACCTCGACATTTCTTAATCAAAAGACCTAAACTTTGAAAGTCTTAAACTCATGCCTTGCTTGACAAGGTTACCTAAGAAGTGGAAAAAGAATATTTATGGTATGTTTATCACAACACTGAGCAACCCAGATCCTCACCTTTACTTCCCTGATCACCTATTTCCACTTAGAAATTGATCAGACTAGAAAGGCGCTTCTACTTAGAAGTCCCCATTCAAGGCCATGCATTTTCTTCGGTAAATTGCAAATCAAAAACCAGCCTGGTCATGAGTACAACGTACCTTATAACTTGCTTAGAAGAATTAGCAGTTTATTTTCAAAAAAAGGCATTAGGGGGAAAAAAGCAACAAAACAACCTCAAAACCAGCTACACAACATATAGTCTAGAAGAAGAGAAATAAACGCATGCAAAACATTAAAGTTTAAATTAAGCAAGTGAGTCCCTTTTCAGTTTAACCGGGAGGTACAGCAGGGCTACTTTCACTCTACTGACAGACACAGAATTGTAAAAGCTTGGTTTACTAGTCATGCAGGAAAGGTGCTTAACAAGAAACCAGCACTTACAGAAGTTAGTCAGCAGCAGAAACTCAAAGAGTGTCACTACAACTCCTTTTAGAGAGGCAGGTTAACTACAAGAAAAAATTAGTGAGATTTTAGTTTAAGTCTTCTGCATAAACATGCAAAACATTCTCTTTTTTTTTTAATAGGTTCATTTCAATAGACCTCAGACACAGCCTACAAACACTAAATCATTCTACTGCCTACCACTATTAACACTTCATCGATGTTTTACAGGAAAGGCAACTTCACAAGTCGTTACAGGCTCTTAGCAGACCCCTTCGAATTTCTGGCTCTTCCTCCTCCTACTTGCATGACTATGGCGCTGGTACGTGGATTTACCTGGCCGGGGGCAGGTCAAGCATACGCCGTTTCAGTAAAGAAAAGGTGTCATTGTGCTGCCAGCACTGTAAGGATATAAATAACGCGAGGGCTTGGGGTTTTTAAAATTTATTATTAGAGGCAGACCTCTCCGCCAGAAGGGTGCTTTAGAAGCCAAAGGGAAACTTCGCGCACAGGAGCGGGAGGCTTATTAATCCGCGGAGCTCATACACCAAAGCCTGTGCCTAAGTGGCAGGACAGGGTACCACACGGCTCTACTGTCTACGGACTAAGCAGAAAAGAAGAGCTAAGTAAGAGCTACTTCTCGGCTTTGAGCCGCCAAGCGGGAGGCGGTTCCGCTTCACTGCCGGTGCCCCCTTCAGAGAGCGCTGCGAGCCCGTGCCCCTGAGCTGCCCAGGGACGGCGGCAGGCCAAGCTCTCTGGAAATAGGGGGCAACGGAAAGGCTCCCCCAGGCGGGCTTGCGCGGCGTTATTTAAGCTATTTTAATTCAGTAACAAATGAAGCCTGGGGCGCTCCACGAGCGCGCACGCAGGCGAAGGCAAGCCTTCGGGGGAGGAGGCCACTGCGAGGGCAGAGCGCCACCCGCCCTCGACACACCGCTTCCCGCAGAGCCGCTGCCAGGGCTGCCGCGTCAGGAGAGCCCTGCCAGAGACCACCGACGTTATACAAGGTCATTGCCCCCCCGACCTCACACGCCAGCCCGCTCAAGGGCGAGCAACTTACGTGGAGTGAAACATGGAGCCGTCCCTCTCCAGGTACCCCTCGTAGTGAACCAGCATCATGTCCCCCCACTTCGTCCTCCTGTGGCAGAGGAACGGCTTCTGCAGCACCTCCACCTTCACGTCGGCCGCGGGGATCAGCGCCGCGGCCGCGCAGCCTAGCGCCGCACCCAGCAGGGCGGCCCGCAGCGCCGCCGCCATCGCCGCCTCACAGCCAGGGCCCCGCGGCGCCCGCCTCACCGCCGCCGGGCTGCCATCCCGCACCCCTCAGGCTACGAGCCAGGCGGCGGGGCTACTCGCGGCAGCAACGCCCGCCCAGCAGACGTGGCAACGGCCCTCGCAGCTGGCAGCCCCCAGCTCGCGAAAACCTAGGGCAGGAAGCGCGCCATCTAATTGGCTCGCCTCAGAGTGAACCCCGGAGACGCAGCCGCCATTGGGAGGCGGCCCTGTCCGTCTCCCAGCTTGCTCAATCAGCAACAGCGTTTCCTGAGCGGAGCGTTGAGTGACGGGGTGTGCGGGCGGGCCTCGGCGCTCCGGGAAGCGAGCATTAGCCAGCGGGGAAGCCCCGCGGAGCGCTCACACAATAGAGCCGGCTTCTGCCGGCCGCCGATTGGGCGGCGCCCTGACCGAAAGCGCGTTTCGATTGGCCGCGGAAGGCCACCTGCTCTGGGCGTTCTGCGCCCGCCTCCCCTGTTTCGCCTATGAGTCACGTGGTTCGCTATTCCTGGAACTGTTTGCGCTTCCGTAGCGCTGCGGAGCCGTTCTTCGGGTGCGCGGCAGCGGCGCGTTCTGCGCTAGGAGCGCCGCGGCGGGGGCCGGCTCGGTGGTGGTGGGGGCCGGGCAGGCAGGGCGGGCGGTGCCCCGCTATGGCTCTGGGTGCCGGCGGCGCGGCGGGGCGCGGGGGTTGGCGGCGGCGAGCGGCGTGACTCCGCCGGGGGGCGGCCGCGCTGCATGGGGGCGGGGGCCGGCCGCCATGGAGGGGGTGCTGTACAAGTGGACCAACTACTTGAGTGGTGAGTTGCTGCCAGTCCTCAGCCTCTCGCGGGGCGGCTTCCTTGCTGGGATGAGTGCCGTCATCTTCTTATATATATATGTGTGTGTGTGTGCGTGTTTATATGTATACACACGTATATAAACTATATATATGTGTGTGTATAAATACCCCGTGTATTCCCTGAGCCCGGACCAGCGCTGCCCTGTGACCCCGCCTGGTTGGGGGCCAGCTGCAGCTTACTGTGCTTTTCCAGCTGCGCTGCCACACTGTCACCATCCAGCACTGGAGGGGGTGTTTAACCCACCCGTGAGTGCTGGTACCCGTCCGGGGTGCCCTTTGCCCTCCCTGGGGTTGCGGGTTGGGTTTTGGGGTGTTTTAGGATGCATTAGGTAATACTCTCCAGTGTGTTTCTGCTTTCTGTACCTACCCCCCTCCACCCCCCCCCCCCCACTCCCCCTGCCCCCGGTGAAACTTCGGGTCTGTTTGTTGAGTTGCTCTGGGGAGTCGGGGGAATCCCTGACCCGGGAGGAAAAGGTCCAGCCACACTTGTGGGATTTGCATGAAAAAGTATGCAAAAAAAAAAAAACAACCTAAGAAAAGAGCCAGTCCTTCTAGCACTGAGCCCAGGTTTTAACTTTTTGGGTGGAGGACATTTGATTTCTGTAGTAGACTGGAAGCAGCCTCGTGTGGACAGTGTTTCCTCAGCAAATGTTAAATGTGGTGGGGTCAGAAACGCAGCAAAGGTGGGGAGGGTCCAGGGCCACCTGAGATCCTGTGGGGTGTCCGCTGCTGGATGCGTTGGAGTTGGAGGTGGCTTGTAATTCAGGGCACGTGGCTGGGATCTGGCCTGGCACAAACCTCTCCGTGGTTTGTTGAAATAGTTTAGAAACTTGATGGTCAGAGAAAAATAACTATGACCTTGACATCCCCAGGTGCGAGTTTTGTTTGGTGATGTAAGCATAGGGCTGCCTTCTTGCTTTGTTTTTTTTTCAGAGGGGCTGGAACAGCTGCACCTCTCTGGTTAGTTGGGAAGATGTAGAAAGTCAAAATTAAACAAAGAAAAAGCTGAAGCACAAGCAAGTGATGAATTCATGTGGCAGGGGGAGAGGGGGAGTGGCGTGTGAGGCTGGCTTTACTGGTGTGCTGGAAGATTGCTGTGGCTTTTCTCCTTCAGGCAATAGGTATTCTGAGAAGGTAATCAAAAATGATCAGGTCTCAGTGAATAGACACAGATACATGCTTTTGTTAAATCATTTTTAAATGCTCTTGAATTCTGGAGCATGAGGCAGTGGGAGCAGTCGTGCTTGGCTTTTCCATTTGGACTGCAGAACTCACGCCGTGTGATTAGTCCTTCCCCATAATAACAACATCCGTGGTTCAGCTGATCTAAAGTTTTATGTGTTTGTTTTTCTTTGCATTGCTTAGATGCTGGGGTGTATTTGGAACCCTTGCACTTGCTTTCCTGCTGTGAGACCCGGGGAATGTGTGTCTGTGGGAACCAGCACTTGTGTAGATGACTGTCTGGTGTTCGGCATTGTAACGTTCCTGCCTCTGTGTGTGCATATGGTGGGATCAGCTGGACTTGTCTTCTGTTAGATGAAGACTAAGAATGAGAAATATTCCACTTCCATCAAGATCAGATATTTTTTTTTTGCTAGCCACATCAATAAGCACTTTGAACCAAGTGACCCTTTATGAAGAAGGATTACCCTTTGCAAACATCAGTCTAAGGGAATGCAAACTCAAGGAGCCTCTGTTCCTTGAAGGTGGGACATTTGCCCCAGAATTTTTGTTCTCAGAGAAAATCTGTGATGGGGAATTGAAGCATCTTTCTGATTTCTTTGCTGAAATGTGACTCTGCTAGTAAGTGTGGTGGTCTCAAGGTCACTCAGAGCCGTTTCTTAGGTTGCAGAACTCCTGTTTTGTGTGTGTTTAAGAACAGGAAATTTGCTGTCCTGCGAGCTAGCTAGGCTTGCATGTGCTTGCTTTTTGGCAGAAAACAAAAACTTCCTGCCCTGAAGCCATTAAATTACAAATTTATGCAATGATGGGAAAAAAAAAATACTGTGCTGGAACCTGGCATTTATTGTAGCAGTAGTGTGGAGCTGGGGAACGAGAGGCAGAAAAGCCTCTTTTTAGGGATTGAGGGAAGCAAGAGGGTTCAACAGGTCACCCAGGTCAGTATTTCTGTCAGTATTCTGCCCCCAAAGTGCCTTTCCTCTTGCTCAAGGTTAACTAATCTGGTGCTGCATGGTGTAATCAATGTGTGCAAAAAGTAGGGAGAGTGTATGTCATCTCTGTATGCCAGTGTATGCTTGGGTTACTAATGCAATGCTGATGCAAAGATAAGCAGCAGGTATCTCTTGCCTTTTCCTCATAAGGAGGAACACACCTTTATTTCACCCAGAGAGGAGGTACCAAAGACCAAGCTTAAAATTGAGGGAAAGGAGAACTGGTTTCCTTCCTTGCTGTGAGAGAGGAGCTGATGGGATTTGTCAGTAATTGAGTCTTTTCTGGGAATTCTGGTTTTATAATACCTTCTGGTATTGCCATAATGAGAGGTCAAGTCTGTATCACCCTGGTTCCCCCCAGCCCTTGGGCAGGAAGCTAGATCTCTGTTGCGCATTACAGAGTTATTGACAGCAAGAACATTTCATAAGTAGGAAACAAGTTTGGCTTTCTGCAAGCAAAGGTCAGAAAACACAGCGTGGTTGCCAACAACTGAAAGGCTGATTAGCTTCCCTTACTGCTCAAACAAGTTATCTTGTTTTATAATAAACGCACTTGTTTGCTTTATATAGATTAGGATAAATTAGATTGGCGTTACTTAGTTTCTGCTTGGAGATAAGAGTTTTCCTTCTGGTATTAATACTGCTCTGCCATTGTGCTTTCTGCGTACAGAGGGGTTCTCTTGAGTTTAGAGAACTGAGGCCATAACGAGAGTTTTCCTCTCTGTTAATGCAGTGGCCACCAGATAGTGATTTCTCAATGTGATAGGTAAGTTCAAGCGAGGCAGCTGTGGATCAGATACGCACGCACACAGGTCTAGACCGTGAAAGTCCACTTGAGATCTTGCGTTCGCAATGGAGTGTGTCCTGAGATTCCTCTCATCTGTGCTTCCCCCACTGAACTTAATTAAGGTTAAAACCTTAAGGGAACAGGGAACCTTGCAAGCAGAGTTATTGCTTGATGTATAAAATGTGATATTACTTTTCACTTGGGCAAATATACGATGCCTCTACAGTCTTCAGATCCTCAAAGCGCAGAGCTGGGTGATGCAAATCACGCAGGTGTGCAGGGCGGCCTCAGCTGAACCTACTGCCAAGCCATGTAACTTTATCTTTAAAAATTCCAAGATTTTATCCTTTGCCAGAAGTCTCTACCTAATGTTACCGTTGCTTGGTAAAGGTTGTGTGGGGCAGGGATGGGTTTGTGGCACGGGTGAAGGGAGTGTAACTCTTATTTCAGTACTGCTTATCGCAGTAAGCTTTTGGGGAGATAAAAGCATCGCCCTGTACCGTTCCTGTAGCTCCTCAGGCTGTTGTGCTGCTGCTGCCTGTGGTCTTGGCTAAGCATAAAGCTTTCTTATGTGGACTGCATCAAATCTGTGTCCTGGCTGCAGTGTTGTAGCAGGATTGATCTCCAGCTGGGGATGCTGCTTGTAGGATAGAGAAAGGAGAGAGTGGAGGTGAGCCACACCTGAAGGCTACTCTTCACTGGAAGCTGTCTCCCACAGGACTCCAACTGAACTCAAGCTACAGTTCATGTTCTCTGTTAAGCATGCTTTCTGGTTATGAAATTCCTTTAGTCTTCAAAGGTTGCTTTGTAGAAATAATCTGAAATTTTGATTTCTCATCAGGTTTATAGAATGAATAAGCTATCACTTATCCAAATGGAAAAGGGACGTGGAGTTGGGGAATACCCTCCTTCAGTGATGTGTGAGGGAGCTTGATGTTTTCGGTTGGTTTTTCTGCTGAAATTCAGTCCAGTTCAGATCTTAAGCGTAAGGCATGTCTTACCCAGGGTCACTGGCCACAGACAGCTGATTCTGGAAGAGGTGGTATGTATCAGCTCTTGGCTTGGGGATCAAAAGCAGCTTCATAATTACAAAGAAAAATGATGACTGCCTCTGCTGACTTGCATAGTATTCCCTGTATGCACCATGAAACGGCTTTGATCACTTTTCTTCACAAAGCTAAGCTTTTACTGGTATTTAAATATTCACTTCTTTAATTGTGCTGAGTAACTCTAACATTAGCTATTTCATCTTCCTCAAGGCTCAGCACCTGTGCATTCATGCCATCACTAGTGGCGCTGCATCACACCACATACTATAATTCATTCTCCTCACCTTCCTGTCTGTAATCATTCATTCACTCTCATTTTATTGTTGTGCTCTGAATTCTTTTCAGTTTATCCCAAGATGCCAAGAGCCAGCACCAAGTAGTAAATTTCAGTTTTCACGTAAAACTTCAAATTACTCTTGTCTCTAATGATTCAGAGTTCTTTAGCAAACCTGGGGGGGGAAGAGCATTAGTTTTTATAGCTTGAATCTGGATGTACAGGATACTGCTCAGAGTGAGTCTTTGTTTTGGGACTTTAAGAGATCAGACCTTTTAGGATGGAAGATATACTTCCAGTTGATATCAAGCTCTGGAAAGAAGGTCCTCAGTTTCCAAGATGAAGAAAGTAATCAAAACCTTCATACTTAGATAAACATTTGGTTCTAAAAAGCTTTTGTTTATAATTTTTCCCCTTCTTTTTAGCCTCTGGGTATAGTCCAAGTCCTGATTGTGTAAAATTAGAAGTCTGGCTTTTGTGGAGGTGGACCTGGACAGCTGAGGTTCCTGTTGCTTTCAGGGCAATGATCTGCTGACAATTACTGACGGTAGCTGCTCTCAGAGACAAGGTGTTGGTTTAGTTGGATGACCCGGTCTCACCCAGTTCTGGCTACGCTTTTCACCCAGGGTGCTTTGGGAACTAGCTAGTTAATTTGCTTTGGATCATTATGTTTGTGTGGTTTGACCTTTCTCAGGCCTCTCTTCCCATCCCCCCTGTTTCCCTTCATGCCGCATTCTTACTTCTGTCATACCTTTTTGGAGCTGAGTAATGAGCTCACAGCGCAAAAGTTTGATGAGGCTGCAGGAATGGAAATCAGTGTCCCCTCTATCCTCTGAGGATGTCAGAACTGCAGAGCCTACAGGGTGCAGTGTTCCCTGCCAGGTATGCTGCAGTACCGGTGCCTCTGCATTCAGTCCTTCTGCATTGAAACAAGTAAGTGATCACAGGGAATGGCTGGGTAGGACTGAAGAGAAAGGTGTGGCAAAATGATGATGAAGAGATATCGCCATGTATGTGTTTACGTAAATGTACTGGCTCATTCTGGCCCGAGAACCACCCCAGGGATCAGAGAGGAACTGCTAGTTTGCTGGGGCAAAGTATAAACAATTTGCTGGGAAGTATAAACAGAAGAGGGAACCTCCCAGGAGCTTTGAATAATTTGCATTAGTGTGTCTGAGCAGTGGCCTGGACTGCTGAACTTTCGCTTCCACCACTCACCACGGTCTCATCTCTGCCCTTGATCCTTTCATTGGGTCGCTTTCAAAAATGCCCGAGTGCTGGTATGTTGTGCTCTCCATGCTTTGGCTGGTCACTGGCCTAACATCATTTGCAAACAAACCCAGTTCCCTGTGATGGCAGGACGCTTTTTAAATGCTGTTAGCACTGTCTTAAGAGTTGTGATTGAAATGAGGATGGATTTTATGGGACTCCTGCGAGAGAAATTATTTGAGAAAGGGTTTCTGTGTTAAAGCTGGTTCCAGCTGTTTCTTGCTTCCCTTCAACCTCTATCATCCCTCAAACAAGTGCTTTAAAAAGTGATACTATTGTTGAAGTGCTAAATCCATTAACTTCATTACCTTTAAGGGCTTTTGGTGTTGATTCCTGCTGTTGATATGCCCATAATCAGAGTAAAATTGCAATATTGGCATTTCTAGAAGCTGCTTTCTAGGTGACGATAATGGCTCAGAAGAGAGGCATGAATTACCACACACTCCTCTCTGCCTTTCTATTAACTCTCATGGGTACCGACTGAACTTTTATCCTATCAAATCATTTTGCTACAGAGTTAAGGCTGTACAATGTGTTCCAGTGCCTGGGATTGCCCTTCCCAAAAACTAGGTAGCTGTAGGAGGCTGTATGGAAAATGCAGGCAGCAGTTTTGGGGCGAAATTGCTTTTGTCATGACATAACCCTTTAACTGTCTTGCTTTGGTTCATTGTGCAAGGAAAAAAAAGGAGGAAAGTTTTGAGTTTGGTCTGTGTAAGATACTCTTTTGCTAAATGCTTTTCCTGACTGGAAACCCAGTGGTGACTCACAGCATGGAACATGTGGCCGCATGAACTGAACTTGGTCATGCAGTCAGCCGTTAAGAGGTGGATTGTGAGATTCAGGGTGGGTGCCCAATAGTTGAGATTGCAGGCGCTCTGGGATCTTGAAAACGAATGTTTCAACCAGTTGTGACCCAGAGATTGCCATAGCCTTAATTCCCCAAGTGAGTCGTTGTCTGTCAGATATTGGGCCATTAAGACCAGCAGTGGTCCTTCTGGGCCAGTTAAAAACGTTTGAGTGGTTTGAGGTGCAGGGAGCTCAGTGCAGAAGTCAGGGGTGGGTTTTTTCCAGCACTGTCCGTGGCAGTTCTGCAGTCTTCTTTCTAAGGTGGAAATAAAATTTCTTGACTCAGCCCTGTGTTTTGGCATCATTTAACTGGAAAATACGACTTTCCTCATAACTGGAAGGCAAGCATCTTATAACCATTGTAGCCCGAGGGGAAGGTGCGACTATCTGACCAACAGCTGCGACAGGAGCACCTTAGTTCTAGCAAAGGCACAAACCTGATGGGATTCACAGAGTTACATCAGCAACTGGGAGAGGGCTTACACTGGATTTTCTCTTGCTCTTTACAAAACTCCAGCAGTGCCTTGGTCCTGTTAGAGCTGAGTTTTCAGCAGCTCTCATCCAGCTATCAGTTGTTGGCCCAGGCCTGGGCAGAAGCTGTCTGATTCTTCTGCCCTTGGGTGCTGGAAGATAAAGCGGTAGGTAGGTGGTGGTATGGTGAACACATGGCACAGCTTACTTTGCTCAGGGTGGGGTGAGAAGATAGATATTGCTTGTTCTTGCTGTGAGATGTCACTGGTTATCAGAGCAGCCACTCTGGGACTCTCCCTGCCCAGAAAAGTAGGGATCTGCTCCTGCTCTGCCACCTGCTAAGTCTTGGGCTTGCCAGTAGGGATGTGATAAAGGGTTTAATTCTTCCTGCTAGGTGGATGTTGCCATAATGTGGAAATGTCAGAATTATCTCCTATACACACTTAAAACCTGCATTAAGTTCAGAGAAATCTAAAGACTATCTATTACATTAGTTTTTATGAAGATGGGTGTTGAAGATCAAGAAATTAGTAAGAATAAAGCAGTACCTAATTCTAGGGGAAAGCAGGCAATAATAAAAACCCGAGTGTCTGGCCTTTGTGCCTTTTAGAAACACAACTCCAACTGGCATCTCTTAATTGCAGCTTGTTGTCCAGGTCATCAGTTTAACTTCTTGAGTATGGAATTCTCCCAGATGGGTTGGCTTTTCGGATGTCTGACATGATCTACATGTCTTCAGGTGTTTGGAGTTTTTTTCTTCAGGCTTGGCACTTTGGAACAAATGCTGTCAGGAGTCTGAGTTGTGTAACATTAAAGTTTGAATTATGTCCAAATTTCAACTGTGTTATCAAGAAATGTCAAGTTTGCTCTGTGATAGCTGCATCCAGACTTCCTGAAGTGTAACTGAGGGAAGTAGGCAGATCTTTCAGGCTGTGGAAATTTCTGGAGAAATGCTGAGTCCTTAGCAGGCACAGACTGCTTAAATATCTGTTTCTGTAGTGAATGATATCAGATCTTCCAGGTACTGCAGGTACTAATTTCAAGTTTCACACAGGAGTGCGATACGTATTAGAACCCTAACTGGTGTCTGTGAAGTCACCTGGAATCTCTTCAGTGTTTTCTATTGCTGAGACCTTAAGCTACTACTCACTTTTACAGAGCTTTGCTTTTTTGTTTGTTTTTTTTTTCCCCTTTTTCTGCCAGCAAGGTCAATTTTTACTGTTAATGACTCTGTGCCTCTAAGAGGAGCGGTGGAAGTGTGAGCTGTATTTTGCCCTGCCTGTGCACATAAATGGGCTCAGTACATTCTTCTCCAGACTTGGCTTAGTGCTGGCACCAGTAAGACCTCAAAAGGTTCAGCCTTAAGTTTATATCTCAGGTGAAGCCCAAATGCTCAGTTCCACAAATGGCAGTTTTCACAGGAAAGTTTACGAAGAGAGAATAAAACCGAGTAGACCCAGGACTTGTGTTCACTGAAGTGTCTTTTTGCTGCCTTGTTTCCCCCCCCCCCCACCCCGCTCTTTGCTTGTCTGCAGAGGTGAAGCTCCTGTAATTGAAGATTGTATCCCTGTTGCACTGCCCATGATTTGTCAGCCACATGCTATTTTTAGCTTTTTGTTTAGGATAACCTTCCCATGGCTGCTGACTCAGTGTTAGTGTATACCAGGTGGTTAGTGCATCTTCTGACAGAACCTTGCTGTGATTTGGTTTTTTTATTAATTGATTTCCTTTTACAAACATGTATTTTTATTAGTTTAACTATTCTGTTCTGAAAATACATGCTGTCCTAGTTGGCAGTTGCCTGTCATTGCCTTTTTAATACACATCTAATAAAGAAGTGGTAGGTTCTGCAAAGGAAGGCAGATAATTCCTTCTTCCCCCTCAAAAAAAACCCCAACCCAAAACAAAAAATAACCCAGGACCAAAAAAACCCACCGAACAAAAACCTCAACAAAATATATTGACTCATAACATATTTCTAACCAGCCTCCAAAGTGATGGAGGCAGAGTGCTTTGTATGTTGGCTAATTGATCGCCCAGCCTTTGATTGATGGGATGCAATTTGGTTGAGCCTCAGCTGCAGTTGTAAGCTGTAGGACCATGGCTGAAATGATTCATGTGCAGCAGCAGGATCTCCAGACTGAATTAGAGGCTTGTATTGACTGTGGCGCTGTGCATTATTTGAAGGATTGGCTCTGTGCCATTGAGTGTCTGAAGCAATTAACTGCTGCTCTCTGCTGAACAATCACCTCTTTTTTTTTTTAGAGTTCCTCCATATCAATAGTGACTTTTAGGATAGTTTCTTTCTTTTGCTGGCAAGACAAATAAAAATCAGTGTTGCTGTTTTCTTTAACTCTCATTCTTGTGATATTTTCCCCTTCATATAAAACAAAGAAGTATTGAGAAGACTTTAGCATTTATAATGTTTTTATATTCTTCTAGGAGATAAGGGAACGCTTGTGGTAGAGTGTGAAAAAGAATTTATGTTTAATTTCTTTACCAGGCACCTCAAAGGTTCAGTAACATACAGACCAGCTTGGCTTGGATGCTTCTTTAAAAAAAGCCAAAACACAACAAATCAGCAAAGGAAAAAACCTCAATCTATACTCCTACTACTAGCCTGTGGCATTAGGGCTTTCTAACCTTAAACTGAGTTGTGTTTGGCTCCATCAGTAGCCTAAGGAATTGGTCCCTAGCTGGTAAGGAGCCATCATTCTTCCAACATAGTACCACTCCGAGCCCAGACTGGGCTCCTGCAGGGCTGTGCTGTTTGGCAGAGCCCCAGCAGAGCCTTGGCTTTGGTATCTTACTCCCTTTGGTCCTGGTGGGGGAGGCTTGTTGCAGCTCAGTAATGAAAGCTGCTTTCCTCCAGTGACGTTGCTGTCTCATTTCTTCTTAAGTCAGTGAGCTTGTAGTTTTTAATTAGACATAAATGATGGCTGTCATGTCTTGTTTGTTTATATCTTTTCGTGCTGCTGTGGTACTTCCAAAAGAAGAAAACAAAAGGGGTAATTTAGTTTGGAAGGCAGGCAGCAGGGTGAGCAAAAGTGGTACTCAGAACTATTTGGTTTGGTCTGGCCTGGTGTTTTGGTTATTCTCTGGGGAGGGGTCCAGAAGTGCAAGTCATTAATTCAAGATTACTTTTTATGTGGGCAGGACAAGAATTTCAAGAGTTATGGAGAAGTGCTTCATTGAGAGATGGTGTTTAGAAATCAACACATCCGCCTCTGTCCCCTCCTTCCCTTGGTTTTTAGGAGTTTCTTGGCCGTTGCTTCTTAAGACAGCTTGGCTAGCTTTTCCTACAAGGGAGGAAGTCATGTAAGGCAAGACAGCTGGGGTGGCTTTTGGAAGAGTGAAGGGGTGGGCTGCAGAGTGATGGAAGGAATTGAGGAGTGGTGGGCTGAAAAGGTGGGTTTGGAAGAGAGAGTGAGTCAGTGATGCCATGTTAGCAAAACTACTGAAAATAACATAAAACATCTCATCTCAGGAACATACCACTGAGGTCCAGCTGCCTGTGGAAAGGACATGTAGCTGACAGGAAGCAGGGGCTGTGCTGTACAACATCCAGGCCTGTCCACAAATCTTGCTGCTTCAAAGGGTTTAATTTTCCTGGGGAACTGAGAACCTTTGGGCCTTATTTACAGTGAGTCCCCAAATGAGAGAGAGGTAGTGGAATTGCAGGGAGAGAAGTAACTGAGAAATGCAGTTTTGTTTTTCAGGCTGGCAACCTCGATGGTTTCTTCTCTGTGGTGGAATCCTATCCTATTATGACTCTCAGGAAGATGCCTGGAAGGGTTGTAAAGGAAGCATCCAAATGGCTGTGTGTGAAATTCAAGGTAACTAAGATACCATAACACCCAGCTGTGTGGTTTATCCAATAATGTTGCATACTGGCATTTCAGGAGGAAGAATATCTGAAACAACTGAATAACTAAACACATCAGCAAAATAAGCTCCTGCAAAAGTATATTGTTCTGGATTCTATCCCTCTTTTCAGAGCTAAGCTAGTCAAACAGCAAGGTGGGTTTCTGACGTGTTTTCATGACTGTTAGGTTGATGTCTGCCCTCTCCCTCCAGGTATAAATAACATTGATGATACTTGCTGGAGGACCATAGTGGATGGGTGTCACAGCATACCCATGTATATTTTTTTTATTGTCAGATGTCTTCAGGCCATATTGCCTGTGCAAATAAGAAGCTAAATACAAGAATGTATAGATTAGAATGCAGTCCTTTTACAGAACTATTCCTATCCAAATTGAATGAGCCAGGAGTTGGACTTAGTGAGCCTTATGGGTCCCTTCCAACTCAGAATATTCTGTGATTCAGGATGAAATTTCAGGTTCTGAGAGCTGTTTGGCAGCTTGATTTCTTTGGTATGTATTTGTAGTAACTCAGTAACTTGATCTGTATGCTAGTTTTTTTTCTATAGCACTTTGAGAGCTGCAAGCCATAGAATGGGTATTCTAGGGACAGGTGGGTTATT
Organism: Laterallus jamaicensis coturniculus; assembly: GCA_022605575.1. Lineage (NCBI taxonomy): Eukaryota > Metazoa > Chordata > Aves > Gruiformes > Rallidae > Laterallus > Laterallus jamaicensis. The sequence continues at coordinate 13,871,697 of JAKCOX010000008.1, forward strand.
TTTCATGAGCTGTGGTGGAACATCCCACAGCTTTAAATGACTCTTCATAAGCACAAACTGAAACTAGAACCGTGAATAATTTCAGTACTAGGTCTGCTCACTCGTATTGGGTTACTTGCCAAATCTTTGAGGTTCACTTATGGGCTGCAGACCTGAAGGGGGGGCTTACCAAAAGAGGATACCCTTTCCAGAAAGACTCCCAGGTGATACTGTAGTGATCACAGAGGTGCCTTTCATCGCCGTATGTCCCACAGCTGTGCACGTGTATGTCCCTCTTCCACTACTATTTGACCTGCCACCCCACATATATGTTGGGATATTCATTTGGGCTGGGAAGGGTTCAGGATCTAGTCTGAAAACTGTGTTGCTTCCAGTTCATCCTGCAGATAACACACGAATGGACCTGATCATCCCAGGGGAACAATACTTCTATCTGAAGGCAAGAAATGCAGTTGAAAGGCAAAAGTGGCTGGTTGCGCTAGGAACTGCCAAAGCCTGCCTGACTGACAGCAGGACACAGAAGGAAAAAGGCAAGAACACCCTTTTGCCTTCACATCCTGTTTGCTTTTTGTTTCCCCATCCTTACCCTAGTAGATATACACACAAAAATGACAAAATCCATAGCACCTGGCTGAGGGACACTGGGATGTAGACTGTCCATGAAGGTAAAACACCCACCTTGTGTGATGACCCAGCCTCTCATACCAGTGGCTCTTGAGCTTTGGAGTTGCTCAGACCTTTTCCTTACAAGTTCTAACTGGATTGTTTTATGCACTTCAAGAATCAAAGTTTGCCTTTGGTTTTAAATGTATTTAGAAACTGAAATCTGATCATGGTCAGGCTGTGGAAATTATTTAACTTACATTTGCTTTGACCAACAATCTCACTTTCAACCCAGTGAAAACCCCTCTGGCTTACAAGTGTGTGATGTTATTCATGAGTTGTTGTGAGACCTCATGCCTTAACCTTGCATAACCTCGGCACAGTGATGATGCAGAAGATGGGAAAACAGCATGTTATTGTTAATATATCAGTGATCCTGAGCAAATGTGGGAGGAGGCAGGCAGTTCCTTTCCCTGGGGAGAGGAATCACTTCCCCTCTTAGCCTCATGTGCATCTTCACCAGGTTTTGCATCTAGGAGTTCAAGCTGAGTCAGAACTGAGCAGATGCTACTGTAAGGACCTACATGAAGTGGGGATCTGATGCGCAGTGCCTAGAAGCAGAACAAAGTTACATCTGTAATAAACTGACACACAGTAGCACAGGGTATAAAGCTGCTGATGTATTTGCAGAACTGATGTATGTTAACCTAATTAAAAGATAAATTAATTTATTTTGTAATTCTAGGACTTTTATGGTCAAAAAATTACTTCTGAAAAATCTCAAATCAACTGTTAGTTATATCTGGATTAGTCTGCTCAATTCTGTACTCTCCAGTACAAGCAACATATGGGCATACTGGAGTGAGGCCAACAGAGGGACACTAAGATGATTAAAGGGAGTATCTGATGGGAGAGCATTAAAAAATGGAGCCACGCTCCTTGCAATGAATGGACAAGCGGAAATGGGCATGAATTTAAACACAAGCAACTCCATTGAGATACAAGTAAACATGTTTATATTGTGAGGGTGAGGGATCACTGAAACAGGTTGCACAGAGAGGTTGTGGAGACTCCATCCTTGGCAGTGTTCAGAACCTGACTAGACATGGCCCTGAGTGATGTGCCGTAGCTGACCTTATGTTGAACAGGGGATTAGGACTACCTGGTCTCTAGAGGTCCCTTGCAAATTCAACCATTCTGTGATTCAAAGATATATATATATATTAAATGAATCCCTTTGTGTTGGGCAGGGCACATCTTTTCTTGCCAGTGTTTTCTACCCAGAGCCATGATCTTTTAATTCACAGTGTAACTGCACCTTGAACTATGTAGTGAGAACAAAAATACGATGTGCAGGGGGGTTCATCCTATTTAAAAGGCCCTTTAAAGTCAAGTGTTGTGTACTTTCTTTTTCACTGTGTCCTAAGTCTAGGAACATATTGCATACTGTTCCTGTCTATGATGGCAGATAATGAAACAGTATTTTACCTGTCAAGTGCATAATTTATGTCCAGTCTAGCTCATCTTTTTGAGTTGATAGAAATTGTTTTGAAATAAAGAAGCATTGATTGAATTAGGTTGGATAATGTTATTTCAGTGACTTTCCAAAACCGTGTACTGCAAGATGGATGCAATCAATTTAACTCTTCTTTCAGAGTTCACCGAAAACACAGAAGCCTTGAAGACTAAAATGTCTGAACTTAGACTGTACTGTAACCTCCTTGTTCAGCAAGTGCATAAAACGAAGGAAGCCAGCATTTCCAGCGTGTCAGAACCAGAGGTACAGCTCTGTTGTTGGTGTAGGCCACATCTGTAAACTCCTGAGTATTGTGAACTCTTCTGGTTAGCCAGTGTAGCGTTCACTCGCAGTTACTTAACATTTCACTCTTTCTCTGCAGAGAACCTGTGTGAGATCATGTTGCCCACACAACAGTTCTTGTTTAAATGAAGTAATACTGTATTGTTGCAAATTACTCTCCCTGTGTTGGGATAGCGAGCAGGGAGGTGAGGTATGACATCTCTTGAGTTAGGGGATAACATCTCCATAAGATGATCATGTGTATATAGTGGATCAAAAGAGAAAAACAGGTTTTATAGAAAGATAACTTGCAAGAAGCACACATTTGTCTTCCCCTGAGTCATTAATAGTCTGCTCAGCAAAACACTTCTGTTCTTAACCAAAATTCTTGAAAGGTCAGGAGACCACAAAAGAGCAAAATTGCTAGAAAGACCTGCATGATTATCCTCACTTAGAATAAAGTTTCAAACCTTGCAAATCTTCCTGACTGGAGCAGCCTCATTTAAGGGGGAGGTCTCCTGAAGACAGTGATTTGCCCCTTGCTTTGAGGGGGAAGCATGTGAAGGGGGAATGCACACCACTTGCTAGAGAAGCGGGTGTGGAGTTCCAGGTTGTCTCCTTCTGGAGAGATGGGTCCCTAGCTGCTGGACAGGCAGGAAAAACATCGGGAGGTTGACCATTTGTACATCCAAACCATCTGATAAACTGTTTATGGTGTATTGACTAACAGACAGTGCATGAGAATTGTGTAGTGTATAAATTACTAAAAAGCATTGTTAAAATGTGCAACTCACAGGTTTTGACAACAAACCAGTAACGTGATGTTTATCCAGCACATAGTTCACGCTTCTGGGGGAAAACTTGTTTTCCCTGGTCTCACTGCTATTTAACTGGACAGATTTATCACTGAAAGCATTTCAACATCAATAACTGCACTTTGCAGTATTGTGGCAAAGTGATGCTTCATTCTGCAAGGTTTTCAGTTGCAGTAATTCTTAGTTCGTGGGATTTTTTAAATGATTTTCCACAGATCTTTCTGTGTCTACTTAATTTGTTTACTTCTGTCAGTCATTCTTCAAGGCTTAGTATTTAATATACTTTTAACACTGGAGATAAGTAACAAAGAGGCACTGCTTTTAAAACACAAGCGTGCTGTGCTTGTTGTAGTGAGAGGCTGACCTGAGTGGTAACGCTGTGAGGGGGCAATACACAATGCCAGTTCTCTCAGCATCTGACACATTGTGTTTTAATTAACATTAAACAGAAATCCTGACTGTAGCAGTTGTCTGCTTTGTAGAGATTAGTTGCTCCAAGTTGTCCTTCTGTGGTGAGTTCCACATCTTCCAATTGGTTTCTTCCCACAGAGCGGGATTGATATGGGAGCTCTGTTAAAATCAACCTGTGACACCTTCCTGAAGACTCTTGAAGAATGTATGCAGATTGCAAATACTGCCTTCACTTCAGAGTTACTGCATCAGACCCCGCCTGCATCCCCACATTTAGCAGTTCTCAGAACGAACAAGGTAATGGCCAGTAGCCTTTTCTCCCAGTCCTGGTGTGGATGGTAAGGCATCCTTTTGTAAAGCAACGTTTGTAGTAGTAGGGAATGCGTTTTTACCCATATTGTAGCTAGTAGTCCTCTACAAGGCATACTTTACTATTTCTTGTGGCTTGCAAGTGAGGTGGGGCCATTTCTTAATAAGCAGTGACCAAGCTCTTAGCTTTTAAGGACAGGTAAAAGTTATTAAGCATTAACTTTCAGCACCTGATCCAGCTTGCAGACAGGATGTTTCAAAAAAAAACACCCCTTACTCTATGACAAGTTGTTCTGTAGTGAGAGCTCACAGTAATTACTACTCTTCTAAGCTGCTGCTGCATCCGATCTATGGTAATATGCCAACAGGAACTGATGAGCTTATCTCTTTAATGACAAGGGCTCCTTCTTGAATCCTGGATCCACAGCCGCATATGCAAAATTGGAGCATCTCTGGCATATGGCAGATTAAGGTGTATGCAGGAAGGTAGATGCGTCACTGCATCTGGGAAGTGAGGTCATTTCACTGTACCCAGTATCTGACCTCAAGTTTCTTCTGGTTTTTCATTATTATTTTTTTTCTTAAGTGAAGGAAACATCATTGTAAAGAAAACTCACTGTCTTCATTCTTTTCAATATTTTTATGGTAAATAATTTAAATATTCTAATAAAATAAAGAAATTATTTACTAAAAATTAAATAATTGTTTTAATTTTAAAAATATTTTCTTTTTTTTTTTTTTTTTTTTTTTTTCTTTTGTCTGTGTACTGCCTCCAGGTCAGAGAATTAGCAAGCACACACTTAGCTTTTTAACTTTATTGCTGACTTCAGCTTGGGTTTAATGAAATGTGAAGAATGAGAAGCATGATACAGTTTTCTTGCTTTAAAGACTATTCCCCCTCCCCACTTATCTTGCAGATAAAGCACTCTGTCTTGTCCAGTCACACCTCAATGAAAAGGTAGAATACAAGTCTTTACTGTCAATCTCTTTCTGATCCGTTTTGGGCAGTGTCTGTTCTTTCCATATTTTTACTCTAATATTACTGGTACTGGATGCAGGCAGAACTGTATCGCTCTGAGCTGTGTATCTGGAAGCAGACACAACAGAAGGGAGCTGGCTCACCCCCTTTCACGTCTCCTCTTTATCAGCCCTTTTCCCTTTTATTTTTCTCAGCCATCCACTCAGTGACTTTACTGGTCAGTCACCAGCCAGCTCAGTCCCACTTCAGTGCCCTTTCCTGCTTCTTATGTTCCACTCCATAAACTCAGAAAGTTGTTGATGGAGGGCAGGCTGTGATTTGTGGAGTAGATGGCAAGGCTCTATATTTTTTAAGTACTAATGAAGGGATATTCTTTTAGCTACAATGCCTGCCTGATTTTCTTTATTGTAATCAATTGTACTAGTTTGATTACGTCCCTTTTAAATAAAGGTAACTGTAAATACATTCAAACTCTGTAAACTGAGGTTGAATTGTTAATCCTACTTGCTGCAAGGAGCTGCCTGATCACTTTTATTAGTTTAGACAAGTTCTTTTGCTCAGAGCAGCCTGTGACAGCCTATAATTCCTGTCAGCTATTTTTCTGCTATTGTTATTTGTGTGTTTTCACAGAAAGACGCTTACCAAGCAATGTCTTATACACCAACCATTATTTTTTCCCTTTCTTCAGGCAGATGGAATTGAACCCCTGTGAAAATGGCTCTGTAAAAGCAGAAATTAACCATCAAGACCAAACTCTTATTAAAATTCTGGAGTGTTTAAACCTGGAAACAAACGAGGGGAGCAGTGATGTTTCTGTTGAAGATCATGCAGCAGAGGATTTGGCAGGTAAATATATGCACCATTTTTTATCCAGGACTGTTACTCTTTAAGTGTAAATAGAGGGAGGTGTAGGCTGCCTGTGAAAGTGCTCATACCTTGCTTCCCAGCAGCAGGAGTGTTGGTGTATTTTAGCCTGATATCTGCTCATTGTCAAGTCTTCCCAGCATAGCTCCTGCCCTTGTCGATAGAGAACTTGGGACTGAATGAGGAAGCAAACGAAAAATTCTTTTTTTGACAAGCAGGGACTCCTGTAGATGCTGATTGACAGGGGTAACAATACAGCCTGGCAGAGCTTGGGCTCTTCTCACGCTGTGGACAGGCACGTTATTCCCAGAGGGCCTCCACTGGGAATGCCGCCACCTCTGCTAACATGTAGGGCTGCAGTGTCAGAAGAGGGTCATTGAAGCTTTGTGTGTCTGTCTGGGAGGGGTTGACCTTGTAGTAGCTCTTTATTGCTCTGACAGATCTTTATGGAGGATTAACCCTTTTCCTGCAGCTAGGAGTACACTGGAAAACGCTTTATTTTTCCATTACCTTGGCAGTACCATGAAATGTAGATTTGTGCATGACTTCAGTGAAACGCTGTTGAGCTAATTTGGTATAAAATTCCATCCAACACAGCTATGTTGTTAAGTGCTGCTGAACTTAATTTTGTTAAGTGTCTACAAGTAATGTGTTTTCTGCCTGTCTCATTGAATGGAGTGTATCATTCTTGAACTGTAGCTTTCTCTTCCTGGCTAATATTCATATATATAAAATCAGCTGAAATTTTTAAGCCCAAGTTAAGCAACATGGGGAATTTCCTCTTACATGGTTTTGCTTTGGAGTTTTTCCCATTTCTGTGGCTGGTGTTGTGTGGTGTGGTAGGTCCCAGCAGAGTAACATGTACACATCACCATTTAGTGTAATACCTCAGAAAATCCAGTGCTGAAGCAAGGAGATCAAATTAATTCAAGTTAGGTTGTTTGTATCATTTAGCTACCAAGGTTGTTCCTGTGCAAAGAGGAGAAAAACTTACCCCCTCTTGGGTATGCACACATGAGTCAGGGAGTTCTGCCCCTCTTTGGGCAGCGCCTATGTACCTCCTCTGCTGACGGCTGAGAGAGAAGTGGTCACCCTTGTCTGCCCTTTCACCCCATGGGGATCTTATTAATGTTTATAAATATCTCAACTGTGGGACACAAGGGGAAAGAGCCAGCCTCTTTTCAATGATGCACAGGGGGCAATGGCCTCAAGTTGGAGCACAGGAAGTTCAACAGCAACATGCGGAGGAACTTTTTCACAGTGAGGGTGACAGAGCCCTGGGACAGGCTGCCCAGGGAGGTGGTGGAGTCTCCTTCTCTGGAGATATTCAAGACCCATCTGGATGCCTACCTGTGCGACCTGTCCTAGGGAGCTGCTTTGGCAGGGGGGTTGGACCCAATGATCTTTAGTGGTCCCTTCCAACCCCTACAACTCTGTGATTCTGTGTGCCGTGCCATTTGTGTGCTGATCCAGATAGCCCAGGGCTCCATCTGTCCAATGGCTGGAATTTGGGTGTTCCCTGCGAGCCAAGGATACTTTTCCCTCCCTCTCCCCTTTATTAAGAACAGCCAATTCTTAAGCAAGCCCTGAAGTCCCATAAGTAATTTCTGCACCACGAGTTTATAATTTTTGCTTCTTGACTTGCTCTCTGCAGTTCCTCATGATGTCAGAAGGTCTGACCATGCATGGGCTATATAAGACTTTGTCTTCCTTCAGAGGTGCTCATGTAGTGCTCTGTCTTTTTGAAACAGATGCACTTCACCCCAAAGAAGAAATAAAATACACCACAGCAGGGAAGAGGCACATAGATCTTTTTCTGGGAAACTGTAAAGGTATTCAGACAAATCAGGGAGAACATAGCAGCCTCTGAAATCACAGCAGTATCCCTCTAAGCAGCCAGTTTACTTATTTATCAGGAGGAGCAAAGAACTCACTTTTTATTATTTTGCTTCTGAAAATGCACTGTGCCACTCTAATAGCGCTGGGGCAGTTACAGCCATGTGAGAATTAATCTGTCATTCAAGGAGATGAGTCTGCTCCCTGCTGCATCCAGTTGCTTCTTCAGCACTCTTCTCTCATAAGGCTGTCCTCCTTGAGGACGTGTGGGCTCGCTGCATTGGAGGCTGCTTGGCCTGTCTGATTAAAAGAAAGGACGAGGGGACTGGTTGCACTGTGGTGGGAGTCATGGCACTGGCAGGGAAAGCTTTTAAACTTGTGTGATCCCAATACCCAGGTCTCTCCTTCCAAATAGAAAGCATCTTGATGAACAGGAATAACAACATGGGTATGTGGCTGTTTTCTTTTCCTATTTTTGCTATTCTTCTATTTCCTATAATGTAAGGCATTAAAGAAGATGGAGAGAAGAAGCTGCAAGCTGTAGAAAGCTGTGGTGCCTACAAGTTGCTGCAGTCGGAAACGGATTCTTTAAGTGGATTGACTCTGTGTGAAGAAGATAGAAATGAAAATGATTCTCCTACCTTCTTCAGTGTCATGAGCAATAGGTAGTACAGATTTCAAGTGAAAGTTATTGAAAATTTGTTAAGTGTTTGGCTCATTTTTAAAATTCTTCTCTTTGAAAAGCTGTATTTGCAGAGATTATTTAACAGGACTGCATACAGCACAGTAACTGAAGTTGATATCCTTTGTAGAATTAGCTGTACAGAGTAGCATGGGAAGTTTTTCCCTTGATTGTGATTGCAAGCCTTGCTTGAACACCATAAATGTGTATTATCTGCAGTCATTTATTATAACCTAGTGAAGCAAAAGCCACATTGGTGGTTCCATGTCTTAATTTCACCTCTGTGCAAATGAAGTGGGCATGAAATGTAAGGTAACAGTCTTTGCTGCTTGTCCTGTCACAACAGGTTCAGTGATATTGAACTTCGGGAGGAGGAGGGCATCCCAACAGAAGAGTTTCTGGAGTCATGTTATGCAATTGTGCCGGTGCTGGGTAAGCAGCTCCATCTTTTTTTTCCTGGCTCCTTTTGACTGCTGCCAGCTGACAGAAACGGTGGAGCAGTTGGTTTGGAGAATTCTTTCCTTTGCCAAAGGGGTATAGGAGGAACAATTAATATCAGCAGAATCAACTTGAGTGGTCCAAAAGATATTTTCTTTACTCCTTCGCTTTATAGAGGCTGCAGTCTTGTGTGGATAGGACCCAACCAGTGGGTCTATCTGGAACATCAATTTCTTGCCCTCACCAAGAGCACCTTGGATGCCTTACATGTCCAGTACAGCTGATGCCACACTATCAGCTCTACTATCTGTGTGATTTATCCCAAGCCTCTATCTCCAGCTAGTGCAGCCCCTCACCCCGCAGGCCCCTATATCTAGCAGTGGATGTGAGGTCCCTGTGAGCATGCACCCTGTCCATGACTTTCAAATTGCATGTCAGTGTGTTTTAATGTTTGTACCAGCTGGGTGGATTGGTTCTACACAAAAGGCAGGCTTCAGTCTACATCATTTATTTAGTATTTTCCTGCTATTTAGAAGGATTTTTAAGAGGGTAAATGTTACTGAGACATGAGTACTGGAAAAAGACACAATATAGCCATCTTTTTTTTTTTTTTTTTTTTCTCTAGACAAGCTGGGACCAACTGTTTTTGCTCCTGTTAAAATGGATTTTGTAGGTAACATCAAGGTAACAGCTTATTTCTAGCACCATTTTGGGGGAGGGGGTTGTGTTGGGGTGTTTTTGTTGTTTTTTTAAAAAAGAAAATACCTATTTTTAGGCCCTAAAGCTCAAGAATCTTTGTTGTAAGAGTCAATACTGTAAGACTATTTAATATTTGATGATGTTACCATGTGTCATATCAGAATGCTGAAATGCCCCTAAGTCTGTTCTTACAGAACACACTGTGTTAAATAAATTGACTGCTGAGTAAAACATCTCAAATACACCTAATGAATACAACTTGGATTCTGGGCTGGATAGGTTGTATGTCATGATGTGATGGTAGCAATATTAACTTCAGACTGTAAACCAAACGGGGGCATAGGAAAACCCTTTCTTCAACCAAGTAGGAGGAAGCTGGTGCATTAAGAAGCAGCTTCTCAGCAGGTCATGGCAGACCCTGCAGCCTCAGTTCTTGTTCTGGAAGTTCTTCCAGCTTCAAAGGTCTGAAGGGCTGCTTGTGAAACAAGATGTATTCATAGTGAGATTTTTTTGTAGCTTTTCATGATAAAGAACATTCAGATTTGTTTGGTGCAAGGAAAGGCAAGTATTCATTTGTCTTACTGAAGGTAGCTGCTGAAAGACTGAAAATAGCAAGAGAGAAGAATGCTTTTCCAAAAACTAAACCCTTAAATTGTCAAGTGATAGGCAGCCACTCTTTTAATGTGGAAGAAGAATCTGTTTATTGACGCCTTATGTATTTTCTCTCTTGGTTTTTTGTGAAGAGGTGTGTATAAATTTGGAATAAATTTAAAGGCTTAAGCATGCTATTGGCTGCTAAGTATAGTTAAGAATTTGCAGCAAGCAGTTGTCCAAAGGTAATCTTGCTTGTACTTGAAGCTCAAAGCAAATGGGGCTTTGCTTGACAGCAGGTTGAGTATATGGGGAGTGTGTGTCGTGCTTGGGGGACCTGTGGTATCTCTTTGCAGAGAAGAGTCCCGTTAAATTAATGGTCTTTACAGGACAGGTGATGATTTGGTCTTTTAAGCCTAAAGCTTTGCTTCTTGATATTTTTTTTTTCTCCAGAAAATAAATCAGAAATTTATAACCAACAAAGAAGAGTTTGATACCCTTCAGAAGATAGTGCTCCATGAAGTGAACGCAGGCGTAGCGCAAGTTAGAAACTCTGCTACAGAGGCTCTCCTGTGGCTGAAAAGGTAATGACCTCATATCTACTTACACCATGAACTGCTAAGTTGCAATAAGGTGCCTTTCACCAGTGCAAGCTTATGTACATGAAGCAAGCTGGTTACTTTCCACAGGCTCCATCAATTCAAACTGGCTAGGTTCAAGACTGATGCCTTGCCTGTGGCTTTATCAGGGCACCTTGGCCTAAACGCTTGAAAAAGCCATTTCAGGCAACCTCTTTTTTCCCATTAAAGTGAAGTCACAGTGAGTGACTGATCCTGCTGAGCCAGAACATCAGGCAGGTGATTTTAGTCTACAGCAAAAATGTTTTAGAAAAGTGTTTTTCCTTGGGGTGGGAGAGAAGCTGGAGGAGGCAGCTACAGTTGTTGGGGTTTTTTTTTGAGATTGAAAGTAGCACCTTAATTCTGAGTTTTATTGCAACTCAGGGGGCTTTCATAGAATGGTCTGGGTTGGAAGGGACCCCAAGGATCATAGAGTTCCAACCCCCCTGCTACAGGCCACCAACCTCCATGTGTTGATCTAGTCAAGGTTGCCCAGGGCCCCATCCAACCTGGTCTTGAACACCCCCAGGGATGGGGCATCCACCACCTCTCTGGGCAGCCTGTTCCAGCACCTCACCACTCTCTCTGTAAAAAACTTCCCCCTAATATCTGATCTAAACCTTCCTTCCTTTAGCTTTAATCCATTTCCCCTTGTCCTGCCATTATCTGCCCTTTTAAAAAGTTGATTCCCCTCCTGTTTGCATGCTCCCTTCAGGTACTGGAAGGCTGCAGTGAGGTCCCCCCGCAGCCTTCTCTTCTCCAGGCTGAACAAGCCCAGCTCCTTCAGCCTCTCTTCATAGGGGAGGTGCTCCAGCCCTCTAATCATCTTTGTGGCTCCTCTGAACCCTCTCCAACAGTTCCACATATTTCTTGTTTTGGGGGCCCCAGTTCTGGACACAGGACTCCAGGTGGGGTAACTTATTATAAATGTGGTTTCTTTTTATTTCCTGACAGAGGCTTAAAGTTCTTGAAAGGGTTTTTGACAGAAGTGAAGAATGGAGAAAAGAATATTCAAACAGCTCTGAGTAAGTGCCAGTTGCTTTATTCTTTATGTGCTTCTGGATTTACATACTTCTTTCTTCCTCGTGTAGGACTCGTGTTCTTTTCTTCAATGACTAATGATGCAAGTGAGCTCCAGGACAGAACCTTTTGAAAACTGCAGTTTTTGAAAATTACTAGTTAATAGGTAACTGGTAAATGTTGATTTAATAGCAGGTAAAGATTCCTTTAATTGGCATAATTTTGTCAGGGGAGCCAGTTGTATCTTAGGGAAAAAAGTGTTTTGTCTCATCCCATTTTCTCTGCTGGTTTGCACTGAGAGCACGCCCAGATTTGTAGTTGCTATTGTGTTATTTTTTTAGTTCTTTGTGAGATTGGCCATCAGTTTTTGAAATCATCTCTTTGCCAGTACAGCTGTTAATTGACTGTAGCAGTTAGAAAGGAGTTTGTAATGCGGGGGGTTGGGGGGGGGAAGGGAATTTCTTCCAGGTGCACAATTTCTGACACCGAGTCAGGCTGGTGCCCACAGCAAGTATAAACCAAAATGCAAACCCCTCTTAGGCTTGACTTAGTTCTTCCTGAGACCCTGTTGATATGCACACAGTATAATGTTATGATAATCCTTTAAACCTGCTTTTTAAGAAGCTTTTAATTTTTTAGCTTTTTAAACAGCTCAGCAGTCACCCTGTAGGATTAGTAAAAAGAGCTACTAGACTGAAGTATGTAAGCAGCTCTTGGAAGTGGGATTGCAAATACACTGCTACCAGATGTGGCTGTTAAACAGTTATTTACTTGCCCTTCTGAGTCTGAAGGCTTCAGTGCTGAATTACTACTCTGTGTTTGCAGCAGAGCAATGCTGCTGGTTTCTTCTCACCTCTTCCTTCTCCTTCCCCCCCTGAAAAGCTCTTCTGTATCACCAGTGCAGCTTTGGTTTACTGTTACAGTTTCTTATTTAGGGGTTTCTGTGCTATTTGAATCTCAAGTAAAGATGGGGTATATGTCCTCTTTCTACAACTTCAATATCAACCTCAATTAAAAAAAAAGGAATATCCTGCAGTTCTATCATCTTCTGAGGTATATACAGCTTTCTAAAGGGGTTTGTCTTTACTTGGAATTTGAATCTAGGCAAACATTTCTCTTTGTTTTTAATGTCCTCTATATTCGTTGATGAGTCAGAGAATAGACTTGTCAGTCCTGTTTGCTGCACAATCCTCTTTTTTTTTCTCTCCTTTTTTTACTGCTCTTGTTACTGTGTGCTTTTCTCACAGATTCTCACTCTTGCTGTAAAGATGGGAAAGCTGCAGGCTTTTGAGCAAATATCCTACAGCAGCGAACTGTAGAGGTTCCCTTTCTTCAAGGTGAACAGTTCAGGGAAAGTATAATGCAATGTCAGGAACTTAAAAATTCAATTGAAGGACAGAGATAGGAGATTACAATGGTGACAACCTAAGGCTGGGAAAATTGGCTTGAAGATATTTGGCTTTATATATATAGAAAGCTTTGTATATGAAAGTGGAGCTGGCTGAGAGCGTAACAAGGGCCTTCATCAAAGGCAGTGCTCACAGGAGGAATCCTGAGGATGATTTTAATAAAGGCCCTGTGTTTTCTCCTTCAGTGATTCTTGACCCTCAGAAGTAAATAGAGATGCCTGAGCTACCATCTCGATTGAGGCCAGCTGACCATCAGCTTGCAGGATTGTTTCCTTCCATATATTATTTTCTCAGGGTTGCACTGAACGGAGAACTAGGTAGTAAAAGTGTTAGTCATGAAGAGCAGCCAGTCAAATCAGAATTCCATTTGCCTTTCTGTCTGTTAGAACACCTACTTGTTGTGGATGAGTCAAAGGGGATTTGACAGCAGAGCTGAAACCACAGTGCAGAAATCCCAAATCTGTCATCTCCTTTCAGTCGTAACTTTTGGGCTCACAAACAGCTACGGTTTGCTTCGTGGGGCAAGAATATATCCTTAAATAGTTATTTCTAAGCAGTAAATTCTCTTTGTGATGCAAACTCAAAGCCACTGTACACTCTCTTGATTTTTTTATTTTTCCCCCTTCAAGACAATGCCTATGGAAAGACATTACGGCAGCACCATGGTTGGGTTGTCCGCGGGGTCTTTGCGGTATGTATCTATCTTGGTGGTTTATCTTGTCTTGTTCAAGTGGCCTTACGTTGTATGTAACTGATAAACTGCATTAAAATGAATAGCTCCCTCTGTCAGACCTTATTTTCAAGGTGAGGATTATGGTTATCACTATGCCTAGCCTTGGGCTTTCAGGCTGGAACCTGCTCTCTGCAGCTAGAACAGATGGATCATGCTTGCAGGCACCTTTTTTTTTCGTTGTGTGTTTTTCAGCACAGTCTTGCAGGGCTATTAAATGAAGGTTTGAGGTTGCATTTTTGAGGAATGATCTGTATTTGGATGTGAGCATTCAAGAAGGGATAGTGCAGAATGAATGTGTCAGGGAGTTCATAAAATCATAGAATGCGTTCGGTTGGAAGGAACCTTTAAAGGTCATTTAGACCAACACCCCTGCAGTAAGCAGGGCCATCTTCACTAGATCAGGTTGCTCAGAGCCCCATCAAGCCTGACCTTGAATATCCCCAGGGATGGGGTTTCCACTACCTCTCTGTGGAACCTGTTCCACTGATCTACCATTCTCATGTTGAAGAATTTTTTCCTAATACCCAACCTAAATCTCCCCTTCTCTAGTTCAAACCCATTACCCCTCGTCCTACTGCTACATGCCCTCGCAAGCAGTTCTTCCCCAGCTTTCTTAGGGGCACGTTGAAGTAAAATACATTGGCTTGAGGAAATGGTTTATTTTTTTGTCTGGTCTGGCAGCTCCCTCTCGTGTCTGTCACTGGAAATTATCACTGAAATTACAGAAGGGAGAAGGAAAGCCTCATCCAGGCAATCATGACAGAGACTTTGATTGGGAGAAACAGAAATATTGAGGAGAGTTTTCTAAAAGAGCGTTTTGAGAATGGGACTTTAGTGCTGAAGTGTGTGACAATGAGTTGGGAGCTCCCCTAACGAACTACTTTATTTGGGGTTTGTATTTCATTAACATCTAATTTATGCTATTTATTTGTATAAAAGACAATATACAGACACTTCCCAAAATCAGACCTCTCTGAAGATGTCTGAAACTGGGGATCAACTTAGACATAATAGAAATAAATTCAAGCAAAATTTAACAAATTAGCCACCCTCCCAGTTCTACATCTTAATATATACACATATATACATTAAAACTATGCAATTTGAGTGCAAAGAGGGATGTCTTAGCAGGTTTTTTTGTGGCTTTAGTTGGGTTTCTTTTCCTGTTCTGTTTTGCAAATCTAAAAGCGTTGCTTCCTTCCCCCAGTTAGCTTTAAGGGCGGCTCCAACCTATGAAGACTTTGTGGCAGCTCTGTCTGTAGAGGAGTGTGATCCTCAGGAAGAAACATTTTACAAAGGAATGCAGAGGGACCTCAACATTTACTTACCAGCCATGGAAAAGCAGCTAAATATCTTGGACACTCTCTATGAAGTACATGGTCTGGAGTCGGACGAGGTGGTATGACTACAGCACGAGCTGCGTCTTAAAACTTCAGGGACTGTGTCTGTTAGCAAAGATATTTTCTCCTCTGTTCTGGAGCATCGTTTCTGTTCGTTGTGTTTTTTCAGGCAGGAAGGGTGTTGTGAGTGTTTTTGTGGAAGGGTATGTGTGATTTTGATTTCTTTTGTTACTCTGTGTCGTTAAATGCAGAGGTACTGTTGCTCTTTGGGTCCCAGCTATGTCCATGATGAACGTTTTTGACTGTTTCTCCCCTGCCCGTGGACTCCCTCTTCTCTTCACCTCATAAAAGTAACAGAACAGAAATTAGCCTTAGCTCCTGCACGTGCAGCAGAGAGTCAGGATGTTGAGATGGAGCCCAGGCAGCACTGATGGCTTTGGCTCTCCCATGCCCTGTGCCCACTCCCTGCAGTGGTGGAGGAGGACAGAGGTAGTGAGAGGTACTGCTACCTTGGTAGCAGAAGAGAAGGGCAGTTGAATCTCAGCAAATAAAGTTCATGGTGAGATAGCCCTTTAATTTGGGCTGAAGCTTTTTAATGCAGCACCTCCCCAAATATTACATATGTGGCCGGTGGTCTGAGCTTCCCCCAGAACCAGCCTTTGAAACTGGGCGTTGTCTTCCCTGACCAGCTCCTGGTTATGTGCCATGTTCTCCCTGCCAGTGGGCCACAAGACATTTGCTGGCACAGACTGACAGAGCCCAGTTAATTGGAACAGAGGAACTGTAACACAAGCAATTGAAGATCATGCCCATCATCCTGGTTTATTAATGTTTTGGTAGGTTCTTCTATTTTGGGTTTAGGGCTTACTTAAATTCACACAAAAAACGTAGTCTTTGCTTTTAAATTGAATACAAATAGCAGTTTAAAAAGCAGGTTCTATTAAAATCCTTCCAAGGCTGCCATAATGGACAGAGATTTCATGGAAGTGGACATGAAATGAGTGCGGTGTAGGGGAAGCTAGTATCACACACTGGGGCAATTCCAAATTTGAAAATCTGAAATAATGTAGACCTGACTGGCAATTGAGAAAGTCAGATTTGATGTCTTTCCCCTTTTTGCTGATACAGATAAAAACACACTCCTCAACGCTGCTGCCATTAAAAAGAATAAAGGAGTCCTTTTAGCTCACCATATGGTTAAGGGCAAAACTCCTAACTGTCTTGGAGAGCAGAAGGCTGGCTGTGAATTACCAACTGCCTGTTCAAGCCATAAGCATGTTTCTCTGTGGTGATGCTGGGCTTTGGATGGCTTTGTGCAAAAAGTTGAGTTTAACTCATGCAGGAGGAGAGAAGACTGTTGTAATGAGGTACTTAGAAATTAGTAAATCTTCAGAAATACAGGAGAAGTCAGTGTCAGCATACTCACAGGAGAAGTACTGGCTTTAGCTAGGCTAAAAACTATGTTGTCAGTAAAATGAATGTACTGCAGGCTTGCTGCCCTGCATTGGGACCCTCTCTGCACACCAAATACTTGATCCTTTCTAAAGAGGCTGCATTGGGAGCTTTAAGAAAAGAGTATGATGCTTGAAGAAAAAAAAAAAAAAAGACCAAACATCACACTTGGTGTATAAAGCAAGGTATTGTAATTAGGTGTTCAAACAGCGTGACTTGTTTCTGTTGTCTTCTCTGGCATGTCCCTGTCTGTAGTTCCTCCACACACCAAGACAAATCAGAAGGATGTGAAGGTCTTAAATTTTTGGATTTTCTTAATTTAAGTAGTGTATATATGTTTGAGTACAAAGTCAAAACTTCTGACCAAAGCTCCATTTGATTTCACTACTTGCAGTGCTTAAAATGGAGTAGAGAGCCTTTGGTATTTGGCTGTCTGCTGCTTCAAAGTATGAACCACAGCTGTAGTAGAACAGCTAACTCTCCACCCTTCATGGTTTTCTTCAGGGTCTTCAGCTTTTTTGTGGGAACCTTTGTTGTGCTAGCTCTTAGCTGAATGCTCTGAGAAGGCAACAGAGACCCTATTTCCACAAAATATCAGCTGGGGTATGAGGAGAGCAGGAAGAGATGTCTCTTCTCTAGAAATTAACTGTCAGATCATGATAAAATTTGACTTCCCTTTTTGCTCCAAGTTTTTCCAAGAAGCAGGAAAGTATATTCAGCACTTAGTCTTGGAGGTATTCTTGGATTTTCTATTTGTTTTGGTTTTTTAAGTAGCAGGAGAACCACTAGTTTGTTAGTAGTGTACCAGACCCAATATCTGATGCAAAAAGTCAAGAGGCTTTATTTCATAGGCAGAGAACTTAACAGCTTCATTGGGCTGTTAACTTCAGCAATTACTGACTTCTTTCCTCTAACAAATAGAGAGTGGCCCACATTGTGTATCCTCTAACCAGTTTGGCATCCTGCCTTAGAGCAGGCTTTCTTGTCTTGTTCTGTGGAAAGTCAGTCTTTTTGTACTCTGGAATGGGTGCTGGAGAATGTTCTTGGGAGACCGTGGCTCTAGGAGACCCCTGTGTGCTTGTTGTTGAACAAGGGACTCAGAGAAGGAATTGAGCAAGGTCTCCTTGCCTTCAAAACTTGTACTTCACCATGGACTGCTCTTGCAGGGCGTTGAGCACTTGTAAGACTTATGAATGCTGTCTTTCCAGTCAAGCCACCACTGAGCAAGAAACCCATGCAGCATGTTGCAGAGCTGAACTCCAGGTTATACCTCCAAGGATGCAATAGACCTGATGACCAAGTAGAAGCAAATACACCGCTAGACAACTCACTTCTTTCTTTTCTTGTGATGTCAGTTTGGCAAGTAGAGAGGATTGCTTTGGATTTTGAATAATTGTAGAGAACAATCAACTAACGTTTGGCCTTCAAATTTGAAATTGGAGAGAAGGTCTGGGTTTTCTGTTTGATTTATTGGGTTCGTTGGTGGGTTTAGGGCTGTTTTGGTTTGTTTGGCTCACGTTGATGAACAACTGGCCTACATAGTGATAGAGGTCCACGTGACTCTCAGATAACAGCACCCTTGCTCTGTATACTTTACATGAACTGCTTTGGTTTCTTAAACTGCACTAGTCTGAGGTTTTGTGTCCCATTGCTTTAGAAATGCTCTCGGCTGTTTCCTTCCATGTCCAACAGTTGCATATTCTCAGGGATTTTACTTAGCCATGGCAAAATAAGAGTAATCACAGCCTTACCCTAGGGAAGTGAGGCTGCTTTTTGTGAAATTAGCATAGCCGAGTGTAGAACTCTGATAGAGCGTATGGCTCTGACAGTGTCTCTGCAGCGCACACCCTCGCTGAGACACAGAAAATCCCAAAGCAATCTGATAGAAGTGCTACCTAGTACTGAATAATGGCTGTCAGCATATTTGAGTAGAGATCATAACATGCATCTTTGTACTATAGTGCCGTTGACATTAGAGCAGAGCTCTCAAATAATTTCAGGCGAGGCCTGCTTAGCACCAGGAGGCTTTTATTTATTCTATTTATTTTGTTGGTTTGGGTTTTTTTTTTAAACCAACTATGTTCTGGAGCCCCCTCTGCTATTTTAAGACACCGTACTCAGTTGTATATTGAAGTTCTGTAACATTATAATTGTAAAATATGAACTGGATACTCGAGTGCGTTGGCATAAACTTAAGGAGTCATTAAATATCCCATCTTGACACTGTTGTAATATGGGTCTCCCTTTAACAGATGCACTTAAGGTTAAGGGCCATATACCTTCACTTACAAGCCTTTTGTAAAGCATCATCAGGATTTAGGTTACAGCTGTTTGCTTGAAAAATGTTTCATAGCTTGAAAAAATGTCACTTGGTTGGCTGAATGTATGAAAAGTGTGCCCAAAATGTGCTCCAGTTGTTTGCCACCTGCTTTGGCAAAGGGGTGTGTGGACCATTATAGCAAACAGTATTCTGTATATCCATATGCTGGACCTTCTAACCCTTTCTTTTCATTATCACCTCAGCTGTTTGGGTTTTTTTTCTGAAAAACTTTAGGGACCCTTCAACTACCTTTCAGACACCAGAAAATATCATTAGAGGTTTCTATTCAGATGTCTTTCCCTCCTACTCACCCTCTCCTTTCCTTCCACTCTCATCCACTTTGCTGCCAGAGCTGTTGTTGCTGTTCAGTTGAAGCATCTCTGTTAAACAGAGTCCAAAGCAGAAAGTTTGGTGATACAAACATAAACTTGGAAAATCAGACCTGAATTCTTCGGTAGGTGACTAAATAGACAAATAGATAGTCAGGTGGAAGATGGGCTGCTTTTTTTTTTTTTCCTTTTTTTTTCTTGTGTGAAGTTTCTCTCTGGCTTGACATACTTTGCCAGGAAAACGATACTGCTTTGAACTTTTAGTTTCACTGATGAACTTCAAATCAGGACACTTCAGGCTTGGCAGCTCTACCTCTTACGAGTGAAAGCACAGAGATTTTTTTTTAAAAGTAATTTATTTCTGGATGGTATAGGTAAGAAAACAAACAGAGAAAGGGGTTGGGAATTACAGGATTCAATAACAGAATTCATGCCTCTCTGCTACCTTCAGTAGCCCCTTGGTGAGCAAACCCTCCAAACTACTGCATGCTCCAACCAACACAAAATCGACCTCGTGCAGAAGGGGCATGGCGCCACGCTTCCTGTCTCTGAGCAAGCCCAGGCAGTAGCTGCCCCTGCTCACAAGGATATAAGCACTTGCTCTGAGGATGAAACACAGGCATGCATGTGTGTGTGTGTATATATATACACACGCTTCATGTAAGCACATGTGCACCCTCCCATTGGCATGCAGTTCTTCAGAATGTGGCCTTTGACTGTAATGTTTAATATCCCTTTCTCAGTATAAGATTTTTCCCCACAGATACTCCAGGTGTACTAGAGGTGGATTTTTCTTTTTATAGTTTTTTTTTTTTTTAAATATATGAAACTTCCTTGTTTCACCTCCTGATTTCCACTTAACACCAAGTTTAACTTTATTTTGCATTGCAGCGTCCAAGGGGTCCAACACTTACTAATTCCTTTGTTTAAAGCCATCTTGAAAGCTTGAGATTTATGTCTGCTTGAAACTAAAGAAGTAACTTGCATTCCCATGCACATGGTGACTGAACTGAAAACCAAAGCAGCTGGCTTTTGTGTTTTCCTTTCCATATTTTCTTTTTTTCAAGCCAATTTTGGGCATACATTTTATCAATGTCAAGCTGAGCTTCCTGCAAGCCTTACTCACACGAGCTGAAACGTATTACATGCGTAGTGAAAGAGAAGGTATATTGCCTCACACTTTAAATATACTTAATTCTAAGGGCTTGTTCATGCCCCCAGAATCACCTTTTCCAGTGTAAGCATTGCATACATTGTTGTGTTGTAAGCAGTTCAGTTTCAAAATACTTTGGAGTTTTCCAGTCTGCATCACCTCGACTCATAGATGCAAACTGTAGAGCATCTGTCTCTCTTCTTTTGGAGCATTGTTAAGACCTTTGTCAGACTTTTCTATTATTTCAGGATAATAAACTTATTTTAAATAAGCATGTTTTAAAATCTTCACTTTCTCCTTGCATGGATTTTGTTTCTTTTGTTGCAGTAGAGGGGCTAAAGTGCTCTTTGGGACTGCATCTGTTCTAGGTACTGTGTGAGCAGTCGAAAACAGTATGTTTCTGGTTCATAGAAACTACCTGTATGTATCTTTGTATGAAGAATGTTAACACACGTGGAGCCTGTTTTGATTACGAGAATAAAAGCTGTGTCTGGCGTATGGTATGGTTGTGGGTCCCTGGCTGGTGTAAATACATGAAGGCTGCAGTTACCAAGGCCAGCCTGGCAGTGGGAGAGGAGCTTGGATTTTAAAACTGAGTATATTATGTGTCTTTTTGCCTGGACTTCAACCTCTTCTCTAGGGGTTCTGAAGGCTTTGGAATCTGCGTGGTCACAGAATCACAAGGTTGGAAAAGACCTTTAAGATCATCAAATCCAACTATTCCCAGCCTATGCTAAACCATATCCCTAAGTACCTCATCTACCCCTTTTTTAAACAAATCCAGGGACGGTGACTCAAGCCCTTCCCTGGGCAGCCTGTTCCAGGCCCTGACAACTCTTTCAGTGAAAACTTTTTTCATAACATCTAATCTGACCCTGCCCTGGCACAGCTTTGTGCCATTTCCCCTTGTCCTATCTCCTGTCACCTGGCTGAAAAGACCATCACCCACCTCTACAACCTCCCTTCAGGTAGTTATAGGTGGTGATAAAGTCTCCCCTCAGCCTCCTCTTCTCCAGACTAAACACCCCTCAGCCACTCCTCATAGGATGTGTCCTCCAGCCCCTTCACGAGCCTGGTTGCCCTTCTCTGGACTCGTCCAAGGACCTCAGTGTCCTTCTTATGGTGAGGAGCCCACAACTGGACACAGTACTCCAGGTGCGGCCTTACCAATGCTGAGTACAGGGGCACAATCACTCACTAGACCTACTGGCCACACTATTTCTGATACATACCAATATGCCACTGGCTTTCCTGGCCACACTGCTGGCTCATATTCAGTCAGTAGTCAACCAACACCCCCAGGTCCTTCTCTGCCTGACAGCTATCCAGGCACTCCTTCCCAAGCCAGTATTGCTGCATGGGGTGGTTATGTCCCGTGTGCAGGGCTCTGCACTTGGTGTTGTTAAACCTCATCCCATCGGTCTCAGCCCATCAATCCAGCCTGTTCAGGTGTCTTTGAAGAGCCTCCCTACCCTCAGGCAGATCAACACTTCCCCCCAGCTTAGTGGTCCTCTGGACACTGCAGATAAAGACTAGCGTTCCTTACTTAATGCAGGTGTAGCATCTTCCTTTTTTTCTCCTGTTCTTTCTCTGTCTTTGTACAAAGACAACACAGATTGTGTTGCAAATCTGTGGTGCCCATTTGCCTCTCACGGCAAGGGCTAGTCCCTCTGTTAGATCTCTGCTTGGATGTTGCCCTCTGTGAAGTGGCTGAGACATTTATTTTCAGCTGGGAAGAGCAGAAGAGACAGAGCCGTTGCTGGTACCAAACCACCCCTGTGTGCATGTATCCTGTTGCTGCAGCAGCGCTGGCAGGTCAGTTGCTGTTACTGGGTCCCAGAAGGACTGCAGAAAGAGCCCCAGCTAAAGTTTTGACAGAGTTTTGTGCTGCTAAAGGTCACAGGCTGTTATAGTGGTCGCTAAATTCCTGTCCCTGTCCCTGTCCTTAGAGGAATCCAGATCTGTGGTTCAAAATAAATAAAAAACCCCTAGTGTGCTGAACACATAGGGTTTATAGGAACACACAGGTGCTGCTGTTAAAAGGGGAAGCTCAGAGAGGGCATGGGGAAGATCAAGAGTGATCAAATTATCCATAAATAGGTTTTTCTCAGGGTTCTCCTATATGGAAAAAGACTTGTGCTTTCTGAAAGGGAGTGGGAAAGGCAATGCAAGCTGGCAGCACCAAAGCTTTAACTGATGCCACCAGGCAGAGTGAAACCCTTACTGCCTTGCTTGCTTTTAGCCCAGCTGGAAACCAGCTATGCCAGGGACGGTGTGGAGCTGTGTGCAGTTTTGCTGCCCTATGAGGATAAAAAACCTACTGAAATGAAGAATTTGGGGCAGTAATTCAGTGTTGCAGCCTGGATGGAGCACAGGTTTTGAACACTGGTTTAATGTCCAAAAGCTGTTCCCCAGATGGAAGCCCTGAAGACGAGAGTTTTCTTTGTCATTTTGGGGTAGAGAAAGGGTTGCTCACATGTATTAGGACTGAGGAAAAGCAGGAGATGCTGCATTACACCAGAAACTTCCAGGCATTAGTGCAACCAAGCTACATGTCTGTTTGCCTATGTAGAAGATTTAGTCCAAGATGCTGCCATGTATTGTTTCCTAGTTTTTCAATACATTGCCACAAATATATTTCTTAATTATCAGACATTTATTCCTTCTGTGTCTAACAGAGTTTAAGACTTGTTTCTTGTGTATTATCATTAAGAAAGCACATCAGCCTTAGAAAGCTTCCAGCTTCCCTTCCCTGCCCCAGGAGGGGATGGTTCCTAGAGAAGCTGCAGTCGGGGCTATGCAGGCTCAACCCTCAGTGAGGGGAAAAAGACTTTTCCAAGTTCTGTTGTGTTTGTACATTCCTGTAACCTGTACAGCTTTGCTGTTATTTGCAAGATTTGTTGAAATTTCTTGGGGCTATTTTGCCATTTACCCTCTGCTTTAGCAAGGCATTATTAGTGCTGGATTTTTGCCTGCAGCCGGAGGAGCTGAAACTGGTGATAGTTGTGTCCATCCAGAGCTGTCAAGGAGTCCCAGAGATGCTATTTCCCTGTCAGGGCCCCAACAGCTCCTAGTGCCAACCGGTGGCATTTGGCTGCTTTTTAAGTACGTGCCTCACTGCTTTTGGCAAGATGTACCGGTGTGTGGCCTCTGCAAAGTCCTGTGGTGATGTCAAAGAGAGAACAGGTTGCTCTTATCTCAAAATCAAATAGATCTGAGCCTTCAAAATGCATTTTACATCAATTTGTCTTCGTACCAGTGCTCCTGCTGCGGCTGTGGCTTTCCGCCAAAATAATTTCCAATCAATTTAGCATCTGTTTGCAGTGTTGGTATCACCAGCTCATCTGTAGCCTTCAGAGACCAGACGTGCTTCACATAGTTTCCTATAGGTCATAGTTTTCCACTTGCTTTCTTGCTTAGCAGCTGGTACCCAACCTCCTTCCTGCAGGAGAGAGGAAGCAGTGGGCTGTCAGCCGCTGCTCGCGGACCCAGCTTTCTCCCTAGTGTGACACTGGAGCTGTGGTCGCAGGTATTCAACGTTCGCTGAGTCCAACGCTGCACATCCCATGCATCATCTTTCCCCAAAACCATCAAACCAAACAGCTTTGCTCTGCTGGCAGGATGCACCACATGTGCTGCAGGTGTCTGTGAAACACGCACTGCTCCAAGCATGGTGGCCACTGGAAGAGCTTTCTTGCCACAACCTGGAGGGATGTCGGGCAAGACAGCAGGCCTGCTAGCGGCCTAGCTCTCTTCTCCCAAGATTTAGGCCCTGACAATATTCTTCTGTTCCCATGAGAGAAGAAAAGTTACTCACACTGAGAGGATCTTAATAATCCCATTCTCAAAAGACAGCGGCCTTGCTGATAGGGGTACAGGCTGCCCTAAACCAAGAAGCAGTTATGGGAAGGTATTTGGGAGTAACGGAACATGTTAGGAACCAACCATAACAAGAGGGTCAAAACAGCAGGTGTGCAGGTACTTTTAGGCATCAAAGGTAAACTAACAATATTTAGCTATAAGATAGGTTTATCAGAACTCATTATAATTACTAACCAATCAATATGGTGTGAACAGTGTGTGTAACCCATTAGCAGTTTTTTAGCTTGCCACGTTTGCAGTAAGAAAGGTATAGAATCTGTGTGATTTCACCTAATAAAATGACTTCATGGCTTCACCTAAAATTCATATTGAATTACGTGTTGCTGTCTGCTGGTCACCACAAAGGGACACCTTCATCAAGAGCAAAAGGCACGCTCTCCCACCCAGGGATTCCTTCTGCTGCCCTTGGGCCTTGTGTTGAGGCACCGCCGGTCCTGCTTCACCACATACACAGGGACCTTCTTGTGGGCGCTTGTCTGTAAGGAGTCATCCCCTTGTTGGGACATGCTGAATGCCCTAGCTGGGCACTGGATCCTGCCAGGACATTTCACAATGCATTTTTTTCAATCTGGTTTATTAAATTCTCCTCTCCCCACCCCCTCCCTCTCTCTCCCCCCTTTTGAGGGTTCGTATTCTCTCACCTGTAATTTACATCATGCTGTCAGCGTATAAATAGTCACTGATACGTCTACCCACCTGGCACTTCATCAGTCACCTTGAGCAGGCTGCTCTCCACAGGGGCTCAAACCAGCCCCTGAGTGGGACCTGGGGAAAACCCCAGACTGTTTCAAAGAACTTGGACATTATTCCTGTCAGCCAGCCCAAAAGTGTCCTCATGTGACGTTTCTCTATTATCTGTCCTTTACTTGTGGGGAGACTTCATACATCCAGGCTCCACTGCTTCTGAAATAGGACTCTCTTCTGTCAAAGCTCTTCCACTTTGGATAAATTAATTAAATATTAATGTTCATTTTCTTAAGCCTGGTTCACTGGGCAACATGAACAGTCTGTGAGTATGTTGTGCAGGGAGAGGATTCCTCTGTTCACTTTTGTTTGGGTTTTTTTGTCTGGAGACCATCGGAAATGGAGCTCTGCTTTCAGCTGTTGGTAAAGGTGCTTGAAGACATAAAAGCAAGATACTCCTGCACAAATGTGACTTTTCAAGAATATTTAATGTTATCTTTTTTTATTGAAAATGAAAGAAGCAAAGAAATAATTGTCCCTCTGCTGAGGAAGTCCTGCCCTAAAGGACTTCTCTTGTGGGCTTTGAAGTTTGATGAAGCCAGGAGAGGGTCTGGAAAATTGCTGTGGTTTATATCCTGTAGTAAACATTGGACAGATCCGATTGTCCCTGTAATTCGGAGCCGTCAAGCATGTGTCCCTCAGGCTCAGCAGCAGCCTTCAGTTGATTCATAGGTGGTGAGGGTGCAGAGGGGAATTCCTTCGACTCCTGCACTCCTGATGCAATGCATCTGCCATTGATCTGACAGAAATTGGGAAGTCTTTGATCTTCACATATGCTCAGAAAAAGAGGCTGGGAAACCTGGAATGTACTGGAGCAACACAGCTTCAATCTGGCTCTTTGTTTTACTTCACGACCAGCTTCCCTGTGATTTTTGGCCCAGTATCAGACACATTTCTATAGGACACTCCAGGACAGGTCATTTGCTCTCTTTTTCTTACTTCTTATCAGTCATCCTACCCTTTAAATCTCATAACAACTCAAAATCTAAGCAGTCCTCAGTATTTATCTTGTGTGGCACATCCCATCCTCAGAGCCATAGCACCAGGTAGGTAAAGAGTGGAAAATGTGCAAAATACATTACATTGCTGTGAAGTGGCAGCATTGCCAGGTTCCCCTGTATGTTTGTCCATCAGATAATCTGAGAGGAAGGCATGGGAAGTGCCAAGCAGGTGTCCTGCCCTACATGCCTGACTGGCTTCCCCAACCATGCACGCTGAGTATTGGGGGGGCAACATGGCCAATGGAAATGAGAAGGGCAGCGGACAATGGGGCTTTCTTCTTCCAAACAAAATTGATCACTAAAAGGTTTCTGGGCCTGTGCAATGTAGCTGGGGAAAAGTATGAAGTCCCCAAATTATTTCCTCCTTGCTCCTCCGAATTGGAGACCAGTTAAAAGTGCACTGGAAAAATGTGCCTTACATGCCTGCATCTCCATGTCTTAAGTCAGCACATGGTAGTGGTGCAGTGGGAGATGCTGCCAGGTGCCTCTTCCTCCTGGAAGGGTGAAGATGAGTAACTGTTCTCCCCCTGCAAGAGGGATGCTGAGGACCCTGAGAGGTCTCTCTCAGCTGTTGGACAAGGGTCAAAACCAAACACCTCACTGTGGGCTTGAATTTAATGCTGATGTTAGTTGACTTATTAAACAGTGACACATTAGACTGGCTGTGAGAGGGTCATCAGTTGCTGGGTTTCTAAATATATTAAAGGCGCTGCTGTTTGAGGAGGTTAATGTTACCTCCTCTTCCTCCTGGGTGATTTATCGTGCTGTTACTTCAGGTTCCTGTCCTGTCAGTTCTCTGTGGTTGAGTCATCACACACCAGCCGTGTACAATCCCAGCTGTCCCTGCAGAGCTGCCTGGGGAGCGCTTTTTCCTTCCCTGTGTCCTGCAGGAGATGTCACAGGCAGCCTTGGCACCTGGGAGCAGCCCAGCAGTTGCCTTTTCCCAAAAAGCATGAGATGTTCTGATGCATCTGTGGCACGAGGCCCCTTCCTGCCCTGAGCACGATGGCCACTCAGGCTCTGTCTCCCCGCAGTGCCCAAGCACTGCTTGGCTTTGCTGAGGGAGGCTTCAATGACTTCAGCTCCATGGTTCTCCATGGTTCTCTACCCTCCTCCTTTTCCCGAGGAAAATGTTAAGCAACACCCCACGCAGGGAGGGCTACTCCTTCAGCAGGGGGTGGAAAGGCTGCAGCAAAATGTGGCTGGTTAAATTCTTTCTCACACGAGGACATTGTGCATCCCAACCAGACTCTCCATCAGATGCACAGGAAACTGTCAGAGGAAATTAAAAGCACCAAAAGGCTATGGCTATAACTCAGTGCCTTTTAAGTGCCAAGATTTTGTTGGGGGTGGAGAGAGGGAATTAGCCACTAATGTAATTTCCAGCAGTACACTCTAATGTGATTTGGCCTGGCTACCCTTTTCTTTGCTGGGCTGGTTCAGGCCCATCCTCCTAAAGGCCCCACTAATTACTGATGTGATGAAAGCCCAACCTTGTCTCTGGCCTCTTTAGACCTGAACTGACACCAGCCTTCAGCAGAGAGGACCCCAGTTTGCTGCAAAGAGCACATGGAATGCATCCATGCAGCAGGGTTTTTCACTGACCATGTCGGATAAAGGCACAAACCAGCTCATTTGCCTAGGTCTTGTTCCTTTTTTCTTTTTGATTGATGCTTGGCAGTAATCAGACACTCTGCAAGATGCACAGTCCCTTACAAAGATCAATAAGCATCAGTTACTCAGAAAAGGCTTCCTGATCCAAACTTTACATTCACTATTTGTGTTCGACAGTCTGCCTTTCTGCCAGCACCTTACATTGCCTATAGCTGAGCTCAACAGCCCACTGCCTGTGGCAGGGTTCAAAAGTCCATTTCTTGGTGCTTTCCCTGCAAGAGAATAGTTTCCAGGGAAGGGGCACTTACTTTACCATCTCCCTAGGTAAAAGCTGTCAGAGGAAGAACTTGAAAGGCTATCAGAGTGCTCTCTGTTGCCTCACTCTTTGTGAATTAAAACATGATTTTTCCAGCATTAAAGATCTTCTCGTGGCATTGCCTTGCCCACTGATTTTGGTAATAACAATACACTGAAGTGTCATCAAAGTAAGAACGGTGGCCAAGGACTATGATGTTATCAGGGCTGTGATATGTGGAAGATGTTAGAAAAGGAATGACGTAAGAGGCTGAAAGAGAAACTGACCAAACCCATTGGTGGCAGCACAGCGAGGGCATTGCAGGGTTCTGGAGGGGCTACAGAGGGTATGAGCTTTGATGCTGTTAATGGAAACTGTAAGAACAAAGAAAGGAGGCGATGAGGTGCACAGCCAGATTTATAGGCGAGGAAGGGGCTGTAAGCCACTGTTTTGAATGGTTTGAAGTAAAGAGAGACATCATGTAGGTATGTGGAAAGTCAGAGAGGTGAGTTTTTAGGAAGGACAGACATAAAATACACTGCCCCAAAGACTCGTTAATTCTCTGGTCATCAACACACTTCCATTTCCCCGGGGCAGACAGCACTGCCCTTCTTGGCCATGCCCCGTTGTACACAGAAGTCTTGGGAGGACAGACTTGCTGGCTGCTGTTTCAAGGCAGGAGCCTCTTCCCAAAGCCTGTGTGCCAGCTGCTGGGCATCACTGAACTCTAAGTGCCAACATCGCTGCCCCCATCGTCCATCAGCACCCAATGCCTCCGCTTTCTGGTTTTGCAGCCATCAGCTCAGCCTCTGGCAGGAGTTACAAACCATCCAGGACTTTACAAGGCAGCAGAAGGAGATAATCCCCCAAGCTGCAGCCCAAAGCATTATTAAAATGTCTATGTGACACCGATTATAGCCAGAAATTGATGAAAGCAGAGCAGTTCTGCACATGGTGCATGGCACATGTTCATTGGGGGCTGAAGCAGTGGCAGGACCAGGTGCAGGGATGCACAGTCACACACCTGGGCTGTGTGTGCTGGGGTGCATGGAGCCGGGTCCAGCAGCAGGTAGAGAGAGGCAGCTGGCGTAGGCAAGGAGGTGCTGGGCTTTTTTCCCCTCCCCAGCACCTTAAACTAGTTAATTATATTTAAAAACTGTGTTGTTAAAGTTGAAATGAGCTAAGTGAGAGTAAGGGAATACCAGAACCAAGTTAGCAGGATTTATTGACATGAGCTGCTAATACACACAGTAGGCAACTACATATATTTCATCACATATTAAGTGCAAGCTGGATTTTTAGAATACATTTAATACAGTGCATGGCGTAAGCTCACCCAATATTTGTCTTCATCTACAGTCCTCCTCTACTCATTAGAAGAACTTTCCCACAAGCATTTGCTGCTACAAAAGGCCAAGGAACAGAAATGCCTCCATTAACTCGCTGAGCCAGACTTGGCACAATGTGTTAAGAAACTCAGAGAAGGAGGGAAGATAAGTCACAGCAGGCCAGGCACTCTCCCCAGTTAATGATGAAGCAGGTACAGCAGAAATAAGGAGGAAGGAGGGTTTTTTTTGAGGCCTTTTAAATGGTATATACCTTATACGGTCCCAAATGTCTTTGTCACACTTCATCCACTGAGGGGAACAAGACAGTACAGTAACAGTAGGAAGAAACTTGTTTCATGTCTTTTTTCCCCCCCTTTTATCTCACTGTGCTTTCTTTCTATTAAGATGCTGATTTTTTGGTGTGTTGTATGAAGTCCATTTAAAATCCATGCTCTGTGAAAGCTTTCCAAGCGATGCCCCCCCCCCCCCAACCATGTGCAGCACAGCACAATTTTTACCTTCATGATCACAACTCCTGTTTACATTCCCTACCCTCTGTGTGCTTGGCTTTGTGACTTCATTGTCCTTCTGAGGCAGGAGCTTTTAAAAATGATGTGCCTTCAAACTGAAGGTGAAAGGCCCCTGGAATTACCCAAATTCTCCAAGACTCCAGCCCTTTGGGGGGTAGAGATTAACTCCTTAGAGAAGGTGAAGAGTTCGGAGGAAGTGTCTCCAAGCCCAGGATGGTAACACCAGGCAGTTGCTGCCAGAGGTTCAGCCAGAGGGTTGGCCAGCAGGACATGGTACCAGGGATGCAGCTGTCCTTGAGAGCCTCTGGCTGGGACACACGATCCCACGAGGCATGATGCTCCTGGAACCCACTGTTTGCACAAGCACGGAGAATTAAAAGGCAGCTGCGCTAGTGCCCAGATTTCCAGAGCTTATGGCAAGTTCCTCACCCCAGTGGTTCCTTCACCTTTTATTAAGACCTCTGTTTAAACAACTAAAAAAAAAAAAAAAAGCAAAAAGGTAAAAAATATGAAGCTATTGACCTGGGCTACAAAGGCTGGTGGCTTGGCTTCAGGGTAGCATAAACAGCCCAGGTAAGAGACAGCCCCAAAGAGTACATTCATTCTGGTTTGGTTTTAACTGGCGATTTCCAGCATCACTTTGGACACGCAGAGTTAAAGTCCTCTATACAAGTGGTATAAGCCATGGCCTTTCCTGACTGCTTTCATGCATCACCATCTAAACACAACGACCACATTTCTTTAACCATTAGGGAAGCACCAGCCTACCTGCAGCCGTTGCAGCAGTGTCACTGGTGCAGATAACTCATGTGCTCCAAGCAGCATTTATCAGGGTGCAGGAAAGCCCATCTTGTAAGAAAATGACACCTCGATTTGAGGCTTTTAGTCCTGAGTTCTGCACATCCTTCCCTTCCATTCCTTCTCTTATAGACTCTTTTTCACTTAACATTCAATATGCTTCCCATGGGAAATCTGCCCCTTGATGCTCGCTAATAAATAAGGATATAATTACCCTGGCTCCTATCAGAGCCAATATAAACAAACTTTCTGGGAAACAAAGCCACATGTACGTTACACAGCAGGAATGAGCATCCATAAACACCCTACACCCAGATTTGATTTACAGCTTACAAAAGTGAGGACGTACACTAGGGAAGGGGGGGGGGGGTGTACCCCCAACAGGACGAGAGTGGGACAGAGGACAGGGAATAACCGGTAATTGAATGATGATGGTTGCATGGACAGTGTGGACAGAAAAAGACCTTCCAGTGTAGAAACCAGAGTGAAGGCAACGTGTACGTGGCCACGCTGTGGTTTCAGGGAGTTGATCGATGCTGTCCCAGCCTCTTTGGAGTCACACAGAGTCCAGCCAGTTTGACAGAGGTGAAGATTATGGAAATATGTTCCTCCTTTATCTTCCCTCCCTGCCTGATTTTTCCCTGGGAGAGAGCTCCTTGGCTATTTCACAGTTTATTTGTTCAGTTTGGCCTTCGTGGTCTGCAGTTTCAAGCCTCCTGTGACTGCTTGCATTTCCATGCAAACCCAGGTACACACGGCCAAACATCTGAGCCTGGAGGTGATGTTAACTAGATGGTTTTTTGGCTGATTTGAAAGCACTTACTGAAGGGCCTCTGCTCCTTTGATCCACGAAGGTGTCCAGGTAACCTTAATGTCGCTGAAGTCATTGCTCACGTGGATACAACACTTGCAAAGTTCACATTGTGGTAGAAGAGAAAGTTCCTTATAAACACCGCATCCGAGATACGCTCCGTGTTTATGCTGGGAAGGTTTAAAGACAAAACCCTGAAGAGCTTACATGTACCTTTAACAGTGCTAAGTCGAGGTAATTGTTACATGATATTCCTGGTTAGTGAAGTCCAGTTTCCAGTAGCTTAACGTTGCATTTGTGATTGGAGAGCACGTTGCCACCCACAGCCACGCGAAAGTCTTACTGGCAAACACTGTTTGTCATTTCTCTATTAAGACAGGATGCAGTGGTCCTAGTTTCTCCCGATCTCACTTCATTTAAAATAAAAAAAGAAAAAAAAAAAAAAGAAAAAACATCTCAAAATGGCCATCAGCAGCATGATGTCTCTTGGTTTGTTTTCACAAAGAGATGGGTGTTTTGGTTGGGTTGGGTTTTTTTTGTCCCAGTCCTTCTGGACAGATGATAGTGTAGCACCTAGCATCCCGCTGCATGTGGGACGCTACCCACCTCTGCTCCCCTCATGTGAAGTACCGGCACTGTGTAGAGTCAATGTAGCAGTAAGAAGTGCAGCGCAGTTTCCCGTAAGACCTGCAATAAAAGGGGATATCTCAGTTTCAGAGCGTGCTGTAGCTCACATGACATGGCTTCTGGCTGCAGCCCTCAGCGGGACGTGAAGAACATCAGAAAATGAGGCACCATATGGGGACCAAATTAAGAGGAGAATTTACATCAATACTCTGCTGTGCTCCCTCTTGCCAGCAAAATAAGAGTCCAGGAGAACCTGAGTGAAGACTTAACTCCCAACAATGTCAATTTAAAAAGAAACAAACCAAAACTAGTCCCTATTGATAGTGGGACTTGAGCATCACGTGGGGGTGGGTGCAGGAGGCCTTGGCACTCATCCATGGGAAATGTAACGAAATATCTGAGGTGCTGAGTGTTCTTCCAGTGACTTCCAATAGCTCCAGCTGGCATGACTGTCACTGCCCTTTAGCTTATTTTCCATGTACTTGAAATAATGACAGTGACAGAAGCCCACCTTAGAAATAATAGAAAAGTAAATGGAAGGGTCCTTGCAAGATAAGGAAAAACAGTGATTTTGTCTTTCTGCTGACTTAAACTTAGCAGCAGTGACTCTACCTCCTGAAGGCCTGACCAGAGATGATAATAAAATAAGCATTCTGATGAGATTTTGTTGCCAGCATTTGTCTAAGCAAATAACCCATCCATCAGATAACCCACAAGCTGTGGAACAAGCAGCCATTAAGCAGGTCCTTAAAACTATGTCCTTGGATAACCTACATTCTCAAAAAACCAACACCCAACCTGAAGTGAATGTGTGTGTAATATGAGGATAGATTTGCGAGCTGGAAAGAGTGGAAAATGGGAAAATCAGTCCCAGCAGAGCACTTGGAGGAGACGGTGCTTTGGGCTGAAACTCCCACAGGGTTGCCACGCTCACATACTTACCCTGTTTTACTGATGAGTCACAGCTTTTTCTTTAGTTTAGCAGACAATCTGCAGACTGCACCCACAAAAATAAAGGATTTTGGTCGCCCTTTGCAACTTGGTTATACATAGAAAATTAAATTTATTAAAATTTATTCAAGCTTTTGCAGTGCTATTTTGGCACCAAACTTGAGGATTCTGGAATGGAATAGCTTTCACAGGAGAAAGCAGCTCAGCACTGTCTGAAGATGAGATCTCTATAAAATGTTTCAGGTTGTGAGGTTTGCTGGTGTCGACTTCAGACATCTCTTGGACCGGGAGCACTCCAACAACTGCAGCGAAAGGTTTAGCACAGCACTTGACTTACAAAGACATCCTGTGGTTTCTTATTCCTGTCAATTAGCCCATTATTCTGCCATGAATGATGAGGGCTCTGGGTATAATTTAATTTGCAAATTAAATGTTTCCTGTTAGCCAGTAACAATACCTGACAGTTAATTAGAGGTACTGTTCCTGGAGGCAAAATGCTGACCAGAGGAAGCTGCTTAAACAAAAGCAGAGGAGGCAAATCAACAATAAGCAGATGCTGTAAATGAAGGACTTTGCTAAGAAGATGCATGGCTTTGAGATGCAGGGCTGAGAGATGACCAGTTGCTTCAGAAACAAAGATACCCCTGGAGTACCCATTAACAGGGTACAGGAGGTCGACTGAAAGTTGTGGTTTGGGCTTTTTTTTCTTTCCTTCGGTGTGATTGTTTTCTTCTGGTGGTCTTTCCTACTCTTGGTATGTTATGAGTGAACATTAATGCAATGGTATTGTCACCAAATGAGGGAAATTTTGCAAGCAGCAGGCAAATACATGTCTGTGCGACCTTCAGCCATTCCATATGGACTCAGAGATGAGATTCAGCCCTTAAAGTCGATGATACGGAGAAACAATCTGATGGACCTGTTCTCCCCCACTACCTGCAGTGGTCTCAGTGGAACAAGGTTTAAGTGGGGAATACTTTTCTGCTTTAAAGCTGGCAAAGAGGAAAAAAAGAAGGGGTGTGTGTGGGGGATGTGTGTGGGGGTGTGTGAATAAAGCTCATACATACCCAGGGAGATATGTTTTACATGTCAAATATCCAAAATCCTTCCCATCGCAGTCCTCAACCCCTTCGTGCCTGTAGCCATCTCCGCAGTAGGCACGGCGGCACCCTGGTGAAACATACAGGAAGAGCTACACCTTCAAGGCACTTTGTGTGTGAAAAGAGACAGGTGAGGGAAGTGGAACTAGACTCTCTTATTTTAGGGTAAAGTATAAACCAAGGCACTTTGGGGAGGGCATCCCGTAAGGAGTGTCTTAGGAGGAGCGATATTCTTTGCTACAAAGAATAAGGGTATTTTAACCTAATTTAAATGACCAAGGGAAAGAATGGGTGACTACTGAAGTACTAATTGCAACAGCATTTATTCTCATAATTATTAGTGCTGATAATTACTCAAAAAAACGTTAAAGGAAGGATAAAAGGTAGTTAATATAAAATGTGTTGGGGAGGCCACATTTTCCAAAAAAACCACTTTGAGGCCATCAGGTGGTTTGAAAATCCCAATGTATTTACCCATCATTGCACAGTATCGATGTGCATCTGCTGCCAATGAGCACCCACATCAAAACAGAATTATGCAAACCTATTTTCTGTCCATTAAAAATAAATAAATAAAGTCATGATTGCCAAAAAGAAAAGTGTTTTTCCCACTGACTTGAGTGTGTGTGTGGGCCTTGTGACATCTTTTCATGGTGACTGGCACGTAGGCTGCAGTGACATGGGAGTTTGTTTGCTATTTTAGCAACTGGGTTTTGCTTCCCATGCCTTCAACTTTTTGAGCGTGATTTATAACTTGTTAAAAAAATAATTTAGCTAAAATTCCTTTGACATCTTCTCAGAGACACTACTAAGCAATGGATTAAAAGAACAGTCAAGAATAAGTAGTTTATAAGATTTGAAGTGGGTTACTTACAAATAAACATGATTAATAGCATCAAGTATCTGTTAGAAATTGATGCTTCTAAGAGCAATGAGCCTATTTTACAGTTAAATCCACTTAACATTGGTTTAACTTTTTTCTTCTGGTTCAGTCACAGGAGCAGAATGATGACAATATACTAATTTCCAAGTAACTCTGTGATAACTTTGTGTCACACTAGTGTCAGAAGTCTCTGTACTTCAGGGGCTACACTGACCTGAAGTTTGGCCCCTGTTTAGTGCACAGGCATACAATGTGCCTCCACCATGTACAATTTTGCAGGCACTAGAGCTAATGAAAGCAATTTTCCTGCATGCTTGTTCCCCATGGTTGATTGCAAGTTCTAATTGAATCATTTTTTTGTGCTTGGAGCCTGGAGAGCTCACCCTCTCTGGCTAGATTACTCTGCAGCCCAGCAAGCTTAGAGAGGCATCGTTAATATGCCTCCATATACCTGTTGCAACTGACTTGCCTTTGAAATCTCTTTCCTTGTCAAGTAGAAGTTCATTTGGATTCCTAAGTTATAAGGGGAAGGGTGGTGATGGATAGGTGGGTGGACAAACTCTGAGCGTGGCTGCTCACACTTCATTTCCTCAGAAAGATGGGCTAAAGAAATGGAGGACTATATTTAAAAAAAAAAAAAAGGAGAAAATGCATCTTTCAGTGCTGGCTGATACTTGCTCTGAAAAGTGAAGAAGCATCTCTGCTAGCACTGGCAGAGTACCAAACCTGCTGTGTGTCAGCTGTAGGTGGTAGAGCTGGTAGAGATGGTACAGCTGTAGAGTGCTGAGCTGTGGGGAAGGCATCAAGCAGTAAAAGCAGCTGAAAAGTAGCAGCTGAAAGGTTGAAGCGAAGGTTGTCCCAGCAGAACAAAAGGAGGATTGACTAGACACGCATCAAGTGTTCCCCAAACCAAATAGTGGGCTGACACCTTCCCCAGGTGAGTGAATTGCAAAATCCCAAGTGGTTTCACTGGACTTGGTATGGCTTACTACTAGAAAGTGGCATCATCAATGCCTGTCCCAAGGGGGTTTGTGGCACACTGCAGAGGGACGCTACATGCCTTGCCCTTCTGGGGAGGGTGTGCATGTAAAATGGCTGCTGGATTTGGGCATTGAAATGCAGTGGTTTTGCTCTGACTGCGGACACGCTCCTCAGTGAGGGTGTGTGAGAAGTACTTGGGGTCACCTCTGTCTTGTGCTGGTGTGTGACACCCACATGCACAAAGGACCTCAGTTTTGCAGTATGGCCATCGTACCTCCCTCTCTCAGTGCCTGCACTCCAGCCACAAAGACCAAGCTCCCCTGAGTGAAATGCTTGTGCAATTTACACAGTGATGTACCCTGTGGACATAGCTAATGCACCTTCCCTGGGAGGAAGAGGCTGCTCCTGATGCACAGTAACTTACTTATACAGTCATCGGTCACAACCGCATTGCCATCGTCACACTCCTCCCCATCCTGTACGATCCCATCTCCACAGGTGCCACCAGCTTCAAAGCGGTAATCCACGGGGTAGAAAGGGGTGAGCTGGCCAAAAAAACCACACCGTGGTTACCGAAGCGGCCGCAAGCAGCCTGGCTAGCAAGCAGAGGTGAAGGGCTCTGGGGCAGATCCCACAAGCAGGTTTTCAAGTTTCCCAGTGCTGCGGTTTGGTGGTTCGCAGGGTTCATACAGAATCTGAGTCCAAGTCCTGTGGACACAGGAAGGACCCTGCCACTGGCTTCAGCAGGACTTAGCTTTGCTCCTTGAAGCAATGAGGAAATACATGGCTTTGTTTTGCAGGGTTTGTGTTTTCATGCAACTTTATACCCTTATTTTGTGTTAAATAAATGCCTTATTTTGTGTTAAATAAAAATGACCTTTAGTGCTGTAGTTGCCTGAACTCAGCCCCAGTTTGAGCTAGACTTCACTGGTGATCAGAAGGAGCTGATCAAAACTTGCAGCACTGATGACTTAATGCCTCAGTAACTAAGACTACTGTGAACAGAAAAAAAAAATCACAGAATTAGGTACGGTTGTGGCAGTGCTCAAAAATGAGCCTTTTCTCCATTTGCTTCACTGATTCTGCATGGCACCTTAAGTACAGGAGTATGTTCTGTATGAACTGAAAGACACACTCACGAGTTTCCTGAGACCACAGTCATATTTTCACCTGGATTGGGAGCCATCCAGAGGTATCCTTGAAATACAAAGATCTCTGGTCTCTTCTAAAAGCTAAGGCGTTTTCGGTGTTTAACCGCTCCAGTTCTTCTTGATTATTCACCACAAAAATCTGGGGCACAGAAAAAGAAGTGGTTGGTATCCCTCTCAAGAAGTATTTTGGATTGTCAAGAAATCTCTCGTAAACTGACATATGTATCTGCAAACAAGTAAACAATTGCCCAGTAAAATGATTTGGTTGTTTTCAGAAACAGAATGATATTCCAGCCCTGGGAGAGAACTTACACCCACAGACTGACAGATGGTCAGAGGCTCCTTTGCAAGAGCGGTAACTTGAGCCCCAAGCTACGGCTCCAGTGACCCCTATTTTGAAATGCACAACCACAGGTAATGCTTGTGCAAATATTCTGCACAGTCATTACTCAGAAAAAAAAATCAGATGCTCAAATGGCTAGATGTTGTAACAACTGCTAAAGCCATATGGACATAAAAGTGCTTTTTGAGGGCTTGTCTGTAATTTTTTAGGCGTTCTCACAGCCACAGAATGAATAACACATGGCTCAATGCAGCCTTTACTTTACTA
Organism: Laterallus jamaicensis coturniculus; assembly: GCA_022605575.1. NCBI lineage: Eukaryota > Metazoa > Chordata > Aves > Gruiformes > Rallidae > Laterallus > Laterallus jamaicensis. The sequence continues at coordinate 13,909,401 of JAKCOX010000008.1, forward strand.
ATTTGCACTTTGTTTAGATTTAATTGGCATTGCAACACATGCTTCTTTACATGCACGTGCTTTAGTATAAAGTCCAGCCTTCAATTAAATGGGGAAAAAAACCCCAGTTCAAAATGGAAAAAAAAAATAGTTCACAGTGGAAAAGGATGAGCTGCTCTCTTACAGATTAATGTCTCATTCACTGAAATTGGCTGTAAGGGGCAATAGAAAATGCTCCCTTTAGCATCTTAACCAAACTAATTTTAGCAAGATTTAAACCATTTTTAAAATTAAGAAAAAGCAAATGGAATGCTTCTGAGCAAAATGGATTTTAGCACTCAGCCCGATTCCCCCCAGTATAAACAGAACTGGCTCATTTTAAAACAAATTACCCCAAAATTTTTACATAGCAAAATACTCATGTACCAACCAGAAAGGCTGGTTTCATTCAAGAAGGACTGAATAAAAATGCCCTCAGCTTGAATGAAAGCAAGCAAAGAACTAGAAAGCCAGCAAAGAGCTGATTCTGTAATTGTGTTCAGGAGCTCTAATTTCTCTTGAAATCAATAGCAGATCTGTGCTCTCTGGGAACTCTCTCTTGCTGTTACCAGCCTTTGAAATTGGGAAAGATTTAAAAACCAACACGAACCTTTAACCAGTGACAGAAAACCAGCACTAAGTTTCCCATCCTCTCCCCTCCTGCAGCAGCGTTGGCACCTGAGGAGTTGATGGGAGAGTGGGTGATTGCAGTGGGGACGATATGACAGGCAAGTGGGTGACCCCGTGGGGACATGCTTCGCAAAACCACTCGCCACGGGCACAGAGGAGGCACAGAGCACCGTCTCCAGGCCTTTTCCATGCACAGCTATAGCAAGCCTGACAAGTCTTCAAGCAGGCTTCGAAGCTGCTACATGGGGATCTGAACAGAATAAATAATAGCAATGTTTAAGCTCTTGCTCTTGTCTTTCAAAGAGGTAGAACAAATGGGGCAGGGAGGCTCTGCCGGTGCTCTGGCACTCAGAGCTGAGGCTTGTCTCTTTGCCATCCTTCATTTCTAGGTACAAAACGGCACTTGATCAACATCAAGTGAGGGTTCACAGAAATAGCGTAGGGTGCTTGTATATTAGGTAGTTACACTTTTGAGATCTCATATGAAACTGTGCTGGATGGACGAAGAGGGTCATAAGCCCTACACAGAATACTGCAGGGTTTATACCTTGCCCCATGACCTCTCTGTGCAATGAAGTACCTGATGCTTTCTTGGAACAGTGTGCAGCATGATGTGCTACACACCTTTATTTCACACACTTCATGTTTTTAAAGAAACAGGGTTTTTTAATGCAACACAGGCAGGGATGAGCGAGCAGCTGACAAGGCCTGCTCATGCAAAAGATTGAGTTCAATGACCCAGTTTAATGGACAGTGTGGTGAGGGTGTCCCTTTCACAAATTCTAACACCTTTCTGAACGAGTGACAGATGGGGAAGTTAACGAAGGTAATCGCTGCTTATTGTCATTCAGAGCCAACCAGACACAGTGCAATATCCACTTGCATGAGTGGAGTGGCTGGGCGAGGCTGGTACATGGCACTGCACAGCAGAATAGGGCAGGGACCAGCAGAAGGAAAAGTACAGAAGTAGTATTTACAAAGCCCAAAGAAAACCCGAGATGAAAGATTGCTAGGTCACTTTCCACTGATAACTTGTCTGTTAAAATACTTTTGTCTGATTTGCTCGTAAAAATGATTTGCAGAAGGTTGTGGGTTGAAATCAGCTGCATGAGGTGCATGTCTACAGAGAGGAGCTCAAAAGTCTGACTCCCCTAGTTTGTAGAGACTTCTTTTTGGTCCAAGGTAGAGTCTGCTTTGAAAGAATGTTCTGTCAATTATGTGGAATGCTTGAGCTCAATATTCAATTTTGAAATCACTGTCTTTGCAGAAGAAGGTATAAAAAATAAGCAAGAAAGAGATGTTCATTTCAGTGACCAATCTGAAATATGTTTCAGTTTACTGAAATAAAAAGAACAGGTTATGTATGTATAGATGGCAGAGAGCATCCTCAGGCTTGGAAAAAAGTTTCCAATCACGTGCCACATTACTGATGGTTTGAAACAGCTTCATTTGAGCACCTCAATCGTACAACCCTCAGGCTAGTTACTAGACCAGACACTTTTGCACCAACTGGATCTCAAGAGGTGGTGGATACTAAAAATATCACACTGCCTGTTAAATCCAAATTACTGGTGAGCACACCACCAAACTCTTACAACAAAAGCCCTTGAGAAACACTCGCACCCTTTCCCATAAAATCTGCTTACCGCAGGGACTTTTGGGTAGCCGTATCCAAAGACAGGCTCCTCATATGACGGGTTACTGACGTGTTGTGGGTATCTGCAGAGACATCTCCCCGGGGGCCCTGGAAGTCCTCTTTCCCCTTTTGGTCCTGCTGAGAATAACCCTAGGAAGCAAAATGCCAGGTTGCCTTGTGATGAAGTTAACATACAAAACACAGAATTGTAGGGGTTGGAAGGGACCTCGAGAGATCATGGGGTCCAACCCCCACAAGCACAGCCTTGGGGGAAGGAGTCCAGGTTGGGTGGATATATGCATTTATGTACGTTTTCAGAGATGTACATCTCCCACCAAATCCACTGGGAAATGAAGGAAGTGATTACCCAAACCACCAGTTCCAGCACTTCAGGAGAAAGACCAGGGCTTGTAACACATCTTTTTTTTTCAGATAGATTTTAAATTTTTCTACTGAGTTCACAGACAAGAAGAGAGGCTATTTGCTTCGGGTTGCTAGATAAATGGCCACATATTTGAAGCTGCAGAAATTCAGGTAATGATAAATACTCTATAGCCCCTATACACCATTAGTCTGACTCCATAGACATCCACAGTGCATTGGACGTGTGCATTTCTGCAACCACTTGAGCAATTCTGTTTCAGGGGGTTTTGTACAAGAAAAACTGAACCAGAAATACAGGAGTGTTACAAATATTTAAATAAAAACCCAAACAAACCACTTTTTGACTTTCAAACTCTGTCAAGGATGCACTACTCTGCAGAATTAGAACATGAGCCAACACGTTCATACTGCAAGCAGTGACATCATTACAGAAAGCTCATGTAGGATCAGAATTTATATTCTAGAGGAAAAAGATTAACAAGTCTGACACATAAACCTTCTGTGGATGGAATAGAAATTTTTAAAAATAATCTCAAGATCCTGGCTGCCTTCCCATTGTCATAGGAAAAATTCTGTCCTCTGAAAAGTTCCAGCTAATTTACTCAGGACAAAGATATTTTATAAGGGGAGACATGAATTATGTGGAGATTTTGAAGCAGCTTCCAGATTCACAGACGTGAAGACATCCAGACAACCAGAGGGAAGAGTCCTCCCGCCCACTGACATGAGCAAGGGAAGAAAAGGGGAAAGCAAAATGGAAGAGGACATACAACAGGTCGGCTGCAGTACAAGCAGCTGTTGTCCATTTGTGCCAACAGTAGTTTCCATCTGATTTTGTTTTTCTTTTCGGGCATTTTGGTGTATTTCTGGGGTGGAGAAAACCCTACCCGAGGGCTCATTCTTGCTGAACATTGAAGGGTCATGTACTGTCCTTCACATCTATAAGTGGTCTCATAAGCTGCCTAGAGTTTATGTGCATGCATAGCTTTGAAGCTGTACAATTATTAGACAATTTTTTTCTTGTGCTTTCTACAACACACACACAGTTGCAGTGAGCATAGATCTACAGCACTTAACAAAAGAGAGATTTTTATTTTTATTCACCACCCTTCTTTCCCCTCTGACTCCCATCCCTTTCCTCCTCTTCCCTTTTTTTCTTAATGCCATTGTGACTTGAGTCGCATCTGTTTTTCTTTTATGGAGCTGCACAGGGTGGGTATGTTCTGCTTGATTAGAAATGGCAATCTTTCACTGTAAACCAGGATATCTGGATAAGCAGCAGACCTTTGATGATGGAGATTAACTAGTCCCTCCAAGGCTGCCAGGTAACTTCATCATCCCCATCTACCAATCCCACATAGGCCATGTTTTTGCTTTCATATGAAACATCAGAAGTTACATCATAGTCTTTAAAGTAAGGTAAAGAGTCTTTATAATGGACAGGGAATGCATGACCTGCCTTCAGAGGAAATCCTCTCCGTGCTGTCAGTGAAGAAGCAAACTAAAAGCCCTACAGCATGTTTTGTAAAGGGGCACATGCATGTATATGTGATGAGTAAGGAAGGGCTGGGGAGCAGTGACACTGTTTAGGAAATCACCTGGTCTCCTGCTTACCTGATCCTGAGGGTCCAGGGGGCCCTGGCTGGCCAGAAGGACCAGGCCTTCCAGGTGGACCCATGATACCTGCAGGTCCAATGTCTCCCTTTAATCCCTAGGAGAGAGATGACATCCATTTGTTTGCTAAACTGTTAATAACACACAACCTCTTCCAGCCAACAATGGCTTCCCTTTCAAGAAACCCAAGACATTTGCCAATAGAAGTATGCAGCATGAACCTCATAGCCACCACCCCAGGGAAGACATGCTGTCCTCTTTTACATGGAGACAGAAAAACACAACCAGACAGGTCTTCTGCTCCTAAAAGTAGGCGGTCCCAGCAGATGTACTCCATGTGCAGTCAGGAATCACTCTGCTCTGACTTCAAACATTTGGTGGCCTTTCTTTAAGGATACCTTTTCACCCCTGGTAGCTCTCTAGGAGTAAGTGCAGCTCAGACAGAAAGTGCTGGTGGAGCTGAAATAGGTGACCCTGGAAATACCTAGTTACTGCATACGGCAAAGAGAAAATTCAGGAAGACGTTGGCAAGTTCTATCACAGTGACACTTCCCAGTCTTAAGGTGCTTTCTGTCAGAAGCACACTAATGACTCCAAGGCTCACACTGTTTTCAGAAGTACTTTAGGTGCCTGGACCCCTGTATCTCCTTGACTAACCGTGGGTACAGGTATGCTAACAAATCATTGCAAGGCAAGCTGGATTGTGGCAACATCCTGCTGACAAGAGGTGTTCCTCTGGTACCTTATCAGTCAAAACACTGTGAAATTCCCTATGGGAGAGGAGTTTATACACAGTTAGCATACAATAGCTAATATTCTGTAAAATCAGACCTAATTTGCTTCCTGGAAGCTTGTTTGTACAGCCGTACCCTCAGGGGTTTGGAAGTTTCACCCTGGAGCTGTTCAGCACCTTCCTATTTTTGGTCCTGAATTTAATATGGTGACACTTATTAAAAATAACTATATTTATCTTCCTGCTCATATACTCTTCAAGGCTTAGGTTTCTCAGCTTTATATTTCAGAAGTGTGTTACACAGCTTGAAGTTTAAATATCTGGTTTGGTTTTTATGTCACAGCACACATTATTTAGCATAACAAAAAAGATGTGTGCTACATAAGCTTTCTTTTCATAGAATCATAGAATGCGTTAGGTTGGAAGGGACCTTTAAAGGTCATCTAGTCCAAAGGAGACAAATTCCTTGAAGATGCTGTAATTCCAGGTTGATAGGCATTCCCAGGCACATGTCAAGTGGTTGTATATTTAATTTCAGAGTAATGAATCACAGAATCACAGAGTTGTAGGGGTTGGAAGGGGCCTCAAGAGATCATCGGGTCCAACCCCCCTGCCAAAGCAGCTCCCTAGCTCATACTGCACAGATAGGCGTCCAGATGGGTCTTGAATATCTCCAGAGAAGGAGACTCCATCACCTCCCTGGGCAGCCTGTCCCAGGGCTCTGTCACCCTCACTGTGAAAAAGTTCCTCCTGTGCTCCAATTTGCAGCCATTGCCCCTTGTCCTGTCTCCACTGACAACAGAAAAGGGGCTGGCCAATTACTCCTGCATCCCATTCTTAAGATATTTATAAACATTGATTAGGCCCCCCCTCAGTCTTCTTTTCTCTAGGCAAATGAAGCATATGTAGTAATATATGCTAAAGTAATTTGATTATATAATATGTTGTATCCCATGGATACGTTTGAATGTCACTTGTACCATTTCATCAGAGGAAGGTTGATTTTGCCATGGCCCATAAAGAACTAATTGGATATTTGCTTTGTTTAATCCGATTAGGTAAGCTCTGTGCCATCAAAATATTCCAGGATTTATGTGAATGTCAGCCATGCTGATCCCTAATTACTTCTTACATTATGCAACACAGAACTAGCAGACTGGGATTTTGTAGCCCCCACTAAGTCTGTGGGAAATCTCTTTCCCCCACACAGTAACAGAGGCAAGCTGGGGACAGTCAGACAGGTACTGCCTGAAAGCAAAGCTGTATTCTCTGTCTCTTGCTTTGGAGGAATGATTGCTTAAAGCTCTCTTGTTTAGCACAGATAGGTTAAATAATAATGGCTAAGATTTATATTAAATTTCATTGCCTTGTTTTTCTTTCACAGGCACTCATGGCTTTTCCCATGGACAGTATCCATATGTCTCTCCCTTCTTTCAAAGTAGCATTATTTAAAGCCCTAAGTCATTCCTGCTTATCAAGATGGAGACCCTAAACTTGCTCTTTAGGCTCAGCTCCCAGGTTCCAATGCTTTGGGTGTTCTATCTCAGTGTGAGGGCAGTGAGGTTGTGACTTGTGACTTCCACCTCCTGGCCACCTTTTAGGAGGCTGAGGAGAGCTGAAGAAGTCAGTGAGATAATCAAGAGGTATCTCAAAAAGGAAGTGGAAGTGACACCTTCCTAATTTAGCTGCTTTCATCTAGGCATGTCAGCTGGATCAAGAGACAGGAAATGACCCCATGTTGATGGAAACTATCCTCTCAGCTGAGCAAACAGCCAGACAACTACAGCACTTAAAGGCAGCAGCCAGTCCCACAGAGCCTTGAAATGCCACTCTCAAGTTTTTTCAAAGGATTAGAAAAGAAGAAAGGAAACAGCTAGTTTCCCAATTACAGAGGGAAGCTCAGTATTCCTGAAGAAGATCAATGCTGAAATTGCTTTCAGGGCACCAGACAGGGGTTTGTGTACTGAGCCCTGGGCCTGGAAATCCTAATTTAGTTTCTTTTAGTCACACTGATTTTTGCCTTAAATTATAACATGCCTTATGTCACTGCTTTCTGATTAATGCACTGTGTAATATGACAAAATGTCTAAGGTCAAGCAAGGAGTGCACTGTTCAAATCGATCTGCTGGCGCTGTGTCTTCTCTTTACCTTATGCTACAGGAAGATATTCTGTGCACATTAATTGGCAGGAGAAACGAGCACAGTTTACATAATAAACCACACCACCAAAGCGCACACATCAGCTTTTAAAACCTGACAAATCAAGGACATAAAAAAACCTTTCTTCTGGAACATCTGGCACATTTAGATTGCACACAGCTTCCTTACTTGGTGACCCACTATTCCCCCTCCCCGTCCCAACACAAAACTCTTCATTTTCCCTCACACTGGGTATACTTTCACTTCAGATTTTAGCTGACAGCATCAGAGTAACAGTGATGCTGGTGTGTACCTCTCTTTGCAATGCTGGGCATAACTGGACCACAAATAAAGTGCTTTCAGCTGGGCCCATTAGCCACCACACCTACAAGCTCCTGTATCTGAGAAGATGCAGATTAAACCAATGTGGTTCTAGCAAGACTGATTTCCCTTCCCTGTCAGTGGAAAGAAACAGGTACTGCAGGTGGCAATTCACAGCACCAACAGGACTCATCTCCTTTGTCCTCCCAGGGTCGATGTTAAAAATAAAAAAAGAAGGAAAGGTGCCCCCAAAGAAGCTCATTTGGTGACCTGAACAGTTAGCTACACCAATATTGGTTGCTAGCTCCTCTTTGGAAAACGCCATAGCACAGGAGTCAGTGTCATTTTTACACACAATTCCTGGTCTTTGTTGTTGACCTGAAAGGCTGAAAAAATGGTTCTGCCAGCATAATTATTTTGAGCTCTACTTAAGGACCATCTGTGAACCACCCCATTCCTGAACGGCTTCCATACAAGCCTACCATCCCTTAAGGTTGTTATGTGTCTTCCTGACCTTTCTCAGAGCAGAAGAATCTGTCCCTGGCATGCAGTACTATGGTGAGAACTGTCATATGACTATCCAAGTCTAACAAATCAATCTTGGCTTAGTGTTAGCAGAGGAAATGGGAGAAACAGAGAGGGTGTTTTAGTGCTTTGGTTCCTTGCACTCTGTGTTGGATATCCCCAAGACCATGTGGCTCTGCAAGCTGATCTGTGCCGACCAACACTTGTGCCTGGGCAAAGCCTGACTCAACTGAATCAAATGATGTGGACAGAAGGCATCCTTCTGGAGGGCCTGGCAGCAAGGACAGAGCTTGCATGGATATTGGATGCATGCTTACTTGATGTGCTAGAATCCAGGGGAGTATTGCAGTCTAATACAGGACTGAGGTTTGGATGTACAGACCAGTGGTTTACATTGCCACAGAACACATACCAGTTTAATCCACTACAGCGTATCATTCAGTGGTTTTGCTAACAGCAGTGTCACTCTTCACACTGCTGAGACAGGGAAAAAATTCACAGGCAGGCAACGGGACAACCCTTGCAGGAAGCTGATGCTGCCTCTCTGCCCGGAGCTGATGAGAGGTGGGCTGGTTTTGTCACATCCACAGCAATCCTGCCCTCATTCAGAGCCCCAGAAAGCCAGGGTGTTTCCCTACAAACCTTCCTTCACTCATCCCAGGAACCTGTTTTCATTCGGGGCAGAAGATGGCACCTGGGTATGATGAAATATGTAAAATGTGTTGCAGTTTGAATAGAGCCTATTTGTCATTGCAGCCTACAGAGCTGCTTGCAAATTGAGCAGCCTGCTCCCTAAGTCAGCCTCAAAAATAAGGATCTACGAAGTGTAGGGGCCCATGACCTCCCCCACTGTCTGAGACTTGGACCTTGCTTGAAGTCTCTAGCCATCCATCAGGTGGGGTTGGGACTCTGTAGTTCTCTGTTTATTAGGGTTCAATGGGAGCATTCAAGATCTTCCCAAATTATATTCAATGAATTTGTTACCAAACCAGCGAAAACACAACTGTTCCCATGCTGCCAGAATGCTGCAGACAAAGCTCCAGCTGTAAAACTCAAGTTTGAAGCCTGTGTATGTGTGTGAGGTGTTTTGGGGCTTCTGCTTGCTCCCACTGTGACAAAGTGCATGGTACCAGGAGAGCACAGACCACACAGTCATACACAACACACGAATGCCAGGAAGGAGAAACACCATGGTCCTACTTGTTTGCCTCGTTTTCCAGGTCTTCCTATAGGTCCTCTGTGTCCTGGTACTCCAGATTGTCCCTTCGGGCCCATCTCTCCCTTGGTGGGTGCAGAGGGAAGGAAGCAGGACATAAGTACAGGAATGCACATTACCTTGTTTATACCTCCTTATACAAGACAGCAGGTGGTCAGTGCTCTAATTCATATGCTTTCTCTAGATAAAGCTGGCATCAGTTGTTCCTCAGAGCATCAAACTGATGATAAAATATTTTTAAGCAATCATAAAGTAAAAAATATCTCTTACAATTTGCCCAAATTTCCCTGAAAAATCTTTTATTTACTAAAGAGGAAGCCAAATGGAGAGATCAGAAACGTGCTCAAAGGCTTGGGGAGGTCAAGGCTAGCAAAACTCTCTGACCCCCTGGCAATATCTTGCTTTGCTGTTAAGATGCACATGTAATAAAATCACTCGGGGAAAGGGAGGTGAATTCAGCCATCTTCTAGCCTCCTCAGAGGTAGCAATTTTTTCCTTATCTTAATTTCAGAGATAAGATGGGATTATGCCATAAAATTATCCTCCTTTAGGATATCTATCCATAAGCTAACATCTGAATTGTGAATGCTTATCAGGTGCAGAATAACGATGATATGAAAACTGATTTGGTTTCTCACTGCTATTTATAATAGTACCATTTCAATCCAGAGTATCAAGAAAGAAATGTGTATTCTCTTCAAGTGACCAACACCCAGTTAGGCCAGTTGTCAATGTATAATCAAGACTCTGAATATGTTAAACAGGAGGAAGATGATGACTAAACCAATGTTCTGGGGAAAACAGGGAAACAGCAACAACAAACAGCTAAATCGCAGAGTTTTCTCCCAAGATAAAAGGCCTAAAGAATTTTATCAAATCCAAGAAGTTTTGGTCATTGAGTAGAGCAAGACTTTCAATGCCTTATGTTCTCCAGGATATCCCCAAAGCCATTCATTCTCCCTATACCAGCACTTAACACAAGTCCCCAATACATCATACTCACTTACTTTTTGTCCCAGCATTCCAGGGAAGCCTATTTCTCCCTACAAAATAAAAGGAGAAAAGTCATAAAAAATGTGGAATGATCTTTGACAAAGCAGTACCTTCCTTGGAAGGAAGAAAAACAAATGCCATGTTTTGATACAGGTTAAAAAACACACACTGTGATACAGCACTCTGGGTGATGCCATAGGTGGAGGACTATGAGCAAAATTTTGCAGCATCACTACCCCTCCCCCATCTGATCCTATGCCACTTGCTTCCTCTCCTCCAATGAAAACTTCTTGGCTGTGTATTTGTCTACAGGCAACCCTGCTGCCTGGACAACTCCCAAAGCCTGTGTTTGGGAACAACATTTTCCTGTTTATGTCAAAAGCAGCTTACTTTTCCTTTCTTCGTTAAAGGAACTACCAAGCTGTGAATCTCACTTCCCCACCCCTCCTCACAGCAACATAATATCACCAGTTAAAAGCATTTTGGCAAGCTGTGGTGGTTCTGGGGTTGCACAGGCCAGGAGAGACTGAGGTCAGCATCAGGGCAATCTCCCTCTGCATGTCATCCCCCTGTGCGCTGGCACTGGGGTGGGGTGGGACATGGACACAGAGGCTGCTCTGCCATCCTCCCATCAGGTTGGACTACATCCTTCCCTCCCTGGAAGATACTCCAGGCTCCCTTTGCCCATACCACTCTTTTCCCCCCCTTTTTTCTTTCAGAAATACATTAGCCCTCATGTGCATGCTCAGCTAAAGCTCACAGACATTTGGAAAAGAAATTACCGGGTCTCCTTTGACTCCTTTGTCACCCCTGTCACCTCTGGATCCCTGGAGAGAGAGAACAAGGTAACAACAGCATAATTACTAACATTTCACAAGGAAGCCAAACGTGTTTATCCTACAAGAGGTATTATTTGGAGTCATGTAGGAGGCAGTAATATCTCCAGAGTAAGGCATACGGTAGATACCCTAAATTGTTTCCTTATTACTTTCCTTGATATTGTAACAGGATTGAGAGTTGTAGGAGAAGGGACTCATTCTCCCCAGATAACTACTTTCAATACATGCTCTCCTGGATGCAATATTTCCAAACTTGAATATTTTCCCCCAGTTGGCTTTATCCAAGTTCAAGTCCTACTGTATGGTCTTACAGTAAAAACTGTCTCTGTACCAAAATAAATATAGTCTAAATAAACCAGACCAACAGGTAAGGATTATTATACCTATTTACAGATGGGTAAACTGTAGTGAGGTGTGTTATGGTAAATAGCTCATAAGAAGATACGTGTAAAATTCACTACTTCAGCATCCCAGCCCAGGCCACAAGACTGTGGTCCTTCTCAATGCTTGTTTTAATTTCTTGGTGGAGCCTTTAGACTTTATGTCATCAAAATTCAATCTCATTTCTACAGTTACTTTTTTTTTTTACATAATTTACATTACATAAATTATACATAATCCTTTTTTCACACTGACCTTTTCTCCTCTAGTTCCAGGAAAACCCTATAAGAGAAAGATAGGTATTTTAATGCTTCTTGATTTCAAGATTACCCAAGAAGCTGGACTTTGCAACTTAAAAGTGAAGAAAAAGAATGAAGCACAAATAATTAATTGCATCAACTTGTAAATGCAAATGAACATAGCTTCTCAAATTGCACTGAAACAGAACGATGAAATATAAATTAAAGGCAAGACAACTCAGCCCAAAAGCCAACATGAAAGCCAGCAGGTTTGATTTGCTTTTACAACTGAAACAAGGGAAACAAAACGTAACTGAAAGTGAATGAAGCTGTAGATGTCATAATTAATAATCTAAAATAATCTTAGGAATAATCTCCCTCTTCTGTTTTCTTTTTGGTTTTTTTTTCCCCAGGAACATCCTTAAACTATACTTCATTAATCTGCTAACGTGAAGATTACCACAGAACTAAGTTTTGCTTTAAGAAACATAAAATAAACAACAGTGCTCAGTTCTTTATTTGGATAAACTACTTATATATGTTTTTTCCAACTACCTTAAAATATTGTGGCCTAAATTTGTAAAGGCAGCAGCTGTGCTATAGACAGTGGCATACAGATACTGGAACATCCAGAACTAGTTGTACTTACTATCCAACTACCGATACATACACATATAGACCAAAATGGTCTCCACAGTCTTATGAGGTGGGTGAAAAACATTGCAGACACAAGCTAATTCTGCAGATACTCTTGAGAGCTCCAGTTTTCTTGTGGGATACAATTATATAAGCTTTGCTTTAAAAGTATCTTTTGCATTACAGTAATTTACACCAAAGCATTTTTGTGAGAGCGAAAACCGCAGCCAAGCCCAACCAGGCAACATAACCTTACTCAAAGGAGAACATATCTTTTTAGCTCTATTAGAAAAAGATATATCTGGCTTGAAAAATGCCTTCCAGCAAATTCATGAGGGAAGCAGCTGTCAGCAGAGCATTAGAAACCAATGTCTGAAAACGCAGCGTTTGGTTAACAAACCTTGGAGCCCATTGGTCCTCTTGTACCTGGCAATCCCATCACACCCAACTCTCCCTTTTCACCCTAAAGGGGTCAATAAAGAGAGTTATTGATTGTGGCTCTCTGACGAGGTCATATTTGAATGTCTGATAGTTTAGTGCTTCAGGTTTTATGTCAAATAGTTGTGACAAGCCTGACCTTGGTGTAGCTTTGTAGTCAGAGGTCTACATTGCAATTGTATTCTGCCTGATTCCTCATATGTTATCTTATTCTTCTATTCGCATTTCCTCGGCTGTGTAACTTGTGCTTCATTTTTCCCAGCTGCTATCAAAGGACATGCAAGACAATTAGCAGCAACAGTGCATCCTTTTACTGCATGAAGTTGCCTTCTCTCTATCCAGCATCACTTCCACCAAGTTGCAGAAAAGAAAGGTATTGTGCTGCAAGCCTCTGTGGCTCAGAGAGGCACAGCCATTACTTTTATCATAGGTCTGAGGCATCATTTGCTTTACAGTGGCTTGGATACAGTAAATCGTGAAAAGGCTTTACAACAACTTTCTCTGGCTGCTGTTGGCTAATTATATGTAAGGTGAAATACAGAGTAGTCCCTGCAGACATGCAGCAGCCCTACCAGCAGAATACAGTTGGCTCTGATTCTCCTTTGGCTTTCATTGTCCTAGTAATGGAGAGGATTGGCTGCTGCCCCAGCAGAAGTTCAGAAAAGACTTGAAGAAACAAAGTAGGAGAAATAAGGATCAGACCAAGGCTGTGTCAAAGAAAAAGAAGGCATGTAGGGAGACCCAGATGAAGAAAGAGAGATGGGAATGAGAAAAAAAAAACCAACCCAACCACAAACCAACAAGCAAAGCAGCTTACTGGAGAACTACAGGAAGAAGAGGATGCAGCGAGTGACTACAGTGAAGGTAAGTATCAAGAGTTTGGGAAGATCAGAGATCAGAAGAGAAAGAAGAGATACATCCAGTGGAAGTGAGAACAGAGGTCTGCTGGCCTCTATTCAACAGGAGCCTTTGCTGATAGGCAGAAAACAGAAACTTATAATGACCAGAAGAAATGAAAGTGTGAATCCACCTAAAGAATAAGGGAGACAGGTATCGGAGGAGAAAATAAAAGCAGAACAACTGGAATCAAACAGCAAATAAGATTTGCAGTCAAAGTCTAGGGAGAAGTATTACTGCTGAATGTGAAGGATGCCTCTAGGCTTCTGATGAAAAAGCGTAACAATAGATAAAGAAGATATAAAACCAAAATTAGGAAGACTTTGTAAATAAAACTAGAGTTTATATAAGGAAAAGGTCAAGAAATGAGTTTTCTGACTGCTGTGCTCTCAGCAAACAAACTGAGGAATTGAAGTGGTTGGACTTTCCTTCTGCCCTCACTGCTTCCACTGTGAGAAATCACAGCATGCTGCATTTTGGGGGATGCCATTTCTTGTCTCATACTCTTGTTACTTGTCTACATTCCCACATAGTATAATATGATGCTCCTTGTCTAACACAGCTGCAAAGTACTTGAGTGTCTGCATCCCTGCTGTGGCTTGAATTCAGTTATTGCAGTAACAAGAGCATCACATCCTCTCAGGTAGGGGCACCAAACTTCATGGAAGAAATGAAGAGCCAAAGATTTACTGGAAAGTGAAGCTTTGAACCAACTGAATGCATTTGTTTTGCCTGATGCATATCAGATTGAAGAAAAGTAAGTTATCTCAAAAGTCCCAGCAGAAATTCTGTAAGCAGAGGCTCCTGTGAAGACCTGTATGCATTTTGCAAAAGAAAAATTTCTCAGTAAAGGATTATCTTTCAGCTTTTTGAATAGTAAATGCAGATGAAGCATTCACTCTGCAGCACCGAAGCATGTCCTTTCTTTTCTTCTGCTGTTGGCTAGGAAAAAATCACAGGAATTAATATTTGTTTTTATGGGAATGAGCTTAAAAGATCTGATCAGCAATCCACCTGATTTGTAATCTCTTTGCCCAGAAACCAACCTGGTATTTTTCCTGTGATCCCATGGGCACACTGTTACAGTGCCAAGAAGCAGACATTCAGGCAAAGAGATTTTCCTAAAGGACAGTCACAAAGATGATGGTTGATTTTGAAACATGTGATTGTGAGACAGCCACGGTTATCAGTGAGACTTCATTAGAATGACTTACAATTTCCCTTTCAAGTATTTTAATCAACAGAAGAAGTGCTAGAGGGGCTATGCTGAAGGTGCAGTAACACTACCCTAGACTGGGCAGGTCTTTGCAGAGCTAAGAAATGGGAAAAGTACAGAGCATCTTTGCATCACTACAGCTTTCCAGCCTCCAGCAGAGAGTGGTTTAGAGACAACTGTTAGGTTCGCATCATGATGGTGAACAGGTGATCCCATGTGAATTTGAGTCTTACCTTCGGTCCCACAGGTCCAGGCCATCCTACTGATCCTGGCATCCCAGGGACACCCGGGGGACCTGGTCTACCCTTGAACGGAAAACAGCGATTACAATGATTCACGTAACATCATCCCTACGCACAGGCCTCCGCTGCAGATGGGAGATACGGAGGCATCTGGCCTCCAGCCAGGGTCAAACCACCACATCTTTTCAGGGAAAGATCTGAAAATGCTTCCTTACCTTGATTTTAATACAAAAAAATAGCATATTGAATTCATAATACAGTTTGTGCTGATGCTACTGGAGGAAGTGTGGGCTCACAGAAACGCCTGGTTAAACCGATTCAAATAAATAGATCAGCAGCAGAGTAAATCTACAGTCAAAATAATGATCCTAAACCCCCCAGTATCATGACCTAAATCCTATTTTCATCTATGAATACAATGTAAATTAAAAAGACCTACATGTCATTATATCAGTCCAAATCCAATTTACATTAAGAACAGAACAAAATCTTTTAACGAAAATATTGCTGGTTTTGTTTACGATTATTCTTAATCTGAACATTCTTCTATTACTACCTTTAATAGCTCTATATTAGCTACTATATGGCTTGCAAAACTACACTTAGTCAGTTATTTATCTGTTTTAATTACTGCCTGGAAATCACTCTTTGATTATCTCCTAAAACACTGCAGATTAGTGCCATTCCGCTGCTTTATGCCACTTGACAATATAATCTGAGAAGTCTCATCATGACATTTGGGACTAAGAGCTTTTAACAGGAGCTGTACTTAATTACTTCCAACCTGAGCAACTTAGCTTTTTTTATTTTTGTCAGAAGAGTAAGGACTGATGTAAAGTGTTTAAGCTTTTCATGCTCTTGTATGTTGATGGGTGGGTGGCTCTCAGACTTTGTTGTTTTGAACACTTGAATTTATTTAAGTAATATTTTTATTTACTGTAGAGCATTTGCAATTTCAATTAAAGAGCTCTTCTGTTCATCTGTTTTGTATTTATTTGAATTACTCATTGGTAGCTGGTGTTAAAATCCTTTGTATATTATTAGAAGGGTGTTAAAATCCTTAGTCTATTATTAGAAGGGTACTTCTTTTCCTGGTTAATGACTACCCCTTGCATATCTCTGATTTCATCCTGCATTTCTGCCTTCTTTTAAACTTAATTACATTAAATGGAGGTACTTAGCTACTGAGATAACATATTCTGTTTCATCACATGTAGGGGCACATATTTTTGACAGTATATCATAGCTCATATGTCACCAAGCATAGGACTGTAATCAGCATATTGCATCGGTGCCAAAACTCTAAGTGGAATCATTACTGGTTATTCCTCCTTTGGGGGTATTGGGAGCTGAGCCTTGTTTAGACTTTGGAGGAGTAAAAAGTTTCATTTTGCTTCTGACCTTTTTAACACACTTTTTAAGACAGCACCCAAACCCTGCTTCCTCTGTCCACAGAGACATAGTTCAGGTAATTTCCCACCCTGTTTTAATTGTCTGGCTGGAGCCACATGCTCCTACCAAGGGAATCTGTTGAATTCAAACCATCTGGGACAGGTCTCCAAGCCAGAAGGCCCAACGCTCCAGTCCTGTGCCCAGAGCTCCCTACCACCCAGCCTGGGTATGGGGGGGGAAGCAGCACAAACAGGTTACACTTCAGCACCAGCTAATTTTTATTCAACCATTGTCTGCACCCCTCTCTGACAGCTGCTACGTATCAAGTATTAGGTGGGTTTCTGAGAAAGCACTTTAGTACATACCTTTCTTCCTGGCCTGCCAATCTCCCCCTGCCAGAGAAAGGAATATGTTAGTCTCATAGGCATCATGTGGAGCACAGTGGTCAATGCATTTATATTTAAATAAATAGATAAATATGAAGAATTTCTTTGTGCTCAAGTCTTCACTTCCAGAGGTAAAATGAGATGAATTACTTTAACAGAGGACCTTGGCTTTTCCCATGTTTTCAGCCCTAAATCTACAGTCACCCTCTTGTATAGCAAAGCATGTAACTACGTGCCCAGCTTCAGGTATAAGGCTCTTTAAGCATAGTCACAAAGCACATGCTTTGTAGATCTGAAGCCATAATTTAACATATAGGTCAGTTTTAATACACAACCTGACCCATACAATTAACACTGTGAGAGAGAGCTCTGCTTCTCACATCCTCCCAAAGGGACAGGGCATTCAGAGGCTTTTGGATCAGTAAGATCGCTGCCTTGTGCACCCGAGCTGCTTTCTTAACACATACTCTAGATGGAGGCGGCTACCATGAGAAGACATAAAAAAATTCTTCAAGACCAAAAATGAACACTGAGAGATGAATCTTTAAATTATAGCTTCAAACCAGTTCACAGCTCTACATTCAAATTGAACCAAAGCCCCCCACCATTCACTACACAGACAAGCAAAATGGTGAAACATCCCCACCTCCCACCAGTCTTTGCTCATCAAAAACACCTCTAACTCCATAACACTTACTTTCTCCCCTTTTGGTCCCATTATACCAGGAATTCCTTGTGGACCCTATGGAGAGAAGTGAATGTTGTTATTAAACTGCATTACTATGGAGGCACTGGTGTCTGTCTTCCCTCAACCCTTGATGCTGCAGGCATCGCCTAGGAACAGCGTGAACCCCCAAGGTTGGGGTATTGGATGTGGTGTTTGAACATGGCCTCTAAATGCCAGGTCTGTGCCACTGCTGAAGGGCAAGCTGGAGAGAAGGTCTGACATGAGAAGAGCAGGGGCATCTTCATCCAGATGAAGAAAACTAGCTAAAAAAATAAAAAGGCCTGGGGCAAAGGAATGATGAGAAGTTACTGAAGTCCTGAAGAACTGGCAATAAGAAGGACACAGAGACACAGTATCAACTAGAAAGGAGGTCAGCCAAATGTGTGGCAATGGAAGTGGAACCAGACATGTAGGATGGGCTCTGTTGTGAGGTATGGACATGGAGGATTGCCACCACTTCTGAACCCTGAAGATATTTCTCTCTGATTCTCTTTTCAGGAGACTTATTAACCAAGGGAGAGCTTGAACCCCATCTCAGAAAAAAAAAAATCAGAAAAAGAGTTGTGTTTCTAGAAGGGTTCAGTTTACAGACCACCTTTTATTTTGAATGACTAAGGCAAAAATATTCCATGAGCCTGCATCAGAGGAGTATTAGATTCACAGTACAAACCACCAACTCCAGGTTTGGATTTTGGCTGTCTTATACTGTTCAAAACATGATGCAAATTGTACATGAATAGAAGCAAAGTGTACTGTCAAATGCAAAATATTACAACTATTTTAATCAGTAGAGTTATTCTGGGTTTCTAAATACTGTAAATTAGAATGCACCTTATTAGGGCCAAATTTTATCTTAATATTTTACCTTATTATTTTACCTTAGGTTACACATGGGAGGAATTACTCTGAGTTCTATCATTACAAATCTAATTCCCCTTCCTATGAAAAAGTGTTAGAATTCAGCTCTGAGTCAATAGAGTTGAACATCTGAGTCAATGAGCTTTTGCAACTCCCTTGAAAGCCATGCAAGCCACAGCAGAGCAGAATTCAGAAGTACTTCTCAGATATTTTTGGTAACCATTGTCATAAAAGTGTTGCCCAGAGGACTGCTGGCTCTAACATTGTCCTGTCACAAGACACAGTCCTGCAATTTCTAATTAAAAGTTCCAAAGCCATGTTACACCCACCCTCCTGTCTGCCATTGTGATAGAATCTGCCAGCCTACTCTATTTAAAAATGTTCTTGGACGGATCGTTGGTCCTTTGGTTGCAAGATTAATATTATTTATAGCAATGGACCTTGTAGAACAATAGAGTTAATATTACTGTTCTTCCAATTTAAGTCAGGGAGAGAGCTAAGAGAATTTTAAAATTTTTTTTCTTTTAGAAAACAGTCTAGAGAAGACTGAAGTAACAACCACTTCTACATGTACAGCAACTCTGGATCACAGCCAACCACACTGCAGGGTTTCATAATGCAGAGAAGACTTTTCTCAATGCAGGACAGGACAAACACTTCTTATTACCTCTCTCCACACCTCAGCATTCACATGCCAGATGAATCTGCCTCATCCTGCATCTCAGCAAAGACAAAACAGCAGAACAATTAAGTCATAAACCAAGACTTTCTGGCTTTAACACTGCTAATTCTAGACTATTTACAAATAACTTCTGAAATCTTGAATACTAAATAATTAAAGCTCAGCTTTTGCCACATAACTGAATTCTTACTGTGATGTACTACCCATACTTTTAAAGAGTGTTTGGGTGCCTGTTAACTTCTTAGGCTGCCAAAGCCTCGGTCATAGCTTCTCTGCAGCAAGGGTCCCATGCAATGCCTGCTATTAGCTGTACCATAATAAAAGTGGAACCCAGGGCCCTTGAGGGGAACGCCCTGTGCCCCAGGAGAAACTGGAAGCACCTGTCCATGAGAAGTTTCATTTTTCTTTGGAGGGAACAAACTGGAATAGAAAGGCAGGTGGGTGATCTCCACACTATGGAGATGTTCCCAAAAACCTTCCCACTAGAGGTGGACTGTTTCTTCAGAAGATTTCTGACCTCCCTCAGAAGATTTCTGAATGTACAAATTGTAGAAAACTAAATAGGAGGTCAAAAAAGACTGGCCCAAGACTACCCAGAAAATCAGAGACAGAGATGTTTCAGCTCAGGCTAGGAGATGCCGTATCTCCTTAATCCCATCCCACTGCCCTCCTAAGGCCCCTCTTTGTCTCTGATGTTTACTGCAGGTGTTTGTCCTCTCAGGGATTTTACTGCTAACATTCAAGTTCATAGCACCTCTTGTGCATCCACTCCACAAGCTCTTTCCCTCACATAAGGAAATACAGTGTCTAAAGCAAAGAAAAAAAATAACAAAGTGCCTCTGGGACTTTTGATGGGTGCTACCCACTGTATAACTCCACAAAAATGAAGGATGAACTTGAAATCGATTGGAGTATGCAAGGCAGGAATGAGAACATAGGGTAAAAAGCCTACCCAATTTATGTATATTTGTATCAAAATGAAATGAAGCCAGAGCTTAATATGCTTATTAAGTGGTAAAAAGCATTTGCAGATGTTTTACAGCTTTGTAAGGCCCTCGAGGCAAGGAGAGAATGATGTGGTTTAATCACAAATGCATCACTCACCTGGGGGCCAGGAGGCCCTGCAGGGCAATGGGATTCAGGTAGGGGGGAAGCCTGTATTAGCCGGAGCTCCTGACTCAACTCTTCCATATCCAGGGCATGCAGCTTCTATGTAAACATAAAGCATATGAGCAGACACGCAGCCATATGCAGCTTGTTGGAGAAACACATCAAAACCCAGCCACCAAACACTACAGCCTCAGGGAAGTTTTCTCCCTCCCTTAGGGAGAAGCCCAGGGTTTGTCACAAGATCTTCATGGATGCTTGAACATTAGCACTTCAGCATAGCGTCCTGCCCCACGCTTCCTCCTCCTCCTCCTCTTGCAGAGGCACATTGCTGCCAGGCTGTCACACCCCCCGCTGAGCCAGCATGGGACCCTGGCCTATTCTTAGACCTGACCCTGGTCTCTCCATCCCACTTTACAAGTAGCAGCTCCTCTCCAAAAATAGTGTCTTTGCTCTAATAATAGCGGCTACGCGCAGCGAGGGTGTAGGCAGCATGAACTTCGCTCCAGAAGATCCTGACCTGTAGGCATTCATTCACTGCAGACCAGTGCCGCTGCCTTTAATGATGAATGAATGTCTAATCTTTTGACCTCAATATGAGGCCTGCATGAGTAAACTCACTTATTTATGTCCTGTGACAAAAGTGATCTCTCCCTTGGAAAGGCAGATGGACACTGAGCCAGAAAGACTGGGTTAACACAGCTGATCTTCAGCCTCCAAGTGAAAAGCCATTTTCCAGAAACGTTCCAACTAGAGACTACGAAGTGCAAACTGCTTGCAGGGAATTCACATGGCTCCCACTCTTCTGGTAACTGCTTGGGTTTATTTCATGGTTAGTTATGGGAGAGGGGGTGTGAAGGGTGATTTTATGGTCAGATTACTCTCTGGGCTGCTTGGGAGAATCTTAGGGACCCTGGTCCCAACCTTATCTTCACCAAAGGGAGACACCACATTGCTAAGGAGATCTTGTCTCTGGGTCTCCTTTCTGTAGAAATCAAGGCAGTGGGATGGGATCAGATGGGAGAGGATGCAGAAGGGGGAGGCAACTAGATTTTGGGTTGGAGGAAATCACACCTTGAGCTCTATCCCGATCTCTCTGAAGACAGTGGAGGATCTACACAGTATTTTTTCTTGGGTTAGTTCTTGTCAGACAACTTACTAATCATTGTTTACATAACACTAGCAATAATTGCAGTATTTGCATATGGTAAATGAATAGTAGAGTTGAGAAATGGGAATTACTCAGTAGGTAGAAAAATTCTTTATGTTGGGTTGGAAAAAACATTGGAGTTAACAGACACTGGCAATAAGAGTAATTGGGCAAACTGCTATATCATATACCCATAGTTTCCTGTATGTTGCATCTATTAACATATTTGTATGGATGCATATTGTATAGTGCAGGTCTGTGCATAGGTGGGTGAGTGAAAGCTCCACACCAGCAACTCAAATACATCTTTCTGTCAGTAAACTAAAATGGTGGGAATCACAGGAGGATTTGAGGACCTTCATTTCATCTACTGGGTAAGGAAAATGTGATGCAGAACAGGACACTTGCACAACTTGCAACCTGAAATCATCGTGCGGGATGGAAAATTGCCTTTCTGACCTTGCTTGGCTTATTGCATTGCCATTTCCTTTAATTCAAGATTGCCTTACTCTAAAAAAGTTCCCAAAACAGAGTAAAGAGAATCATTTCAGCTAATTAAATCAACTGTCTGCACAAACTCAGCATCCTTTCATTCCTTCATCTGTTTGCGATTTACTTCAAGCCCCAGTCTGGGATACTGAATGATTGTCCTAACAGAGCCATATCCACCCAGTCAGATGGTTTTGCTGAGGGATGCAGTGAAGCTTGAGAGGTTGTTTCACTCTTTGTCATAGATAAAAAGTAATGTAAAAAGAAGAGAAAGGCTCCTGGGCCACACTTACAGTGCTCCAGCCATGCTTGAAGTACGGTGGTGGAAACATGGGTGGCGGAGGAGGGCCGAGGAGGCAGCACGCTCTGGGACTGAGCTGTTTCTTCCATTCCAAACAAGGGAGATCTGTTCAATACAAACACTCATCTGTTGTCTTGAGCACCACAAGCATTTCTTACAGAATAAGAGGTGTTTCCATTCCACAGGATTTTCCTACATCCTGTGTGCACTGAGTGTAGCACTGGAATTCAAGCAGGGATTTAAGAAAGTGGGTGATCCCTTAAGTCTGTCATTTCCTTCTTGTATTGAAGGCTATGTGGAGTTTTAAGCTCTTCATATGGCTATGACACTGGCTGGTTTTGGAAAATTTCAAATAGGCAAAATTAGAAAATAGAAATACTTCTCCTTTTCTCTTTCCTCTCCACAAAAAGAGTATCAATAATAGCATCTTCCAGTTCCCATTAGAGCCTGCCTGCCAGCAGCAAACAGTTGCCATCAGCCTTCCCCATGGACTGAATCACTTCAGGCACTTCTGTGATGCAAAGTGGGAAGCAGTCCCACAGCACACTTGCTTATACTTGCCCTGGGATTGAAATCAAGTTGCCTTATTTCTGATTCGTGTATAATCCTTCAGAATATAACTCAGGTTTAGCTGGTAGCTTTGTCACTGGCTGACTGGTGAGGCAGGATCTCACTTCTTTCCAGCAATATGTTTAACCTTTCCTAAGAGGTAAACTTCCATCATCAATATAAGAAGCTCTGACCAAAGATTCACAGGGAAAGGATGTGAATGTGATGCATTTATACTGTGGGATTTTTATTTTTTATTTTTTCTGAATCTATTTAGTCCTTGGGAAATACATCTCTAATCAGTCTGGGGGCCTTCTGCAAAGGTTTTGCCAAGGACAACAAACATTTATTTATGTCTGTTGATCTGTTCCTCTGGCTAGTGGCAGCTGGAATGGGTGTCTGTGAACTTAAGGGTGGCAGGAAGCCAAATACAGTAGGAGGAAAAGCCTTTGGTGAAGTATCTGGTATTAATAGAAAATCTCTAAATTAAGTTTCTAGGAAGACAAACCTGACAAAACTGCTAGATTTGTGTGCAAATCAATCGCAGGCTGGATATTAGTCACGTCTCAAGGTAAGGTGAATTTTCTAAGGGACAGAGATACTTCTAGCTTTACAGATGCCTCAGCAAATGTATTATATCATTTTCAGCATCCCATGTTAATGGAGACAGCATTTTCTCAGTCCCACAGAATCACTAGGTTGGAAAAGACCTTTGAGATCATTGAGTCTAACCATACCTGCCCTCTATTAAACCATATCCCTGAGCACCTCATCTACCCATCTTTTAAGTACATCCAGGGTCAGGGACTCAACCACTTCCCTGGGCAGCCTGTTCCAATGCCCAATAACCCTTTCGGTGAAGAATCTTTTCCTAATGTCTAATCTGAACCTGCCCTGGTGCAGCTTGAGGCCATTCCCCTGTCACTTGGGCGAAGAGACCAACACCCACCTCTCTGCATCCTCCTTTCAGGTAATTGGAGCAGTGATAAGGTTGTCCCTCCTCAGCCTTCTCTTCTCCAGTTCCCTCAGCCACTCCTTGTAAGGTTTGCTCTCCAGCCCCTTCACCAGCCTGGTTGCCCTTCTCTGGACATGCTCCAGCACCTCAATGTCCTTCTTATGGTGAGGAGCCCCAAACTGAGCACAGTATTTGAGGTGTCCTCACCAATACAGAGTACAGGGGCATCTGTCCTGATGCACAGAGAAGGGCTGCCCAGGGGACTGTGATTCACCAGCATTCAGGGAAAATTTATGTTATCAGAACACTATTTGTGATGATACCATTGAAATATAAGTTAATTAAAGTCTGAAAAGGTCCGTTATGAAGACTCTTTCTCAACTTTTCCTCACAAGCTTGAAACTCAACCAAAACCTTCAATTTAAGAGAAAGGCAGAAGGTTTATAATAAAAAAGACATATTTTTTCACTTAAAGCTTTAAATACATACTGAAAATGCCAATGCTCTTTAAAACATAGCAAAGGTTTAAGTTCACCTGTCTACAGTTTACACAAGCAATAAAACACAAAGATATGTAGAGTTAAGTTCTGTATTGACTTATCCTGAATTCAGTAGCTCTTGTGCCGCAGTAAATGAAGTCCTCAATTTTTTACCACACAATCTTCTGTGGTTCTTAATTTGTATTTGAACATACTGCATTGGGACTAAATTGCATATTATTAAAGCGATAGCTTGCAATTTAAGAGGATAGAAAAATGTGATTATTGTTTTATTTTAGGCCACATTCCAATGTCAACACCCTTTCTTAGCATTACCTTATCCCATGTTCTAGCTGAATTTCAACAGGCTTGTTATCATTCAATAGGAATAAGAATATGAAACCTGGCCTGACATGGCTTAGTTGCTACATGATCACTACCAGGCATTACAGAAAAAGGTACAGTAATGCGATTTACTGCAGTTGTATTACTACAGTTGTACTACTATGTATGAAGGAAAAAAAAGAGAGATCAAAGAGTTGTTCTTTTAATATTTTGAAAATATAAGATTAAATATAGATGCACATCTACAGCTTTAATCAGATATTTATTGTGTCTCATAACTAAAATCAAGTTCTGGGTTATAAAATATTGGGATTTACTTTTTTGCCAGTGAAGTCTGAAATTCTGTGGAACATTTTTTATTGGGAAAAACACTGACCAAGTTGATGGCAAAATAGCCACTGATTTCAGCCTTATGGTATGTTGAAACCCAGTTTAGGCTTGCTGGTATAAACAGCGATAACATGTGCTGATCTCAATACAAAACCAAGAAAGAAAGGTATCTAATAATTATTATATAGAACAGATATCAATTATATAATGATGTAGGTAGTTAATATTCAGGGGATTCATCATTAATCGTGGCTATGATTAATGAAGGTATACTTAAGGAAGGTATACTTAAAAAGCAAGTATTTAAGAAAAGACTGGTCCAGGACCCAAGGACCTCCAACATTCAAGTACATCAGGTGCATACAACAGAAGAAGGAGCAAAGAAATGAGTCACAAAGTGACTACAGGTATGACTGGTATAATTTGATCTACCAATAAGCACTGCACTTCATTGGTGTGGATTTTGAGACTGATGTACAACCATTACAGCATTGGTTTGTTTTGCGTATCACAGAGGGGTTACCTTCACAGGCTCACAGGCTTTCCACAAATGCAATGTGTATTTTTAGGCTCTGGGTTACCTTTGTTTGCTAAACACAGCTTCAGAATACTCCAGTCCCCAACAGTGGAAAAAATCTCAGCCCAAGAATAGGACTGTCAGTTTTCTGTGAAATGTGAAGACTCCACCTACAGAGAGCACACATTTACATAACTCACATGGAGACTGCTCTTTCAACAGCTTCATTAGCAAAGAACCTGTTCAAGAAGAGAAGGAAAAATGGACAACTCCTTATAGAACTTCTCTAAGTGGCAACTGTTTTCAGAGAACATAAATATTATAATAGTTGGCTTTCAAATAGAAAGCCTTTATCATTTTCAAACTCAAATGACTTTTACAGTCCAGACTATTCATTAATCTAATTCAAGAAAATGGCTGTATAAATCTATAGGTATACTGGCAACAGTTGCTTCAGAAACTAACTTAAGTATGCCGTTGTAATGTTTCATTTGGTTCCTGCAGACTGCTTACTTCAGACCACCGCTGGAGGGTGAGAACTTCCATTTAAGATGGTTCAACGCAGAAGCAAAGAAGTCTTCACCCAGGCTGAGTCCTCCAGAGAGGGGCTGATAGGTCTCTTAGCTCTCCTAGAGCTACCTGCTCCTAGAACTGACCTTCAACCCTACGAGGCTGAAGGTATCAGAGAAGCACTGTCCTGGGTTCAGGTTAGATTTACAGGATTTCACTGAGAAAAAATAAGTAGACCATGAAAGTGATTTTTTATCCTAAAATCACAAAGCTGTAGGCCAACTGTCAGGAGGAAAGGACATGAAAGGAGAAAGATACTTGACATGTGTTTCCCTTCCTATTTGTGACCACATTCATCCAGAAAACCCTGATGGGAAGCCAAGCTGCTATCCAAGGGCTTGTCACCCTGACAGCAGTGCTGGTGTCCTGCCCAGCTTGTGTCGGGCAGGACTCCGCTAGACGGAGACCTCTGATGGCTGATGTCCCATCACAGGTGCTTCTCTTGCTTGGATGGCACTCAGAATTAATAATAAACGAGCTGGGCAGACTAGTCAGTTAATGAATGTGGGCTTGTCCAGCTGAAACTGAGACTTTCATCTGCTTTGCTGTCGTTCATTCAGACTCCTGTTACCCTCCTTGCAAGGGGTAACAGGAGTCAGAGAGCTCATGAAAGGTGCCTTTTGACGGCCAGACAAGTCAAAGTCCTCTATTTACAGAGCAGATTCAGGTACTAAGCTCTCCTTTAAAACCCCAAAGACATGCATCAGCATTAACAATACATACTTCTTTAAAAAGTGTTTTATGAAGATTTGTGACTCAAAATGTTCCTTAAAGATGTACAAGCAGAACCAGAAATACAGTTTGTGTCTGGAGCTGGGTTGGACAGTTAGGTCGGTGAATGGTTTGCCTCTCTCAGAACCCTTTTAAATTTCAGCCTTATGATTGATGGGCTAATGATATCTTTTCCTATAAACCAGCTAACATAAACATCCCAAGGAAATATATCAAGCCTTGCAGCTTAGGTTATGGTTCCTGTGCAGAGGATGGGTGACCCATGAAGCTCCTGTGGAAGTTATAGGGTGAGATATGGGACTGTGGCTTTCACCTGCTTCTAGTTTCCTCCTGTTTGAAACAGGGCTTCAGAGTCTTTAAGGAACAGAGAAAAGCTGATCAGAAATCAATTCCCTGTCCTTCTGACAGGAAGTGAAAAAGTCCAGCTTGCACGTTTGCTTTCAGCCAAGAAAAAACCTCCTAGCAATATGGAAATACCCTGTTTCTAATCCCCAGAGTGCTTACAAGCTGTAGCAGAAGCAGTGTGTACTTTACAGGCTGGCACCCACTCAGACCTGTCATCAGAAATAGATAAACAAATAAATAAAATACAATAAAATAAATAAATACAGGTATTTAAAAGTCAGTCAACGTTCAGAAAGCTTGACAATAGCAGGAACCCTGGCACACGGCCTGGACAGCAGATCTCAGTGTTCACCCAGCCAGAGGAGCAAGGACGCTCTGTCCTCCATCCCCACCTAATATTCAGCCCTTGTCCCCCAGCATCACCGAGCCCCTCGCAGCCCAGACAGTAACTGGTAGGCAGCTGCACCTTTGCAGATCAGCTTCTGAAAACAGCAAGATGTAGGAAAGTAAAGGGGCCTGAGAGGTTCCTAATCAAGTGAAGGGCTTTTTGCTCCCCATATACTTCAGACATTTAATCTGCATGCATGGGCATGTATGAGGGCAAGGCATATGCCAAAAGGTTCTATGCTGTTCTTCCAGAGTGATTGCAGGACGATTTCTGAGGTCAGTACAGCGAGAGGAGCATTCCCTGGGGCTGGCTCTGCTCTCCAGTCTCACAAGAACATCAAAATCCCAATAAAATCTGAAGGGTGGGTTACAAATAGGTTTACAAAATAAACTTGTACCTGGCAAATCCCAGTAACTGTAACAGGACTGTTTTGTGCAATTTTCCTTCTATTTGCAGAGGTCCAGAGCTCTGGACACTGTTACTCATTTAAGGTCAGTTCTAGGAGCAGGTACCTCTAGGAGGGCTAAGCTCAATCACAATACCCAGAACAGCGTTCCAGCGTTCTGGTAAACCACAGTATCTCCTCACAGTCATTTTATGCTTGTCACACGAGAACATACTAGAAGTATGCTGAGTATTAAAGCCTAAGATCCTACTATAACCCATAGATGAGCTGGAAATCCTGAAGACAATGCCAGATTGGTGCTGCATTAGCCCTGAAAGCCTGTTGTGTACCATTCAGGGCCACACAGACCTCTCTTGCTTTGTGAGATCAGTAGCAACAAAGCTGAGAGATACCAGTGCCATCCCTTCTGCAACTGCAAGATCATAATCTGTCGATGCTGGCATGGATCAAACGTGTACTTGACTTTGATGTTGCTTCACCATATGCTCAGACAGTCCCAGACAATCCCTATGAGACGGTGGGTGTTGCTGTGCCTTGAAGTTCCTCTTTGAAACTTTGCTATCATGAACTAAATTAATTCCTCATGACTCCCTTGCTGCAACAGATTCACAGCCCAGCTGACTTGCTTCTACTGCCTTTCACAAAAAATAGCTCTATTGACTCAGTACTGTAAAAAGTCACTAACTTTGTCGTTTCAAGAAGCTAAAAAGAAATTAATTGACAATTCTCTGGGTAAGAAAGAAGAAAACTGAAATTGTAGCATTGCCTTCTTTGGACAAAGCATCTCCTTTTACTTGTGTGCGTTCCCTGGCACATGCATTTATGCAGACATACTTGCCTGTTCCTGGGAAAAATAGTTAAAAGCTTCTTTTATCTTTCTCCCACCATCTCAGTCCTCTTCTGCATTCTTCCTATATCGATCTTCTCATCCCAAATGCCCTTTTACAACACACTTGAGTGACTACAGAAGGCATTTCCAAACTTTCTTTTCATTAAAACAGAGACTCCTTGGAGAGGGGAAGGGAAGAAAAAGGACGTCTCAGTAGATGTGTTAATTATGGGGGGCGGAATGGGGGGTGGGGGGGTGGGAGAGGGATCTTTTGCCTATTTCTGATTTTCCTCAAAGTGCCCCAGCCCTGAGGCTTCTGAGCTTTCTCTGTGAGCCCAGACGGCTCTCCTGGGCATGCCCTGAGTGAGCTCTATCTTGCATTACAGCTGAACATGGTCCCCCAGTTTTGGGGAGTGCTAGGAACTCCTAGCACTGAGAGCCAGTCTGCAGGGATGCACAGCCTCTCCTGACTACAAACTGCCTCCTGTATAAACACAAACTAGAGTTTTCTGTAGTTTTACCTCAGATTAGTGGTTTCTCTTGCTGCAACCAGGGTCCTGGTGCTCCCATGACAACATAGGCCACCCATGGGGAGCCTCAGTGTCCCACATGAACAATCACAGCCTGTTCCTTCCCTGCCAAAGGATCTGGGATAACCCTACTAATGAACTGTCTGTTCTAGGAGCAGAGGCCCACAAGC
Source organism: Laterallus jamaicensis coturniculus (assembly GCA_022605575.1). Taxonomy (NCBI): domain Eukaryota; kingdom Metazoa; phylum Chordata; class Aves; order Gruiformes; family Rallidae; genus Laterallus; species Laterallus jamaicensis. Next base: position 13,938,735 of record JAKCOX010000008.1, read on the forward strand.
ACAGTCTGTCTACACATAGACAAGGAGTACGCTGGTTTTACAGCACTTTGGTTTGCTTTTTGGCAGAGCTCTCACCCTTTCACTGAAAACACCTGATTTTGAAACTGCCCCAACCCATCTGGTCATCGTAAAAATTAAATATTCCCCAACGTGTCTAAAACCTATGGACTACAGGTTGTGCTGTCCTCAGTCACAGCAATGATACAGTACAGCCAAGCTGAACCAGTTGGGATGTCTGCTGTAACATCATTTTCAGCTGAGGTTCCCTTTTGGGCTTGTTGCTGCCTGTCAAAGAAATTAATGGGCTACATACAGAAAGAATCATAGAATGGTCTGGGTTGGAAGGTACCCCAAGGATCATAAAGCTCCAACCCCCCTGCCACAGGCAGGGACACCAATCTCAGGCCTGGAGCTACACAAGGTTGCCCAGGGCCCCATCCAACCTGGCTTGAACACTTCCAGGGATGGGGCATCCACCACCTCTCTGGGCAGCCCATTCCAGGACCTCACCACTCTTTCTGTAAAAAACTTCCCCCTAATATCCAATCTAAACCTTCCCTCCTTCAGCTTTAACCCATTCCCCCTTGTCCTGCCATTATCTGCCCTTTTAAAAAGTTGATTCCCCTCCTGTCTGTATGCTCCCTTCAGGTACTGGCAGGCTGCCATGAGGTCCCCCTGCAGCCTTCTCTTTTCCAGGCTGAACAAGCCCAGCTCCCTCAGCCTCTCTTTGTAGGGCAGGTGCTCCAGCCCTCTAATCATCTTTGTGGCCTCCTCTGACCCCTCTCCAACAGTTCCACATCTTTCTTGTATTGGGGGCCCCAGATCTGGACACAGGACTCCAGATGGGGCCTCACGAGGACTTCAGATATGTTACTGCTTCTTTCATTCCCAGGCTACAGAAAACCTTCAGGTGGGTTACTGCTTCTTTCACTGGAGGCCAAGCAGACACTGCCCCGAGCTCTGTCCCTGTTGGCAAGAGAATTTCATAGCAAAGCAACTACCTGAAAAATACTTGGGTTACACATCCAAAGGAGCTTCCATGGCCTCAAGCTGGACTCCTGCCTTACTTGAAACTTAAGTGTTGCTCCAGAAAAAAATATCTGAACTGACCACTGATGTAGTCCCAGCTTCCTGTGCTTCAGGAGTCCAGGTATCAAACCTGGTCTGTGATGCCTCTGCCCACATCAGCTCACCACATGAAGCCACCCGAGTCAGCCTTTATATTCAACCAAGGGGAACAGGGCACATGAAGGGTACTGCTTGGTCTGCTCAGTATTTTGCTGAGCAAACAAATGTTCACACTACTCCCTTTAAGCAGCAGTTCACCAAACCCTTCCCCTTTGTCTGCTTTGTTGTCACTGAACCTTTTTTCATAAACCAAGTGCCCTGTCACCCAGTAATGCCACAAGCAGGTCAGAAGCCCCTTTGCCCTCCTCTGTTTTGACAATATTTAAGGTTCCTGCAGATTGTTTCAGAAATTCCTTTTACAGAATCCCAGCCAGGATCCCGACTCCTTCAACAACAGGAATCATCACTTGGTGTTGTGGTTTCTTCTTCCTGCCATTTCTCTCACAAAGGCACAGTGGCTTCTGCCACAGTGACGCAAGGGGTGCCAAGGTCCCCTCGCTGTGCTGCCCAGCCAAAGGTGTCACCCTGTCAGTGAAGCCCATCAGAAGCATTGAGATACTGCTATTCTCTTCAGCTGTTGCTGGCATTTTAAATAATTTCCCATCTCTCCATCAAACAGCAGAAGCCTTTAGCCTGGGTGAGTAGAAGAGGGGAGAAGAAGGAAGGAGGGGAAGAGTAGAAGTGAATCTTTCTACTACCTGAATTTGAAAGGTGGTTTCTCCAGGCTGGTTCTTACTGGTCCATGTAACCCTACTGAAAAATGAGTAAAAGGTTGACACCTAGCTTTCATTAGGAGACTGCAACAGCAGATCACTCAGATGGTTCGCTCAAGTGCCCAGTGCAGGAACCTCAGTAGAGCAGAGCTCTGAAACACGGTGATAAAGGACACCATAAACACAGTGGCTTAAGAGCAGATTTGACAAGTTGCCCTTGAAAGAAACCTGCTGTCTTTAGGAGCACTGAGCTACCCACCCCTGCTGGTCCCCACTGCCAGGAAGAACCACAGGCACATGCTTGAGCACATTGCAATATTCTTCCCTGAAACACTTCCTCCAGAAATGATGCTTCAGCACCAGGAGACTCAACTCTTTGGAGCTGACGTGACCCCCAAATCCTCCTAGTAACACGGATGTGCTGGTGCTTGAGGCTGATGAGACTATAAGGTGGAGTTGGCAGCAAAACAAAGATCCAGATTATTATTTCCCCAACTATTCTACAAACACTCCCCTCTCCACCCTGGTTGTTTATCTCTGCTCTCCAGTTACTGCTTTGTGACCTGTAAACCTTTTTACTTGTGACCTGTAAACCTTTCTATTTGTGACCTACTGCTATGCAAAGATGTGTGAGGGCAGAAATAAAAGTAATTTTAGCCCAAAAATTTTCAGACATACCTGGAAAATACCCAGATGCATTTTCCCAACTATAGGAAAGACAAGTTGTCACTTAAGAACACCCTTAATATGATTAATTTTACAATTTGCAAGTACAGTGCTGAAATCCATTTTTTAAATGTGAAATTACATCCTGGTGCCAGCTACAGATAATTGATTCAGCTGACAGTCACAGGACATTTGAGAAACAATTAAAATAACTGAGACTTTAAATGGAATTAATTCACCTTCTGTACCCACTGTGGGATTTCCACCAGAAACTAGAGAATTTTTTGCTTTTTCTTTTGGAGATGTTTCTTAAAATGCAGATGGAATCAAAGTGCCAGAGGAATTTTTTAATTATGCAATTTTTCATACCAAATAGCCCCAATTAGCAAGTAATATAGGCACCCAGGTATGTAAGAGCTCCCCAAAGTATGGCTGTTAATCCAGCCCTGTGGTTGGAGGGATTAAGACTGAATCATCAGCCAGATGTTATTTCTTCCACATAACAACAAGTAATCATTTACAAGACGTTTGTGATCAAAGCCTTGCTAAGACCTTGCTGGGTATAAAGGTCATTTTTCATGGCTTGGCTAGAAGAGCATGGCATGGGGCTTTACCATGGCCTGGGGTGGCGATTTGCCCAAACTGCCACATACTGAACCAGATTTCCCAGTCGGGTTCAACCCTTCTCTGAGCTGGGACTCAGAAGCTGTCGGCACTCTGGGGATGGAGCAGGAAGGGGCCACGGGCAGCTGCAGTCTCTGCCATGGGAGCCCTGGGGTCTCTTGCAGGCAAGCCCCCAGGGGCTGCACTATGAAAATACTGTACTGCAAAGTGCAGAGCCTGGCATTTTCCTTCATATTTAACTCTGCTACTATGTTTTCAGCAGAGATGATGAGTCCTGTCGGACTAGATGATCTTTCAAGGTCCCTTCCAACTCTTAGTGTTCTGTGATTCCTCTTCAAGGGGAAAGCTATTTGTTGAACTGTTATTGTTCAAGATGAAGGTTAAAATGGCTTCTCCAGACACACAAGTGTGTGCCAGAGGAGAAAGGCCAGGCCATGCACACAATGGAAATGGGAAACTCTTCTTTTGTCTGGGTGGCATCTATAGCTCTCAAATAAACATAAAGCTTCTTCACAACAATTTTCAGGTCTAATGACTTACAGCCTATTGCAATTTGGAATGTTTCAGACAAAAATAAATATTGATAAATCCTTTATCTCAGCATTAACGAATCTGACTGTAATGTAAAAAGCATACCAAACTGAACAGAAATGATAACAAATGTAAATGCTTTTTAGTATCCTACAGACCTTAGCAGAAGAAAATCATTAGTTCCTAAAGGTTCAAAAGAATGGATTAAATTGTTTTGCCAAGGATGTACTTCTTCAAATATTAGGCTTTTCTCAATGCCATCTTAAAAGCTATCTGAAATGACCTCCCAACTGCAATGGCTGCATTAAATGCTAAAGGGCTTTATCCCAAAGGATAGCTGCATTACTCTTGCAGCCCTCAGAATATTTTTATTTTATTTTAAATGAATGGACTGTTCAAACCATTGGGAGCAAAAGACAGTGTGCCAGCTCTGCACTTTTAAAAAGATTTTTTTAAAAAACCCTTAGAAGAAATCATGTTATTAAGCTACACTGTTATTTAGTGCCAAAACCTATCATCTCATACAAGCAACCCTGCTCATCACCCTTCTTTAATAAATGCCTTGAACATAAACCATCTGGCTATGCAGTCCCAGCATAGGCATTAGAGAAAGACTGTGTGTATTAGATTCATGTCTAAGGTTGGTTGTACGTACAGTCTTAAAATGTGCACCCTTTTGGTCCCTGTCTTCATGTGAAAGGGAGGATCTGTAAGTATAGCTGACCTTGACCTACAAATCTCAACTGAACCATCACAGATTTGACACTGAAGGAATCCAGTATGTTAGTCAGAAGCATCTCTATTGACATACAGAACAGCGGACGGAAGGTGGGAGACAGCAATTTGCCTCAAGTTGGTGAAAGTTCCTCAAAGGACAGATTGAGGCAGAGCTCTCCCCAGCCTTCTCCTTCCTTAGCACAGAACAGGGCTAAAGGAAAGGCTTCCCAATTAAACTGTAAAATCTAAGTGGGATTTCCAGTGCCCCAGCTCAGCTGACAACTAATTTGTTTTGCTTTTGCCTAGCAGGGATTTTCCATGCAGTGGGCTCTCATTTGCTATGTAAGTCATCTGAGTATTTGTTAGTGTCATAGCCAGAGCCAGATGATGTTTATTCTGCTAACATCCAGTCGGACTCCGGCAGCACTCATTGAGGTCAGGGCTTTATTTATAGCAGCAGATATACATTGAGATTCATTTTCCTTCCCTTGCTGTAATCTACCTAAGCTCATCCAAAATAGAAAGAAACATGCAGACATGCAAGTAATACACTAATTGGGCCAGATCCATGATTTAGCACAGCACCACAGCAGCCAGCGGGGAAAAAACCCCACACATTTTAGAGCCACTTAAGATTTTGTCTACTATTTCTCATGGGGAAGGGAGGCATTTAGAACCAGAAATTATAAAGCAAAAAAACCAAAAACCAACCAAGCAGCAAAATGTCCTGGCATGAGGCAGAACAGGTCTGCAAGGCAAAATCCCTCCACAGAGTCCTGCAGTTTGAAGTATTTCTTTTTTTCCTCCTGTGTTCCCAATCACCGGCAAGTGCAAGAATCAGAGAGCTCCAAGCAAGGAAAAGTAACAAGACTTAAAGCAATTTACCTTCTGAAACCGAGAAGACATTGTCAACGCACGCGGTCTGGGATAAAGCAAAGCAGAAGAAAAGCTGCAGGTAAGATCCCCAGGCAAGCAGGCTGAGGACCAACATGCTGGCTGCACCCTGGCAGATCCCAGCTCAGAGGCGCAGGGCTGCTTTGGGGATCTCTCTCTCTCTCTCTCTCTCCCCTTGCTCCCTCTCTGCCTTGCCTGCTCTCTGCCTCTTCCCTCGCTGTGGGATGCGTGTGTGTCTGTGTGTGTGTACGTCTCTCTCTCCCCCCCCCTCCTCCCCGTGCCTTTAGGAAGAAAGAATGCCAACCATTTCCCATTAAATCTTCTCCTTACACTAGACACGGTTATATTTAACTCCTAGGCGGGATCAGTTGCCCCTATTGTGGACATTAGCTGCTAAAACGGGGGTATGGGGGATTCTGGTTTTGCTAACAGAAGCAAAAAGGCACTTTGGATAATAATAATAATGATGAGCAGGAAAGGGAGAAATTACACCCTGGACTATAAACAGCATCCTTTGGTGCAGGCAACCAGACACTGACGTTCAGATGGATAAAATCCCTGATTGATCATCTTCTACAGGTCACTAATTGCCGTAATGAGAGAGATGAGCAGTGACCTGACATCTGCTTATCACTGGTAGTTACAAGCCTTGTGTTCATTTACAGAGTGCATCTCGTGCTGAGGGATGCCGCAGAGGCTTCACAAACCTCAGAGCAGATTATTAGTCTGGATTTAAGTGAAAATGACGGTGCTGCCGATAGTGCCAGGCACCATCGCAAAGAGTTTACTGACAGGGTGCAACAGGTGGAAGAAACAATACGTGTGCCATGATGGGGTGAGTGAAACGCTATCAGCTCGGGGGTGGTGACAGTCAACACCCTGCACAGCGCTGTGGGAAGAAAACAAACCTCTGACTCTCCAAAGTGCAGTGTGTGCCCTTCTTACCTGTACAAAAGCTTGGTGTTTCTGCACCTTGCTGCAGCTCCCAGGGCTCTGCAAATAAATTTCTGTCCTCTGAATAACTAGTAGAGAGATCCTCCTTGCTGCCTGGGATCTGACAGTGGTTTCCAAGGAAGGCAGAGGTACTCCTTCCCTGTGAAAACTGTCATTACTCCCTCTCTTCCAGACTGGAATAGGTTTCCTTGCCTGCTGTTTACTGTTCCTCCCATGACAAACAGGGGAAAAATCTTTTGGATTAATTACAGATTTGGGTTTTTTTGTTTGGTTTTTTTTCATTTGAGAAAAGTCCTCATTGGCAGAGACAATGCCAAGTCCTCCTGGGCGTTAACTCCTACTGAGTGCACCACTAAAGGGCAAGGCCATGTATTTCCCTAATTCTAGTTACACAGTCCTGGGTGTTGCTTTCAAGACTCTGCAAACATATTAGCAAAATCTTTCTAAATGTGGTGGTTTAAAAGGAGCAATCACATCTGCCTCATGCATTTCTGTCCTTAAAGGACATGCTTCATATGACCATAATGATGTCTAAAAATCTCTTTCCAGTAATGCAACACTTTGGTTAACCAAATTTAATTTTAAATTTAATTCACTTTATTCCACTGTCTGTTACTTTTTAGTATTTGGCTATTTTTAGTGAAGAGAGTAGTTTGGCCTCTTTCTTCTTTGACCAAGATGGTCCCGGATTAAGTGCGTGCCATTCCTTCTCTCAGTGTGCTGCATCTCAGGGGAAAGGCATAGCTCCTGCAAAGTTCATCATGACAAGCCCTAAGTATGTGTAATAAATGTTCAGCTGCCTGAGTACAAGCAGTGGGCAATCCCCATGCTTGAAGCCTGCATGGATGCTGGGAGGGAAAAAGAAAAAGATGAAAAGTTAAAATGTTACAGAAAAAAATGTTGATTTTATCAAAAGATTCACATCTGAATACATTTGACTAACTCAATATTGTCAGTCAAAGCAACAACTGAGTAATTTCAAATTCTCCTGAAATTTTCCTGTTGGCTTTTAGCAATAGAAAACAGGTAGAAATTTGTAGTACAAAGTATGTTCTGTTTGCTAAGAAAATGAAATAACTACATAATGCTGCAAAGAACTAAGATCACCCAGTAGGACCCATACACTTCCTCTCCTCCATCAACCCCTTACCAATTTCAGTTCTTCAGCCTAGAATAGAAACGCACGTTTGGGTAAAAATGCAGCATCTTCCTTGCAGAATTGCAAGGAATTCTGTTATAAACCACATCCACTGTCTCATCTCTCAAGTAGACAGGAACAAGGGATATACCTTTTCCTTGCAAGTGTGACTACTATATTGGAGGTGGCCAGAGGTGATACAGAGGGCCAGGGCTGCTTCAGAGTTAATAAAAAACAACCCATGAAGTTAGTGTCTCTTTTGATTCTTAGGTAGAGAATTTTTAGAGACATTTTTCAGTGGAGAACCCTGATTAAAAATTGATGTTTTGTCAACATTCTCTTTTCTTGTGATATAGCATCTCCATCGCTATGAAGTCTAAGCCTGTTTGACCTGAATTGGATCTTGGCTAACGTGAGAGGAAAGCTCAGTAGGCACTCAGCTGTGGAAAACACACCGTCTCCCACAAAAGACTCCAAAGGGGAGGTTTGGACTTACATTTGAAGACACCTCGCTATCAGGATGCAGCATTAGCTCATCAACTCGCCAGCTTTTAGTGGGATCATCATATTTTGAGTAGATGCCATGGCAACTAAAAATATTAAAAGCCCACCAACACGTAACAAAACAAAACAACCAAACAAAAACCCCCCAAGTCTGCACAGCTGACCTGCTCAAAGAGCTGTTGCTTGACCTTTTCAACCCAGGTCTGAGCTCTCAGAAGCCAATGGAAGAATGTGCTAATGACCCTACCATGTAAATATAATTTATGAAGCTTTTCTATTCAAGAATTAATAAATACATGTTAAAAAAACCCAAGGCTTCTTCCCAGTCTTACCCACTTTTGGTGAGCAGGTACTTCATCAACAAGCTAAGGGAAAATCATAATGAGCAGGGGTGTCTTCCCTGTCCAACCTGACCTTGAGTGTTTCCAGGGATGGGGCATCTACCACCTCTGTGAGCAACCTGTTCCAGTGTAGCACCACCCTCAATGTAAAAAATTTCTTCCTTATATCTAGACTAAATCTACCCTCTTTTAGTTTAAAACCATTACCCCTTGTCCTATCAAGATATTTGACATATGTAATTGAGACTTTTTCTAGTTCAAAAATCTTCTGCTGAGTGGGGCAAAGGTAAAACAGCAACCCAGTGTTAATGCAGTAATTCAATCACAGCTTATGTCTGCAAAGTAGTACAGAAGAATCCTGTTCATTCAATTAGTGTGAGAGATGGATAAGATTCCTTATAATTACATTTTCCTTGTTAGATAGCTATTTAGCAACAATTGTTTCTCCCAATAAAAAATACCTGGTCAAGTTTGCACACCTGAATGAGTCACACCTAACGTAGGATTAATACTTTGACAACATAGCTAATGTTACTTGGAAGATGGGGCTATCTGAAGTACAAAGGCAGCTACTGAAGTAAAAAAGATGGTAAGTGCAGAAAAACAACTAATAGCTTCACCATTTCCTTGCTGGTGTATTGAAATTTAAATTCAGAAGCCCATGCTAGAACAGACACACTAACTGTGGGATGAAGTAAATTCAACTGCATGATGAAGTTCTGTCTTACTCCACAGCTCTTCCCATGCCAGTCACTCAGCTAGGTATGATGTCACAGGGCAGGTGCCCCATTAAGGGAGGCCAGTGCTAGTAAATCTTCAGATTACTCACTGGATGAACAGGGTGAAGGCAGGACAGTGATGTCAGGACAGTGATGTCAGGCTGAAGGCAGGCTATGACACCTAGCAACTTCCAAAAGCAAATTAGCCACTTAATGGATGCTACACATCACACAAGTGGTGACCACCTGGTCTCCTCTTTTCTCTATACTCTGTGTTCACAGAAAGGCAACATTGGTTTATTTTTAAACCTTTCAGAGGATACTTGTTTCCAGAGCAGCCTAGCTCTCATCCCATTTTTAGAAAGTTCAGCTCAAAACTCTACCTTTGCACTTTTAGACCTATTTCCATGGCTCAGTTCTTCACTTTTTCTTCCTGACATACATTTCTTTTTCTGTTGATGATAGTGGAACAAATTACAGAACAAGAGAGTTTTGGATGTGATTAAAGATTATGGGATAATGCAAAGTGAATTCCATCAAAGCTATCCCAAGAACCCCACTGTGGCCTCATAACATTGGAAGGCACAAAACAGAACAATTTAAAAACAACAATCCAGCCACTAACCTTTGTATCATCTCTCTTCTTCCCCTTTCTTTTTTCATCTGCCTTTTAGACCTTACCTTTCAAACTGCAAATCACTGTGGGCTTGTTGCCCAGGGAGGTGGTGGCTGCCCCCTCCCTGGAGGTGCTGAAGGCCAAGTTGGAGGGGGCCTTGAGCAACCTGGTCTAACAATAGGTGGCCCTGCCCATGGCAAGGGGTTTGAACTTGATGATCTTTAAGGTCTCTTCCAGTCCTAACCATTCTATAATTGTATACAATTTTGGCAGCTCTGCCATTGTGCACTGTCAGCTGAAATATGTCCATGTACGTAACAGAGTAGATGTGCAGAAGGCTTATGTTTCCCTACAATGCACACATGTGCTGTCAAAATCTACATAGGCAAGAATCTTGTGGATTTGCTGAATGTGCTGATCAAATTTGCAGAAAGTTTGATGGATATTCAGGGAGTAGATTGTTATTTGGTGCATACATAGTATGCCAAACATTCTCATTTTGTCATATCTACTGCACAGGAGTGGATCACCGTGCAGGACAATTTGGGTGAATTGTATTCATCACACATGCTTGCAGGTCCACACAGGATCAAGAGATGCATCCACGATTGCCAGGTATTTGAAAAATACTGGAATTATTAATGCTAGAAGAAGTTCTATAGAAAAAAGAAGATTCCTACAGAAATACACATATACAATGGCATGGACAGGAGTCCTGTAGACCTACTGTTATTAGCATGCAAGTAGATAAATTGCTTTTGACATTCTAGGGTGGTGAATCACGAACAATTCATACCCATAACCCAGTCTGTCCTTGGTATTGACATCTAGAAGAGATAGAAGTAGCCTTCAGTAATTCTTTCATCTTATTTTCATTTGGATTGTCTATTGCTGTTATTTACTTCTGCACAAGTAAATAAGGCCTGCAGAACTCACTGCCTGTCCTAGTATCACTACAGTGCTGCTGGAAGCACAGAACAGAAGAATATCTGGCAGTAATTGGCTCTCACAACTCCTAATTTTAGTGATTTATCATCTAGCTTGCCAAAAAGCAAAATCAATTAAACACCACAAGGCACAATCTTTGTTTTTTTTCTCTGTTAACATTCTTGCAGGGGAAAAAATAGCTTTATTATTTTAATGCTCACACCAGTATCAGGATGCTTCAAGAGAGCTTCATGGATGCTGGCAAGGCAGCCTCCTGCTCCTGGTTTTCATGCTGCACTGCCACCACAAAGATGCAAGCAAACATGGATGGCAACACCAGTGCACACGCACCTAGAATGCCCCCTCACACAGGGGTCCTCTACAGAAGGGCTGCAGTACCCATCAGACGAGGGGCCTGAGCACTGATTCAGGAAAAAGCCTGACTGTGAGCATCACCTCAGACGTGCAAGTGAAATCAATGCGAGTGAATCGATGAAATCAAGGTGTGTAGGCGCCCTGCCAAATCCGGGCCTGAAAACCTTCCGAGACCTTCTCTATGGAATAGCACGGTGCCTCATTTTCCCATGGTTGGTTTTCTTCATGGATACCTCTGGGCACTAAATATTCAGGGATGCTATGCCTTGCAGGGTGCAAAACCAGGAGCAGAGCTGCTGACCCCATTTAGGGAACAGCAAGAGAAGAGAAATCTCATGGGGTTTACCCAAAGGCCTAACAAAACAACCGCCATTATAAAGCTGCGGCTGGGTCAAGAAATACGTCAGAGCGGAACAGCAGGATGAAGTAGCAGTACGTTGCCAAATTCGCTTGCCTTTGTCTTTTTCTTTCCTTTCTAGCAAATGGATGGCCGTAAATGCTGACCAACCATGACTCTACAGAAAGCAGAACTCAACCAGACTTCACTGGCACCATAACTGTTGCGCAGCCCACATTTACACTTTAAAACTGCCCTGGTTTTGTGAGCTGATGGCAGATTTCCTGCTGATTTCCAGGGGTGCTGAGTCAGGCTATGGCTGGAGAGGTTTTGCCTTTTTGCAGTGCTGCCAATTTTGAAGCCCAGGCATCACTCTTACTGCAGCAGCATACAAAATTGGGTACTGAATGCCTGGTCATTCCAGTATGCCAGAGTTGTCATCTTCCAGACACAGGGGTAACAGCTGAACCTAATTGAACAAGACAAATGCACTTTCCTAGTTCCCTTTGCCAAATCAGGGAGTTATAATTAATACTGCATTATCATTTCCGTTATTAGGTCTTGCTTTTGAAACTTTAATCATTTGTATTACAGACCTCCTTACCAAGTGGCTATTCGGTACACAGGGCTGAAAGCCTGAGAGAAAGAACAGTTTTTATGCTAAATTCAATAACAAAGGTCTCACTGGTTTCAGCTACATAGAACAAGGCCCAGCACCAGCTACTTATCTGTTGTAGCATAGAGTCCTTGGTAGGGCAGAAATATTATTCTTAGCATAATTTGTCATTACTTTCTGAGCATTTGACTGATATCCCTGTTTGTGCAGAGCAGGAAGGTGGTTTATGGCCTGGCTGATGAGGCTTTCACACCTAAATCCTCACAGCCATGTCTCCTTGCTGTAAGAAGGATGTGCTGCTTTGGCTGGAACTTGTGTTTCCCCAAGTACATCAGCATTGATATCTGCCCCTCCCAGGGCCAAGGTCTATCAAATACCATATGTGCATGTTATCTTAATGCCAGTTCTTCAAACACTTCTTCTTTGAAGAAGGCGGCTTATAAGTCTTCTGCGATCTTCCTCAGGTGATACTAGAGGAAATCTCCCATTAGCTACATGCAAAGATGTAAGCTGCCATCATTCATGTATCCATGGTCACTTACACAACCTCAGGTGGGTTGCTAATCTATTTCTTCAACTCCAAAATACAGCAATTCAGATCCTGTCTTCAAAAAGCACACTTTCTCTGCATCAAGTTTAGAATTTGATCCAAGGTGTTCCACAGCTAATTGCTAGTCGGATTGCTCAGACATCCTGTAGCTGACAAAAAGTAATAAAACCCACAAACTAAACAAACCAGATTAAACTATTCTATGCAAGATTTTCAGTAGTGTGCTTCCTTAGCTTCCTGATCACCCCCTCAAAAATACTGATGAAACCAAAAAATTCTTAGAGTATTGACTCAGGAAAGCAAATTGTCATTATATTGATTTCTTCTACTTATTTCTGCACTACTGCAGGCAGCCTAGAGGTTCCTGGAAAGAACAGACACCAAAATACTCATTTATGTTAGTGCCTGCCATAATTAGCTGAAAGGCTTCACTTTACTAAGGGCCTCTTTAAACCTTGTCCATCTGGTTTCAATCAAATCATCAGAAGCAGCAGCAAATGTCTCCTTCAGAATAGCTGTTTCTTGCTCATAACAGCATTCAGTTATAAGTAGATAAATCAGAAGTCACATTGCCTGTATGTCTTAAGGACAATCAGTGCCAGTACTTGGTCTCCCCTCAGAACATCGCTTAAATAGGGGAGTGTCAAGCACTCCTTTTCTCTACTGAGGACCGCCACTGAGCTCTGTAAATAGCGTGGAAAGAGCTGCAATGGGCATTTTGATTCCAACAAGAGTGATGCAGTTGGGACAGAAGTCCCACTTATTAATAGGACTTTACTATAGCTTGCAGCCAGTGTGCACTATTTTCTTGGGGGCAGAGTGGCAGGCCTGAAGATGTATTGCTGCTCATTTTAAGTGTACTTGGGATTTCCTATGTGAGCTTATAACCAAGTCTAGGCAGACTGAGCACATATCTGATTCCTCATCAAAACCAATACATGGATATATGCTGCAAGGCCTTAGCAACTGAATGCAAGCATACAGGACACACCCAAATGTTCACAGGCCGATCTACAGAATTCACTGTAGAATAAGGGTGAAACATAATCATTAAAAAAATTAATTACTACTAACTAAACCTCTTAGCAAGCTGAGTATACCAAAAGGCTGCAGGAACAGATATTCAACAGCTTAAACTATCTTGTGAGGTACTGCAGCAGCAACACACCCTACTTGTTATTCCTCATACCTGGCCATTTTGTTGTGGCTGCTGGTGGCTTCACCTGTGGTCCCACAGTTAATTTACCCGCTGGGTTTTGGACATCTCTGGATCTTTTGGACCATCTCAGGAAATACCAAGACCACTTGCTGGTCCCAGGTTCCAACCCTTTTCATGCATGCTGGCGTCCTCTTGTTGAAGAGGTGCTGCTGGCCTGAACTTCTGGGTTTCTGCACCAGGTGAACTGAGCAGGCCCCAGAAAGAAAAGCTCTCAGAGGAACTAGACTAATGATGGATGTAGGTCACCCGTAGCAGGTATAGCAAAATTTCAAATATTCTTTGTTTACCTGGAAGCCATGCTAAGGAAAAGACTTGTAACAATGCCTTATTTAAGCACAGACCTCTCTTGGCATATCTCAGTAAATCATACTCAGTACCTCCTCCAGAGCATCTTCCCTCAGCTGAGGCCCAGCCATTGTCTTCCTCTTCAGTTTGGTGCCTTGATTCTGTTCGATACCTTTCAATCTATGCTCTGGATTTGAAGAAGAATTTCCAGTTAACTAAAGCCACGTGGATCAGCATTCCCCAGACTTAGGACATCTGTAATTTTTTATGACTTTTAATACAGTTAGGACATTTCAGAGGGAACTTTTTTCTGCCTCATTTCTAAAACTATTTTCTTTCATGTAGTTTCATCAGCACGATGCTTCTCTGAGACACAACTCCATGGTGTAAAACATAGTAGCAAGCAGGTAATCTATATAAACAAAGTAGTACAGATTTCACTCTCCTTGGTTTTATAGGGAAATTGGGCACACTCTCTCACCTCAAAAAGCCCAATCATTAAAACCTAAGAATTTCTATTATATCATGGGATTAGTCTATTTTAAAGCTGTAAGAAATGCAGCACAAATTCTTTTGTCTGGCTTTTAAAAAGCTCAATGAAATTCAAACTGATGTTATCAACTATGTTATTGCCTCCACACAGTTTCAAATTGTTGCTTTCCATTTTCCAGGCGTCCTGACTTATTAGAATTAATTGTGCATGGTGCTGTGGTTATTCATCAACTTTTCTAAAAATCCAACAGAAGCTGATTTCCCACAGCTGACACAAAATATTGACATAATTAAAATGCTCTCATTAAAGGAGAAACAGTATGAAAATACATTTTTATTATTTTTAAAATATAAGCAAATGGAGAAATTCTTGTTTTATCAAAGGCAAAAGATCTCTCCCATGGTCAGTCCCAGCATTAACTCTTACAGTTACTTTACATCATTATAATGGATTGTGTTTAATCTCTGCAACATATCAAAGATTTTCAACAGTTATAAAGAAGAATAAAACAGAATTTGTACCAAGAAGCAATGCTGTTCCACACTCCTTGCAGAGTACCCCAGAGGACAGCAACTCTGCCATCTCAGCAGCCTGATGCTCGTTTATGAGTTGCATTTGCTCTACGGATTTTCTCTTCCTGCACTTCTTAACCCTCCTAAGGATATTCCCTTTCCTGACTCAAGCCTTCACCATGCCACCTGGCTGTTCCCACCCCCCCACGGGTCCCTAGTCAGACCGTGGTACTCTTGCTCATGTCAGATGCTCCTTCTGCAGGAACATGCAGAGCACATCCTCTGCCTAACAGCTGCCCAGGGCCTTCTGCCAGGCTCTGACTGAAGTGCAAGAACTAGTAAGCCAAAGTTTTCCCAACTAACAGGATTCCCTGCCAGCCCAGTCCTCCCCTTCCTTGTGCCATCCTAGTGCCCTCCACTAGTTAAGCAACACAATGTCAATGGTGAAACAGACAATAAAGCAATCAAACCCCAAATCAGAGCCAGAATTTTCCCTTCTACCTATGTAACAACAAAGATCTTCCCAGTGCATTTAAGCACAGACATAAATATAAAGTAACCTGCTTAGTAGTACACTGAGTAGTAATGGCTGTAGGCCATGATAGAAACATAGAGAACTACTTTGCTTTTAAAGTCTGAGCTCTAACTCAGATTTTCAGATACAACACAGGACGAATGCTGGTGGCTGCTTTGTGATGCCAGCCAAACTGAACACTAAGCTCCAGCCTAACAGTTTTTTTTGTTTCTTTTGGTGAAGGTTGTGAGGGGTCATTTTGTTTGGTCTTTTTTTGTTCTTCTGTTGTTGTTGTTGGTTTTGGGTTTTTTTAATGTTTCTGATTAGAAATATTTATGATCTACTAATCATGTCCTGTTTTCAGCCTACAGGAATGATATTGCCTTTGCAAAGGGCAAAGCTGCAAACAAAATCTAAGTTGTTTTTTCTTTCTCCCCTGTAAGCACTGTAAGTCCCAGTTAACAAAACCAAATGCAACAGACAGGAACTTGGCCCTTGAGTAAATCTGCATTTTTAACATACTACTTTTACCTGCAGTAGAGGCTGAAAAAGCAACCTGTAGAATTATGAAGTGGCTATATATTGAAACCCACTGGGCTGATAATGAGGCCAGTCAGCACTTCTTCACAAGATGCTTTGTTTTGGTCCTTACAGGACAAAGTCTCTAACAAGTAGCATGCTGGCAGTCAGTTAAAAATGGAGTTACTATAATTACAGACTGCTGAAGACTTCTATGTTTCTGCTGGATAAAAACATTGGCTTACTCCCATCATCCATAATATCCAAGATTTTAATTGACACATCTTGATGGGTACGACTGACTAAGAGTATATAATTTTACCATCAGTCCTGGTTAACATTCACATGTCTTGTTCATTTTACAATTACTTAATTTCAGCATTTAAAGAATTCCCCTAATTGCAGTTTTAAAATCCCACTTTGTTCCAGTGTTTAGGAATAACAGGATTGTACCATTTTCAGTTCTAGAAACCAGTTTAATTTTGCTTAACAAACTGCCCTGCACCACCATAATCTTCATCTTCTACTACAGGTTAGAACGAGTCAGCCAAGGAAATTCCTGGAAGAAAATAACCAAACCAAAAAATTAAACAGGATAAAAATATATCAGAATGGACAAATAGTAAGAGGAACAGGATACAATATGTATTAACTACTAGATGGAATCCACAGGAAATAAACACTGAAGGAACAACCACAAATTCTGGGAACAGTCACTGAAGACACTAGGCATTAATAAAAAAACCCCAGGAAAGCAGATGGCAAAATTAAAAGTACCCACCCTCCTATCTCCCAGATCTAAAACCAATCCTTCTGCCATGCAGCCAGCTCTGCCTTCTCTGCAGTTTAAATGATATTTCCTGAGGATTTCAGAGGTTTGCCCACATGAAGCTTTCAGAAAAAGAAAGGAGAATATATACCTACCTGTTTCTTTCTATCAGACTGTGGATCAATCATGACATTTATAAGAGAAGGTGTTTGCTTGTCAGCAATGCTTGCTTTCAGAGCATTTTGCAATTCTTCTGGCGTTTTAACAAAGTATCCTTTACCTCCAAAGGCAGACATAATTTCCTCATAGTGCGAATTTGGCAGGAGAGAAACAGGAGGTACACTGTAATGAAAAGGAAAATGTCTGACTAGTGTCAGGAAATAATTGCCAGACTGACCAATTTAATTACTCCAGCACTGATTTTAAAGTGTAAGATATTTATTGTGCTGGCCTGATGAATTCTTCTGGGCTGGAAGGACTATATTGCTTACACCACTGAACTACATTTATAGGGTGGCATACTTATTTTCAAACTCTGGAGACATTCCTGAGCAAAGCTTTAGCCTAGTTCTCTAGGTACAGAGATCTCAGCTCCAGAAGCAGAAGCCCAGTGTAAACTCACAGTTAATTTGGAGATGACAATGATTTTGGAGGTTAGCCCAGAACTCTGTACTGGGTGGCCTGAATCTGAGAAAACTAATAGAAAGTAATCTCTTTGCTGCACTGCTGTGTAAACAATAGGCTGGAATTAGGTTGGATGGTTGCTTGCTTTTGGTACCTGGTTCTTACTCATATGAATTTAGCCTAGGACTAAGCTTACTTTACAAAAAAAAAAAATCACTCTGGATTACAAAGCATTAAGAGTGAAGGGAATGCCAATTTTGGTCACTTCTTCCTTAAATTAATAGGACACATCAAAGATTCTCACCATGTAGCAGGATCTCCAAACTTTAACATCTCCTTCCAGGAATCTGCATCCAAACCAGTGTAAATCCCATTGTTGTTTATTATGATAATCAGGATTGGCAAGCTGTATCTACAAAAAGGTATATTTGGAAGAATTCTGAAGTACTTGCTTGGAAGAACTGTGAAATACTTGCAGCCACACAGCCATTATTCCCCCCTTTCCCAGTGGGGATGGGGAAGAGAATTGAAAAATGTAAAACTTGTGGGTTGAGATTGAAACAGTTTAAATAGGACAGAAAAGGGAAGAAGGTAACAACAATAAAAAGAATGCATGAAAGCGATATGCGGCACAAGTGGTTACTACCTGGACCCAATGCTCTGCTAGTTCCTAAGCCATACTACCATATAGTATAGACTATCCCTTTGGCCAGTTTGGGTCAGCTGCCGTGGCTGTGTCCCCTCCCAGCTTCGTGGGCACCCCCAGCCCTCTCACTGGCAGGCCAGTATGAGAAGCTGAAAAGTCCCTGACTACTTAGCAAGAACTAAAATATCCATGTGTGACCAACATTGCTCTCACCTTAAATCCCAAACACAGCACCGCACGAGCTGCTAGAAACAAAATCTAACTCTAAAACCAGTATGCTTGCACCCTTCTGTTAAGATGTTAAAAACATTATTTCTCCTTAAAAAAGTAAAATAAATAATTATTTAAAAAAAATATCACTCCCACCAGAACCGTGATCTATTTATCACTGGTAACATTATGTCACAGCAGCATAAAAACAACCACGTATATTTTTGGCTGGTTTTCATATGCTTTTAACAGTACCCCATCTAACAGCAGTGTCCTTGGCCTTCTAGTTAAATTGATCCTGGAAATGTGTGAGGAGGGTCTTCACCCAGTTACCTGCAAATAGTCTCCACCTCCATCCCAGAAAATCCAAAGGCACTATCTCCCTCTATGCAGACAACACGCTTTTCAGGTGTTCGGTCCTTAGCCACCATTGCAGCTGCGACAGCAAAACCCAGCCCGACTCCCATCGTCCCAAAAGTACCTGCATCAAGCCTAGAGGGAAGAACACAGAATTACTAACCCTTTAGGATTAAGTTTATGATAATTAAGAAGCATCAGAGCCTGCCCAATGGAAATTTTGCCTTTGGAAACTTTTTAAACTTTGGAAACCTTTTTTAACATGTAGATCTCCCAAGTGGCCTCGTTTTGTAAGTCTCTTTTCCTCCTGTTTACATGGGAGATGTTCACCACCACCAGCTTTTACCCATAGCTGGGTCTCTAGACTCAATGTAACATTTTTTCTCCTCAAATTTCAAGTTAAGCCATGGTGACTTCTCTTTACTTTTAATAATCTGCCATACTATTCAAGTACTGTTTCATAAAAAATTGGTACAAAGAGGTACCAGATGCATAGATTATTATCTTCAGTTAAACAGCTGGTAAGACTGCAAATGTTTAAAATTATATAAACACACTGGAACTCTAATTAAAATTAGGATCACTTATACACTAGTTGTGCTACAGTAAAGAACTATTACTGTATGCTTTTAGCTTGCATAGTAACAGTATTTCAAAAACATTCAATTACTGCAGAGATAGGCAGACTACATGAAATCTTCCTATATTTAATCCCTTGAAAATGTAACTAGAAGTCTGAAAGCCATCGGTTAAATACTGCTGTTCAAATTTTAGTCTTCTGTTCAACTTTCCAAATCAAATTGAAGGCTGTAATTATGTTAGATGATTTCAGTCAGAAGCACATAATGGATACAAGAGTACATAAAGAGCTAGATTATTTTAGGGTTAACTTTTCAAATTTGCTTTCAGATCCACACAATACAATCTGAAAAGACAACCATTAACGTTACCGTGCCCTTGTTTAAAATAAGGGGAGAAAATATGCAAACTCCTCCACTTTAATGAGAGAAGTTTGGTGGGTTTTTTTTTTGTTGTTGTTGGTTGGTTTTTTCTTTACAAAGAAGTATTTAGGTTGCCTTACAACTTTAGTGCTACTCTCACAAGAAGGCACAAGCTTCACAGTCAGATCCAAAGTTTCACCTCACCAGACAGAGCTCACTTTCCCCCCTTATTCAAGAAACAGCACTAAATTCCTACTTACATTAAAACTAGACTACACATAATCATTAAAGTGACAAATCAGCACTTCCAAATTCATATGCCTATGTTTTAGGCATGCAGGTTTACATGAAAGGATGCCTGATATATAATCCAATTTTCAAAACAAGTGGAGTCTTTTAAGGTTTTCCCTGTTATTAAGGGTGTTTCAAAGAAAAACTTCATATGAATTCTTTTCAACATGAGTACCCCAAGGATTGGTTTTATTTTAAACCAATATTTATCACAGACTTTAAGCACAGCAAAAACATCTAGATCAGGGAATTCAAAATGATGCTCCCTACTTTCTTTCCACAAAAGGGTGCAAAACTACTGCCATTCTGTTCCAGGTCACACAGGCAAGCTGAAAAGAACTGTTAAACTTACAGGACGTAAGTATATGAGTGGAAAACTCCCCTCAACCCCTCTCCCAACATGCTAAACTTTTATTTCTTATTTATAACCCTTAAAGAGGATTACAAAAAATCTGGACACTCATACTTCTCAGCTAAATGAAAACTTTTACACATAAATCCAGACTGTTGAGTCAACACAACAAAGAAAATACCAGACCTTTGACGGGGATAGTAATTTGGAAGCATAGTTCGTCCAATGTCCATGGTGTTTGCTCCCTCACTTACTAAGATGCAGTCCTTGGGTATCAGTTCTCTGATGTGATGAAAGGCTGTGTAGTAATTCATAGGCAGTGATTTCTGTAATGCTAATCCCTGAAAAATAAGAGATATTGGTAATTCCTGTGCATAGAATTTATAATAAGGTGCACTACTGAGACATGTAAATAGTAATGATGGAAATGAAAATGCACTCTGCTAGGTAAGGCTGAAGTATTTGGTCTTCAATCCACTACATCAGAATCATTTCTTCTGTAACTATCCTGATGACACCACATATTCAACAGCAACTCTCTTGGCTCAGCAACCCTTGGATGGCCTATCATTATCAAGAAGCAATTAGAAGTCGGTTTAACCTGAGAGGCATGGGAAAATTTTTCTGCACATAAGGTTATCAATAGTCAAACCTAAGTCAGCTGTCACCTGTGTGCTGTGAGGGAGTTTGAAGAAGTGATCTGCTAGAAATTAGCTATTTTAGATCCCAATCCTGGGAACATGGTTCTGAACTGAGGTGTGTAAGTTAGGCATATGCCAAGCCTCTGTGGTGTTTTGGCCTTAACAGCTACTTGCTTTTAACGTACATCATACTTCCACCAGCACTGCTAAACAGCACAACTACAGAAGAAAACTAAGAACATATCTTCACATAAGCTAACTTCCACCTGGAGTATTTGGAGGTACCTGGGAGTACCTGGCCACTGCTCAGAAGTCACTGTCCATAATACAGCAGCTCTGGCTGTGGTGTTCTACTACTGGCTTCAAGAACCCAATCCCAAAGTTCCCTGATTTCCACACAGTTTGAATTTACACAAAATCTAGAGTGCTTAACTTACAGTTCATAGGCCTGACAAGAGTAAACCTGTAGCAGAATGGCGTAAACTTTCAAAAGTCTGGGTAACACAACTGTCAGAAGTAATTGAGGAGCCTGGATATAGACCAGTGACAAAACTGACTAGGCATCGGTACCTGTTAAGACAAGAAGCCTCCTCATGTCTTTAATGTAACACTACCTTTGATCTTTCCTCATTGGCCATTATTTTCTCTCTTAGCCTCTTCCACCACTCTGAATTAGAAGGATATTTCAGAGGTCTGTTGCTGAATTCTTCTAAGAGCTGGAACAACATTGAAGCAGAGATTTCTTTCAACATAATTAAAAAAAAACCCCATCACATGCATCAAGAATAACCTTATCAAGAAAGACCCCAGCATAATCACAATAATGCTTACCAGAACCTTTAACATTTAATTTGGGAATAGACTGGTACACTGCATGAGTATATTGCCTGAAAAACATTTTCTTCCTTGAACATTTTTCTTTTTTTTTTTTTTAATCTGGTAACTTTATTTAAATAAATCAGAGGAAATTAAGGTCAAAACAGGAGGACATCTGACATTACATTACCTGCTTAGTCACAGCGTTTATGTCACCCAACAAAACTGCAGCTGGCCTCACGTTATTCCCCAACTCTTCTGCACAAATATCAATCTATATTCCAAAAAGAAAGGCCACCATTAACTCAAGGATTATTAAGGAGAACTTTTTCCAGTTCAAGTGAGGATCGTGGTCTAACAATGCCTTCATACCTTGTTTTGGTTGCACAGGTAACTTCCTCTGCCTTTCATTGAAATGACATCAGGAAATGCTTTATTCAGAGTGAAACCCAATGGTACATACCCATTTTAATAGAAGTTCATACATATCCTTAAAAGTGACTGTTTGCCTCTTTCAAGCTCTTACAGGTGGTAAAGAGAAAAAAGTGGTGATTTTAGTGGTAACTGTATGAGAACTAAAAACTTAGGCTTAGGTGTACTCTTAAAGGTTACTTGAAGCAGGAATTTTCTTGCCAAGAAAAGTTTGTGTATGCTACTTGCCAGGAAAAAATTGGTTAGTAAAAAGAAACTGAAAAGTAAGTTGTGACCACTGAAGGACCTTCCCCACTTTCTGTATGATTTCTATATGAAACCTCTAAAGTTGCATGGAATACTAACTTATGGCCAGATCACACAGACTGTGAACTGAATCAGTGTTTTAATACTAACCCTTGACAGTGAAGAAATTACTTTAAGATTTTAAAAAAACCCCAAATTTCTTTTGCATTCTTTAGAAAAAGAAAACATAAAAGATGTATTATTCATAAATCAAAAGGAGGACTAGCTCAAAAAATGTGTTATTCCTCTGGGAAAGATGCAAAATGTGGGAACTGAGGTTATATTCTGGCTCACTGAAGGCAGCAGGCCAGTCAGGATAGGGGATCAACTTCTACTGCCCGATCACAGACTCTAAGGGAAGAGATTCTAAGGATATGAACAATTTATTGTCTTATCTTTCTAAGAGTTGGGAGATTGCCAAATACATTAGTTAAATAGTTTTTCTTTCTCTTTTCTCATTAACGTTTCAGAGTGACTGAGCTCTTATAATGACCGACTCTGGATCAGAAAGTAATATTATTAGAAAAAGAAGAAAGAAATCCAGCTGAGAGAGCAAGCAGTATGGAAGTTTTTCCAATTTTAAAACAATTTACTTTCCATCATGGAAATTCCCATGTTCCAAAGATCACACAAGTGTCACAAGTCTAATCCTCTATTAGTCAACTAGACAGAAGTGTCTGCTGTCCTCATTACAGCAGCCCTTGATAGCTGAAACCACTTTTAGAAAAGAATAAGGAAGTGAAAAAAATAGTTCAAACCAGAACTATTTCTGTAGAACTACCATAACTATACACACTGCACTGCCCAAGGGTCAGCATTTGCCACATGAAGTACACCACCAAAATCATTTACAGTCATTGCTCTAGACAATGCTAGAACACAGAGGACTTCCTCCAAGTGATGAATCATTTCCCTGCTTACCTGAATCACCTTCACATCTTGTCGAAACCTTGGTGGAAGGCCAAAATGCAAAATCCAATTCAACCTTGCACCAAGCAAGATGACCACATCAGCATGCTGTAATGCCCTAAAATAATGGGAAATAAGAGAATCAGGACACCAACAAGATACTGTAACAAGGCGAAGGTTAAAGCAAAAGACTCATTATTGTGATAATGGCAACAGTGGGAGCCAAAATTAAGACTGTTATGGACCTCTCAGTTTAGATTCCTGGTAATTTACCTTTCAGCTGAGTAGACAATATTTGGTATCTTCTTTTACTTTCCATTTTCCTTAACAGCATGCTTACCAGTGATAAAGCAAAGACGCTCGACAATGGACAATATTTTGATCTCAAAGTATGTAACTGCCCCATCTGCGTGCTGACTCTGTGCAAACTTGTACCCAGTAGGGCCTCATAGCTCATTCACATTAATTCTGCCAAAAGCCAGAAAGAGCTCTGAAAAGTTACATTAAACACAGTCCTTCTGTGTAGTTTGCAACACCTTATTTTTCTTTTAAAATAAAGTGCAATTTAGTGACACTGTGTTGCAAACACCACTGCAGACACAGCAGATAGCAGAACTTGAACTGCAACATGAGCCTCTTAAGCTTCTGTTTATGATATTAAAATAAAAAGCTAGTGCACTAAATTAAGTGCTTAACATAAAATGAAAACAGGAAACTGTTTAAGTTATGAAATACACACTAACAACAATGATACATTCACCTGCCATAGGTTTCAGAGTTACAGAATATTAGTTCTCAGATAAAATATCTCCCTGGCCAGAAAGCTAAGCATTGTCAAAAGTAATCCACCTAAACCTGTGTCTCTTTCCAAGCAAGATCTTCAGTACTCTAAAATGAGGTGCAACATGTGGTTGGAAAGAAATTTTGCTGTATGCATTTTGTCTTCCCTGGCATCTGCAGACCACCACAATTCCTAGTTGCTGTTCAGATGTTAGGATTAGAAGCCTTGCTTTATATTTACGTTGATCTTGCTGCAGCTACACAATTTGGATGGTTATCAGGAACTACTCCTTTTGCCATTGGTGTAGGCAAAAAAGGAATTCCACAAAGGTCCACCAACTTTCTGATGTTGTTTTCAGCATGTGAATAAGCAGCACCTGAATGAAATGAAAGAGATGGCTTAATGCTACAGAAACCTACTGTACTCACTTGAATTTCAATTAACCTATTGACATTAATGGAATTTCCTATTAGGAGAGCTGCTTGTTTTTTCATTCTGGAGAACTTGAAACATAACACCCCACACTACAGGTATTCAGGTTCAAATTTCCCATGTTTTTGGTAAAAGCTTTTATTCTTTAAGACTTCAGCTGATCTATTTAACTATTTCTGTAAAGCAGGATAGGAAAAACAGGCCATTTTGTTTATTTAAAATGAAGTTTGGGCAAAGTACAGGGCAAAGTATTCTGCAGCAGCAACAGATATGACCTTTGTGCTGCGTCATGACACTTTCTGCTTGCCCCTTGCATGTCATTGCATTGTATGCTCCATAACAGTCTGCCCAAACAGGTCTACTCCAAGCCTTTAATGAAAAAAAGAGCTCTAAAGATCCTGTAAAGGTATATGTTTGTGGATATATTTATGGTGATGCTACCCTTCAGTAGAAGGCTGCTGCATTAAGGCAGCCCAGGCAATCTAGAATAACTGACTGGCCCTTGTGCAATGTCTTAAGCTCATGAGTCTTAAAACCTGGATAATAGACTGATGTACTTCTTCCAAATATTCTGCAAACCACCATATAGAGCAGAAAGTCCAGATAACAACTGAGAGCCTACTTAAACGTGACATCAACAAAACACGTATCTATGTATTTTTGAGTTTTCTACCTTCCACTTTCAAAGCACACACTTTTGTCAACCTTTAATCAAGACAGAGGAACAATCTACCTTCTGTGTACTACTTCATTACCTAACCAATTATAAGATTCATCTCACCTCGAGCATTTCATGCCCTGATTAAATATAGAACCCACATCTGCAGGAAATCAGTCCGGGTGAAACAAGTTGGTTATTTCAATCCTGTTCCTGAGCAGACCTTTTTCTGGTGGGTTTTGTGTAGGTTTAACATAGAAAAAGAGATAGCTAATATTTATGGGGAAAACAAATCACTTTGGTGGTTGTCCTGTCCAGAATTCATATGGTTCAAAGCAACATCAACTCATGCTACCTTTGCCAATGATTAGCAGAGGCTGCTTGGAATGAGCAATGATAGACACTGCTTTGGATACAGCTGAGCGTTCAGCTGTGCTGATGGGAGGTGGCAGGCAGCATTCCACATACCTGGAAGTAAACAACATAAAAAGGGCTCTTTTAAAAAATACAGAACAAGAGATATTGCAAGATAAAACCTATTGTTTAGTATAAACCCACAGTTGCTACACACCAGGTTACTCACAGCATTTAGCAAAACAGGATATAAATACACACATATATATATATATATATACACACACACATATTTAAAGCACACTTTGAAGTTTCCCTTGCATGTTTCTTTAATCTTATAGGTAGTGGTGTTCCAGAGATTTACAAAGTGACATCACTGTATTACCATCATATTTTGCACGTTTCATTACCATGTGTTATGATGGAACATTCTATTTATAGCATCTCAACCCTGTGGCAAATTATTTAATCTACTGCTCTTATCTTTTTCTTGTTTTAAGAAAATAGAGAAGTAACTTGAGACTACAATCTCTTTTATTCAGTGATTTGAAAAATAATGAATATAATCTTTACGCACTTGACAGAGCTCTTATTCACCTGAAGAGTCACAAAATCCCCAGGTATGTCAATATAGCAGGAACCTGGACGACCATATATACTGGTTCTTACAGCCTAGAAAACAGATCATCACAGTTTTTACCACTGTTTGAAAGGATTTTTTAAAAAAATCTTTCTGCCTAAAAAACCAAGAAAACCCTTCTGTAGGCAGAGAAGGAACAAACTGCTGAGCCACTACAGGGGAAGCTCCCCTGGATTGATTTATACCAATAAATTCAAGTTTTGATAGCTATTTACATTTCCCCCTATACTCCAGCATAAGTCTTTCTGTAGATGCACAGTATCAGACTGGAAATTCTTTGTCTAACTGACAACACATGCATTATCAACTGTGGTGTTTGAAAATACTGAATTAAACTCTTTCATGCTGAATTCTTCTATCTCAAGTAGCACAGAGAAAACCCAAGAGTCGCAATGTCTCCGTTTTCTATGACTTTTCACTACAGTTTATCTGTCATAGGGAGATGCTCTCCTGAATTTGCACTCATGGAAACAGTATTACTGTATGTATAATTTACGTGGACATGGCTGAAGTGTTGCTATAGCAAGAGACTTTGGTAACTCTTTCTGAAGCACTAACAATGTGTTTTCTCTCAAAAAACCTCCCCCCCAACCAAACCACCAACCAAACTCCAAAAGCAAACACAACCATCTTCACCATCCCATCTCCCAATCTCCTTCAAATGATGAGAGAGCCCAAAGAGCTGAAGTTTGTAGAATTGCATTTCTAGTTATTACACTTCTCTCTAAAAAGCATTTATTTCATAAAAATTTTCTAGCTCTGACTGAAGCTAACAGAAGACACAGCAAGGATCAGTTAGCATCAGAGTGTATCAAAACCTATTTCTATTCATAGGGAAAACCTCCCTGGTTGTTAATTTATTCAATCAGCCCCCCTCTAACATCTGCAGCATCAAACTATTTACATAACAGCTATATAAAACCCCCTCAAATCTTATGTAGTAGGAAACAGTTGCTAATTTAGTGAGTTTTTGTACCTTTTCAATAACAGCAGGGATAACTTCTAGGCTGCTTGGGCGAACAGAGAGTTTGTTGTACAGCCTACCAGCTTCAACCTGAATAAATGCATAGGACCATTAGATTGATTTATTAATGTGATTTGCTCATTTTCATCTCATTTCAACATGAATAAAACAGGAAAAAAAACCCCAACCAAATAAAAAGCAACAAGTTGAAAACTCCCACATTAAAAAAATGCAGTTCTTCAGCTGGTGGAAACTCTAAGCCATACTCATTTCTCCAAGTGCTTAAGTGTTTTTTTTCTAGAAAGTGGTGCTTCTTTTCTTAGAAAGCTTCTTTTGTATTCTTCCATCTCAGAAGAGACAGACAACAGGTGTACCACCTAAGAACTTAAAACAGAGCATGAATTCCAACATGACTGTGGACCAAGACAATCCAAATAATCTGCTGTATCTCTGCAGTGTTAGTTCCAAACCAGTAGATGGAGCAAATGAACAGCATTATAAGATCCGTTACAGAACGTGAAGTGTGTAGGATTGTTATTCTTACAGTTACAGAGAAACAGCACCAATTACTTAACTGAAATATTTCTGTTCAAAGTTGTACGTCTGCCTACCTGAGGAAATTCTTGGAAAGCTCCCATGGTTTCCTGATTTGTGTCAGAAGAGCCTCCAATAACAATCAAAGGCCTAGAAAAGCATGTAAAAAAACAACAAAAAAATCCCAACAGAAAAGACAACCTTATGCATACATACATTTTTTGTAACAGCAATTACATCTGTAAATTGTCCTGATGGTGAAATCCTGGGGTGTTGTGCACCTCAGCATCCACAGATCTCAACAGTAATACAAAGTGACCAGTATGATACAGGAGCAGACTCTCAGTACCAGCATGTGAGTATGTCAGTGGTCAGACTTCCCAGCAGCTTTTGGCTCCCTCCTTTTAGGACAGGTCTGGCTGTATTGTGATCTGCACCTAGCATAAAATTTTAGCTGGCTTGTTTTTTTAATTCAGTTCAGAATAATGAACTGAATATGACCATAGGGGCAGACAAGTGCTGGAGCTGTCATGAGGACAAGCAGCAGGAGTGCACGGCCAGGAGAAAGGTGTGGAGGTGACATGGGTCTATGTCCCTTTTTGAGGCAGACTGTCCTAGATTGGCATAACCAAACCCCTCAGTGTGGACTGTAGTTTCATCTCCTTTCCTTTGCTTGGGCTACTCCTGCTCTTCCTTACAATCCTCCTGCTATGCAGTGTGTGCCCAAGTATTCACGCTGCTGTCCCGTGAAACAGGCAGAATTAACTCAACAGCATGAGTGGAGCTTCTACCCAAAACAGCTCATCCAGCTTTCTGAACAGCTTTCAGTGGCAGACCAGCTAAAGTTGCCATGTCTCAGCAAAGGCTTGTGGGAGTAAATGCTATCACTCTGTACATCATTTAATCCAATACTTAATTACCGCTCTAAATGTCTGCGTGGGGAGCAAATATGGATTTGAACAATGCAGTTGTCAATTTGTTCATATATGCAATACAGTAATTCAAACCAGTGTGGATTTAAATTTAGCAAAATCCTCTGGGACTCTCCACAATCAATGAAGCCTTACAGGCTGATTATTGACTTAATTTTCAAACGTATCCATGCAGTCAGGTATACTGACAGTTTTTTCAATATATGGGGTAGGACAAAAAGGAGACTTTTATCCATGAGAACACAAAAACCAGCACTATGTTATTTATAGATTAAGAATTCTCTTCATATTACCCACAAGAAAGAAAAAAGTTCTATGCTAAATACTGCAGTGCTCAACAGTTGCAACAAGCAATTATTAGAATTTTAAAAGGAAAATGTAGTTAAATTACCAGCAGTTCATGGTTGCATTTGCCATCCCACCAAGGGCATGTAAAAAACCTGGGCCAGACACTACAAGACATACTCCTGGTCTAGGGAAAAACAAACACCAAAAAAAAAAGGAGATAGAGAGAAAAAAAAAAAGGTACGTGAGCACGAGGTACACTGAATAAGTCACCAACAAAAACCAGTTATAAGCTTAAATATAGAATATTGAAGTTTTACTCATGTCATCCAAATGCATGAATGGCAAGGGGTTTGCTTGAAAGACTGAAGACAGACATGGGAATCAGAAGTCATTTAGGTGTATCAACCTAATTGAAAAAGCAAGTGAACAGTTGTTACGTGCCACCCACATATGTCTCTAACATATGCAGGCTCATCGTAACAGCTCCTGACTTCTCTGATTGCATCTACCCCATCATCTAGTGTCTATATGGAGTCTGGTAAGCCACTTGAGAAAACTGCAAACATAACTCCACTTCAGCACTATGTACCAGTGAAGAAATCTCACAAAGGAAGAAGTGCATCTGATTGAACACAAATTTTATTGTAGTAAAGTACAGGCTGGGGGATGACCTGCTGGAGAAGAGCTCTGTGGAGAAGGACCTGGGGGTTCTGGTTGATGACAGGTTGGCTATGAGCCAGCAGTGTGCCCTGGTGGCTAAGAGAGCCAATGGGATCCTGGGGTGCATCAGGAGGAGTATGGCCAGCAGGTCTAAGGAGGTGATCCTCCCCCTCTACTCTGCCCTGCTCAGGCCCCACCTGGAGTATTGTGTCCAGTTCTGGGCTCCATGGTGTAAAAAGGACAGGGATCTCCTGGAGAGAGTCCAGAGAAGGGCTACGAAGATGATTAAGGGCCTGGAACATCTATCCTATGAGGAAAGGCTGAGAGAGCTGGGGCTGTTCAGCCTGGAGAAAAGAAGCCTGAGGGGGGACATAATCAATGTTTATAAATATCTTAAGTATGGGGTGCAGGGGGAGTTGGCCAGCCCCTTTTCAGTGGTCTGTGGGGACAGGACAAGGGGCAATGGCTGCAAGTTGGAGCACAGGAAGTTCCGCACCAACATGCAGAGGAACTTTTTCCCAGTGAGGGTGCCAGAGCCCTGGCACAGGCTGCCCAGGGAGGTGGTGGAGTCTCCTTCCCTGGAGATATTCAAGACCCATCTGGACGCCTATCTGTGCAGTATGAGCTAGGGAGCTGCTTTGGCAGGGGGGTTGGACCCGATGATCTCTCGAGGTCCCTTCCAACCCCTACAATTCTGTGATTTAATTCAGGCAGAGGAACTTGTTTTTTCAGATGATGTAAAATGACAATTCTTAACACTCTTTAGTAGCTTTACAGACTTTATCAGAAAAAAAAAAAAATCAGCTTACTTCCAGAGGATTATTCAAAAGAAGAACTCCAAGATTGTGTAACACAGGCGTCATGCTTGCTGACAGAATAAGGAATGATCACTGGCCTGCAATTGTGAGTGAGCAGATGCCAGATGTTTGCTTTAAAGAAGGATCCGTGGGATACCCAAGAAGCACAAGTCACAGGCCACAGAGTGCTTCCCAACATCAAGTGTAAAATGCAGTATGAAAGAGGAAAAAACCTGCATTTTCTATCACAAGCAGCACAGAAGAGACTGGAAGGCATATGATCAATCGATCAGTCTTTGTATTGATAAGGTATTTGTTGAGTGAATACACCCAGGTGATCAGATTAAGATAGAGCAGGTCCACCAAGTTGCAACAAAACACCTGGTGGTGTTACTTCTGCCCGTCATACCAGCAGTGTTCAGCTACCATTCAGAAATTAAAAGAGAAAGTTAAGGAAGTTTTAAGAGGAAAACATTACATGAGCTTCAGCACCTTCTTGTTCCTTCCCTGAATCACAGCAATAGAAATACTGATAACCTCTATTGACAGTTACTTTAAAACAGGACATGAATTTTAACTGCCCTACATCTGCACACACTATAAAAACACCCAGCTCCCAAACAGAACAACATTCCTAGCTTCTAACTGTTGAGCCTAACACAGCTAATATTATATTATTATAAATATTAATTAAAATGGAA
The DNA here is from genome assembly GCA_022605575.1 of Laterallus jamaicensis coturniculus. Classification (NCBI taxonomy): domain Eukaryota; kingdom Metazoa; phylum Chordata; class Aves; order Gruiformes; family Rallidae; genus Laterallus; species Laterallus jamaicensis. Next base: position 13,969,641 of record JAKCOX010000008.1, read on the forward strand.
TGTACCTGCCAGTCAAATATCCAACAGCAGATGCAGCATAACAGGCCTGTGGAAAATATTTTAGTTATATAGTTATTTTTATATGTATTTCATTATATCTTTTACATAACTTTTAGTAAAAATACTGAAAATAGGCCAGTACAGCTTTTGCCTGGGTCATCAGAACTTAAGTGTAACTAAAAGCACTCCACCCCTTCAGCCTCCCAATTGTAAGGTGTGTTCTCGAAGGCTTATATGAAAAATCTCAAAACTCATCTCCACAATTCAGGCTTCTGGTGATTCAGGATATTACATTAGGAATATTTATGTTTTAAAAAATAAACACACCCCCAACATAAAAGAAAACCCCCATAACCAGGGAAGAAAAAGGAACAGAACAAGCTGAAGCAGAAGCTTCTGCCCTCTCCTGCCTTCCAGGCTACGATGGAAGAAGGATTTACAAGAGAAAGGAAATGAGCAGAAACCCAGCCATGACTGCAATGACTCATCCTATTTCAGAAATTAAGGAGAAAGTTGAAATCACATGCTGGAGAAATTAATTAGAAGATTAAGGATTGCCTTTTACAAGCTGAGCTGCTGAAGTACTTCTCACTCCATTTCTAGTATCACATTTAGCTTTAGCTGCTTTGATGCTTTAAAGAAAAATTGCATTTTGAATGATTTTCACAACAGTAATGCCTACAACTTGTGGAAGGTGCCCCTCACCATGGCAGAAGTATTGGAACTAGATGATCTGTGAGGACCTTTCCAACCCAAACCACTCATGATTCTATGTGCTAATACAGCTTAGCAGCAGTATTACTACAGAGTAAGTTTTTATGCTTCTCCTGTAGTGAATTAAACTTTTAGATACAAACTTCACCTGTAACAAGACAGTATGTTGACCCAAGAACTCCAAATGATTCACCCATGTGACATTGATGCTTTTGTCTTGAATTCAGCAAGAGTTCTAACATTTAATGGAAAACAAGTAATTTGGGAATTTTTTTTATTTATTTTTTTTTAAAGTAAGCTTCTGGCCTTATAGGCTGCCTCTCATTTTGAAACAGAGTTGGGATTTTGGTTTTTAGTTTTATTTAAGCACTATTGTGGTAGGAAGAGTAAGTAGCATAAAAACTCCTTCTAAGCGTTTACAAAGCTACTAGAGATTTTCCTCCAGCCCATGAATAATTCTAGGTAACACAGCACATTAGCAATCCCAGCTTAAATGAGAGAAAACACAGGCTTATTATGAGCTTTTACACTGAAGGAGAAACTGTCTTTAATATCCTCATACTCCTATAAATACAGACCAGCTGTTTGAGAAAAACATGAGGCTCAGTAGAGGAATAATAATTAGCCCTTCTTTGAGCATTAGGATAAGGAATTCTTGACAAAAAAGTACATTCTACTTCTTAGAAGTCTCTGACACAGTGAAAGAAAATGTCATTAATATTAAAGAATTAGATAACAGTTTGATGACATATCTGTGTGCAAAAGTTTAGAAATACTTAGAGTAGGTGTTACTGAAAATCTTGTTAATGGAGATCAAAGCATGGTGTTGAGTTCCCATGGCAATCATTTTTTTAGAACTGAGTGGCAAAATAAAGCACAGAATTTGGGTTCATGTACAGTCATTGCCATTAAAACTTTTACCACTTCATTCTGCAGCAAAGCAACACAACTAAATCTGCCTATATTTAGAGGAAAGGAGATCATCAATAATTTGAAGGTATACTTAGAAGATTTTTTTGGTGTGAACAGTAAGAATGAAAAAACATTTTACTTATGAACCATGCACCCCCATGACTAAAAGATGAGCAATGGCTTTCATATTAAGGTCACATCACAGTTGACCAGCTGAAACCAGATCCTTATTTTCCTCAGACAGGCAAGAAGGATGCAGGCATATAAAATAGAAATGACCACCAAACCCACAATCAGTGTTAGGAAGAAATGTAGGAGGTCCAGATGCAGGCATGGAACTCAAAAGTTGCAGCCATGCGTGAGTGCTGGGTTTGAACAGTAGCCAAAGCAGGGGCTTGCTGCCCCCATACAAGTAGAAGCACACTGAGCAGGGTTTAATTAAATTATTCTGTTTTCACCTCAAGCATAAGCAAACCACTACAACACAGCTAGTAAACAACAGTTAAGTGTTTTTGTACTCAGCAGCATCAGGTCTGAAACCCCTATGTTAACTGTACCTACTGCTAAATGTTCCTGTAGGGCTTGTCATCAGAACTTGTTGTATGGACCTGAGCTTAGTGCATGTATGTTTGTTACAGCATGCATCTTCAGTGCCTTGCAAACATGGTCACAAGTTGAAAGCAGGTCACAAGTTGAAGCAGTTGAATAGTAAGCAACTTGCTGGTGGCCAATTACTGGCCACTGCAAAAAGCACAACTCTGAGAGCTGGGAAGACGCTGCTTTTGCTTTAGGAAAAGCAGCAACAGCTAAGCAAGGGAGGGAAAAAACCCAACCAAACAACAGCCAACCCAGAACAAAAACCAGGTGACAGATATGCAATAGAGTAAGGCACCTGTCTTGGCCTGGGAACCTAACACCCATCCAGCGCCACAGAGTCCGTAGTCCAGGCATGGAGGGCAAGGGGTAGGACCTGTTCAAAGACTGAAATGTCTCTTGGATCAGAGGGGTGGAGAAAAATGACACACACTTTTGCTACAGCTGCCCTGATTGCCATGACAGCTAGCACCATTGGCACAAACTAGGCTGCACCAGCTCCAGCATACTGTATACTCATGACTTAGAATATGATTATTAAAAAGAGACTGCTCTGAACATGTTGTGCTAATTGATATTATAGACTAAGAACTAAACATGAGCAATGTGTGTTGTTAATGAATAACGATCTGGTAAAGGGTTTAACACAGAGCTATCCTTCTAAACAATCACAGCAATCTCTCCCAGGGACAGATACACAAAGCACACCCCCCTAACAAGCTGCAACAGAAATAGCGTTCAAGGGGCATGTGGGACACAGGTTAAACTGCCTCTGGCAAACTTATGCCATGTTGCAAAGCATGGGAGGTTAGCTCTAAACAGATCTTGGTAGTACTCCTCAGCTTTTAACTTTGTGCTTTAATTTGGTCTAGTCAAGCAGTCTATTCTGCAGCTTTATGGGCTTTTGCTGTGTCTGGCCCAGAAATGAGGCAGAAATGCAATCCCTGTAAAACCACTGTTTTCCATATACATGAGATCATACACAGCTGCCTTCACCAATAAAGGAAGCAGCTGTATATATATACATCTTCCACAGCTAGACCACACAACCAATAGTTTTAACTGTTGTAAGTTTATCACATGTAGTACTGAGCATGTCTTGAATATACTGTGTATAAAGTTTTACCCTCTCCCTTGACAAGTAATTATTCCTATGTCTTCACTGAGGACAAAGAATAAAACAAAACACACCACAAGATACATCTTCATTCACCATTTTCCATTCTCCAAAGAAGAGAAACCCTGACATTTTGATGTAAAAATGAGTCTTCATGTTATTATTATTCCCCTAAACAAAAGTACCTCCTGATTTACACAGCAGAATTCTTCTTGTCTTCTTAAATTTAATAAAAAAGAGCCTAGTAAGAGTGATAAATAGGACAGCATTTATTTGGTGGTGCAAAGAAATCTCTGTTAATTACACACACAAAAAAATATCTTTAAGCATGTTAATAACCAAAGCTAAAATTAGAATACTTGCTTGTATACATCTGCCTCTCATGTTACAGGTTTGTCATAGAGAGATATACATTCCTCTATGATAAGGATTAGACAGCCAAACATAGAGCTCAAGACCACCTGAATTAGGAGAACATCTATCTTATAACTTTACTGATGTCTGGGACAATCCATGAAGGCTATGAACTATGAGGTGGAAAGAAGAAAAAAACCCACTGCTGCAAAATACAGGCACCTGAATACTGTGCAGGTCCGGAATGTTAAAAGGAGTTCCTTGTAAAAGTGGTAAAATTCTAATTAATAGCATTCACAGAGAGATAGGACCCATAAGCAAGCTAAAACACAGGAAAAATCTCCTGATAATAATGAATTTGTTAGCATCAGCTAACAAAACAAAATTGACAAATGTAGTAGAACAACTCTATATACAGAAAACTGATAGCCCCTTTGCTAGCAGTCCAATAGAGGATGAGGTTGGGAAGCAACCTGAGGTTGCTATATTCAACCCCTGACTGCCTAAGGAACTACTGAGTGTTTAAAGAGTTAGTACCAGGGAAAACCAAACAAATTGAAAACTAGTGGCATAGTATCAAAATGCTAACAAGCTTGAGTCTAATTTCTGATGCCCAGACAATGAAGCTGAAATATATACAATTAAGACTACCTCAGTGTATGTGCATGCTTGATTTTAAGCATTCAGAAGCATTATAGCTTTCTATGGTTTGCTGAGTTTGCTCATGGTTCCATGTGTTTGGTTCTGTTGGCTGACTGACTGTTGGTTGATTGCTGAGCTAGTATGAGCCAGCGTTGTGCCCAGGTGGCCAGGAAGGCCAACAGCACCTGGATTGTATCAGAAATAGTGTGGCCAGTAGGTCTATGGAGTGATTGTGCCCCTGTACTTGCATTGGTGAGGCCACACCTGGAGTACTGTGTCCAGTTCTGGGCTCCTCACCATAAGAAGGACATTGAGGTCCTTGAACAAGTCCAGAAAAGGGCAACCAGGCTGGTGAAGGGGCTGGAGGGCAAATCCTATGAGGAGAAGCTGAGGGATCTGGGGATGTTTAGCCTGGAGAAGAGGAGGCTGAGGGGAGACCTTATCACCACTTACAACTACCTGAAGGGAGGTTGTAGGAGATGGTCTCTTCAGCCAGGTGACAGGAGATAGGACAAGGGGAAATGGCACAAAGCTGTGCCAGGGCAGGGTCAGATTAGATGTCAGGAAAAAATTTTTCCCTGAAAGAGTTGTCAGGCCTGACTTAGGGACATGGTTTAGCGTAGGACAGGAGTGGTTGGACTTGATGTTCTTAAAGGTCTTTTCCAACCTTGTGATTCTGTGAGTTTTTAAAACAGATTAAGGAAAAAAGATACTACAATTATTGACAACAGGACAAATTTATAGGCAGGAAAACTTTACTTTTTGGGCACCTCAGGGAAGGAAAAAAAAATCTACCTTTTTGGGCCTGTAGGTAATAACTTCCAAGTAGAACAGTCTTTCTAAAGAAAAAATAGCTAAGAAAGCTCTAAAAAAGGATTTAGAATACCAATCAGAGAGAGAATGATAATATTGCCGTAATTTGGAAGGGAGGACATGAGCAAAAGAAAATGATGGTAGGGAGAGGTATGGAAAGTCTATGGAAAGCTACAGAACACAAAAATACTGGATGAGCCTCCCCCAAAAGTGGAAGATAAAATCTGACAATATATTATTTTAAGCCAACAAAATAGTCAAAATGGAAGTAGAATTCTGCAGTGGAATGCTTTGCTTAATTTTTTTCTCCTTCTTTTCATCCTATCCTCTCTCCCTTACTGAAGGAAATCATCTAAAACTAAGAAAGTTGCAATTCCCCACTAAGAAGAGGAGGGAGCACTTCGAAGTGGAAGGGGAAAAAAGCAGCACCCAACCCAAGCCACCAGTGCTCTCCCTTATTCTGGAACAAAGTAACTGCTTCTCTACAGGGTCTTCAAAGGAATGTTCAGAGACCACATTCTTCTTGGTAAGAAAATGTAAATTCGATTTTGTAAACAGCTAAAAGGAAGAATTGATTCAACTGTAGGTTTATACTTACAGCTTGTTCGTTTCTCATTCCTACATATTTTATTCCAACTGCTTGGGCTGCAATTGCGATTTCAGTGACTGGAATACCCACAATACCAAACATGTATTCAATCCTCTAGAAAGAAAAATGTTAATAGAAATCAGAATGGTTTCCAAAACACAGCTTTAATAAACATGTAAAACACAGTCGTACTAACTATACAGGCAACCTAAAAGCTAATTTTAACAGTAGATACATTCTCAGTTCACAGGTCACTGTGGGAACGTACACAATGGCAGCTGGTGCTTGCAGCTCAGTTCTCTCTCGGTTTTCCACTGCTTGTAGGCCTCCAGAATCCAACACTTCCATGGCTGTTCAACCCAGCTTCTCAGTCAATGTACGTTTAGCTTTTTTAATTGACTGCTTTTCACACTTGGGATGCCCCCACTATACCATCTTTCTGCCTCTCAGTACCTCAGCTTTGCCTCTTCTGAAAATTCCTCGTGTTCCTTGGCTTTCACAGAATCGTAGGGGTTGGAAGGGACCTCAAGAGATCATCGGGTCCAACCCCCCTGCCAAAGCAGCTCCCTAGCTCATACTGCACAGACAGGCGTCCAGACGGGTCTTGAGTATCTCCAGAGAAGGAGAGTCCACCACCTCCCTGGGCAGCCTGTCCCAGGGCTCTGTCACCCTCACTGTGAGAAAGTTCTTCCGCATGTTGGTGTGGAACTTCCTGTGCTCCAATTTGCAGCCATTGCCCCTTGTCCTGTCCCCACAGGCCAGAGAAAAGGGGCTGGCCAATTCCCCCTGCACTCCATGCTTAAGATATTTATAAACATTGATTAGGTCCCCCCTCAGTCTTCTTCTCTCCAGGCTGAACAGACCCAGCTCACTCAGCCTCTCCTCCTAGGATAGATGTTCCAGGCCCTTAATCATCTCTGTAGCCCTTCTCTGGACTCTCTCCAGGAGATCCCTGTCCTTTTTATACCAGGGAGCCCAGAACTGGACACAATACTCCAGGTGGGGCCTGACCAGGGCAGAGTAGAGGGGGAGGATCACCTCCTTAGACCTGCTGGCCACACTCCTCCTGATGCACCCCAGGATCCCATTGTCCCTCTCAGCCACCAGGGCACACTGCTGGCTCATAGCCAACCAATTCACAAAGAATTAACAAGAAAAAAGGCCCAAGGAGCAACTACAAGAGTACCATGCCCAAGCAGCTTCTAGACGAAAGCACTGTGCTTTTTATGACAACCGAGCTTTCCGCGCAGGGCAGAAAGCCTCTCAACACCAGTCAGGGCCGGTTCGGCTCCAGGGCAAGCTTAGGGACAACACTGCCCTTCGGTAAGGGGGCAGGAGGGCAGCCAGCAGTGCCGGCCGGAAGACAGCTGTCAGGGGAGCTCCTACGAGGGGAACGCCTGGGAAAGCCGCGCAGGGACCCCCACCCGCCGGCGGCACGGGCACCCAGCGGGGCCGGGCGGCTGCCGGGCAGCACCTGCTCGCTGGGCTGCTGCTGCGCCGGCACCTCCCTCCCTCCCTCCCTCCCTCCCGCAGAGCGCTTTGCCCGCCCCGGAAGCTCGGCAGCGGCACGCAGGTGAGTCCGGCGGCGCACATTCGCTTCGCTCCAGCCCCGCGGGCACCCGTGGCCCGGCCTGGCCCGGCCGACCCCCGCGCCGCAAAGGCGACGGGAACTGTCCCCTCCTGCTCGCCGTAGGGAAGCCGCTCGCTGGATGCCCCGCCCCTGCGCTCTTACTTGAGCCTTGAGGGACTCGGCGATGAGCTGGGCCCCGCTGACAGCCTCCCCCTCCGCGCCGCTCCCTGAAGCCATTCCGGCTCTGCGGGGCCCGACCGCAGCGCAGGCCGAAGCCGCACACAGGGGAGGCGGACGGAGCGGGACCCCCGAGCGAAGGTCGGGTGCAGTAGACTGGCACGCCCCTCAACCAATGAAACAGCGCAAGGGGCGGGCCCGAAGGCTGCGAACGTCCACCTCTGACCCCCTTGGCAAGAGGCGAGGGGACCAGGGCGGAGGTTTGGGGAGTCTCCCATTGGCTAGAGCAGGCACCCAATCAGGGGCGGGGAAGTGCCTGCCCCTTCCCACGCACCCGTAGGCCTGCGGTGGCGTCGAACGCGGGACAGCCGCCAGGGGGCGGGCGTGGCCCGGCTGGTTGGGTCGCGTGGGATCGCCGCGCGAGGGTGGGGGCGGCCGTTGCGCGGCGGCGCCGCCGCTGCTGCTGCCAACCGCCGGCTGGCGCGCGTGCTGCGCCTCGCCTCGCCTCGCCTCGCGGCCGGTCTCGGGGCGGGAGAGGGTGGGGCCGAGGTCCCCGGCCGCCCGCGTGCGGCTCCCCTGAGGCCGCCTCTGCGGCGTAACGCTCCGGCTTTGTACGGGCGGGGCGGCGTTAGGGGGAGATACCTGGCGCCGGCGTTTACGAGGAGAAGCGGGAAGGTAGAGGAGACATGTCTCGGAAATCCCTCTCAGAAGGCCTCTCCGCAGGACGGTGATCTGCCGAGCCTGGCCTGTGTGCGGGACGTTGGTAAACGCCGCCTCACGCCCTCTGACGCGGTGGCTTTGCTGCCGTCCAGTTCTTGGGGCTGAACCGCTAGTCAGGGCTGCGTGCAACTCACCCTCACTCTTGTCGGTAGCTTAGGAGGCAAAGCCTAACTCAGGAGTCCCATGAAATGGGTCCGTTTTGTTACCAGAACAGGCAGCAGTCTTCAAAAATTGACTGCGCCTCTGGACAAAAGCAAGGAAACCAGAGCAAGGTTATATAATGCATTGCACTCAGAATAACTTTGGGTTTTTTTTTTCTTTTTTTCTTTTTTCAGAAAAGGAAATGCAAGTTACTGTTTATATAGAGCCATGACTCTTGCTAAAAAAGCCCTTTGTGAAAACCTATATAGCGAAATACTGTATTAAAACATAGCACACTGTGTACAAGCAATAGATCAGTGGAGAAAGCTTGAATTTCACTGTATTTTTACATCTATGTAGAGGCTGTTTTGTTATTTATTTTAGAATGGCGGCAACATCACAATTCATGGGTATCTCTCAATATAAAAAAGGCTCTTAATTCTTTTTTTTCATAGCAGATACCATGCTTGGCCTAGTGATTATTACTGTTTATGTGACTATAGATTACCAGGCATTTGCTGTCAATTGTGTAAAAGGATCCTGACTAGTGCTGTGTTACTTCTGGGGTTTTTTTTACAGTCTGTTGGATTCTTCTGAGTATAAAGTGCTAAGCAGCAGGCTATCTTTGCCTTTTCCTGTGTATACATCTAGGTATGGTTAAAGTTGGGAATTTTCTAAATTTCCAGTTTTTTTGAAAAGCGAGTGGATGCTGCACTTCTACAATCATCTACTGAGATTAGATGGTTCTGAAAAACTGAATGTCTGGTGAAAAACTTGTCCAAATTGGCATTCAGACTTAACCACTGGTCTTTTTACGTTTTATATAGAACTGTGACTAGAATATGGTGACTGCATGACAGTAAAACTGCTCTGAAATGCTTAAATTTGGGTGAGGCGATCTTACTGAAGTATTATCTGCTGGGCAAAAGACCACATAAATCACAGGAAAGGGACAGGATCACAGAATCAGGATGGCAAGGGTTGGAAGGGACCCCAAGGATCATAGAGCTCCAACCCCCCCTGCCACAGGCAGGGACACCAACCTCAGGCCTGGATCTACACAAGGTTGCCCAGGGCCCCATCCAACCTGGCCTTGAACACTTCCAGGGACGGGGCATCCACCACCTCTCTGCGCAGCCTATTCCAGGACCTCACCACTCTTTCTGTAAAAAACTTCCCCCTAATATCCAATCTAAACCTTCCCTCCTTCAGCTTTAACCCATTCCCCCTTGTCCTGCCATTATCTGCCCTTTTAAAAAGTTGATTCCCCTCCTGTCTGTATGCTCCCTTCAGGTACTGGAAGGCTGCAATGAGGTCCCCCCGCAGCCTTCTCTTCTCCAGGCTGAGCAAGCCCAGCTCCCTCAGCCTCTCCTTGTAGGGCAGGTGCTCCAGCCCTGTAATCATCCTTGTGGCCCTCCTCTGAACCCTCCCCAACAGTTCCACGTCTTTCTTGTATTGGGGGCTCCAGATCTGGACACAGGACTCCAGATGGGGCCTCATGAGGGCAGAGTAGAGAGGGACAATCACCTCCCTGTCCCTGCTGGCCACCCCTCTTCTGATGGAGCCCAGGATACCATTGGCCTTGCGAGCTGCAAGAGCACACTGCTGGCTCATGTTAAGTTTCCCCAGAATCCCCAAGTCCTTCTCAGCAGGGCTACTCTCAAGAAGCTCTTCTCCCAGTCTGTATCTATGTCTGGGATTCTTCCGGCCTAAGTGCAACACCTTACACTTGGCAGTGTTGAACCTCATTAGGTTCACCGGGGCCCATCTTTCCAGCCTGTCAAGATACCTCTGGATGGCTTCCTTTCCTTCTAGGGTGTCGACCACACCACTCAGCTTGGTGTCATCTGCAAACTTGCTGAGGGTGCACTCAATCCCATCATCGATGTCATTGATAGAGCTGTTAAAGAGAACCGGTCCCAAGACAGACCCCTGGGGGACACCGCTTGTCACAGAAAAAGAGATTAAATTATAAAGCATTTCAGTTCATGAAAATTCCTTTTCAGGTCGCAGCTCCAGTGAGCTGACAGCTCTGTAGACACTAAACAATTTAATTTTTCTTCAAGGAAAGTGTAGCAATTTCTGTTAGGGAAAAAAAAGCACAGTGGAGCATGGCTGAGATTTATTTGGAGTCTCACAGCATAAGGGCTGAGTAAACCATGATTATTATCCTTATTTTGGCTGGAAAGGATACAATCCCCAAGCCCAGCCCTGGAGCTTGTCACAGCTCTCCTTGGTAGAAGCAATCCATTAGTTAGCAGGGTTCTGTTTAAGCTGTCAAATAGGGAGAAGGCTGAGCACTCAGTCCTGAGTGCACTCAGTCCTGAGTGCACTCAGTCCCACTGGCTGTGGGACTAGTAGTAATCCCAACCAAGCGTAAGAACTTGGAGGAATTAATTTAATTATTATTTTAGTTGCCCAAGTTCAGACAGATGAGATGATTGTGTACTTGGATACTCAGTGCTAGAACTCTGGTGCATCTAGAGGAGCAGGGGATTCAGATTAGTACTTTGAATGTTTCTGACCACCAGAAAAATAAACCATGGCTGGAAAATTAAAACTCTCCAAGTGTGTCCATAACATGTAACACTTTCTAGAAGCCCATTACTTGTTAATCTTTTTTTTTTTTTTATGTTAGCATGTTTGGCTTAGAAGGCAAAAAAGGCTGTTACTCTGATGCATCACAACTCCATCCTGTGATCTGGAACTCTCCAACTTTTTCCATCACGAGTAATGATGAATTTAATTACATCTTAGTTGACAACTTTACTGAGGAATGGTTGACTAGAACCCATTCCTGTCCTAAATAGGCATTCCAGCTCTGAAGGGATGACAAATAGGAAAGTTTTGCCAGTGAAGTCCAACACTGTGTTTTCAGTGGCTTCCTCACAGAGAGAGGCTTCCCACCTCTATTTTCCCTTCTCCTCCTCCTGCTTTATAGCTTCATGTGTACTTTAGTATTTCAGTTGCAAAGCTGAGCTGCACAGGACAAAGTAGGGTCCTCTGTTTTTGGTACACATTGCCAAATCACCCGTCGCCTCTCTCCCCCCTAAGTACTGAGTATTTTTCTCAAGATGCAGAATAGCAAGGGGAGCTTATTGTACATCACCTCTCAAATCTGTTTTTATAAATTAATTGCCTTCAACACTACTGTTTTCAGAGATGCTTTATCCTGTTGTTACTGTCCTTTAGGTAACTTAAATTTACCCCAAGGCATGTGTGTATGGACGCATTGGCAAATTAAAGCTCAAGAAAAATACATAGTTGCGCTTAGCATATCTAACAGGTTAAGTTGCTCCTGGACCTGTAATAAATGTTATTAGGTATTAAAACTTTTTGGTTGAGCAAACAAATCTTCTGCCTCCTGTAGGCACTAAGGTTATGATGTTCCTGTCCTACACAGGACTGTGTTGCTATCAAACCAATGTTGGAAATAGCTTGTAGAGCGAGTAAGTGGCTTAAACTAAGATACTACTTATGAAATTCACTCAGCTTTTTATAAATGTTGACAAACGCTGGACTGTATGAGACAGATTAGTCTATTAATTACATACTTAGAGTTGGAATAGAGTGAATCCATAATCTGTCATCAGAAGAGGCATTTTAATGATAGGAAGATAGATAAATGCAGAAATAGTGTCTGGTGGAATTCTTTTGGCAATTATCTGTTTCTGTATTGATAAAATAAGTTAAATCACTACTTGAATACTAAATATATAAATAATTTTAGGTAGTGTTATTTTTAAACATATTATTCATAACCAAATGGGGGATTAACAGCAAATTTGTGAGCTGCTTTTAACTTTTCCCAAAGATGTTTTGATATGTGGTGCAAAAGAGCTATAAAGAAGTAACAAAGTTAATTGGAAAGCGAAACCAAGCAAGGAGATCAGTAGAACTATACATGAAGCTAAATGTTTTAAACAGGGCAGTTATTTAAAGCATCAATGTAAATAGATTGAAGGTTTTGAAACAATATGCACGTGGTCATTCAGGAATTTAGTAACACCACACTCAGTTCAAACACTGCTAAGAATCTCTGTTACAGTCTGTATTTAATTGTAAATTTAAATTCCTGACACTGTTTCTTGCTCAAGTTTCCCCCCCCCTCCCCACCTGTTGGGCTTTTTCCCCTCTAGATTTATGGCATACACCATGGTGGATCTGTGCTGGAAGCTGTCCCTCTGCTTCTTCTGCTATCAAGTTGTCTCAGGAAGAGCTAAGAGGGAGGGGCACTACGTTGCTGCGGTGTACGAACACGAGTCCATACTGAGCCCTAACCCCACAGCCCTGGTTGATCGACAGTCTGCGCTGAAGCTCATGGGCAGAAACCTCGACATCTATGAACAGCAAGCAGCGGCTGCTGCACGACAGGTATGCTGCAGCTTAGCAGCACTTGGGAGTGAGTCTCCTATGTATATATATATATAGAGTAAGATGCTATTTGAGGATAATCTTTTGCATTTGTGTTCCCAGGCAACTAACCCCATATTTATATACATAATTATGGTCTGGTTTTTCAGACATTCTGACCTGCCAGCAGCTCTGAAAAAACTCAGGCCAATTAGCAGTTCGCCTGACCTGAGCTATTCCAAGCTTGGAAAAACACGCCTATAGTTAGTTCATATAGGGAAATTAATGTTCCATTTTGGTCTGAACGCCTAGCTCCTTTCTGCTTTCTCAAATGGAATGTTTTTATTGAAAGATTGTCTTACAGGCAGCTGTCTTTGGGTTTGATTTCATTCCAGTGCTCTCAATGGAAATTCCTGAATGTTTCTAAAAACTAAGGAAGTTAGATGCTTTGGAAATGAATGTTCCACCATTAACAACTTTGTAGAAGTAAAGGTTTCCAATCCTTTCTCCTGCCCTCCATAGAATGGCTCTCAAGTCTAAATATATTTAGAGAGACAGATCAGTATTTCTGGCTGTTCTTATGCAGGGCTTCCTTTCCCTCCCTCCCCAAGAAAACCCAAAGCTGGTTCTAGTGAGAAGAATCAGGCATTACTGTCCCTACACAGGGAACTCAATGATCTCAAAGGTCTTTTCCAACCTGGTGATTCTGTGAAGAACTGACTTGCAGGTTTCACAGGTGCTATTTTCAAATAGAAGAATGAGAATTTTCTGTATAATGTGAAAAGTTCAGATAGCTGGGCATCATAGTCTGGAAGCATAATATCTAGTCTTCGGCAGCACTGCATCCAAGGCACATAAATTATCCCAAAGCCATAGCACATATAAGACATTTGAACTAACTTTTGAACAGTTGCAGGAATTTGAGTGATGCTGTGTCTGATTTAAGAGGAATCACCCCATTTTTGGGAACAGACCTCCCTGGACTTCAGGTGGAGCCAGCCTAGTGCTGGCATTGCTACATTTCTACCAGAAACTGTTTACACATTCCAGCTGTTTCTGAAAACAATACTGCCAGAATCCTATCAAGCCAACACACCAAACTGTGGCATGTAGCCCTAAGTGCTGCACAGGTACAGCACCTTTTACAGAGTTCATCTGCAAACAGCATAATTCTGGGAGGAAAAAAAAAAGAAAAAAGTCAAGTTTTAACATCATCAGTCTTTGATGTCATTCTCCTCACTCATATGAATAGAAAATACTTCTGGTAAGATTTGGGTGAAGTCTGCTCCTGTTTGAACATTCTTAAAATAATGTCCAATACATTCTTTTTCATGTGTATGTGCCAGTTTAAATGAGCTTCTTTTGTACAGCTATACCTGCTGTGAAGTCAAAGAAAAGAGGTTTTCCAGCTACATTCGTATCAAAACATTCTTGGGTTATCCTTCCCTTTCCCCACCTCTTTACCCATGAGGTTCCCTGTTTTCCTTCCCCCACGCCCCGCACCTTTGTATGTGTGTTGTGCTTTGGCTACACAGCATGGCTTTGTTTTATATGCAGGGGGCACAGATCATTGTTTTTCCTGAAGATGGAATCCATGGCTTCAACTTCACCAGAAGGTCCATCTACCCTTACCTGGATTTCGTGCTGCACTCAGGCTCTGTGAAGTGGAATCCATGCAGAGAGCCCTATTTGTTCAATGACACAGAGGTAAATGTAGGAGGGATTTCTGCAGAGAGGTGGAAGAACTGAATGCCAGATTTGTGCTCCAAGGGGGGAATTAGCTCTAGTAGTTCTGCTCTAGGGAACTAAGGAAAGAGTTTAACAACATATAGTACCAAATTCTGTTTTCAAAGACTCTCAGTTTATGCTGGTTTTATTCTTAGTAGAGGAAGATTTTAGATACATGCAAGAGGATTAGCTTGTCTATGGGCTATCTGGACTTCTCATCTCCGACTCTTCAACCTATGAAGTGGTAATTACTCTCTACTAAGATACATTGTTGGTAGTGTGGGGGTTGATTTTGAACAACATGCTTTTATATGAAACAACATGCAAATACACTTCTGATGCATTCTCGTTACCCTGTTTTAATGACATTGGAACATTCTGACCTCTAGTGATTGTGTCTAAAGTGATTAGCACAAGTAGCAGGACTTGACCAACTTAGCACAGAGCAAGTGTGATTACGTAAGTGACCTGCAAGTGAGGAACCCAGGCTGTTCTGAACCCAAAGTGAAACTAACCACACTGAGCAATAGAGGCTGGCTATTCCTACTGGGGTTACAGTAGTCAGTTGAATGGAAGTTAAGTAATGCATGTGCCTATTAAGCAGAGTCTGCATGGAGACCTTACTTGCAGTTGTAAATGGTGACCTACTTTGGCAAAGGAAGCTTTACTACCGTGCACAAATGAGCAAAAACTTAGTTTGTCATCAGACTCTATGTGGAGATTGCCATACTGGCCCTCTGTGGTGTGAAAGAAACATCCCAGCAATATTGCAGTCTGTAACTTTTTCTATTTCCTTTCTGTAACTAAGGCACATGTATCAGTTTACATTTCTGCTTCTCTAAGTTGGAGCTAGTAAACACTTTTTAAAAATATAGCCTAAAATCACCTAGTTGCAGGAACAAGCCTTTGCAGGGCCTTTCTTGTTCATTATTCATCATTGTTCAGGGCTCATTATTAGAAGCCTGCTGTTCCAAAGGCACACATAGATCAGTTATGCATCTTTGTCAAAGCTTTCAGTAACTTTTGGTGTTTTAAAGCCACTGGTGCTCCTGCCACCAGTGGCTTTAAAGCTCCTGCACTAGTGGCTTTAAAGAGTTTATTTTTTATTTCTCAGGGAAGCAAACCCAGATACTAATTTCAAAATAGCTTTGAAAAAAATTATCTGAAATACTTTTCAGATTAGAAAGCTACCAATTCCAATAGCTTATATCACAAAATCCATCAGTACATTTAAGTTCTACAGAGATGGTCAAATGTGTTTTGACTTCCAGTTGAAAATAGTAATTTGAAAAGTATTAAATATGTCATAGCTGCTTAAGAAAAACTTCCTCCTCCATATTCTGAAGCACTTGCATTTCTCCATGCTGTTCCCAGGTTCTTCAGCGTCTGAGCTGCATGGCACTAAAGAACAGGATATTCCTCGTGGCAAACTTAGGAACGAAGCAACCCTGTGAGCACTCCGATCCTCACTGCCCTTCTGATGGAAGATACCAGTTCAACACCAACGTGGCGCTGGATGATGATGGTACGCTGGTAGCCACCTACCGCAAACACAATCTGTATTTCGAATACGCTTTTGATGCCCCTCCAGAGCCAGACTATCAGCTCTTTGATACCCCTTTTGCTGGCAAGTTTGGTATGTTCACTTGCTTTGACATACTCTTTTTTGAGCCTGCAGTGAACCTCATCAGACAGTACAATTTGAAACAAGTGGTATATCCAACTGCCTGGATGAACCAGCTCCCGCTCCTGTCTGCTGTGGAATTTCAACAAGCTTTTGCAACAGCTTTCAACATTAATATTTTAGCAGCTAATATCCACCACCCTACCTTGGGCATGACAGGGAGTGGCATATACACCCCAGTCAAGTCATTCATCTACCACAACATGGAAAGTTACGGTGGCAAGCTCATAGTAGCAGAGATTCCCGTGATTACCACAGGTTACAAAATCAGCTTGGAGAGTAACGAGAGGTTCAGAGAGAGCTTACATCCTTCATGCAAGACACTTACAAGTGCTCCAAGGGATGATCAAATTTGCTTGAAGGGAGGACAAGAAACCTGCAGCAGAGCATCAGAAAAAGGAAGTGAACAGTTACCTCCCACATTTTATGCAGAAATGATGTATGATAACTTCACTTTTGTTCCTGTCTGGGGAGAAAAAGGAGAGCTCCAGGTTTGTGCCAATACCCTTTGCTGTTACCTAAATTTTCAGAGAGTTGTTCTAACCGATGAGTTATATGCTTTGGGAGCTTTTGATGGGCTCCATACAGTGCATGGCACATACTATGTGCAGGCCTGTGCACTGGTTAAGTGTGGTGGTCTCAACTTCAGCACTTGTGGGCAGGAGGTTACGAATGCCACTGCTCTGATGGATTTCCAGCTCTGGGGAAATATGAGTACCCCTTATATCTTTCCTTTACTGCTGACATCTGGTATTACCTTGGACTTTGCTGATCACATGGGCTGGAAAAACAACCACTATTTCATGAGCAAAAATAGAACATCTTCTGGCCTACTGACAGCTGCTCTATATGGACGATGGTATGAAAAGGACTAGCACACATACTTGACTGAATCAGAAAACCGCCTGTATTTTTGGAGTGGATATTTTAATGCAAGTTGTACTGCCTAGAGCTTCAGGTATGTTTGTCAGATGACTGACTAGATTCCACATTTGAAGTAAGCGAAGTACTTAACAGGCTGTAAGTGCAGTCTGTACCTGGTAGCTTATGTCCTACTGGAAGTAAAAGAACTAATTTTCAAAGATGAAGTCTTGTTGTAAAAAGTTGAAATGTTTTATATTGGGAAAAGAGTACTTCTTGTTTCAGCTGAATCTGTTCCTACTAATACCTTGATTTTCTGAGGTCCTGTCTAGGAATACGGCAACAAATGGAAAGATATTGCAGAAGGAAGAAAAGCAGGAAAGGGATCAAAGACACACATACCATACACAACATGCATGAAAATATATCTGCATACATACATGCAGCTTGTGTATGGTGAGGTTCCTGATTTCTGGTTGAGGGGCCATGCTTTGGGCTTTTTCTTAACCCTGCCAGCTGAAATAATTCCCATTTACTGGCCACTTGGTTGTCTGTAATCCCATCAGAAAACTCCCTGAGTTTTCTCATACGCTGCCAACAGAAACTGAATGTTACAGTGGTGAACACCTATGGAACAGCTAAGCCTGGGGGAGAGGGTATCAAATGATTGTGGAAAAACTAGGCTGCATTAAGACATAATTTCCAGCCTACTGTGCAAAGAATTGGGTTTAAAGAAAATGTCATCAACAAATTACCAACAACTATGTTATGTACTGTTTAAGTCATTTAGCTTCCCCTGTTTAAGAGAGGTCATTTCCAGACTATTTTGACTTTAGGACATCTTACATATTATTCATAAATTAATTCAGTAAGAGCTATGAAAAGCACATAATAAATTGTGGGACAGCAAGGTTTTTACATAAATACTTTGTGTGCCAGATGGCAGGTTCCTGCTGCTAAATGAGTAAAACACACCATTGTTTCCAGAGCAGTAACTAGATTAAGTGCTATAAATACCGTACTGCAGTGACAAACTGTCCTACTGCAGTGAAGAAGCTGGGAGGAGAATATTCAAAGGATATTAAGTTGGGGTTAAATGCAGAGATCATTTATTCTCAAGCGTTGTAATTTTGTGTGGTCCTACTGGCTGTTGTGACATCACCTGCCTAATAGCTGTTGAGTAACGGAATAAACGCAGCCGTTC
The DNA here is from genome assembly GCA_022605575.1 of Laterallus jamaicensis coturniculus. Lineage (NCBI taxonomy): Eukaryota > Metazoa > Chordata > Aves > Gruiformes > Rallidae > Laterallus > Laterallus jamaicensis. Next base: position 13,987,814 of record JAKCOX010000008.1, read on the forward strand.
CTTTGGGGAGTCCTCACGGTGCAGGTGCTCAGTCTGCTAGGTAGATTCTGGAGACTGGGAGCAGCAGTGGGGAGCAGAGTGCTAATGGGAGAGCTGAGCGTCTCCATTTTGGTTGTCTCTGTCAGTTCAGAGATTTGTTCCAACTCAAACCATTATGACAGCAACATGTATGTGTGCTGAAGGGTGCTCAATAAGCTCCTGCTTTCAATAAAATCACTTTCAAAAAGCAAAAAACCCAAGAAATTGCTGAATTTCTGCCTCAAGGTTTCTTAAACATTTACACCAAGTAAGTGTATAAATATTTATGATCTTGGGCTCTATCAAACCTTCCTTCTCCAAGCTCCACTACTGTGAGCCAGTAGCTAGTCACACTTGGTTTTAGCTGCATGAAAGGTTTGTTTATCCCACAGCATATACTGGACAGGGAAGGGATATATATATATACACACTGGAGGGGGGAATATATATATATACCCACTGGAGGGGGGAATATCCGTATCTTGTTAGACAATAACTTGCAGATGCAGAATTAGGCCACCCCACTGAAGGGCTATTAGAAATCATTGATTCTTTGGCACCCGTAGTGGTGTTCGTGCTCAATGCTGCACAAATTCCAGAACATGCAGGGTAAAGCAGAAAAGCATTTGTGGTGCAGACTGGATTTTAGGAAAACAATTCTTCATCAGAAGGGTTATCAAGCACTGAACAGGCTGCCCAGGGACGTGATGGGAGTCACTATCCCAGGGGGTATTTAAAAGATGTGTAGATGTGGCGCTTAGGGACAGGGTTTTGTGTTTGGACTTGGCAGTGGGTTTGATGGTCTTAAAAGGTCTTTTCTAACCTGAAGGATTCTGTGGTTCTATGATTCCATGCTTACTGTGATTCTGGGTCTAGTACTGCAATAACCAAGTTTAAAAGGAGCAATGAATGGCTGGAGAAGTTAATCTGTCAGGAAAAGCCTCACACCCTCACTTTGTAGGCTGAAAAACATGCATCCCCCTTGCACTAAATACTGTTTCAGATTCAGTTCCAAAGCAGACTGGTTTTGCCATTATAAATGAGGCTAAATAAATCAATAGCATTGCACGTATTTGCTGTGTTTAAGAGAAAAAACCCCAGCATTCATCTGTGAGAGACTTACAAAGTGTGCTCTACAGAGCTATTCAAACTTTGGGTATGTCAAAACTAGTACAAAACAAGCCACTCTGGCCATACGGTTTGCATGACATTGCTCTGCCTCCTCCCTGAGGAGAATGGGCTTAGGTATTACAGCGTGTTCTCATGCCTTGTTTCCTTCACCCAAAAAAGCAGCTGTCAGCAAAGAGACTGTGGAACAGACAGTACTGGACATGATGGAGACTGACCAGCTCCCTGGGTCTTTGAGTTGCCTATGACACTACCACCCATTGGCAGGTTTGGGAAACCTGTGCTGGGAGAGGAATCCCAGCATGGCCCCACTGAACACAGCACCATTCCACAGAGGCCAGTGTTTGTGAGTGAAGCCTCAGACCATCTACTGGGGAACGCTGGGAGTTCCCTCATAAGGGATCAGCTGCTTTGGGATTCACACAGGCAGCATGTTTTCCAGATGGACGTGGGGATAACCGATTACAGCAAGAGAAACCACCACAGAGGCCACCAAAGGAGTGTCTGGCCAACAGGATACTGGAGTTGTGTTACTGAGAGACACATGAACAGGCTGAGGAACTCGAAACAGCTTGGGACAATGCTTGGAAGAAAGAGCTTCACAACATGTTAAGTGGGTGTAAGTAAGCTTGTGAGGCAGATTCTGCAGGTGAAACAAAGCAGACTGACGTTCCAGAGCTTCCAGAGCCTTCTGCCTTCAATATGGAAGTAAGGAAGCCATTGTCACGAGGCACAGCCCAGCCTTGCCCAGGCTGTGACCTGTCTTGCAGCATCAGGTATTCAACAAACATCCCAGTATCACAGAAAACCCAAAGGGACCAATGCAAAACAACTGCCCCTTTTGGCTGCTTCAGACATATCATCTAAAGAGAACAAAAGAAGCAACTGGAGACTATTATGTTTTCAGAACTGAACCATACCAAACTGCCACTACGCACACAAACAGGTTCCCTAGTTAAAGAGAGCTACCCCCCTCCTCTAATTATGTAGGTTATAAAACCCCATAGAGGGGTGACAAATGCTTTTCTTGAACCCCCCCAGTATTCACAGATTCACACTAGGGCTCAACTGAGTTTTTTACAGTCAGTGGCAGTACTTCAGTTTCACTCTGCTGCCCTCCCCTGCCAGGGCAGGCGCAGGCAATTGAGGTCCAAAGTCAGGTACAATAGTTCACGGTACCCACAGCAGATCTGTCATGGCAGAAGAGGTCAGAAAGGTTGAATCTGGTAAGATGTGAACAGCTTCTCAGAAAGACCGATAAAGTTTTAAGAAAACTGTGCAGACAACTTGAATAACAAAATTTAGCAAGAGATAAGAAATGGATGAGAGGACAGGATGTGAATCCATAGATCTTGAGTTAAAACTGTTTAAGGTATTAATAGTCTATTAACATAAACTATGAGACCTCAGTGTCTTAAAGCTTTGTGAACTAAGGGGTGGTGGTAAGTAGAGGTGTTAAGATCTAGAGGAGAGCAGCTTGTGAGGAACTGACTGAAACCCCATTCCCCCATTCCCTGCCCCTCCCTGCGCCATGATGGTGGGGGGGAAAGAAGGGAGCAAAATCATGACTAAAGTGAAGTCTGCTAGGGAGGGGTGGGGAGAGGTGTTTTAACATCTGGTTGCACTGGTTTCACTGTGTGTGTAGTGTAATAAATTAGAGAGTTTCCTTTATTCTGTATTGAGTCTGTTTTGCCCATGACACTGATTGTAGAGTGATCCCTCTGTCCTTATCATGAATCCTAAGAAACAAAAAGCTGTGTCACTGAAGAAAGAAACCTCTATTTGTAACCTATGGGTAGCATCTCTTGCATCCTTTTGGAATAGCTCCATGCTGGCAGGCACATTAACTACAGCTTCTTCCAACTCACTCCAAGCAATGGGAGGAACCGTCTTGCAAAACTGTGAAAAGCAGTTGGTGGTGCCAGTAGGGGGTTCAGTCCCTTCTTATGTATTGCCCTCCAAGGGTTTCGTAGGATTCCTAGTGGAAGGTGCAAGTGATTAAATATTTGGTCTCCAGGAATTAGGTATCCTAAAGTACATGTTGTGCTCCATTGATGTGGTAATACTTTCCAGGCCTTTCCATCTCCACATAGCCACCATAATCCTTTAGGAATACAGTCAAATGAAAAACCTCCTCTTAATCCTCGAATTACAGGGAGTGGACACACACTTGGTATGGAAGTGTTTTGACAAGAAGCTTTTCCTTTACATGGGTCAAAACCCAAGCTTCAATGTTGGCTTGTATAATTTACATTAAATTCTCCTGATTTTAAGGCACCTGTATCATTTTTCATTTTAATTATGGTTTTTCCCAGACTTTGTAGCTCAAACTTGGGACTGGTCCATTTCTTACAACATTTCCCCCAGCACAGTGTTTTTCCGCTAGGGCCCTGCACCCATTTTTGACCAGACAAACATTCAGCTCCTTCAGTTTCTGGAGAACCAGAACCAGGGAATCTTTTGAGGAGCTACAGAGCCAACTTCAATTAGCATATGCCATTGGTGTTCCAAAGAGGGGCTGGTCCATGTTTTCCTTGGGCAGTGCTGCGCATATCCAATAATCAGGTAAGTTCAAGGCTCGTTCACTAGCTTGTGTCAGTTGTACATAAGCATTGTCCTTCCAGGCAGTTTGAAAGAACCATGTTATTAAATATATACAGGCATTTTTCGTGTTACTGTCTCTGCAGTTTCAGCTTTAAAGATCCTTGAGGTTCAGAGGTCCACTGCTCTCCTGGGGCTTTTTTTACTGGCGAATGATGAATCCAGGTAAGTCGCTCTTGAACCTTGATGGCTATGAAAGTTGTTAACAGCCCCTGGTACAGTCTGTCCCACTCTTCCAAAGAGGATCACCTGGTCAGTAGTGGTTACTGCATATGCAGCCTTACAGAATCACAGAATCTTAGGGGTTGGAAGGGACCTCAAGAGATCTTCGGGTCCAACCCCCCTGCCAAAGCAGGCTCCCTATCTCATATTACATAGATAGGCGTCCAGACGAGACTTGAATATCTCCAGAGAAGGAGACTCCACCACCTCCCTGGGCAGCCTATTCCACTGCTCTGTCACCCTCACTGTGAAAAAGTTCTTCCGCATGTTGGTGCGGAACTTCCTGTGCTCCAGCTTACAGCCATTGCCCCTAGTCCTGTCCCCACTGACCACTGAAAAGGGGCTGGCCAATTCCCCCTGCCACCCATGTCTAAGATACTTGTAAACACTAATTAGGTCCCCCCTAAGTCTTCTTTTCTCCAGGCTGAACAGACCCAGCTCACTCAGCCTTTCCTCATAGGGGAGATGTTCCAGACCCCTAATCATCTTTGTCGCCCTTCTCTGGACTCTCTCCAGAAGGTCCCTGTCTTTTCTATACCAGGGAGCCCAGAACTGGACACAGTATTCCAGGTGGGGCCTGACCAACGCAGAGTAGAGGGGGAGGATCACCTCCTTCGACCTGCTGGACACACTCTTCCTGATGCATCCCAGGATCCCATTGGCTCTCTTGGCCACCAGGGCACACTGCTGGCTCATAGCCAACCTGTCATCCACCAGGACCCCCAGGTCCTTCTCCATAGAGCTCTTCTCCAACAGGTCATCCCCCAGCCTGTACTGATACAGTCGGTTATTCCTCCCCAGGTGCAAGACTTTGCACTTGCTTTTGTTGAATTTCATTAGATTTCTCCCTGCCCAGCTCTCCAGCCTGTCCAGATCTCGCTGAATGGCAGCGCAGTGTTCCTGCGTGTCAGCCACTCCTCCCAGCTTTGTATCATCGGCGTACTTGCTGAGGGTGGATGCTATTCCCTCATCAAGGTCGTCAATGAAGATATTAAACAGGACTGGACCCAACACCGAGCCCTGGGGAACACCACTAGTCACAGGCCTCCATTCAGATTCTACTCCACTGATCACGACCCTCTGAGCCCGGTCTGACAGCCAGTTCTCAACCCACCTCACTGTCCACTCGTCTATCCCTTGTTTCCTCAGCTTCTCTATCAGGATGTTGTGGGAGACAGTATCGAAAGCTTTGCTAAAGTCGAGGTAGATGACATCCACTGCTCTCCCTCCATCCACCCAGTTGGTAATAACATCATAGAAGGCTATGAGATTGGTCGAGCACGATCTCCCCTTGGTCGAGCACGATCTCCCCTTACGGATACCCTGCTGGACGAAACTACTACGGTCTGTGAACCAGGAATCTTGAGCATCTTCTAAAGGGTCTTCCTTCAAATCGGGTTGGACCTGATGATCTCTCAAGGTCCCTTCCAACCCCTGCAATTCTGTGATTCTGTGAATATACAGCTTCCATAGTATCCAAGCAATCGTGTGCCTGGGGTTGGGTTGTAGTTTCACTGAGGAAGCTGGATTCACAGTGTTACTTCAATCACAACATTATCTGACTCCACAAGAATAGCTGGGTATTTCAGAAATCTGGATGTTCCAGAGCAGCAGACACAGTATGAGAGACCATTCCTGTTATCTTCTGGCCCAAAGTGAATTTCCAGGCTTCTTCAATGTTAAGAATCATGGCAGCTCCTGCTTGTAAACAGCTTGGCGACCCCCTGCTCACTTCATCCAGCTGTTTAGAGAAGGATGCCACTGCTCTTTTATAAGGTCCCAAATACTGAACCAGGACTCCCAGGGCTACTCCTTGTTTTTCATGTGAAAAGAGCAAGGAGGGTTTAGTCACATCCAGCAGCCTCAAGGCTGGAGCTCTCATCAGTTCCTTTTAAAGTGTATTAAGAGCTTTCTGGGCCTCTTGTCCACACCAGTCAGACAAAATTAATTTTCAATAGTTCTTTGAGAGGCTTCACTATTATTCCATAATTGTAAATCCACAACTGACAGCAGCCCATCATTCCCCAAAAAGTTCTGAGTTCTCTTCCTGAGGAAGAGGGGTCTTATAGGTGGCTTCTTTTCGCTCTGTACCCAACTCCCGTTGTCCTCTGGAAATTCCACATCCCAGAGAGGTTACTCGTTGTGGTATCACCAGAGCTCTCTGTTGAGAGACTCCACTTAGTCCAAGAAAATTCAATAAGCTTACAGTCCACTGGATACATTCCATTTTGGTTTCAGTTGCTGCCAGCAAATCATCCACATATGGCAGAAGAGTTCCTCCTTTAGAAGCAGGCTCCCATGTTTCCAATTCTCATGCTGATTTCCAAAGACTGTTGGATTTATTATTTTTTTTAAATTCTTCAAATAAGGTACCACTGTCCAGGTAAGCTGGGTTTTCCTACCAGTGGTAGGACCTTCCCATTCAAATGCAAATAACTTCTGATCTTCTTTGGCCAATGGCAGGCAGAAGAAAGCATCTTTTAAATCTAGCACTGTAAACCCATACTTGGTTCTGAGAAATCAGAAGAATTTTTATTACAGTGGGGTCACTTGGGTGGTGGGCAAGGCAGATTCTTCAGCTAACAGCATCCAGCACATGCACTACCCCAGGAAACTCTAGAAGTAACAGCTCAGCCAGGGAGGTTAATTCCAACATGGCATTTTTCTCCTGCAGAACATTCTGAGAGCTCAAAAACCCACAGAAGTTCCCTGCTGTCAGAGTACAGAGAAAGCTGAGCAGGGATGGTTGTTCTCATTACTAAACTCTATTTGCTTTTGGATTTTTTGAGGATTAAAAGGGTTTGTCTTATTCTAATACACAGCTTCAGTGGTCCAGCTCCGGTTCACTGCTCTCTCTTGGTGAAATTCCAAGAGATTGTTTGGATGAAGGCTGTAACAACTGTGCCCTATTTGTCCCAGCAAAGAGAGGATTTCTTTTAGAAGGATGGAGGTTCCAATAGAATTTTCTGGAGATGAAGAGGGCTCCACTGAGGTACAAACACATTTTCATTTAATAAAACACCCCCACCAGCCACAGGCAGCATTATTTATTTTATAGAAACAAGGAACTTTCTGTTCTTTGACCTCACATTAAGAATGTGCCCTCTGACCACAGTAGTGTGTTCCTCAAACAAATCACGCTCCCTTTTTGGAACAAGACCATATTCTAGCAACAGTCCTGTTATCACTTACAAGGCGCAATTAGTGTCCTACCCATACTGCCAGGCAGTAACGCAGTTGTTTGGGTTTGTTTCGTTTGTTTTTAAATAGGAACAACCAAATACAAGCAAATTGCAATCACTGAGTAAGTTCTAATGATGAGATAGAGGAGATACACAAACCATTTAACTCTGAATTCCTAGAGGGAATTAACAATTTGAAATAAAAAGAAACAGACCTTCAGTTCTAAAAAGCTCACAAAACTTAAAGTAATGCAATTCAATGCAACAAACAAGTTGTCTTCCTCAAGGGGTGAGCAGTAATGGAATGGGGGAGAGGCAGGATTTCTGACTGACATAAGGGAACAAAGGTGTTCAGCAGCTGTTTGCTGCATTTGCCTGGATCCAAACCTTTAACTTTTAAGCCAACGCCTTCGGAGCCTTTTCTCCTCCATCACCCAGGCGCACAGGGCACACCAAGGATTCCCAGTCTTGCTGCCCTGCTGATTTTTCAGAGATAGGAGCATCCCCTCCTATGAACTGCCCTGGGGCTACAGACACCTCTCTCCGAGGTAACAGGTCACTCTGGAGTCAAACAGAAGCGAGGACAGATAGCAATGGCCTATTATTACCTGCTTCTCCCAGTTCCTCGGAAGCAACAGAGACTGGGCAGCTTCAGGAAGCGAAAGGAGCCACCGTTACCTTTTAAGTCAGAGGAGCGCTGCTCGGCCTTCCCAGGCAGGTGTTCCAGGAGCCAGAGAGGAGAAACGAGCCTGTGCTGCTTCGGCCACTGTACCTGGACCGATGCGGTGAATCCCGTCTCTCCCACGCAGCCCTGCACTTGGGAAGGTTCAGAGAGGGAAGAAAACACAGGAATCACCATCTCCCTGAGCTCATCTCATTCTGCTCACACACAGACTGCGCATGGAAACAAAGAACACGGGCACAAACACCTGAGAAAGTAATACCTGAGAGCAATAATGAAACAACTTAACATTTTAAATGACTTAAATAGCTCACCTGCACTTTAGAACTAAAATGCTGGCAAAGCCTTTGTGAAGGAGGTTTGATGAGTTCTCACAGGTCGACAAAGGCGACGTCGTTATCACTGCTCAGTAGACACAAATGCATTGTTCATTAGTAGAACTCACATTTGGGTTTTATTATACTCTGTAAAATATACAGGAATCTTGAAGTACTGAAAGAGTGCAGGTAAATACAGTATTCAAGCAGTCACTATTTCTATGTACATGCTCGTTAATTCTTCAAAAACCCCACAAAGTTATCAAATAGATGAAAATATTGTCCCGTGTTTCCACACTATGTTCAGAAAAACCAGCTGGTCATTTACAAGATCATAAAGATTTCCAGTTGCACAATACAAAAAGGATAAAAAGGAAATTGGAATCAGTTTGTAGTAATTTATTTGTACTTTACCAGGACATGCAAGGATTCCTTGCATGTACATAAACAAAGTCACTTGAAAAGTAACAGTTATAGTTAAAGCAGAGCCAAATAAAGTAAATATTCATATTTAACAGACAAAATTTCAGCTTACTCATGTCAGTTTTTCATTCTTCAGGCAATTAAAAAACCCATAGTAGTCTGTTATAAATAAAAAAAATAAATTCGGGCAAGTCTGAACTACATTACAGGGACCTGTTTCTGCTGCTTATTTTCTAAATGGAGCACAACAAAGATACACAGCTCTTCCCACAGACCAGACACTGTACTTTTTTTTTTTTTCTTCCTCTAATAGGGAAATATACTTTTAAATTCACCTCCCCACCCCCTTGTAACTCCAGGATTTAAAAAAAAGAAAAAAAGTGATAGGGATATATCTATTTTAACCTTACATACAAATTTATGACGTAAAGGAGTGGACAAATTATTGAACTCTCAGTCACAACAGGGCTATCAAGACATCTTCTTTCCATTTTTTTTATGCAGTTTCATAGTTTCCAAGTTACTCCTGGTTTCTTAAATAAAAAAAATTCTCAATCCAAAACCCGAAAGTTTAAAACTGTGCAACAGTTTCTGCTTCCCTCCCCCCATGTCCCACCCCTTCCCTTGTTTATTACACTGTACATTTTTCACCCTGACTTCACCTTGTTAGCTGGTTTAATTTTAGTATTATAAAAGTATGACAAGTTTGTTTTCATTTTACCTAAAAGAAAAAGAAAACAAAACTTTAAAAGTACATCTGCTTTCTCTCATGGTACATTTAATAGCGTCGGAAGGCTTTCAGATGATTAAAAAAAAATAAATCAACATTTAAAACCAAATCTAAGCTTCTTTTCCAGAAGCAATTAAGGTTTGGTTGAAACAACTTCTCAAATAACCTATTCCAGTTTTCACAAAAACGTCTTTAATTAAAAAAAAACAAAACAAAAAAAACAACAAACCAACAAACTCTTTAAGTTATTTGGTCCTTTGGCAATTTGCAGCACAAACAATGCCTACTGTACCAAACTCATTTATTGCCTTCAAAATGGTTTTCTTTTTATTGATAGTATTTAAATCTAGCATCCTCTGTGTTGTACAAGAGCGTTGTTCCTTTACATCAGGTAGGGTGCCCAGCCTGCAGAAATTACTCCTGGCACCAGAAACAGAATGGTAGAATACAGTTAAATAAAAGTTTTGACATTCTTTATTTAAATTTTTTTTTTGCCATGGATTCCAAGTACTTATTCAAGAATTTATGCTTCTTCTGCAAAATATGCTCTTAAAAATCCTTCTAGAGTCTCACAGATTATTATTTTTTTTTCATATGCAACCACAATTAAAAAAAAAAAAAGCCCATCTTCTCAAAGGTCTGTCCTCTGTTTGTATTCCAACACTGATGGCTTTTTTCAACAGTCTGACCTTCCAGCAGGAGGGGTCGCTCGTCAGACCTACAAAATGTAACTTCTAATAGGTCTCAGAATCCGAGTCATTGAGTTCGTCTTCTTCTGTGTAGGGGTAGCCACCTTCCCTGCCAATGTTGTTGAAAGTACAGTAGGAGCTGTGGTCACTCCTCATGATTGGCAAGGAGTCGAAGGTGACAGTTTTTGAGGTGTTGGTGTAATGATTAATGGCATTGAACGTAAGGGAAGGTAACGTGCTGCTCGATGAAACAGGCATCATTGTGGCCAGAATGAGAGCTAGGCAATCAGCCACATCCTTGTTGGGTGCACAGGCCAAAGCTGGTGTGTAACCTAGAAAGTAAAATAGGAAACACAACCTTAAAGACAACGCACAAGCTTCTCTAAAATCATGTCATCTTTCAGCTACAGAAATTTTACATTGTTTAACTCTGCACTGTTTAAAAAAAACCCATAAAGATGTAAAATTTAACACCTTAGCAATTTGATTTTTTTAACTTTCAGTTAGAAAACCAGGCCAGAAGTCAGTGGGCTTTGGAACAGAGATGGAATTGTTTTGAAAAGCACAGTCAGACATTCCAGGCCATCGAGAAAATCTTGGGTATCAAAACGGTGAGGAAGGCACCTAGCTGAGGAGAGACAACTAATGGCAGCCAACAGTGATGGGTGAAGGCACACACTAGAGAGCTACCACAGAAACTACTGCCCAACATGGTAGATATTGCTTCACCCAGAAGCTTCCATATATAGCTGTTCATCACAGTCATTTTAATAAGGCTGTCCTACCTCAGTAACAAGCTGGTGAGAGCATCAAGGCCAGTTAACTGAAAAGGCAGCCTGTGTACACATCCACACTTTAAGGTACAGTAAACTAACTATAAAGCCATGTCAAACTTTTATTTGAGTGGTACCAATTAAGAAATCCAATGAAGTCTGAGGAAATGCCAGCTGGATTGATTAGAAGGCATGGGCTTGCAGAGAGAAACTATACCTCTTGGTTGCCCAATTGGTCCAGCCAAACTCCTCCTGCCAGGCAATGCGACTGTGACAACCCCCAAATGCAGGAGGCCTGGAGCTGTGGAATGATGCACAGTCAGGTCATGCAGCTGTGAGATCTCTTATGGGTAACCGTGGCTCTAATAATGCTCCAACATTTCTCCTTTTGCAGCTTCCCCCTTCCCTGGGCACTTGCCTCTACTCACGAAATGTCAAGAAATGCCCTTCAAATGGGAATCTCTGCATTGCTCCTGGCTCAGGCTTTAGGCTTAATCGGTCAGCGAAGTGCCTGAGGGTAAGTTTTGGCACAAGTCTCAGGGTATATCCACAGCAGCGTGGCACTCCAAGTGGTGATGACAACAGCGGCTCTAGAAGTGTGGCAGTTGTGTAAGTACAACCACAGAGAACAGCTAATCCTGCTGCCAAGACCAACCTAAGACCCCTATACCCTGTTCCCCATGGAAGCAGGTGGCTGGGTGACCTTGTAGCACCCTTGCAGTATCTCGCTGCAAGCAACTGGCTGGCCCACAATGGGGCTGCACAAGGAAACTCATGTTCAGGTATGTCTGGGGGCCTGAAGTCCTGCACTACCTGCAGTCCACAACTTACAGATGTACAACAGCCAGGCAGAAAGCACACACATAATTCTAAAGAACAGAGGGCTTTAAAGCAAACCACACAACGTATTTCTGTCCGGACCTTAGGAAGACATGGAGAACGAGGCAAGGCCCACGCTACCAGCAGGCATTTCAGCTATGGAGGAAGCATCTTTACTGTAGAAGCAGATCCAGGCCAAGTTTTAGGATAGAGCTCAGGAGTAGTCGTGCTGTAAAACTGCTCAGATGTTTTAAACAAGTAGTGGCATTATGGAAAACATAGCTACAGCTTAAGAAAACAGCAAGCAGGGGTCAATCTTGCAGCTGAACTTCTGCTTGCTCAGGACAGACCTTGTGCTTGATGTTTGGAAGAGAGTAAGGCAACAGTCCCTGCCCAATGCACACACAATCCAAGGAAACACACAGACAGTCCAAGCAACAGGGCCATACAGAGGTGGCTGTGCAGCAGATGTTTTCGTGTCAGTGAGGTATCACAGCACTTATCAGCTCAGAGTTAAGTGACAGTCTGTAGAAGAGATACGTTTTGGGAGGATTCAGAAGGAAGGGCCAGAGTTGCTACTCTGGGATGAGACGGCATTTCAGGCATGTAAGGCAGAACAGAAGGCTCAGAACTGATACCCAAATGCACACAAATTAGTATCTACAGTTGCTGGAGATCGTATGAACATGACACACAAAATACATTTACTCAAGCTGTCCATATTCAACGTCATTCCTTTCCCCAACATGGTCTGACAAAAGTTTAAAGAAGAAAAATGAGCAGTTACCAACTGCCTTTTTAGGGTTGGTTTTGGTCATCCCCATCCCCCCTCCCTTTTTTTAAAGACTGCTTCTTGCTAAGGTCTTGTACACTCATGTTCCTTCTGGAACTCAAACTTCTGTTTGAGTTCAACATCAAAAAAATTAAATGCCAAGATACAAATTAAACAGCATCTGTTAAAACTTCTTTAAAAGCAGTGTTTATACTAATATTCCACTGTAGGTCTTAAGCTCTTGGCCTCCCTAAGTAGGAATGAAACACCATGGTTTTATTCTTGCCTTAAAACATGCCAAGGTGAAGCAACTGCTTGCAGTATAAAAGACTGACATCTGCATCCTCCACCACTTTATTTTAGTCTGTATTATTTTAAAATTATAAGACCAAGTGATCTTTTTATGTCCTTTAACCTCAAAGTGATCATTCCTGTGAATGAATGGGCAACAGAAATACAAATACTTTAAATTTTCTTTGAAGATGTTGGTAAATATTCTGACTCTTTACTCAGTTCTCATGTAACATTCACCATTTGTATCTATAACATAGATAACATATCTATCTATAACATTCACTATTTGTATCTATGTAAGCCTTCACACAATAGAATCACTATCTTTGCTTGTAGAAGGAGCAATAGAAGCAGAGTGAGGTGAAGTAGCTTCCTTGTACAACAGAAAACAGCAGTTGGTGATGGACACCAACTTAAGAGCAGGGTTCCCACAGAACTTGGAGCCCCAAAGGCACCTACAGGGAAATCAGGGGGTTATCAACGGGGTCAGTGTAAAGACAGTTCTCAAGATAAACTGGATCAAGTCTTATGGTTGGGAAAGAGAAGAAAATAATCGTGGACATGAGTCATCTCACAAGCATTACAAGAAAAATTCCTTCCAGAAAACTAGAAATTCCTTCCAACATAAAGTAGAACACAAATACAAGGAAGGCTTGGCAAAGAACTAGACAAGAAAACCACCCCACACACCCCCTTTTTTAAAAAGAAAGGCAGGCAGGCCAATGATCACTGCAATGATGAATCCAGAAAGGAAGAGAAACCTCCATGCTCTGTTATTCTTCAGAGTTGGAGAATGGCTCCTCTCACAACCATGCTGGCACATTAACACAAGAAATAAAAGCCAGACCATACCAAGAAATTTACTTAGCCTAGTAAAGTTAAGTAGTGGGGACCCCCTCCCAAATAATTGGAAAGTTGGCTGAGTAACCAAAAATAAAAGTTCAGATGGTGTCAAATGAAAAGAAGCATCCAGTAATTTCTTTTAAGACAGGCAAATAAATAATGTCATATTCAACAGAAATTTTGTAAGTGTGGGTGATGGCAGAGGTTTGTGCAGGGTAAAACAGGGGAAAAGAACTGAGAGATCTGAGTGGGAAATGATACCAAGCTGAGAATGAGCCCTCAATGTGACTGCTTTTCAGAAGTAGTACACTGGGCAGCTAACATGTTTCAGTTGCTTTTAATCTATGAAGGACCCAGAGGGTTACATTTTTCCCCAAACACCCCCCTGCCACAGGCAGGGCCACCAACCTCAGGCCTGGAGCTACACAAGGTTGCCCAGGGCCCCATCCAACCTGGCCTTGAACACCACCAGGGATGGAGCATCCACCACCTCTCAGGGCAGCCTGTTCCAGCACCTCACCACTTCTCTGCAAAAAACTTCCCCCTAATATCCAATCTAAACCTTCCCTCCTTCAGCTTTAATCCATTCCCCCTTGTCCTGCCATTATCTGCCCTTTAAAAAAGTTGATTCCCCTCCTGTTTGTATGCTCCCTTCAGGTACTGGCAGGCTGCAATGAGGTCCCCCCACAGCCTTCTCTTCTCCAGGCTGAGCAAGCCCAGCTCCTTCAGCCTCTCCTTGTAGGGCAGGTGCTCCAGCCCTCTAATCATCTTTGTGGCTCCTCTGAACCCTCTCCAACAGTTCCACATCTTTCTTGTATTGGGGGCCCCAGATCTGGACACAGGACTCCAGATGAGGCCTCACAAGGGCAGAGTAGAGAGGGACAATCACCTCCCTGAAGGGAAGGTGTATGAAGGTGAATGGAGGTGAATATGAAGGATACACTATGGAAACCAAGAAGCCTTTTGCCACAGCTTTCGAGAGCCTGCTGACATACTAATACTTCTAAGAATTTAGGAAAAAACACAGTGGCAGGTGAGACAGAGTAGTAAGTCGCATGAACGTCCCCCTTGCTCTCTCACAACTCAAAGTATTCATTGCTTTGCACAGTCTGTGCTTTTAGAGGGGCACATGCATCCACCAGACAAGCGACTCACTCTGAGTATTCTCCAGGCTGCCTGAAACGTTACAAACAAGCCAACTGCTATTAGGAAGAAAGAAGCACAGTGAGGAACAAGATCAGGTACTGCTGAAAATTTAAAGTAGGAGCAGAATGAAAAAGCAATGTTAACACGCTGCAGTTGGATCCCCAGGCTGGCAGAGAACTGTGACTTCTACACAGGCAGCATTTCTCTCTGTTATGGCAAAGCTCTGCCCTACCAAGGGACTGGCTGGCTGCACATGAGAAGCCCACAGAAACACAAACATCTCCAGTCATCATACATCTCAAACATCATACTCATGATGAGAAACAGAAATAAAGAGAGATATGTTTTCCAATCTTTTCATTTCAGGGAGTTTCATTTAGCAGTTACTCCTGTGACCAATTTTAGGCAAGGAATGATCTGTAATGATCAGGAATGATCAGCCCTGTCACTTTTAAGCAGTGCAATTTGAGAAACACACAGAGAAAGTCGCAGTAAACATCAAGAGAGGAAAAACTTTCCATGCTGGAAACACAATTGGAACTATTCATTAGGCACATCCCTTCCAGAAAAAAAACCCCACCAAACAAAACACCAACCTAAAAACCACAGAGCAAACCCAGCTTCAGAAGACCACAGATGTCTGACATGAAAATATGCAAATAAGAAGTCAGGAGATTAATCTTCTTTTGTTCTTACAAAGTATGGGACTTATTCTCTGTGCTAAAGCAGTTACTTTTTCTTACTTCTATGTGCCAAAAATCTCAAAACAGCCAAAAGCTTGAGACCAGTAATTAAGACCTGCAATTTCTACTTGCTTTTAAAAGCTAACACCAATATACCTACCGTGACAAACGAATGGCAATTCAATCCAGCTTCTCAACAGCTGAAAGTTATATCTTAGTTTGAGCATTAACATGTCTTTTGGACCATTGCCAGTATACCAAAGCTAGTGGATTCACAGGGTATTCATTATTGAACTACAAATGCAAACCAAACATTTCTATGCTGTAACCTGCATTATTCCAGAAGTCATCTCTCTGCTTAAACTTCTGCTGCTGGGCTAAAACACCCCACCACCACCACATTTTTTAGTATGGGGGAAATTGCTTTTCAGTGAGCTGAGTTTAAAACCACAGTTCCTTACTGGGAAACAAAGTTAATTTTTTCTTACCATTTTCATCTACAGCAAGTACACTTGCTCCCTTCCCTAAAAGCTCTTGAACTACAACCGTTAGTCCGTTCCGAGCAGCAACATGCAGAGGTCTGTGAAGACAAGAAAATTCAAATATAAACCTTAGAACAAGATATTAAATAAGAGAGGTGTCTTGCATCTAGTTAAATGATGTTATTTACACCTTATAGAAATACTGTTGATATAACTACTAAGACAGGAAAAACACCAGATCTCTTCTCTTACTGCAAAGAAACCCTACAATAACACTTGTTTCTTTTCATGGCAGCACACAGCAAAGAAAGTAGCTACTAGAAAAGACTTGCCTGCTTATGAGCTTCATCACATTATACAAAACCCAATGCCCTACTGCTGATAAATCCTTCCCTGAACTGTTGTAACAGATACCATCACCTCTGAGAGCTACTGCGTACCACTGGCCATCACCGTCGGTCGTATTTTATTGCATGTAAAAGCTTGTAAGAAAACCAGAAGCATTTCATCAAGCTGCTTTTTATAAACCACTATATACCACTGGGACTAGAGATAAAATGAATTATTTTGCAGTATAATGTATGAAGCAAGAAAAGCAGATTACTATTCAAAGCCTCAAACTATTAACCACTACCCTGTTTTACAATGACCTGATCTATTGAGGAAAGTGTAGCTTTACCTCAAATATTCTAATGGTATCTTTTCCAAATGCAATAGTTTTTCAAAATTGGTTCCCACAGGCTTAAATAAAACCCTGCCATCACTCAGCAGGAAACAGAATGATCAGCTTACTTCCCTTGTTCTTTACAGTGTTCTTCATTCGTTTTGAGATTCTTAAAATTCTTTGAATGAACTGTGTACTCTATTTTGATTTGGAAACAAGTGTCTTACTTAGAGACCAGAAATGCAAAAGATGTAAAGAGGAGCAGCTGTACCTATGGTGCTCATATTAAAATATTCAAATTCAAGAACTACTGCACACGACAGATACAATGATAAATGTACTGTAACTAAAATAATTCTAATGCAGAGGCTAAAACTTTTAATGCTTACCTTGCCACAAAGCAGGACACTGTTTAAGCTCTTTAGAGAATCAGTTCAGTTATTATTAAGCATTTGCTAAACCAGTAATACTCCGAACAACTGTTACAAAACCTTGCATTTTATATAAACACTTCATGGAGGTGTGAGTAGGTACCTAATTTTTCCCCATTGCATCTCTTGATCTGACTACACGAGCCAAGGCATGTGGGTGGAATTACAGGAGCCTGTGGTAGCATGCTTTCCCACTTCTGTTCCCATCTCAGTTTTGCTTTTCCTTCTCTCAAGACATCCCTGCTTCAAGCCAGGAATGAGGCAATCGATCCCCTTCCTGCTTTCTGGTTATTTCACACAGCCTGAGGTGCACCATGGTGAGCAGCAAGAGCAGAGGAAGAAGTATTACTATCTTAACTCCTCAGCTCCAGTGGATCCCCAGGAATAGTTGAACTGTAGGAGTCTGAATGAAACCCATTCCAGAAAGTATGTAGGGCCAGAGAAATAGACCAGTTGCTTACAAGTAAGGGTGTTTTTTTCCTAAATGGTCTGTGATAGCATTATTAAAGCAGTCTAACAATTCATGTATGTAACGTGGCTATGTAGGAAGTATTTGACACCTGGTATAACACAAATGCATTTATTAAAAGAAAAAAAAAATTAATATAAAAGAGTCATTTTAACAGCCCATCCTGATATACATTCCCCAGTACGACATACCACTACCTTTTTTAAGTTTTCTTTATTACTGGCCTAAGAAAATAGGCTTAGTTCTGCTTGAGAGAAGATCTTCAGGAAGCATAAGAATACTGGATTCTCCATAATATTTAATAGAAAATAGTCTGTCAATCTAGTAGGAATAGGGGTGTCTTGCTAACAGAAAGCATGCTTAAGAATAAACGCATACTTCAGTTAGGGTTTTTTTTTATTAGCTAGCTCTGAAGAGCAAGTTGTAGTTTGCCTTGAAGGAGCTATTAACTGAAGTGAATGAACTGAAGTTGAAAAAAATGAGATCATTTCTAAAATAGAAAAATATTAGTTTACTTGTAATCTCAGTGGAGTGCAGCAATTCCACACAGGATTCCCTGAATCACAGTACTGTGAGATTTATCATCCCTTTCACCCAGCTAAAACTAGGGCTTTACGTATGAGCAGAACACCGTTTCACTTCAGGTTGCTTCAACTCTTGGTGCCTATTAAACGACTAAAATTCAACAAATTTTGAAAAAAAAAACCCCCACACAAACAAACTATATTCCTCTCTGTGTGCCAGACTCAGAGCAAGAACTCATCTGTAAAACACACTCACTGCCAGTACGTACGTTTGCAAGGCTGCGTTGGTGGCATTGATGAGGTTTCTGTCCGTAATCTTCTCCAGTATTAACAAGGCACTAGTTTCATGACCCTTAATACAGAACAAACATCTGTCATCTATCAAATATTCCACAAAAATTGCTTTTAATGCCTTTTCAAAATAGCAAGTTACTATTTGCAAACAGTGCTTGGTAACACAAAGCTCAGGGCCGGTAAGTCAGACTAGGCACACACCTTGCTGCAAGCCAAATGGAGTGCTGTGTTCTTTGAACTGTCTTGCAAAGTCAGATCGGCTTTAGCACTGCTAACCAGCACCTCTGGGGAAATAAAGATCTGTATTAACTAAAAACACATCTCTTAAAAGTCATAGTGGCTTACATTTGTGCAAAATGAAAATGTAACTAGACAAAATATATCCACAAGTGTGTTAACTGTAACGAAAGTTCACCCCTCGGAAGATTAACAAAGAAAGAGCAGAAATACTTAAAGCTTTCTCTTTACCAACTGTGTTCGTCTGTCCATTTTCTGCAGCCATCATTAAAGGTGTTTTCCCAGTAGAATCTACAGCATTTACTTGAGCATTGTGACTGAGCAGAAGCTGTAGACACTCAACATGATCTGTAAAAGCTGCTGCATGAAGAGGAGTTCTACAACAGATCAAAAGACAACAGGGCCATGTTGAGCCATGCTCTCTACTTTGTTCAAAGAGGCATCCTGACTGATCCTGCAACTACAAAAGGCTCAGCAGTCCCTCCCACTGATCCTTTGAAATCAGTACTGCTGAGCTGTGAGTGCTGCCTTTAGAAAGGCACCTCTGTGTTTCAAGTAATTCCCTCTGTGTGGTTTACAAGAGATACAACTGGATTCAGAAAAAATAAAACATGCATAAACTACCCACCAAGGGATACAACTTAAAACATGCTCAAATTTGCCTATATAATGAAAAGTCACATCAAGTTTATTGAATCAGAACAAAATTTTTAAAACTACAGAATTTATTTCTAGTACAGAATACAAAAAGTTCTGCAAAGAAGAAAAGCAGATGGGAGAATCAATGTAAATAGCAAACACAATCACTCGAAATGATCACAGAATTTAGCAGAGCACCTCTATTACATTACAAACATTGTTCCATTGTGCATTTACACTCTTACCTTCCTTTTGAATCTGTAGAATTTACAATACCAGCACCTAGGGTATCAATTAACATTTCTGCAGCACCTTCATTGTCATTTATCCTATAAGGAATCAAACAGGCTGTTATTTACAGAATGATAAATCTTTTGTTGGATACAGCAATGAAATCTGTGAAGAATAATTTTGCACTTCCTTACACAGCACAATGCAACGGAGTGAAAGAATTTCCTTCCATTTTCTGGAAAACTTCCTGTTCCAGGAGGAGCTCTACACAACTGTCATGACCTACAGCAAACGTAAAGGTTAGGTATTAAAAAAAGGAAGAAGGTGTATTTAGGGATTACAACAAAAAAATACATATCTAAATTAGATTAAGCAATGTTTTATTTGAAAGTTGCCAAGACACACTGGTTATATTTGTTAGGGCCACATTTAGGAACTGACACATTTTTAGAATCCTGAAAATTAAACTGACATTAAACACCGTGAACTCTGTGAAATTTAGAAGGAATCTCATGCTATCTGAATAACATCCAGAACACTTAATTTAGTTCTTTACACCTCCACGTTTCAAACTCCTCTGTATAATCACCACTTAGTCTACATGAAAACATCTCTGCTATTTAAGTGTTACTTTTGTTCCACTGTCTTGCCTAAAATCAAAGACTCAAGTCAATAGTCATAAGAAAAGTTTGAAAAGAACATGTGCAATCTATGATACCATTATTTTCAAAGTTCTACTGCTGTACAGGTAGTTAATAACTGTAACTACCTGTTTGATCTTTGATGCCCATACGCAGAGAACCTCAGTTCGTTATTCACTGATGTCTGGAGGATTTGTATTTTCACAAATCCTGTCAAAATTTCATTCTACAAAACCAAGCATGTTTCAATTCTGCTTTATTCAGACACTGGATGCTCTGAAAATGGGCTAAGCTCCAAGAGTTTAGTTTTATGAATGTGATAGAGGTGTTTTTCTAGTTCACATTATCAGTGTGTTTACCCAGTTGCCTCAGTTGTGAGGACAGCTTAGTTAGCAAAAATAAATGCTAAAATGAAGCTCTAAAACCTTCCTTTATCGTGTGACTTGGTAAAATAAATGAGAACCTCTACTACGGCAGAAACAAACACATAGAGAAAAATCTTTAGCGAAGAAGCTTAATGAATTTTCTACCTTTAAGGATTTCCTCACCCCCAAATCCAAGAAAAGTATCAGTTAAAAAAACACCCACAACTTACTGTTACCACTTTTATCAACTTTAGCTTTTTATGCCTAGCAAGGCTGATTTGAAGCAAACTCAAAGAGTTTAATCTGAAACGGCTCCTCCCTAGGCTCCCTGTGAAGGCTCTTTTGAAGGCTGTGTTGCACTTTTCTATTCACATGTACTATGCTGAACTTCCTGAAAGACTCCATGGGGCACAAAATTAAGAAAGCAGTTTCTAACAAAAACGTAGTAGAAAGATAAACACCTCATGTTATGTATTAGATGTTAACGCATTCCCCCAAGGTAGCGTGTCCATCGTGTTGTCACACTGAATAATATGAACTGAGAGAGAACAGACTTAATGTATTGCTTTTGTAAGCAGTAATAGGTTCTGTCTCAGTATCAGCAAATACATTTAGGTCCGTATTTTAACTGGAATATATTTACCATTATAGCAGGCCCAATGCAGTGATGTATAGCCGTGATTGTCTGCTATTGCAGGTACTGCATCCGCGGATGTAGCTGACTGCAGGAGAGCTCCCAGAACACCTATATGTCCACATGCAGCTGACAAGTGTATAGGGGTTCGTCCCCTACAGTCTCGTAGTAAGGACTTAGCACCATGTTGGAGCAATGCCTCCACACACTCCTCGTGCCCAGTAACTGCCTGCCAGAGACAGACAGGAAAGAGCAAACAGGTATGTAAGCCAAGGTGTAGAATACCTAAACCGAGGAAACTGCAGGCAATTTTACGTTTTAAGTAGTAACAAAATAAGCAGCTATTATTTTTATTCATGGACACAGTCATTCTGTTGGAAAAATAGCAATGTATTACCATATTGATGACAGACTAATTTCTTGGAACAACACTGACTGCATTGTTAATCTCTAGGGCTCGTTCAATTGTCTTATCTCACACAGACTATAAAAAAGAATATCTGGCATGTGCCATGCATCATATGCTTTTCTTCACCCCATTAATACCACCCCCCTCCCATAAGAAAAAGCTGTATTCTTGGAACTCTCCAGCAAGATTAAAGAGGTTCTCAAAGTCCAAAATGATTCTGTGAAAATAATTCTGAGGGTATGTAACAAACAGGCAAAAGCTAGCCTTCCGGAAGCAACTTGAAAGACAACTAAGAAGGTCAAGATATGAATAATGAGAAACACATTAATACTACATATTAAGCCTGCATTTGAAATCAATATGCATTAAAACTAGAAAGGACAGAAAAAGAATACTCTCTTACCCCTCTATGTAATGCTGTCCTTCCCCACTTATCTTTGGCATCGACATTTGCTCCTTTGTTAAGGAGTGAATAGACGCAGTCGGTGTGCCCGTTGAGAACTGACAACATCAGGGGCGTCCTAGGCAGACAGTGAAAGAAAGTGTCATCTACAGAGAACTTTAACAGACCAGCACTCAGCTGAAATATAACAAATACTTCTGGACAACACTGTTAAAATTTACATAATCAATCAACTACTCTAGCACTGCCTTCACTTGAAGAATGCTATACATATATATTTGGGTTTTGGTGCAAGGAAACAAACTGTAATTCAGAAGTCCTCATTAAATTACTAGCATCTATTTTTTCAAAACCTGGGCAATATGACACATTTTAGTTTCCTCCCAACTGAAAAAGAACATTTTTCCACTGCCAACATTATGTTTGTTGCAAAACACAGTCGCATTTGGCTTAGTTCAAATATCATCTCTCTTTAAAGTAATAAATTAAAAATATTTAGGTTTTCCTTCTATAAAAAAAACAGTAACTTGTGAAAAACAGAATGTGTAATGTTTAAACTCACTGTCCATTTCCATCTTGAATGTCCACTGCATTCTGTGGTTCTGCATTTCCTATCAATAGCCGCAAACATTCTGAGTGACCATTTGTGGCTGTAAAGCATCAGAGAGATATGGGGTTTACATCAACTGCCTTTGAGTATAAAGCTCAGACTGGTAACCTGCTCAGACTAAAGCCTGTTAGTCTGAGAACCTAACATACAAATTTACCATTGCTGTAACTTGAAACCAAAAAAAATATAGGAACACAAGAAAATTATTTCAGAAATTCAGCATTCTCAGCTCTGTAGAGTTAAAAGTAATTGATTCCAACTGTCAAGAGCCAACAGGTATTTGGCTTTTTATATGTAAACACGGTTGCACACATTAACCATAATTAGAATATATATACATATACAATATCCACAAGAAGGAATAATGACCTATAGTAATTAGCATAACTTTTGCTTGTTTTAAGGCACAGGTAAACACATACCTGGCTAACCATACACAGACTTTGTTAGCAGGTGTAGCATGTGCATAGTTATGAAAGGATAACTGAAATGACATTTAAAAAGAGGGGAAGGAGATATAATGCCTTGGAGTAATTAGCTAGTTAAACAAAATGAAAAAGAACAGAAAAAAAAATATTGAGAAATCACATTTAAATGCAACTCATGAAAGATATAAACGCTTGCTTGTTGGAGGGGACATTATTTCTGATGCACAGCTGCTGCATTCAATCCATGTAAAAACAGTGGCAATTCATGCTTCTCCAGCAGACAGAAATGCTAACAAAAGTTGGGAGAAGCTAAATCAAATAGAAGAATACAGTTTGTGCTCATGGACAACAAATTAAGTGGTTAGAATGATGATGTTTTGTACATAACATTCTTTTTGCAGCAACATATCTGTTAACACCACAGCTATAAATGTCAATCTAAACAAGCCTATTTTCAGAGAGAGGAAAAAATAATAGGAAGATAGCATGAATGTTAGACTTTGAGAAAGGTAGGTATATAGAAGTATTCTAGGAAAGGCAGCAAGAAAATATTGCAAAGGATTGCTGTTATTTTGAAAAGACTTAGAAGTCATTTAAATCCTTGGAAAAAAACCAAACTATACTTTTCATGTCTCTTCTCAAACTGACAAAATTCTCCAAGACTCGAGTCATTTTAGAAGTGTTTTACTGCCAAGACAGGCAACACAATTCACATATCTAAATCTGGGCCTACAGTTTGGGCTGTGTGAAAGATGAGGAGAGAAACGGGAACATGTCACTAACACCTGTCAGTATAGCTAGTCTGGCTAGTTGAATGGACAAGGCCAATGCGCCCTTCCAGATAGCAGTGTGGAACAGCTTTTATTGGGATGATACCAGTTTCTACCCCCAACTCCTTTCTTACACCTTCCTCAGCACAGTATGTCTGTTAAAGGGCATTGTCTATTCCTAAACACCGTTTCTTAAAACATGCATGGTAAAGACTTCTAATCACAAAGATGATCTACTTCACAAGCCAAAATTTTAGAGGTTAGCACATACCTGCAGCATGTATTGGCGTCCTCTTGACAACATAATCTTTCACCAAGATTGATGCTCCCTGATTAATGAGCACATCTACACATTCTACGTGTCCTTTAAAGGCAGCAAGATCCAGTGGTGTCCTGCCGTTGTTATTCCTCACATCAAGGTCCAGCAGCGACTGTACCAGCACCTCCAGAGCCTGATGGTGGCCATGATAGGCCTACAACGATAAGAAAATTCTTCAGTGTTCCTGACCTTTACATTTTCCCTTTTCTTACCAGGATTACATAAATAACACTGTGAGGATAGTATCTTTGTTTTAACACGTGGAAGACCTGCTGATGCAGCGTGGAAGTGGTTACAATAGCTACAACTAATTAAAAATCACTCCATAATTGCAGTGAGAAGGTTGCTGGGTTTTTTCAATTTTATTCTTTCAGTCAGTAACTGAAACTACTTTCAGAAAATTGCATGCCTCCAATGTGCATAGCTACCAATATGTAGTTATAGTTACATCACCCTCAGATTATTTCAAGTGAGGAACATATGCAGAAGTCAATAAAATTTGTAACTAAGAAGGATGCAGTATAAATTAAAATTTTACAACACAATTAACATAACTGGTAAAACAGTGGAGGCTTAGGGGGTAAAATGGTTGAGAGATCAGAATGAGTGCACAAGGATAAAAGACTGGCACAGAAAATACTCTGTTGGTATGTGCCAAGACAGAATGTCAAAGTTAGCAAGGAAAACAAACATCTACAACTACGATTTTATTATTTCCATCACAAATTTTAAACTTATACTCAAAGATACATCTCTGCCCCCAGACTAAACTAATTTCCAGTCTCTTCTAGCTGCTGTCATTTGCCAGTATGGATGATTACTTTTTACTTTGGCCATGTGTGTATATATATATATAAATACATATATATATGTATGTACTGCATGAGACTTGCTAGAAGCCCAGTGAAAAGATGAAAGCTACGTATCAAGCTGGTTACTCTGTATTTTGAGTATATTTCTATAGACATTTTCATCAGGTCCTCTCCTTACATTACTTGCTGTGCAAATCTTTCTTTGAGTATTAAGGTCAAACATTTCTCATGCTAAACAATGATGATGATAAAAAGAAGTAATCACTGCTTATAGAACAAGTCTTCTAAAAGTCTGTTAGCATAAATGGTAATGTAAATCATAATCAGAAGATACCAAATGAAAGCTGTTCCATGAAGCAAGTCTCAAGTGAAATGCCAGAAATTACCCTCCTCAGCTCATTTGGGAATATTATGGTATGTAATTTTGCATTTCATGTATTGTTGTTGACCTAGTTTTTAAAAAAATCCAGACTGAATAAACCTATGTGTTTCCACTCAGCTGAGCAATTGTCAATAAATAATTAAATACTCACAGCTAAATGCAGTGGACTTATAGGTGCTCTGTTGTCTGAATCATTCAGCATGTCAGTACCTGATGTTTCCATTAGCTTAGCAGAGAGAGAAAGTCAGAGTGAGTGCAAAAACCCCCTTCACCTCTACAAACATTCAGCAGTAACTGCTAGCTTCCAGTACACACAGATTGAAAAAATAAAGGATAAAAAGAGCAAGAACAATAGAGGATTACAATTTCCTTAGGAAATCTAGATCCCCTTCAACCTTTTAAAGTTTGAATTGCAAAGACTGCAATCCCTCCCCCACATTCACCTCCCAAGCACAGTTGTTTACTTTTGTGTAACAATACAATATTTAAACCAGAAGCAAATCTACAATTATTTTTCCTGCAACAGCCATATGAAATAATAAAGATGAAATGAATACAAAGGCAATACAAGGACAGGTGAAAGGAGCTGCAGCAAGAAACTGCCCTGCAAACAACAAGTAGGCATTTAGATTAGGTGAAAAGTCAGCAAGAAAATAAAATGCAAAGCCAGAAGGCAGGACTGATTTCTCACAACAGAAAAATGACTTCCCAAAGAGAAGAAATGGACCCCAAAAGAAGCACAAGCATTATAAAACAGAATTAAAATCTATATGTATACATTCCTATTTGTTACTTTCAGATGTGTCCTAAAGTTTTAAATCTGGGCCTTTTTCAAGACCATATTTCACTTAGTACACCAGTAGAATTCAAACATTTGAAGTGTTTGAAGAACACCAAATATGCTCAGATTGTTAAGTTCAGATCACACTTTTATAATATGGTCATATTAATGTTTAAATGAAAAAGGGCTTAAAAATAACTTTCTATTTTACAATTCTGAATTGCAACTAAAACTAAGTTGCCACCGAAATGAAAAAAATAGATCTATGCATTGGAGATACGGTTGAATAAGTCTAAAAATAAGCAGTATGTTTTTAAATTACATGTTCTCTTTTGCTGTACAGTAGTAATAACACAGTGAGAAAGAATACACACTTACAACATCTAGAGGCGTTTCACTTGCAATCTGCAATTAAAAACATTCAGAATTCATGTTTGAATACATCTGGATATAAAAGTATGGTTTATATAAAATTAACTAGTTGTATAACACAGAGTAGGTAAAATTAGCATAACAAAGAGATTTTGCAAAGGGATTAATAAACTACCTGAGGCTTTATTATCTAAATCTCTGTTATGTGGCTGTTAGTTACTGTAACTACGTGAAGTACTTTAAAAGGCACCCTTACTTTATGGGTTTTCCATACATTTCGATTTTTACTTCAGATGACACTTCCGAAATATCTTAACATTTCTCAGTGAGATAACCTGCAGTTATTTTATTTCAGCCATCAGGAAAAAAAACTCAGCAATGTATTTTAAGTTAAGAAACAAAACTAATATCCCACATCCTCAACCAGTTATCTCGTCATGTTAGTGTATTTTAAAGTCAGTATCTGCCCTCTTAACTTCTCACCTTGCCCCTACTTTAAGAGTACTGAGTGCTTAAATATTTATCCTGACAGGGGCTGAGAATCACTACTACCCCAGCTTATGGATGGAGAACCAAGGTGGAGGAATCCCCTGGCCTCTACATCATACCCTGTAAGAGCAGCTGTTACAGCTTCATCTACGATATGTTTTCTTACCAATTCAAGACATAAGCGATGACCATAAGCAGCTGAATAATGAACTGCATTGTATCCTTGTTTGTCTCGGATCCCCGGATTGGCATCGTTTCTTAGCAAGTATTCCAGGCACCTATTTAAATTGACATACGCAACCATATATCTAAATGTTCAATTTCAACTTCACACTAAGTGAGAAATTGTTCCAATTCAATTGGAAAATAGAACACAGCACACAGGAACACTGATTTAATGTACAATATTGGCCAGGACTAGAGAACACCTAACCCGTTACACCAAGCGTTAAGGTCAATGACAAAACTTCCCAACTTTGAAAGAATCCTTTGCTGCAGACATCCTGCATTACCTGCCTTAAAGCTAGCATTTCATGGCCATCTTCCTCCTCGCTGATTGCTTTCACCTTTGTTAATACAAATGATTAATAATTTTATGGTTTTCTGTATCGACACATTCTTCTGTACTTAATACAGAAGAAAGAGAACCAATAGCTGAGGTCTTCATGGTACGTATGCAAGAGTCATGGTATGTATACACACACACACTTCCACTGCCAGACACTATTTACTGATGTATTTATACAGTAACCGCACTTAGTCGTTGACACGCTTACATCCTACCACTCCTCATTTACATTACACAGAATTGTAAAGCAGAACATGATCAGCACAGTTTCAACCACAGACACTCAGCCAGGAGGACGAAAAATAAGGTAAAGTCAGCACCTCTCCCAATTTTTCTGTTTTAAGAAACTCCATGTATGTACACTAAATGATTCCAACCAATAACCCTACTTATTCATCATTTTATGTTGTCTACCATTTCAGCAACACTTTGCAAAGTCATCATTATTACCTTGAACTTGCTGGTGAAGCCATTTGTTTTTTTGAAGTGTACAAAAAATCACTATATCCCTTCTTATGTCTGGGATTATCAAATACTTCTCCTTTATCGGTTTAATAAAATACATGTGAATTTTAAAATATATATTATCTTGCCAAATCCTGCTTGGAATCTTTCTTCCTTAGCATAGTCTATCTCAAGTTCTCACAGGTTGCCACTATCCATAATCAGGCCAGTGGGATACACTGACAATATGAGAGGTTTAGCTCCCATTTATCTCATGGGAAATTGTTTGATATAAGGTTAAAGGAAATGTCAACATTTATAGTTGTTTGATATGGCTATGCTATGATGTCATGTGAAAAACTTGCAGTAGGCTATGGCAGGGTTAAGCCTGAGAGGCCGGAATCCTAACATGCCCTCTGATCAGTGCTGTTACAAGTAGAAACTTGTATCATTCAAAACCCTGGAGAAAATTCAAACCTCGGAAAAAGAGAGGCAGAAATTCTACAAAAGCAGCCACCACCTGAGGGAAGGCAGCATGACCCTGCAACATCAAAACTCTCCTTGCAAGGAAGGGCCTGGAGTCAGCAGATGGAACTGCATGAGTTCATCTGCTGAACAAGATCCAGTACCAGCTGTGATGAAATGGAAACACATTTCAATATAAGGCAGCTGTACTGGGTCAAGGGCTCAAGAGCCTCATGAGCAACAACAGCAATCGGCTGAAGTGAGGACTTGCCATTTGCTTTTCCATCCCAGACAAAGGTTGAAAATAACAAACCAGGTGAGTGAAGATGGAAGGGGCAAGAAACTGCAGGAAAAACTATGACAAGGAGTGTCTAATTACTAAGTTCTCTGTCTCATTACAAAGTTGACTAGAACAGGAGCGATATCAACATGCGCTCTCATGATTTTCTGCCCAGCATAAAAGGACTTAGATTGGTAGCAAAAAAGGTAAGAATTCTCCAGTTTTAAAGAATAACATCTGTAACACAAGGGGTAAGTAACTTTACAGTAAGTTCAACTTGCCTAATAAAAAGCTACCTGTAAAGCCTATCTATGTTTTTAACAAACTAATTTGTGTTTTACTTGCCCAGTAAACAAATGTCTGGATTTCACAAATGGCAACCAGGCCTGCAAGTTTTTATTTCAGTTGAAACAAGATGAGACTTCTGAGAATCCAAAGACAAGTCAATGTGTCCCATCGAGTGAGAACTACTCTCCCTACATTTAACTTGTCAGCTCATCTTTCTTTGTTAATCATCCATTTTGTATTAACATTCATGGCTCATTAATAAAAATCGCTGGCCTTGGCTATCTAAACTTATATACTTGTGTACTTTCTGTATTTGTGGGCTCACAAAAACCTCAATACACTAAATATACTGTGGGAAGAAAAAATCTAACAAAAATCCTTGAGTACCCAATGCAAACCAGACAATTATGTTTGCTGTTTCTTCTCACCCAGAAAAGAGATTAATCTTGCATGTTCTGCATATTTAACTGCCCTCAAAAGACCTCTTTAAAAGGAGATTGATCAAACTTTGTTATAAGCCCAGACCAGTTACTTTCGTGTCCCATTTATTATCTGGTGTACTGTCCATTAAATATTTCTAACATAGAATGTGGGTGGGTTTTCTTTTCTCCTGCTGTTTAATATTTAACAATATTAAAAATTGAGGCCGTGTTCTAGGGGCCATTTAATAGTGCAGAACAATATCTAGGGTATCTATTTGCCAGCCAAAATAAACTGCTTAGTTTATCTCATTCTGCACTCGCATTTCTTTCTTGAGTCTTGTCAAAATGAGGCCTGCTGGTGTTTGTTCCAGATCAGAAGCACGGGTTAAAGATATAAAACAAACACTTCCAAACAGGAACAAACAGGAAAATAACTTTCAACAAAAACATCCTTGTCCATAAAATCTGTCTTTAAAGATGTCTGAATGAAGACTATAAAAATGCACATAAATAACTCTGGAATGTCGATGTGGATAATTTCTTGACTTCTATTTCTTTTTGCCCAGCCTTTATATTCCAACCCAGTGATCATTTTTAGCTTCATTCCTATTCTGAATATGAGCTGAGCAGTACTGGTTTTCCAGCTGTTACTAATCATCCTGCTGCATCAATATAAAAAGCTCCTCCTTAGGCTATTCTGCTTTGCAGCCTGTCTTCCTGAGAGCCAACTGTTAATCAGGAGGGCGATATCGCATGGGTGCCAGAGACGATTCTTTGAGCTATCTCCCAAAGCTCTGCAGTGTTGCCATCATCATTCTTGCTCCTGTCTTTTTGTAAGACAGATGGCAAAACGATGTCATCTGAAGAACCATTATAGTTTGGAGGTTTTCAGAGCAACTGTGAAGCTAAAATTAATCCTAGCTCAACTTGTAAGAGGGCAATTAAAGTAAAATTATCACAGCAAACTCCATTGGGAATTGAAAGTATATCTAAAAAGCAGCAGACAATTTAATTTCAAAATTTGGCTTTACATAAAAAGTCACGTACTTTAAATGTTAGTTGAATGGCCATGAAAGTGTTCTTTCTTTATCCTTCAAAACCCACCTGCAAGTTGTATGCCACCTCATTCCTACTGCTACCTCACCTTTTAAAAAGATGCTGCATTGAGCAGGATGATATGGCACTAAGCAGCACCGCTGCGGCGAAGGTGTCGCCGTACGCACTCGAAGTGCGATGCTGCAGGCCAGCTTGCTTTGACCTGCTTACATGAGTGTGTGCACACCCAAGTGACACACATCTGCTCAATATAGACAGTGCCTCGTGCTGTAGTAGTCCCGTTAATTCTGTGTTCTCTCTATGAGCTTTACACAGAAGCGCTTCAGTAATTAATAATTACATGAAATATAACCATTAGCCACAAAACAAACACATGCAAGAGACATTTGTGGATTTAAGAGAGTTTCTGGATCCATTTCATTAGTAAGGCACTTCACAAACATTCATACTAACAAGAGATAGAACTGTGATGCCAAAGAAGAACTGTTTAATCAAACATCAAATGGATAAAGTACCTTCTATTTAAAGTCGAGGTAATTTCTATCCTGATGTAGGCCTACTGTAACTCACAGTGTATTTTTGGTTAACTACACAGATTTTAGGGCAACATCAAGAGCCCTCCAGAAAATGCACTATCCCTCACCAGAATTCGATTTTAAAGCAAAATGACCCTACTGCTTGCAACTGTCATAACAACCCCCACAAACGATATCCACTCAACCACTAGACAGCATGTGGGCTTGAAAACTCTATTCCAAATGAATTCCTTAACTGGACCACCTGTATTATAAGGCATCACAAAAGAATGACAATACATTTTACTACTGGTCATTTTTCTCAGAAATACTTGCTAGATAAAATATTTTAAATACAATGAATAACCCAACCCACTGTCATGCTTCATCTTTAAAAAAACAAACAAAGAAATGCATCTGGCAAATCTGAAGGCAGAACATACACAAACTTCTCAGCTCAAATGTTTCTAACGACAAAGGCTTCAGGACAAAGCATGCCACTTACTTTCCATCTGTGTCTGATGCAGCTGCGTAGTGCAGAGGTGTACAACCCCTCTCATCAAGGTCGTTCACACTAGCTCCAGATCCCACAAGGGCAAACAGGCACTGATAATTACAATTGGCAGCAGCATAATGGAGTGGAGTTCTTTAGTACACATTTAAATAAAAAGTACAATGGTAAATAACAGCAAAATAATAGAGAGACAGAAAAAGCAAAATAAAATGAAACTTAAATCCTTCTTACGTTTTTAAGCAAGTATTTGTGAAGAAGAATGCATCTTTACAATATTAAAAACTGGGGCTATGTTCTAGGGGCCATTTAATAGTGCAGAACAATATCTAGGGGATCTATCTGCCAGCCAAAATATGCACAAACTTTGTCTTAAGGGAAGCTTTATATGAATTTTCTTGTGTAAATATATAGAGGAAAATCAAATTTACATCAGAAATACTATTTTTAGTTAAGTAAACTCAAGCCACATGGAAAAACATGGACAAATTTAAGAACTGCACGGCAACTAAACCAGGTAAAAAACCCCTACAACAATGAGTAAGTAGATGTTTTCAACAAACAGATCAGAATTTTGTCTAAAACAAGCATTATTTATTTAATTTTAACTATACTAACATACCAGATGTATTGTTAAATTAAACTTTTTAAAATACACCTTGCCTTCTTATTAAAACAAGTGATAATCTCAGAGGAAACTTATTCCAGATTCAGATACATAAACAATTCTCTAAAACTGGTTTGGATAAAAGTTCAAAAGCTCCAAGAGGACTCAGAATTCCGTTTTCTGGGTTTAAAATGCCACAATTTTGAGGAGACAGAGAGGCACTTTAAATTATCCTACCTCTTTCTTCTCCCTTAAAATGATTTTTTTCCCATCTCTCTCCATTTTTAACTATTTTAATCTTTTCCCTCTCCTGTCATTTTCTATATAACATGCACATTAAGTCAAACCCCACAATGAACATAGGAAAATCCCACAACTTTCAATGAAAGGAGTTGTGACAGAGAGTTGTTCCTTTCTCAGGAAAGGATGGAAGTGGAATTTAAAGCAAAATGCAACTTTGGATCCATAACATACTCAAGTCCTACTCCTGCTGTCCACATCCTGGAAAAAAATCATATTTTCCATGATGTGATGCAAGAACTTACACAAGTACTGATCATGCCATCTAAACTTAAATCATTCTATACTAAAAATAGAAATGTGATTCCAAGAGAGTTCAGAGCATGAATAAGGAAGCAGAAAGGGACGGATACAATGAAAGGAAGACAGTGAAGCAGTTATAGAAACAATGGATTTTTTGATTTAAAAAAAAAAAAGGTAGAAATAACAGACTTGTAAATTTAACTAACACATTATTTGGAAAACATTACTAATGTCCTTGGCTGAAAGCAGTTTAAACTCATTAGATTCACGCTGTAAGCAAAAAAAAGGTCTCATAAAAATTACAGCTGAACTAAACTCAGTTTTAATAAACAAGGCTAGACACTTAACAAAACACAATAAACAAAACATGTTTGCAAGCTTTGATAACATATGCTGAAGCACAGATTACCAGAGACATGGCATCTTAAAAAAAACAACCCCTCTAAACTGGAACACACAGACTTGCCCACATAGCAATACACTACTTGAATCATCCTTTCAACAGCCCTTTATGATACACAAGTGTAGAATGTCTTACCTCCCAAATCTGTCCTTTTTGTTGAAGTCTGCACCAGTATTTAGCAGGAGATTTAGGCACTCCAAATTCCTATCAAATTAATGCATTATTACTTGTGATTGCAAATTTTATTTCCTTAATATTGGGCTCTGCAAATATCTGAACTGCTACACATATAAATCTCATATGTTGTTTTTAATGGAATTGAACTATCATATGAACATTTTTAATAAATATGGTTTTGTACGTAAAATAGATGTCATAATTGCAGGACCAAATCAGGAAAGCATCTAAATTATTTCAAGTCTCTGTATATAAATTTTATTGATATCAAATGGCATGCATACAGCACATAAACATTAACCTAATTTAATAGACATTTCAATTATTTAAGGCAGACAAACAATAACACCTGCATGCCACATGCTTTTTGCTACCAGGATTCCAGCACAGAGGCAAGTTTTTAATGTGTGGGTTTTTAAAGGCCAAATGTAAGTCACAACAGAAATGTTTTATTTTTAAGTGTAATTAATTTTCAATACAACATGATTATCTTAATACATGTACAATATTGCTTATTGTTTAAATACTATCTTAGTAAGTTTCCTAAACTGGAGATGAATGAGGGAATGTGTCACAAATTATGTGTTTTTATATGAAAAGATAACATTTTAACCTTAATCACTTGCAACATGGATCTGGATTCTTCTGACTTAGAATGATTACTTAACAGTATTACTTAAACAACATTGAAACAGAAAAATGAAAATATCAGTATCATGGAGTTCTTGTGTCCCACAAAGTGTATCATGAAATTTATTACCCAATTCTTCCAGGCAATTTTGAGTAGCTGCTATAGAAAACCTACAATACAATAACAATAATCAATACGGATCACAACTCAAGTGATGAGCAAGTAGTTCTGACTACTTCATCCACCTAAGCTCTGGAATTTAATTATGGTTTTTAATTTAGTTAGATTTATCTTTTGCTTATGGATTTGGTAAAAACTTATTTCCCAAAGTTGCTGTTCTCCACCTTATGTCCTACAGTGATCTTAGCTGGGCATGCCATCTTTGAATGCTGTCAATTCTAAAAATGGTATCACCATCCATGGGAGTTTAAAGTAAAGTTCACTTCATCCCCAAGCATAAACCTAAAGTAAAGCTGATGATACTTGGACACTGTACTCCAATAATTACTTATTGAGCTGAATACTTAATTTAGATTTATTGTTTGTAGATAAGAATCCATCTTGACATTATTTTGACGTTTACATAAATTCCACAGGGAGAGAGCAGGAAGAGCACAGAGAGGAAGTAATAATAAAAGGAAAAGAACAGGAATGATCAGCAATTGAAAAAAGAGCACTAAATTTGAAAGCATGAATGCTTTTTTACATACCCTCCAGCTGCAGCTGCATGAAGACAAGTCCTGCCAAAGTCATCTGGTGTGTCAATGTCAAAACCTACAAATCAAGTATTTTGTAAAACCATTATGTAACACCACCTTCCACAAAGCTCCTCTCATCTACAAGATGAAAGAGAAATGCTTGCTAAGCAAACTTAACCACTATTTGAAAAAAAAAAAAAAGCAAGCACTTAAGCACTAAAAATTTACTTCATTTAAAACACATCCTTGCTATTTGTAAGTCTGAAAAACAGGCATTCAAGTAAAACTGAAAAGGATACTATACTTTTCCTTATCTTATTTGCCTGATAATATTTCTGCATAAGTTAGTACTGAATATAAAATGTATGAAGGTAAAAGAAAAATTTAGGAATATGCTAGAATTTATCAGTGTTACACAGACATATAGATATTTTTTAAATAAAATGAGGATTCAGCACTACTACATGCAGAAGCTACTTAAATTTCATCTTGAGTTTAGCTCTCTAGTCCCAGAGAAAGAAATCTGTTAAGCTGAAGTCTGCAAACAGCAATTACAGAGTAGCTCTTTACAGAACATTTTAGTTTTCTCTTCCCAAAATGCGTGAACTATGGAACTTCAAATTTGAGACCACAAGCATTAATTGTGCAATTCCATACCTAGCCATGTATTTTGATAGGAAGATTACTATTTAAACCAGCTTTTCAAAGCTACATTTTCAGTTTGAGAAAATTATTATATCCTCCTTTGAGACTCAATCTTGTGTAACAAGATTTATTCATTACATCTCCAGTTTTGATACTTTTGTTTGGGGATGCAATTATTATTCCCCCTCTCCCCACCTCCCTCCCTTTTTAAGAATTGTTCAACAACAGTAAATACTGAGCAACACAGGATGTGTTATTCCAGACTGCTACTGGAATGACCTGCTGGAGAAGAGCTCTGTGGAGAAGGACCTGGGGGTCCTGGTGGATGACAGGTTGGCTATGAGCCAGCAGTGTGCCCTGGTGGCTAAGAAAGCCAATGGGATCCTGGGGTGCATCAGGAGGAGTGTGGCCAGCAGGTCCAAGGAGGTGACCCTCCCCCTCTACTCTGCCCTGGTCAGGCCCTACCTGGAATATTGTGTCCAGTTCTGGGCTTCCTGGTATAAAAAAGACAGGGATCTCCTGGAGAGACTCCAGAGAAGGGCTACGAAGATGATTAAGGGCCTGGAACATCTATCCTATGAGGAAAGGCTGAGAGAGCTGGGGCTGTTCAGCCTGAAGAAAAGAAGACTGAGGGGGGACCTAATCAATGTTTATAAATACCTTAAGTATGGGCTGCAGGGGGAATTGTCCAGCCCCTTTTCTGTGGTCTGTGGGGACAGGACAAGGGGCAATGGCTGCAAATTGGAGCCCAGGAAGTTCCGCACCAACATGCAGAGGAACTTTTTCCCAGTGAGGGTGACAGAGCCCTGGGACAGGCTGCCCAGGGAGGTGGTGGAGTCTCCTTCTCTGGAGATATTCAAGACCCATCTGGACGCCTGTCTGTGCAGTATGAGCTAGGGAGCTGCTTTGGCAGGGGGGTTGGACCCGATGATCTCTCGAGGTCCCTTCCAACCCCTACAACTCTGTGATTCTGTGATTCAAGGCTGTTTTCCTACACCATATTCTCCAACACATTTTTTATGTGCCACTAATTTCTCCTTCCATTTCAACAGGCAATGATATACAGGAAACAACTCATAGTTTACAGATCTTCGATGCCTCTGCACATCCCTAGGTTGCTAACACCACTACATAAACTTCATGCAGTACTGGGACTGAGCAGACTGATGACTTTTTTTTCTCTCAAGGTCTGCATGTGAATATCAATGAATTTAAAAAGCAGATGTTCTTATTTTACATAAATGAGACTATTCCTCAGAAAACCAAGAAGGACACAAAGCCTGCAGGTAGCAATCCCCACACCAAGAGCATGCACTAATACGCTGTGAGCAGGATTTAGTCTTCCCAGTCTGCAGGTTAACCATGAAGTCTTTATCTGTCCCAGGCTGGATTTACATCCATGTTTGCTCATCCTCTGCCAGACACCACTAGCAAGGTTTCTGGAGGTATTCCTCTGCCACACTGAGTCACTGGTAGGGGCACACCCAGCACAGCACCACATGCAGAAAAGGAGAGAGCTGGAGTACTCCTCGCTTCGAACCTATCCAACTGAAATATGGTCAACTATAGGACAGTTCTTTCCTGGAGTAAATCCTTCCAAGCTTGTTCACAACAGGGCTGTGCAATAAAAAGCCTTACTGCTAGAAGTTAAATCCCTTTTATTCTTCTCTCCGGCTTTCCTAGCACACAATATAGAGCTGGGAAAGCAACTTCTTACTCCTCCTTCTCCCCAACCCTCCGTCCCATATTTTTTCAAAAAACATGAAGTTTTCAGATTAATGTAGAATCATTCAGTTTATTCTTCTGTTCCTGAAGCTTTCACAGTCCTTCAGACAAATGTAACTTCTCAGAATTGCAATGGTTCAAAGAGCTCAGGGTTCACACCAAAGCAAACTCTGGACAAGGTAAGTAATAACCTTACAACCCTCCTCAATTTAGGGAAGGAATCAAACAAAGCATAGTTCAGGTTGCATTTAATCACCAAAAACCCACCAATGCAACTGTTCAGACTCTTCAGAGCTATTAAATTACCCTATAGAAACCCATGGGAATAGACTGATCTGTACTAAGCTGAAGACAACAGGGAAGGGAAATGGGGGATGCTCAATGAAGACTGGAAAGTCTTTCTCCTTGAAGTTGCAATATGGTTTGAACCAGTCATCCCATCTCTATGTCCAACTTAACATGCACAAACACAACATTTTAAAAGTTACAGAAGCATTATTTCAGTTTGGATGTTTTTTAATTGCTTACATAAAACTTTGCATTTACTTAAACTATGTACTGTCCATTAAAAAAGCAAGCACTTGACCCAGGCTACTAATAAATGGTGGAGTATTACCAAACTGTATGACTAAATTAAACTTAATTAAAAGCTATTATATGGACTAACACCTCCCCCCTCAAAGTACCAAGTAGCCATAAGATATTTAAAGAGTATCCTACCTGATGAGAGGAGCTTTCTGCAGCAGTCTGAAAATCCACTTAATGCTGCCAAATGGAGAGGAAACATCCCATGTATACCCCGCCTAAGATACACCATAATCAGGTCTCACAGTTTCATTACAATTAAAATAAACCAAACATGATTGTGTGCCAAAATGGGTTCAGCAAACTACCTAATTAGAATACTGAGCCTCAGGAAAACTTCCCATATGAAACACTTTCTTACAAGCTGCAGGATGCAGTAATTCAGTGCAGCAGTCTATTAAGAGCTTTCACTTCAAATACATTAGAGGAAAATCGAGGGGTTTTTTTTAGAAATTGCAAATATAGCTACTTTAAACCACAGTACAGGATAACACACAAAGTATTACTAGCTGAAAACAACATTAAAACAAATGTACTAGCCTTGTAAATCTAATAAAAACATTTAAAAATCTCTCAGCTTGTATTCATGTCACTGAAGTTACCTACTTTGCAGTGTCAGCACCACTCGTAATCAGAGTGTTGATTAAAAGCTCATGGCCATATCTAGCTGCTATGTGCAAAGGAGTATTTCCATTCTTATCTTCACAGTCTATTTCAGCTCCTATAATAAAAAGCAATTTCCAAGTAAGAAGATATGTAGGCATACTTTTTTTTTAGAAAAACAGTAAAATAGAATAAATGTTAGAATAACCAAATAACCAAAACAGAGAGAAGCATTTTGTTATGTAACCATACGGGACAAACTTTCTGCAACCTGGGTTATGGAAGAGAGATTTATTCATTTTTCTTCCATTCTGAAAAAATAAACAGTTATTCAATGTAAATTATCAAACTTTATAAAGCAGCTGTGTCAGACTCCACCATTAACTTAACTACTTCTGGGGGCTGGATATGAAAAAAATGTCAGTACACTGTTATCAATACAGGATGAGGAAAATATTCGTAATACTGGAAAGCTGATGACAACACTACTCCCTCCCCTCTTTTCCCCTTCTTACCATTCTGAATGATGGTTTGAGATCTTGAAAATCTACCATGGATTGCTGTCATGTGCAAAGGTGTTTTCCCATCTTTACTCTGGAAAAGAAAAAGCAACCCAGTGTTTAATTATGGCCAGTAACAGTAATCCACCAGCACTGACAAAAAAACCCTCCAGGACATTCTTCTACTTTCTTCTCTCTCCTCTACCCCCTCCTTTAAATCCTTTCTATGCAGTTCTGCAAGACAGACGCTGGCAGCGACAAGTCAGCTTGACATGACAAAGTTTTGAGAAAAGCTGCTCTTAATCACCCTTCCAGCTGTGGGTGGCAACTCAATGATGCCCACTCACTCACACCTTTATGACAGTCACTCTCAAGAGGACGATGACAGCACACGACTTTAGCAGCAAGCCTATGGCCAACTCCTCCCCCGCCCAAGACTAAAACTAAACAATGCACTTCAAATTGAGTTTGGTTTTTGAAAGTTAATAGCTGTATTTACTATAGAGGCTTACACTTTCTATTAGAAGACAATACATTAAAAACTCACATGTTTCATGGAAATTTCTGTAAAGTGGTATTTCTAAGCTATTTATCATAAACCACAGGAAATCCTAGGGTACAACTATTCAACCATAATAGGTACCACACATTTGACATACCTACCAAACGTGCACTTAGTCACTCACACAGTAAAGATGCCCTTCAAGTAGGCCAACCATAAACCATAAGGGAGTTAGAGTTTCTGACAGCACAATCTCAATGCCCTTACAAAACCAGTTTTTTAAGTTGTTATTATTACTTTAGGATATTACACACACAGAGCTTTAAATTTTAAACACTGCCTTTTGAAGAGTATAAGACGTACACAAAAGACAAAGATGATAAGGGGAACATATGATATGAATATATGTATTGAAATACCATGAACTGCTGTCACATACAAAAGTATCTCCTTGTCTTTACTCTTTGGAACCAAATGGCAAAGCATCTATGGATGTGTTACTGAAAGTCTGCTGGAGACCCTTTTAGACAGAGCTAGATGTGGAATTCTTACTTATGTCACTGCACAGAGCAGAAACACTACCTAGAACAATGCAATTCTGGAAAACATTGTCTTCTCAGAAAGAAACAAAGCCAGTTATGTCCAGATGTTTCATATAGCAGATTTTTTTGACCATAAATAATCCAAAAGACACATTCACATATCCGCAGCAGATGCAAAGAAACACAGAAAACAGGGTTGAAATCCACTTCAAGAATCAGACACTGATTTTACTCCTGTCACTGGAAGCTTTAGGAAAAGACCAAATAAACACATCATAAATGACTACTGCCCCAAGCAATCTCTATGCTCTGATTTTCTTACTGAGAGAACTTTATTCTGATGTCTGTGTTTTGCCTTTCTCCCCATGGTTTAGGTCTACTCTCCTTATCCATTTTCTCTGTGTCCAATTATTTTCCTCCTTTAAAGCAATCATTTGTGTCTGTTTTCCTCACTCTTCATATCATCTTTAATTTAAATGAAATTAATTAAAGAGAAATTTATTTCAGAATCAGAAATCTATTTCAGAATCAGAAATCATTTAATTTAAAAATAAATGATTGCATCAAATAAGCTTAGTTGGAGTGACCAAAAGCTTCTTCAGTAACTACCACTCTAAACTTTAAAAGGGGAAACTTTGGAAAAAGTAAGGAAATAAATTAGTGAAGTCAACAGACAGAAGAATTTAAGGGTTCAAATAAAGAAGGCAGCAGTCTCACTGGCTCGGATATGCTACTACTGAAAAGGAGGGCTAATAAAGAGTAAGAAGATGGAGTGGGAAAAAGCAGACCCAAGACTCACCAAGTACATTAATAAAGTACCTTAAAAGGATGAAAGAATGAGGTGACAGTATTAGAAACTGATGAGCATGGCAGTACAGTGAGAACCTTCAGAAGACAACTTACAAGTAGTAAATAACAAACCACAGTACAATAATGGATTTTTAGATTTACTTAGCTCAAAATGCCTTAAAAATGTATGTAATACACATTCCTAAAACAATGGATTTATTACCCATGGTGCCTCTCTCCAGTCTGTCTCCTTTGCATGCCAGGAATAACTTTACACAGAACAGCAATAAAATGAAGATGATAATTTCTATGTTGAAGCTGAACTGCTAGGTATAGGATTCCATTCAGAATTTCCTTCTTGGACACCTCCAAGAGAAGCATGCACAGAATCAGAACTGGTAGCTGAAGCATTCTTTAAGTACTGAAACAGCAAGATTCTACTCACTGAGAAAAGTATTTGTAACACTGGAGATGCCAGGAGGTTGGACCGCCTAAGTGAAGAAGCATCTTCTAAACTTTTGTTTCAATTTTTGTTTTTTTTTAATGCTCTAAAGGGAATAGAAAGTATCAAACACTAGCTACAGCTGTGGGATTTTACAAGATCAGACAGGATCAGAGCACAGCAGAACAGCTATGGTCTAGTGACAACTGCGTTTCGGTAAAGGCAAAAAGTTCTGTGTGGTAACAGGAAAGAAATCACCCAAATTTCCTCTATCACTAGAGAAAACATACTTCATATCACAGCAGCAATCGCTGTTAGACAGAAATAATTAACACACAGCACAAGGTATTATTTTCAAGTGATTACTCAGCTATTAACTGTACTCAGACCACCAAGCTTTAATGAGGGTCAGGGGAAATGTGGTCTATCACATCACTCTCCTCCAAGTGAAATCTCCCCCAGGAACAACTCTTAAGTCCCAGTATCACTAGTGGAAGTAAAATATTTTCTTTGTTTAGGTCACTGAATTTTCCAGCAGCAAAGGAGCCCATCAAACAATTGATCCAGTCGTTACATACTCATTTCAATGCGTTACTCCATGCATAAACACCCTGAATTGTGAGAGCGTGCTGTAGCAATGAGCAATACTTAACAGGATTCACTGTTCTACAGTACTGCATGGACACTGAGAAGGCTAGAAAAACAAGTTTGAAATTATGTCCTCCACCTACAGAGGTGATAAAAAGTGTATTTATTAGAGGTTTAAAACGTCCACAGCTCATTATCTTCTGCTACACATTCCCTTTCTGAGATGAGGCCAACATCCACAGATGCACCCAAGCATTCACCCCTCCATCTACCATCAAGAATAAGAGTGTTTCCTTTTTGCTTTCCCCCCTAGGTCACCCACAGCTCAAACCACTCTAATGGTACTGTCTAGTTGCACCAAGATTGCCATCCACACCCACTGTTAGCTCTAAAAACACAGAAACAGTTGCACATTGCAGGGAACTACTGAATCAAATTGTAGGAATATAACTATGATGAAAAGTAAATCTTATTATAATTTTAAGAACTATTTTGAACTTCAGACTCAGTATTTGGAAACTGAACAGGCCTGGCTTCAATAACTACTTACTAAGAATGCTCTAAAAGCATCCCACTTTAACTCTACATACTACTCTTAACTAGACAACATAATTTAATTCAATTTCACTTTTTTTGAAGAGGCTGTTACTCTGATTAAATCCCAGATTTGATTTATCCTTATAGGCCTTTTCAGGGAAACACAATTTGACTTGGAAACAATTTTATTTTGCCTCAGTTCTAGCACTTTTCAACAGTGCAAGTGGTAAGTCTTCATACACCAAATCAGGCTGTTCACAGCTGCAGGTGCGAAATCACAGGGCAAATGAAGTCATACTGGTATAAATCCACAGAAATGCTATTAACAGAATTTCAATGGGGGCACGTGTTGGTGTGGAAACAGGATAAATTCTGTTTTCAAGTTATAATTGCTTGAAATCCCTACATAACCCCTGCTTGCTTAATTTTGTACTTAGCAGTTTTGATACTTATTAAATCAACACATTTTAATTAAAGCCAACCTATACTATGGCTAAAGCTACTAACCCATTCCACTGTAAAGACATTTTCTTCAGTAGCCAAATCTTTATTAAGCTCTTAGGCTTTCGCTGAAATTCTCAGCTCTTTGATACCCTTCAGGCTGCATTTCTCAGCCCCATCACTATCTCATGTTTCAGAAAAAAATACTCTGTCATCTCAGAGTAAGCTCCAGAGAAAACCTGAGTTTACCCATACTAAATCTTCTAAGGATTTTTTTTTTTTTTAAATTACAGGAACCATAAAACTTATACCTTGGATTTTGTAACTTAAAATTGAACAGGAAGGAAGGCAAAAATACCTTTCTCTGATATTAATGCATCTTCTGTCACCTCCAAACAAAAATTCACCCACAGTATAAACTTCAAAGAATTCACGAACTCTGTCAGCCACTATGAAGATATTAGGCACTCTCTGCACAACTTCTGAGGTTACTTAGTTTCATAAATAAATACAGTCAGCGTCTCCAGCGTCTACTATACACAAAGACTTGCATTTTAAGCTCAAACATAAAGATTCTAGTAATCTTTAACAGCATTTAATTATCCTAACAACACATTGGAAGCTTTGGATTTTCATTCCTAACCTACAATTAAGGTGTGTTTGGAAACCAACAGCCAAAAAT
The DNA here is from genome assembly GCA_022605575.1 of Laterallus jamaicensis coturniculus. NCBI lineage: Eukaryota > Metazoa > Chordata > Aves > Gruiformes > Rallidae > Laterallus > Laterallus jamaicensis. The sequence goes on from JAKCOX010000008.1 coordinate 14,030,711, forward strand.
AAAAGCCCATTGCTTGCTGCACATCTTTACAAAATGACACCCCCCCTACACTCCTCTCCTCTGCACTGGAAGTCACGAATCCTTGCAACCTGTCATATGGGGAAACTCTAACTCTTTGCTTAGTAATAGTTATGTTCTCTTTTTACCCCTATTTGTGTAAGTAGCATATATACATAATCATTCTATTTAACACCGTGGGACTAATTTCCTGACAGAAATCAGGGAAGGCCTGAAAGGCTAAAGCCTCAGACAGGAGAAAAGGAGGCTGAGGGGAGACCTTAGTGCTCTCTACAACCACCAGAAAGGAGGGTGTAGCCAGCCAGGTGGGGGTCGGTCTCTTCCCCCAACTAACAAGCGGTAGGATGTGAGGAAATTGCCTCAAGTTACACCAAGGGAGGTTTAGATTGGATTTTAGGAAAAAATTCTTCACCAGAAGGGTCGCCAAGCACTGAACAAGCTGCCCAGGGAAGTGTTGGGAGTCACCATTCCTGAAGGCATTTAAAAGACGCACAAATGTGGTGCTCAGGGACATGGTTTAGTGGTTAGACCTGGCAGTGCTAGGTTAACAGTTGGGTCTAATGACCTTAAAGGTCTCTTCCAACCAAAATGATTCAATGATTCTATATCCAGCCTGGAATATTATGTAGAGCAGAACGCTGGCAATGAAAATAAATGGACTGTGACCTGTGTATTTTAGGACAAGCTGGCTGTAAACCCTGTAGCACAGCTCCTTACTTCTCCAGGGCACTTTGATGATAAATTCTTCCACAGCTGAGTATAAGTATGTTTTCATTAAATGACACGGATGTTTAAATATATGTAAAAGTGAGCAGGGAAATATTTCTCCCCCCCTGCCTGCCAAATCAAATAGCTTATTTTTTAGGTACTCCCAAATTTCCAATGGGCTACATATTTTGTACTAACCATAGATATTTAACTGTATTTTAGAATTAGCTGAAAATCAGTGTGAGTATCTTACATGAAGTTAGTTCCAAACACCACAATTTTACCAGAAATTTCAGCTATTTTATTATTGAACTCTTACCCCAATTGTGAGGAAATTAAAACTCTGTTAAGCAGATTTTTTTTTTTTAAAGAAAGGATAGATAATTCTCTCCCTACCAAATGCAAGCAACAGTACAGGCAATTAGACGCATTCTTAGAAGAATATTTGGATTCATCATTCCACATAATGATTTCCCCACTTCCCCCAGCCTGAAGCTACCAAGACACCAGACACTGACACCAAATATTTCTGAATACAGTTAAGTTTTCATTACTACAATAAAAATCAACTTCATACAAAGCAGATGTCATCATATCTCTCTCACATCTCGAGACCGTACTCTCTACCTATGAGAAGACAACAGAAATTTAAGCCATAGCTTGCTGTTGTGATGTGGATTGGTAATTCTGCCCACACCAAGACTGGATTCCAAGGAATATTCTGCAGCCAAAGACTTGTGACCAAGCAGAGATGTAAAAGGCCTACAGACTTTGCTCACAAAGTGTCTATGGAGTAATAAAAAACCCAGTTGTTTAAGACTTTTCATTGGCCTAATCTGCTTACTTTTGTATTGTAATTTACCCTTCACAAATCTCCCATTAGATTTTACATTATCATCTCTTCAGCTGCTCCAGCATGTTCACACACACTCCTCTAAAATATCTTTGTTTTTTTAAATAAGCAACATAAAAGACATCAAACAAACACGTTCTTCAAATTTTTCTATATGATTTGCTCTTACTCATATAGTGACTAGGGAGCCAAATTGTATGGACTTCTGCCATGTAGACACAATCCCGACTGACCAGACAGTATTGTCATCTTTCTTCTTTCGAGTTTTGAGCTATTTATTACATCCCATTGAGGTTTTCAGATTCAGATGAAGTTCCCTGAAGCAACATACCATCTCATTTTTCCTATGGTACTTTTCACAGAAGTACTCCATTGATCAGAGGAAACTTCTAAACACTATGGTAACAAGGATTTTGAAAAATTACCTCTGATAAAGACATTCTCCACCTTTAAGAGTGGATGGATGGCTTTGGATTCACCTACCTTCATATTTACATCTGCTCCATTACAGACCAAAAGCTCTAAACACAGCGCTCCATGTGTCGATGCAGCAGCAAAGTGCAAAGGCGTAAACCCCTTCTCGTTCATTTGATTTACATTAGCACCGCAGTCTATGAGTTCATTCACTACAACGTCTTGCCCGTTGTAGCAAGCTACATGGAGAGGAGTATTTCCATAGGCATTTGGTTCATTCATCTACCAGAGGAAAAAAAAAACCCGCCAAGATTAGTTAGTGGGCAACACCCTGCATTACTGTAATTAGCACAAAGAGAAATCTCAGTGTCATGAGACAACTTCGTTACATTTTGGAACTCTTCAAAACCAGACATTCAAAGCAAGTTCTGGGTGTAGTATTTTAATTGAAAAGCGATCGCTTTACAAGTCAGCCAACCTCCTTCAGATGCCCCCACACCAGTCTCCTGCATGGAACTCGATGGTACCACACATACGGGAGAAACATGAATGGCAGCCATTTGCACAGACCCCACAGACTGAGCACAGCACGGACCTCGATCGCTGCTCAACAGCATGTGTGGGCTTACATTAAAAAGAGAGGTCAAAGGGACCGAGTCTCCCCAGAACAGGTTGTAGGCATTTAAATGTATAACTCCTAGATGCAGCGTGCATAGACACCTGCAGACAGACTTTTCAGTGATACTGAGGGCCTGCGAGATCCGAGTACAACAGGAATCAAACAAACAACCTAGTTATCAACAACTTCTAAAATGCAATCGCATACCCTTTGCTAAGGAATTATAAGAGGTGTCTTGCAAGACTGAACTATGATGCACACTTTCTAGATGCAGGCGCTGTATGGCCTTTTAATTTGCATTTCAATATTAATATAATTCTCATTCTGTACTTCTGAAGTTTCTCATCTACTAAAGACATATTTATTTCCATATAATGCTGCAACATCAGCAAGGTTCCTAAGTTACCTGGGGGAATGAGGTTTTGTAACAAAGAAAGTGCATGTGAATTAACATCTTTGGAAATACTGTTGTCGCTATATAACAACACCCCTACATCAAGAGCGGCCTACTCTGGTAAGGAAAGCATTTCAAAGAACAACAACAAAAAATACCACTTTGTTTTATTCCTCCTTACATCAACTCCCAGGTCTAGAAGATACTTGACTACACTAATCATCCCACTAGATGCTGCAGCATGTAAGGGTGTATAGGATTTCTTGTCTTTGCATGTCACTTCAGCTCCATGGGCCACGAGTAATTTCACAACTTCAATATGACCTAAACAAATAAAGACAAAAAGAAAGAAGCTGCATTTTATATTAACCCAAGTTTTCAAACTTATTAAGTGTACAGTTGTTGTAACATGAACAAGAAATTATTCATTTGGATCTAATCTGAAAAATAAAGAATTATTCTTGTATTCTAATTGCATTGTGAAGATTGTACACACACACACACACACACACACGTATACATAAATAGAAAAAATAATCTCCAGAAGGGAGTATTTCCACATATGTCCTCCAATAATCATAGTTTTATACTGCAAAAATAATTTCACATATTACAAAATATCTTGTCTTCTGCTTACACTGAAGGCTTTTTTTTTTAGGAAGATTTGAGACCAAGAGGTGACATAACTTTGTAATTATTAAATAGTTACTGCAAATTTCTCTTAACAACTTGAGAGACAGTGTCACTGTCAGTCTTTCACCTTCACTTCAACTGCCAACATGCCTGTTAAGGTTTTTAATGTCTTCAGCAAGAAGTTACACAAATATGAAAAGAAAAAACCTCTGGTTTTACCTAAAAATACACCCCCTCCCCCCCCCAATTCAGCTTCCTTTACTTGCAAAGCCTTTAAAATGTTGACACAAATCATACAGGATTCAGGAAAACTCTTATTTTCAAAATTGACTCAGGCCTTAGAGGAACCATAGCCTTTTGAAAGCATTAACTATTCTCTGGGCAGAGAGTAAGAGTCGAGCGGGGTGGTAGGGAAGGGATGACCTGGGGATGTTCCTTCCAGGTATGAAGGCAGAGAAGGGAAGGGAGGTTGGGGAGCCCACCCCAAGGTAGCAGGCAGTGGCTCTCACCACCACGCCAGCTTTGTAGCTGGGCCAGGAGCCCCAACAACACACCACGGCCACAAAGGGCAACCTGGCTTTTCCCTGTGCCCTGTCGCACGCTCCCCCCCACCTGCTTGCAGGCAGTTGTGCTGCTGCACACCGAGAGAAAAGCTGTGAAAATGAGGTAACCAAAAAACCTGTCGTTCTTGCTCAGTTGTTAATTTAACTGCCAAACAAGTCAATTGGCTGAAAACATACGGATAATCGCGACAAAGTCTGCAGAACAAAGGAGCCTGCTTCAGTTAAACAGACAAAGAAAAGTACAGCGCTTTACCCTTTGTACAGAGAACCATGGAATTCTTTGTTTCACCTTTCAAGTGACACCCTTACCTTAATAAAAAAAGCAGCGGTGGGCACACTGAATATTATGCTTACCCAGTCAGACATATAAGTAAAAAATATTAAATCCAGCCTACAGTTGAAGTGCTTCACAAAAAAATGAGGTCTCTCCTTTTTTTTGATGACTTTGAGACTGTGCAAATGTTTGAATAGGAAGTGCCTACTCAAAGGATTACAGAGCTCTTTTGATAAACATTCAGTCACCACAACACATATTTTATGCTGTGTGCCCACAAACATACAAAATGAGGCTTCACCTAGCTATACCCCTCAGAAACAGAGCTGAGCAGTGCAATGTGAAGTGCTGCAATATTCCACTTCTCAATTACTTCACTCTTGCGGGAAAGAGGAGAAAGAGAAAGGAAAGCACGACGCTCATCTTCTGACCCAAATACAACGGGGACAAGAACGAATACAAGGCCTATATGAGAGACAGAAGCGCAGAAGATACTGAGAACAGTGAAAGGAGAAGAGACACTAACACAACAGTGGCAGAAAAACTTTAAAAAAGGAGGGAGAAAGAAAAAAAAAAAAACAACAAGGAAAACAAATCCCTGACCTGCATTGAAAGCACAAGCAGCAATCAGTGGAAGAGACTCAAACAGAAGAGCCAGGCGCCTGAAGTGGGAAGCGCTGAGGAGACATCCCGATACGCTAATGAGGGCGACGCTATCGCGCAGGAATGAAAGTCCATTTTAGTCTCAGCACTGCAGCTGGACAGCAATGGAGCTGGGTGAAAAGCAGGAAGGAAGGGGAACAATGGATATAGCCCTACAAAGTTATTTATAGTAGAGTGACGAAAAACTTAACTCTTTTTTTTAATTCTATGGTCAGTTTTATATGGTAGGGAAGCTTTAAGGCTTTCTTCAAACAATGGGAGCAGTGTAAAATGGCTCCAAAATGCAAGAAAGAACATCAGAGAGGTTTTTTTTCCCTTGTTTGAAGTATTTTTAAAGTGTTTTTCTACTCCATTGTCTGCAAGGCTATTTAGGACAATCGACATCAGATAAATTACATTTTTCTCACCCAAACTCTGTTCACTAAGAGAGTTTCCTGTTAATAGCCTAGGAAACAGCACTCACTAATTTGGAATAAATGTAGCTTATCTGAAAAACAAAAGGCTTTCTTTTTCCATCTGGGTGAGCACAAGCCAGAGAAAATGCCTGTCCTCTCTCTCACTGATGCTTGTCAGATCTCTGCCATCTTGTGTGCAAGTTTCATTCAACAAAATTTTGTAAATCAACACCTTGAGTAAGGCAGTAGGAAAGCCTTGGCACAGAACATGCTTTGCACATGTAACCAGACTGCAAAATATTAATGCAAATTACTGCAAAGAACATTGGCTCGATAACGAAGATCATTCTTGCAACATCTCAGTTAAACTGCTATCAGTACTTGATGTGCAGTATCACAGGGCTTCAAACTGTAAGTTAGATCATTAGTGCTGTATGGATCACAACTAGGTCTTTTCTTCTGAAGACAGCCCAACAGAGTCCTGTTCTTCTTAGAATTCCATATAGATTTCACAGCCTTATTTTACATTGCTATCAAACTATTTCAGACCTGTGACTAATGTGAAATTTGTCTGAAACTGAGTTCTAAAAAGAGAACAGCTAATGCTGCTTTTGTGCAAATCCAGGACTTGTGAGATCACCTGTGGAACTGCTGAGATCTTACAAACAAGACCATTTTTTAAAGTGTGTCATTTTGCATTTGTAAAGACCAGAATTCCCACTCCTTGGACCAAAGCACATTTCATACCATGGACAACTCATTGTCTACCCCCAAAACTCAGGGTAATGGTTTTGGTGACCATGTTTAAAAAGGTACTACCCTGCATGCCGCTGCTCTTTTGTTTTGTTGGAAATTGTACTTCCAGTTTTAAGTTACAGCTTCCATTCGCTCTTTCATGGCAAGACTGGGAAAGACCACTTGGATAAACCTTGCAATTCCTCCAAAGCAGTTATTTTTGTGAATCACAGATGAGAAATCTGTTTAATTTGCAACCTTAAGTCTGGTTTTAAGAACCACATTTCCACACACAGACACTACAAAGCATTATAGAATCACAGACTGGCATGGGTTGGAAGGGACCCCAAGGATCATAGAGCTCCAACCCCCCTGCCACAGGCATATGCCTATTTGTGTTTCATTTATATAATGAACATTAATAGCAAACTGCATACAGAGGGGCATTTTGACTAACATCAGACCTTCAAGGCAGAGTTACCCCAGACTTGAGATGCCAACATAATGAGTCCATGTCATTTCCTGGTTTATGTGCGTTCCTTTTTTGATTTGATGTCAGGCACAGTACAACTAGTCTGTTTTACTCAGGGAAGGGGTAGTATAGAAATTACTCTCCTTATATATTAACTTCATATTTTTGGTCAAAAAGACAAGGCACTCCTCAATAAACCACAGTTCAAGGTTTCACTGAGACAGTCTTTTCTGAGGGGCATTTCTCTCCTATAATTTGAACAAAATTGTTCAACTCTTCACCTCATCTCTGAAAAAAACCTGCTGCAAAGAACAGGACCATGCTCTTTTCCTGGCTGTTCTCCTTAAGTTTCATAAAAAGATGGTTATCTTAGGCATACAGGAATGTATTTTCTAGAGAATTTAACATTTAGAAAAATATATCAAAACATAACTGGAACAACAAATCACACATATGATCAGGTTGTAGTTCCCTATCTCATCTTCAAAACAATTCCCAGGCATGCAGATTCATACAATACTGATACTACTTCTTTTGTTCTTCTCCCTTGGCTGGATAGAATTATGAGGGAAAAAGCTAAAATATTAAACAACAATCAAGACCATGGAATCATCTTAACTGGCTTCTTCCTGAAATTAATGCTGAAACTTAACTGTTTGCTACTCACAATATGGCACATATTGCACATGTTCAAGGGCAATTTTAAGGCATTTTCTGGAAGTTAAAAGAAGTATTTTGAGCAGGTACAACACATTCTGCAATGACAATTAGGAGTTACATGTGAATTACTAAGAAACAAGGTGATTAGCCAAAGCTAGGAAGCCTTTGTCTGTATGAGCCCAGAACTCTTAATATGCATTTTCTATCATTCACCTTCCAATGTTTTATATTGTTCATGCTATAAAAGAAGCTTGAGGTACAAAGCTCTACTATTTATTATCACTGTGCTGAAGAAAACACTGCCTACCACTTAATAAAATGGAAGTCTGACAAAAGGCAACCAAGTACATTACCCTGGCAGTACGGCCAGCGCATTGATCAATACCAAGAGAACAATCATCCTCTGCTCCTTCAAACACATTTACAAGGCAATTTGAAGAACACTATTACTGGTTTTCTGGCAGGCACAGAGATAACCTCAATGCCTATCATATAAACATTTATTCCTAGAAGTGTATAAAACCACTAAACATAGAGTGATTTACTTGCTTTTCCATCACAACATTAATCAGCAGAAATATGTACATACCCATATATGCTGCCCAATGTATAGCTCTTCTGTCTTTCTTGTCAAATGCATTAATATTGGCCCCTCTAGACAACAGTAAGCTGACCATCTGAGATAAATAAAAAAGAAATCCTCTATTGATTAAGGGAAATCTGGCTTAAAGTTAGACAATTAAAATTATAAGAGAAAACAAAAAGAAGTGTTTTCAAAGGATTTAAACGTGTTGGGTTTTGGATATGCCAAAAGCTTGAAAAAACTAACTGTCTATCTGAAGTGACTGTAAGGAACACAAAACTCGATGTCAAGAGAAACTTTCCAAGTTAAATATGACAAAATTGGGGAATCTTTGAAATCTTTGGGCTATTGCTAAGGGATTCACTGAAGGTTGCAGTTAAAAGAAAGCTTATTGCCAATTTGTTTCTAACTACCTACACGTGACTCTAACATTCAGTCATTCTGTGCAACTACAAAGGGAATTTCTCAGAGGTCATTTTTCAGGGTTTGAAAACTTAAGAGTTAGTTTTCAAGTTAGAGCTTATTACATGTATTTCCTCCACTTTTCAGTGAGAATACATTCCATATGTTCACCACCTAATGAAGAGAAAAATATGTTGTATTTTCTATTTCAAATCTATCTACTTCTAGTTTAACTCCAGTTAACTCAGGCAAATTTGCTTCTGCCTTAAGGAAGGTGAACACCATGATAACCTTCCAACTAAATGATGTAACATGTATCTTCCACAGCCACTCCATTCACAGATGCATACAAAAGACAAATTCAAGCTCAAAATAATGGTTGGTTTCTTTGAGGGGATGGGGAAAACATTTTTAACTGAGAAACTAAACGTTAGTAATGTGTTGGACAAAACAATGAATGGGAGACAAGCTAAGAAAATAACTCATACCTCAACGTGTCCACTGAAGGCTGCATGATGCAAAGCAGTTCTACCTGCTCGATCAGACACATTTACATTGCTTAGAAGAGGCACCAGAGCTTCAGCACATTTCACAGCTTTGTTTGCAGCTGCTATATGTAGGGGTGTCTGCCAGTTTTTATCACGAGCGTTGACATCCGCTGAATGCTTTAACAACACCTGAACAGCATCCTGAAAGCATTTACAAAAACACAAGGCACTTAGTAAAGATTTGAACTCCCAGCTTTAAAGGCAAGGACAGCGTATTGGAATAGAAATATTTGCAACTTTTTTTTTTTTTTAAAACATCATCTTATGCTTTGTGGTTTATACTTCATCAGAATTCCAGATTTCGGGATGTTCTGAAGAACATGAGCAATATACTCTATATAGGATTCAACCAAATTAACCATTTTCAGGGTTTTTAAAATCCAGTTCCTTAAGCCAGCTGGCAAAACTGGTTTGTCATCACAACTAATTTCCAAAGCTCAATAAACCTCCTCAGGATTTCGTCAACTGCAAACAATTAGGGAGGTCCTATGAACTTATAATGCATTTTCATCCATTTGCCAGGTAAATCTTTGAACTGTCAAAGTCTAGACGTGGCAAAGAGAAGGGAAGGTTATTAAACATACATTTAGACAACCACAGATAAAACAGAGCATGGTCACAAGAGGTTTCAACATATGCTGTTACAAAACTCCTGCAAACCATTTCAACACGTTGCATTGAATTCCATCTCACAAAAAGATTATTAATTTCCTTTTGTTAAATCTACAAGCTAATGAGTTATTTGTCAAATTTTCACAATTCTTATGGTAAGATAAACAAATCCCACTGAAATATGTGCATGCCATTGGAATGCATTAAAAAAAATAACTGATTGGTGACAGCCACCTGATGATGAATACTGCATTTTCTAGCAACTCAGTGACCTTCCCACAATCCACCAAGTGCTTTCAATGACTTCCAACACAAACAGACTATGCAAAGAAGTGGTTGGCACTTTGAACTTCAAACATGCTATCAGGAGTAGTTCCTGGAAATTTCAAATTACACTGTGGTACAGTAGCTAGTTATTATTTTCAGCTATGAGCAGAATGCTGTATAACGCTAAGTAACACTTGATTCAATATTACAATAAATTAGACTGAAATTTCTTCTACTGCCAATAAAAAAATAAAATAGGAACATAAAAGTTAAAATACTGCCTCACAGGCTTGTAATTTAAGTGAGAAATTTAATAACTCTCCTCTAAGAAATGATTTTGTGCTTTAAAAATCTTACCAATATTTTATTTGCTCTTTTTTGAACCAAATATTAGAAAAACCCACACATAATTGGAAAAAGGAATTTTTAGCTATTTTCCTTTTTGTAGAAGGAAGGACCATAGTACTAGTATAAAAATAGCATATCCTATATTTGTTTGCCCATGTGCATTAATGAATTTAAAGAATTAGTGAATCTGCTTAGGGTTTGGTTTTCTTGTAGTTTGTTTGGTTTGTTTTCATTTTGTTTTCCAAAGCACACAATGCACACAACTATAAAGGTCTGTTGTGTCACCATCTTGGCACAAAGTCACTTGAACTTGCACAGTTGACAGCTAAATCCGTAATTCCAGGTATTTTGCATGTTTCAATGTTCCTGTTTAATTGCAGCCATCCTTACTTCAAGACTAAGTCCAGATTTTTTACTGAAATCATTCTCAAGAATTTTTTTATTACATCTTTTTCCATCCAATGCTCATCAGCCACCTATGTCCATCAGCTGGAAACTGGTGCTTACACGTATCAACCACACATGTGGGCTCCTATGACTTACTGTGTCTATGAATAGAAAATTCTGACAAGTGCCTATCATTGCCCTTTGAGTAAATAGCCTGACTAGTTTACATCTGGTGTTCCCTTCTGTTTAGCATTTTGCTTAAAATATTATCATTTTTAAAAAGTTATATATAAAATATAAAAGCATATCCTTATATAAGAATTATATATTTAATTATCTATAAGAAATGTATAATTAATTATACATATATATATAAAATGAATATGTGGCTAATTATATAATATATATAAATGAATTGAAAAAAATATACAATGACAGTTGCATTTCTTGAAGTTCTCTTTTAGGTTCAGTTTGTCCCCAGCACTCCTCTCTGGAAGCATAACTGATGTAAGGAGGTTTTATTGTCCCTCAGCTCTGAGGAATACAGCGTTTGGTGCTCTGGTCAGCTCCTGACTGAGCAGCCTAAAAATACCTCAAGAAGAACTAAGAGCATTTGGGAACAGGGCACCCTCAGAGAGTCATTTTCAAAACTGTTTTGGATAAGGCAGTTTCCACATGACTTTGCTATTAATGCTAGTGACAGAATATTGCAATTCACCTAGGGAATTCAAAAGCAAAAGCTGAAACAAGGCTTGTTTAGACAGTTCGTGGATCATATACTTGAAGTTCAGCACTTGCCAAAACCAAAACATTCAATTCCATCTTCCAAAATAATAATTCACACAGAATCCTTAAAAGACCTTGATTTTTTGAGACATACTTCAGTGAGCTTTGATTTGACTCAGGATCTCAGAGGAGATGGTTTTGCATAAACTTCCACATAACAAGCTCAGCATGTCTCTGTTTGCTTTGATCTTCTACAGGCATTTAAAATTTTTATTAGAACATTGACAATAGAGGAACAATAACAAGTTTATATTGCTATATTCTTACAATTGTGTAACTGGTAGACTTCAAAAAAATTTTGCACATATTTAATTTATCACTTTAAAAGTTATTTCAATCCTATCATTACTCATTAATCAATTTTTAAAAATGTTTGCAGGTATTCTAGAACCATTTATTTCTTCAATGTCTGAGCAGAAAAGCATGTTAAGGGTCAAAAAAATACAACCCCAAAGGTTATGCTCTAAAAATTATACCATATCTTAGTTTATCTCTACTTCACTCATGCTGAACCATTCTGGTTACCTTAAGAAAAATAAACTGGACTTGAGAACGCTGCTTGTGGAATCCTCTCCTAGGGAAATGGCAGCTAGCAAAGCTGAAAACTGCAAGTTTTTAGGGTTTTTCCCCTTTTCTTCTACTCAGGCATGTGAGATACATATATACACACAAACATACACCCCCTCAACTGGTTAAACAGCGTTGCAAAAATGTTCTGCAATTCAAATGTTGGGAGTTATTTCACTTTGTAAAAACCAAAGAAAGAACAGAAGGTAATTTAGGGTGCCTTATTTTAACACAAAGCAATCACAAAAAACAAAAACCAACCCAAAAAGACATACCTCACTACAAGATGCCACAGCTCTGTGTAAAGGAGTTAACCATTTGCTGTCTTTGGCATTAACTCTAGCTCCTGTAACAAAAAATAACAGAAATTTATAATATATTTACAGCAAGACTTAAATATTTTCAAGGACAGTGATAGAACTATTGGAAGATACTTATTCTAGGTTCATTAATACAGCACAATGCCAAAAGTGGAAAGCAGTCTTTTCTCCAGCTGAAGTCCACCTGAAGCTGAAGTTTTCAGGGAATTCTTTTAATACTGCACCCATAAGACTCTTCCATCAAAGTGTACTCATCCTTCTACATCTACTTTGTGTCCTCTAGAACCTTTTGTGCTTCCAATAGGACATTAAACACTTGGGTAAGAAAGATGGGCTCCTTGCCTTCATGCTGCAACAAAGCTATCATCCTTTCCACCTGTAGTTGACATTCTTCACTAAAATAGAGAAAGTGGGAAGTCTGACACGCAGAACGCTGCTGCTGCTTCTACTGGGACTTTGGGAATGAATCTTTTCTACCCCACCAGGTCTCCTAGCCCACTTCAGCACCTCCTGCACCTTCCTTCATGAGCCAGACTGTAACCACCCCAGCTCTCAGCTTCTAAAAGCATATCTGAGAAACAGCTCTCATCTTCCCAGGAAAAAGGTGACAAAAACATCTGTAAGGGACACAAGCCTGGGGTTTTTATTTTAACTTTTTTTCGTAATAATAAAAGAAAAGAAGGGTTTGTGGATTCCCCCCACCTCAAAGGAAGCAACTGAACTACATTTTAACTTGCAGTGAACTTCCACAAGCAAGAAAACTTTAATTATTAAGCATAATAGTTTAATTTCTTATTCCTATATATACACACACACCTATCTGTATACAGGTTGGCCATGAGCCAGCAGTGTGCCCTGGTGGCTAAGAGGGACAATGGGATCCTGGGGTGCATCAGGAGGAGTGTGGCCAGCAGGTCGAAGGAGGTGATCCTCCCCCTCTACTCTGCCCTGGTCAGGCCCCACCTGGAGTATTGTGTCCAGTTCTGGGCTCCCTGGTATAAAAAGGACAGGGATCTCCTGGAGAGAGTCCAGAGAAGGGCTACGAAGATGATTAAGGGCCTGGAACATCTATCCTAGGAGGAAAGGCTGAGAGAACTGGGGCTGTTCAGCCTGGAGAAAAGAAGACTGAGAGGGGACCTATCTTAAGTATGGGGTGCAGGGGGAATTGGCCAGCCCCTTTTCTTTGGTCAGTGGAGACAGGACAAGGGGCAATGGCTGCAAGTTGGAGCCCAGGAAGTTCGGCACCAACATGCGGAAGAACTTTTTCCCAGTGAGGGTGACAGAGCCCTGGGACAGGCTGCCCAGGGAGGTGGTGGAGTCTCCTTCTCTGGAGATATTCAAGACTCATCTGGACGCCTATCTGTGCAGTATGAGCTGGGGAGCTGCTTTGGCAGGGGGTTGGACCCGATGATCTCTTGAGGTCCCTTCCAACCCCTACAACTCTGTGATTCTGTGATGTATATACACACATGTCAAATCATTCTAGGATTCTATGGGGTTTCTATAGGACTTTTTTACAACATGAGCACAAATTTAGCCATCTTTATGTGAAAACTGCTGAAATCCTACAGAGATGTGATAGTTTAAAAAACGTTACATTTTTGAAAAAATAGTTTGGAAATACTGGTGGAAAATGCTCATAGAGCAATATGGTATCACATGGTAGCATCAATCCTACATAGTCAGAGTTTATGAACTTCCCAGGTTAAACATCATATTGCTATGCCAGAACCAACTTTAATTTTTTTCTATGCAAAGAACAGAAAAGGATGGAAGGTCAGGAAGACACAAAATGTCGAACAGGCTGCTGGTCAGCAGGATAGTCAGCTGAGACACAGGCTTTTTTGATCCAAGTCTCCCAGACCTGCACCAGTAAAGAAGATTACAAATTATTTTCCCCAGTCCAGCTGAACAACCTGATAAAGAAACTTACCAGTCTGTACAAAATCATAGTAGTATATACTAAGAAAACCAAAGATTTGAAGTCAGTTCTCTGAGCTAGTCAGCTTCTAGTCAATCCATCTGTCTTACGGGCTTAAGAATGGAAGCTGATGCTGGACTCAAACTCCCACTTTGATCCCAGGTCTTCCAAGCACAAGAGAGAGATTGAGGTCTAACTGCTGGCTAAAATTTCAGGGATTTTCCTCTTTCCTTATCCCAATTTCAGAAGCCTCAGGCATCATCCTATTTTCCAAGTTCACAAGCTTTTGAAAAATAACTTTGAAGGAATGGGAAGAAAGCCCAAGTTCCTTTGAATTAAACTCCCTCAATCTAACAAAAGTTGGAGAGCCCCTCATCTTGCCACAAATACCTGCTTTTCTCAATCACCCCAAGTACCTGGTGTACTGCAGCATATCATGTACCATAACTTAATGTACTGTATCAAATTCTGTATGGAACTCAAGTAAAAAAAAAAAAGAGAATTTGAGGATTCTAAAAGTCAACAGAAATGTTTTAAATTTTTTTGTAATCCTTCCCAAAAGGCATTAACCTGAATGAACAGTGAAATAGTAATCAATATATTTCAAATATATTTGTAATTCTTAATTGTCTTCCAAGTTACTGTTAGCCACAGTTTTGTTTTTAAAGTAGACAAGACAAAAATAAGGGCCAAAATGGTACTCTAACTCTACCTAACTTCATGTCTACAGCCAACAGTCAAGCACTTTCAAAGCCTAACTGACTTTAGGATACAAACATCTTTGAAGTGTTTTAAAGGAATTAAGGGAGTTACTATGACACTAATCACCATCCAGATCTTCCTCAGGAGAAATCCATTTGCAAAATTTGAGTTCAGTTCAGATCAATGCAGAAGCCCAACACAGGGGAAACACCATGCCAACCAGAAGGGTGGCAACATATTTCAACTCCAAGGAAGCAGTAGATACCTAAGCTCTAGTGCAAACGTGCTTAAAAGTCCAAGCTGTCTTTATGGGTTGAGTTAAATTGTTCACTGACATTTCTGGTACTTGAACACACAGCCTGAAAATCACAACAGAAAACAGCAGGAATAAATGCAAAAACATACTACTGTGCAAAAGGTTTTCCCTGCGGTAGGTTTATCAAACTTGCTAGGATTAAATTTATTCAAGGTCAGGCTTGATGGGCTCTGAGCAACCTGATCCAGTAAAAATGTCCCTGCTTACTGCAGGGGATTGGACTAGATGACCTTTAAAGGTCCCTTCCAACCTGACACACTCTAGGATTCTATGATTCTAAAGGAAAAGAATATCTGAAAGTATTTGTTGTTTCAGGTAAGAAAGAAAATCTTTATTATCCAAAGAAACATCTAAGGAAATGAAGTGGGATCTAAAAGTAACATGGTCCTTTCAAAAAAAACCAAAATCAACACAACAGAATCTGGTCTCTAAACCCTAAGTGACCTTCCACCCTAAGAAGAAAGGTGTACAAGCCTAAGTCTAGTACATGCCATAGTTAAATCAGTGTAATGACACTAAAATAAGTTAACTTTTCAAATGCACAAAAATTTTTTAATTCTCTAACAAAAGAAACAAGCAAAGTTGACTTTTGACAAAAGATCTATATTTCTGATGGACTTACTTAAGAAAGAACCACTCAGCTTGCTCCCCTGCCCCCAACAAACAACTCTTAAAGGACTCCCAGTGTTGTTAGATTGAGAGACAAAGTTTTTAAGTAATAATACTACCAAATATTAAGTAATCATACTACCAAAACACATATGCACTATTAATGGGAGAATCAGAAGATCTATAGCTCTAGATACATTAAATAAAATAGTATTTTAAATTAACAGAGATACTTCCTCCTTAAATTTCCTCAAGAAGACATGCTGCCAGGAATGATTTAAATTTCCTTTGGCCTTGTACCTGAGGACATAACACCCCTCTAGGCTCTTTACTCCCTAGCATATGATTTGGAGATGTTCCTCCCTCTCCCTTCAGGTGCATCAAAGTTCCCTCAAACCTATCACAGTCCTATCACACAACAGTGAGGAAGTTTACTGCCTTCATCCTCTGGGGTAAAGCTCTACTACAGATCACTGCAAATAAATATTAGAAAATATATTAAAACTTCAATGAATATTTTTTTGCTTAGAGAAAAGTCAGTTTAGACATGCTTGTATGTAACTGACTGTACAACACTGCTGATGAAATATTATCTCTGTGAAGCTCAACTTGCTGACGTGTTAACCAGGGTGTTTCTCAAATTTCAAATGCCTTCAAATGCCAGTCATGCAGCAGTTTGCTCTTTCAAAACATGGTGCAGTGTACCTCAACCCCCAATTTGTAAAAACAAAACTACAAACACAAAGCCACCCCCCCACCATACGGCATCTTCCAGGCTTCAAGGGGCCTGGTTTCCCTTAACAGCTTTATTAAAGCTGCTCAAGTATTTAATTTGTTTCATGCAAAACAATTCAATTCTTTCAGTGTCCCAGACATGGCAGGGGGCTCACCAAAGGTGTCAAACACAATAGCACAACACAAGCTATCCAACATCTGCTTGAACTTAGGAACCTAAGATTAGGTAAATGACACTGCCCTAAAACTGCACCTTCCACACAAACCAACTTACTCTTCCACATCAGTGCACTAAACCAAACAAGATCTTCCCTTTCACCACCACCGACCAAGGAAGTTACACATCTGGGCAAATATGCCCTGAAAAGGGGCAGAGGGGTGAGGGAGTGCAGGGAAGAGACAGAAGTATTACACATTTTTCTTCCCTCTTTATTGAGTCTTGCATTTCAGTTTGCAAAGTTGCATTCACAAGGCTGACAACTAGAAAGACATGCTTTATTTAATATATCTACAACAGAAGCTGCTGAAAAACCTAAGTGATGCTTACTTTGAGCAAATTTATGTTCCAAGAGCCACATTTTCCAACTCAACACATGCACTGATTTACAGAACAATCCTGGAAGCTTTAATTGTATTGGTCCATATCTGGCAACTGCATATTTAAATGTGCTATTTGCCACCAATACCTGGCCATATGTTTCTCCAATCCAGTTGCTACTTCACTGCTGTCAAGATCCTTACATTGGAATAAGAACTAGAGTCTCCTGAAGACACAGGCAATGAATGTCTGGGCAGGAAATGCTGCAAGGAATAGCCCCACACCTCCTCCTTCCACCATGAAGTGCCATGTAACTACACACAGCCACATCTCAGCTCATCACCTCTGTGTGCCTCTCCTAAGAGCTTCTGCTATGACTCTCTTCCCAAGCTGCTCTGCACCAGAATTCTTCCTAATTGCAAATGTCCTCGGAAGACCAACGAATGCATCAGCTACATTACTGATGTGTCACTAGTTAGAAATAGATTCAGAAAAGAAATACAACAGAACTGACAAGACATTTTCAGCTTTGCTCACAGGACTGAATTGCCTTCCCCTGTTCTGTTTGTAGTCTGGATTTCTAGACTGTCAAGGATGGTATTTTCCTTTGTTATTGTACAAGATGTGCTACTGATGAACAGTATCATAATATAAGCAAATAAAGCTAAAGTATTTTCATTCATATATGCAATACAGACACCTGATGTTCAGCAGTTGAGGTTCTGAAATGTTTATTTGGGAGTTAAAGATGTAAATAAGATCTTTAGATTGCATTTCAAAAAGCTAACAAACTTTGTATTAACTACTAGTATACTAAAATAATTTTAGGAATGGTCTTTGCAGAAATTTGGATGATCCCAGATATAATCACTGAGAAAAACAAGCAGTCCTACTGTAAATAGAGTCTATGTAATTATTTTCCTAAGGGCTAGCTTCAGAAGTTCTTCTTTTTTAAGTGATCTGCTTTTTACCTAGAGAAGATGGCCAGGGAAGTATTTAAAGTGTCAAGCAAAAATTCTCAGACTACAGTGCAGAATGAACAGATGGAGAAGGAAATTTTTCCTTAGATAGAAAAATATGTGAACATTCAGGAGGAGATACAGAAAAAAAACTGTAAAGTAAAAGAAGATTTGAGATATGAATTGGAGCAATCAGTAACAGAAATCTAGGGCAATTTCCTATTGCAAACTTGGAAAATTATTGCTGCAAAAATAATGAGTAAGACCTTATTGAGAGAAAGCTTCTTCCTATTCCTATGCTAAGTGTATAGCAGATGATCTACAGAATAGTAAATAAAAATCTGAGAGACTGAACTGAAATCTCTTTTGACCAGCTACCATGATGCTACCAACAACAGGTTTTTTTATTGTTAAAACAAACAAGCAAGAAAAACAAAACAATCACACCTTGAGATACACTGGCAGCAAAAGGGAGGAAAACTACCATCAAGTCAAAGTCATCCTCCCCAGCTTCACTGCTTTGTCAATATAAAGTCTATTTCCTTTCAGAATGTCATAAGTTTCTCCTACATCTCAGCCACCACCTTCTCATGAAGTTCTCAGACTCTTTAAGCTAGAGAACACTTCTACCTTCCCATAAGTGAGTTTCACTTTCTCTCTCAAAGAGCATCAGAGCTACTTTCTTCACAGCAGCTGACTTTTACTGCTGCCAGAGGGAAGTTAGGACAGCTCAAAAAAGGAAACGGTGGCCAACATCACTGTCAAAAGAGGAGGAAGTGGCCAAAAGATACACCCAGTGTAAAAGGTCCCCAGTAAAACACCCGTGGCATGCAGATACATCTGCAATCCAAGCACAGGGAGCGTCACGTGGCTGCTGTTACTGCAGCGAGAGCCTTTTCGGAGCCGACCTGTGTGACTGCCACTGCATGGATTTTTTCATACTTGCCCAGCTTCAGAAGTGAAAGAAACACAGGTAGAGGAGTAACGTTGGAGGCTCTTTTCTATCCTCCAAAATCTCTTACTACTGGAACAATAGTTTTCTAGTGCCAGCATGACTCCTACATTTTCCAGCTGACCCAGAGGAAAGCACACCAAAAACGTGTGGGTTGCCAAACCTTGATGAGCCTGAGTTTGACCATCCACTCATGTACACTGAGCTCCATGCAGTGAAAATTCTAGGTTAAACAAAACCAGAAGTGATGTTGTTATGGGAGTAACGATGCAACATAGAAACTAAACTCATTCAAAAGAAAATAACAGATAATCAAGACGTTCATTTTCATGAATTACACTGATTTCAGTGAAAGTAATAGCAGTCTGCACAGCATTTTAAAGAAAACACATGAAAAAAGTTATTAATCAAAAGAACACATTCTGGGATCTTATTAATCTTTTCTGCAGAGTAGACCATGATGGCATTAAAATAAAAAAGCACAGGATACACAAAGACTGTTGGTTTTTTTAACAAAGTATGGAGTCTCCCTGGAGGAGTTCACATACAGGACTTGACTGAAAGGGTTTATTTTTTTAAATCAGGACTTCTTGTAAGGAACAGAAAGTTGGATATTTGGTTAATTAAGACTTAATTATTTTACTTTTCTACTTCTCAGCAGTTTGCCATCAGGTATTTATAGAATTAAAGTTAGTGCAACCATGCAAAGGTGACAGATGTATTTGTGCATGAAGTGCACATACATTATAAAAAAACCTGTGATGGATGCTACCACACTAAAAAGAAAATCCTTCTAAAATTATGATTCTTGAGTGACTAAACATTTGTTCCATCATTTTGTATACTGTAACAAAACATCTTTATGCCTCTCTTATTTACTGCTCACCTCCTTACTGAACATATTTAGGAATGCTAATTGCTTATCTAGCTACAATCTAACAATGAGAGATGATCTGAATATTCGAGCTTCCACTGACCACTGGGGTAACAACAGTTTGCTGGCAGGACGTTCACATCTTCAGGGGACCAGTTTATTAGTGTTCAGCAAGGAACTGTCTCAAAATGAAAATACAAAAAGTCTGGCCCCAAAATTGGAGTCACTAAAGCCATTTTCTTTGCTGTTCAGAGTCTGTATCCAAACCATCATCTTCAGGTCCTCTGATCAGGTGAAAGACTGTGACAGGAGAGGTCACAGAGCAACCTTGAGGTTTGGTGGACAGGATTTCAAGAATTCCAAAACTTGTAAAGCTTACAAAAATGCTTGTAAGTCTGAAAGACTGAAAACTTACTTGTCAAAAGTCTGCAAACAGGATGAACTGGTTATATCTTCAGAATGTGCAACACAGGTTGCTTAGGTCTATATCCAAGTAACAGATTGTTAATAGCAACGTATGATGCAAAATACTTGTAAAACACATGGATCCCCTGGAGGGGGATGAAGATGTTCCAATCAAATTAAAGAAGCTATGTCTAGGTGACATGTGAGACACACTTTAACAGAGAGCAGTGAGAAATAATTAGGCAAGAGCCATCAAGTAGTGGAAAGATTACTAACTTCAGTAATTTTGAGGTCTAGTTAGAAGAAGGAATAAAAAAGTCAAAGCAACCTGTCTTTCTAGGATGGTTTGCACAGAAAAAAACCCCTGTAAAGTGGTTCCTAACAACACCCCAGCAAAACTACATTATAGGGCATTACATTAGAGGGCATTACAAAGCCAGGCTCTCACAAGGTAAGAAAGGCTAGGATGGAAGTAGTTTGTACTATTTAACCAATCCTTCATGCAAATGTATTACAACAGGTCAACTAAAGCCCCATAAAATTTTTTTTACATATAATTTTACTACACAGAGGATACTGTTGTCCAGAATCATTATTTATTCAACCTATTTCTTCACTATTCAAAAGAAGCTCTTGCAACACTGCAAGTGTTCTGAAACCTTGCTGCAACAGATGTTCTCCATTTGCTCCCTAATGCTCATCTATTATGACAAAAATGTAACATTATACATCTGTCTCAAAGGAGAGATTTGATTTTCAACTGAAACACAGTAGATGAATTTTCCATATCTTTATGAAAATTGAGAGGATAAATACACTTGACCTCTGTTCCCCACCATCCAATTCAGAGTCAAAGAAAAATCTTAGCTTGTGCATTCTGAAACACCTAGACCTGATTTCTCAGAGAAGCAGCTCACACAGCACTTCAGACAGAGCTCATGCTTCACAAACCACAAAGATTTCAAATTCTGCATTCAGAAATGATGAAGACTAAACTGGCAGCTACTTCTTTAAGGTCTGGTTTAAGCAGCTTGCCTAAAACCAGAGCTTGCAAGTAGGTAATATAGAGATTAGTGCCCAAATACAGCACAGTCTTTTAAACTGCATAGCCAAAATAAGCAGACATTGCTTTTCCACCCTGCAATTCATGCTCCTCCTCATCCACTTTACAAATGCAACAACTGGCATCTGGCTGTACCACCCTGATTAATTCCCAGTGCAGCCCCCCCTCCCTGTGAAATCCATGAGGCTGCCCTCCTACAGCAAGGTGCCAACAGGTGACTGAATGAAGTCCACAGCACAGCATGTGAGCGCAGCAAGGTTAGACTGTAGCTGCCTACATGTTCCCCAGCTCTCAGAGCTTTTGATTTTGCAACTGTTTAATGCATTGTTTTGTTAAAGTAAATCTCAATTTTCACTAAGACATCTCAGTGCCTCCCAGTCTTCTGAACTATCTGCAGACACAGCAGCACTCCACAAGCTTTCCTCCTTACAACAGCTCAGCACTGGACTATTCGTGCAGCCCTTCACTTCCCTCCTTTTCCTCCAGTTTTCCTTGTAGGTATCCCCAAGCTATGTGCCCAAATAACATGACCAACCTTTCCTCCCCCTACTGTCATCCCCCAATCAGCATCTTCTCTCATTAATATCTGAGCTAGAATCCAGCTCCTTCCATCAACCTTTGCCTGAGAGAGAGATAATTTCTTCAATCACAGTTCTAGTTCACCCAGAACACTGAAGCTTCCCTCCCAGAACACTGAAGTTTCACTCCCAGAAGTAGCTGAATCCAACTTTCTTTGAAAAGCTTAAAACACACTGAGCTGTTTGGGAGTTCTGTGTGGTTTTCTTTTAATCACTGAGAAAACCCAAACAAAAAGAAGTATCCTTACCAAAGCCAAGATTCCTTTTCAAAAGAAAAGGGGGCATTACAAATTTTCAAGAGTCATCAGGACTCTTTTTTTCTTGACAAGGAAAACCAGCACCTTCACAGAAACACAGGTGAACTTGTCTGGACAAATTATCACTACAGAGTATTTCCATGAGAAATATGTTTATAAAATACAGATAATGTGCTATTAATTAACGATAAATGTATATAATCTTATAGAGTAATGAGAAGATTATATCTTGTTAAATTATAATGAATTAAATTGTGCCTGGCAATTTCAATCAAAAGTTTGGAAGTGACTCCTCTAATTTTAAAAATTTGTTATTACAGTTTGAGGGGGGGTGTTGGGGGCTGGAAATAGCCAGTTTTACAAAGGTATGGCATGCCACTAAGCAGACTGAAGATTAAAGTAGTTCTAAGGTTCTGTTACAAGTGATAATTTTTCTATTTAACCTTAAAATTCTGCATCATGAAACCAGCCTCAAGCTACCTGACGTGTAGCTCTGTCCAAGAGGAAAGACAATCCAGTATCTCAGTCATGAAGTTCTGCTTTCAGACTATTGATTTAGTTTCTGGGGAGGTTGTGGGGTTTTTGTTTTGTTTTTTTTCCTCTCCAACAGAAACATACTGCCTTACAGAACTTGTACTCTGCCTTAACAGAAAAAAAGATTTTAAGATATTCAGTTGATCCTAATTATATTCTGTGTATTTAAGCCAGCAGCAAATGACACTTAATAATAATAACTAAGTCTTGATGCCATCTTGTATGTTCAACTTTAATTCTTTTTCTGAAGGCCATCTCAGAACCAAAGCAATGCTGCTAACATCTACCTGTAACATATACACTACTACTTTTTTTAAAACTAAACTACCTAAGGTGGATCAAGTTATAAATAAAAATAGGTATAACTGAGAAAGCTTTCTACAAATAAATATTTTAGAGCAGAACTACACAGTATGGTACCACTGCTAAGTCTGGAACCTGAAATTTCAGTACAAACATCTTTAATTTCTAGTACATTATATATCTCAATAAAAGTTACACAGACTAAAAGGTACATAAATATTTCTTTGGATGTGCATAGAGTTATTTTTTTTCCATTAACAGGAACGCAACATACCAGATAAAATAAGTAGTTCAATAATTTCTGCATCTCCCAGATAGGCAGCAGCATGTAAAGGGGTCCTTTTCTCATTATCCTGTGGCAAGAGGGGGGAAAAAAGGTTTTATTTAAAATAAAAAAGTATGCTTTAGCATTCTGTATGACTTATGAAAAAACACTACATAAAAGTGCATCTTCCAAATACTATACATTTTATATTTTAGAAAACATAATTACTCTAAAGACTTTAGTCACATTAACTGAGACAAGCATGCTTCTCCCTAAGGACCTCTTAATACCTACATAGTCAACTAATGGTTTCCTGGCATACACAGATTGACAGATGCTCATCACATCTTTATATTAACCCATCAGTTAGAAATCACCATTCACTTCTCTCCAGAGACAGGAACTCGAGGCTGTCCTACCCAGTTAAAAACAGCACATCCTTTTCCTATGCAACAATGAATGAGGCACAAATGAAAAGCTTAAAGCTTAAAGTTAGTTTCAGCTGTTATTTTTTAACTAGAAAATAAAAAAGATGCTGGAGTAAGTAGGGGTAAAAATACTGAAGTCCAATTTCAACTGTTTTGTTTACTGTCAATAAACAAAGAGAAGGTAAAGATGTGATTTATTTTGCAGAAAACACTGTAGATTAGTTCAGGCTGATCTAAGATCCTTTAGAAGGTCCAAGTGAGAGAACTTACTTAGCCATACCCTGTATATATTGATGAAGATTCACTTTTGAAAGACTACTACAAAATATTTCTCAGCTCTTTCAGGATCAGTGCTGATTTCCTCACGCCAGTTTATAGCTTAATCAGAAAAATAACATCACTTTCATATCACAGTGAGTGATAAAATATGACCAAGCACCAACCAGTTTGCTCTCTGAGGAAAGGCTGCTGAGAAATCAGAAAAGAGACAGAGCAGCAGTTGGTACCCTGGTTTTGGCTTAAGCTCTGCTCAAAATGTCTAGATCTTTTCAGGAGAGGTTCAAATACATCAGGGGTGAGGGATTATAAACAGCAAGAAATTTGAAGTTGTAAGGCACTCCTATTAATTCAACTGTTGTGTCACAACTATGGTAAAATTAATGCACCTTTTAATTATTTTCTTGTGAAAAGCGTTCCTCTCCCTTGCCAAAATAATCTAATTCAGTGAATCCCTACTTGAGACCTAGTAGCATACAAGAAGAAAAGTACAGTTCATGGCAGGAGAGATCTGCTAGCAAAACCAGAACTGAGACCCGAGAAGTCACTTGGACAACGTCAGAAGATTCAGATGCCACCACCACACACACACAAACACACAACCCTCCCCCACTGCAAACCACCGACTCTGTGTTTAGATCCTGCCCAAAAAAAGTTAGTCACCACCTTATGAACATTTCCTAGCATCTCCTTTGAATATCCATACAGGTGATTCCAAGCTGAGCAGCGCAAACCTGACACTGGTGCAGGTAAGGCCTCACAGTACTCAGTCGCAGATTACACATCTGTGACAGACAGAGGCCAGTGGCACTGAGGACTTGCCACCTGGGGGGTGGGGGAATAAATAAGACAGGACATACAAGGGAAAAAGTAATACACATACTAAACTCTCTTCCCCAGCCCAAGGGCAGTAGAGAGCAGCCAGCAATGAAAACCAGTTTTCATTCCTCCTGTCTGAAGGAGCAGAGCTGCTATTGTGAGTTAGCATTTCTCATCCCCACTTAAGCCTTTTTGATAGTGCTAAAGGGCCTGTGACCTACAGTTCAAGGAACACAGGAAAATGACCATGGTGTTATACGACTTGTAATTTCATTGGAGAATGAAGGGGGTAAAAAACAAAAATAATTAGAGAAACTGTTGAGCATCCTGAAACCACCAAGATACAAACAGGAAAGCAGCTCGAACACAAGCAATGTTTCCACTCCAGCACTCCTATGTTTCCAAACTGTGTGTTCCCAGTCATGCAAATACTTCAGTTAGGCGACTCTGAAGCCAACAGCTTGAAAACACATAAAACCCAACTCCCAGTTCTGCAGCAGAAGTACAAACTGGGAAAGTATGGATGTGAGGGGCTGGTGGAAATGTCCCTGGCTGCACAGAACCAGGGCAGCCCTGTTGGGATGCTCACAGCTTGTTACCTTCTGGGCCAGCTCCAGCACTTGGTATTTTAACAACCCCAAGCCACAGGGTCTCCATCAACTGCAAATATTCAGCATGCTGAAGGTGATCTGTCAGAAGCCCTGAGGGGTTTCCCCCCCACACTTTCCCAGCTGGCACATTCTTGCAAACAGGTATCTTTTTTAATTTAACTTTTCTGTGATAAAGTTTTTGGTTCAGTATATAAAAACCCTGGTTTTCAGGACTTCTTAGAAAAGTGGAAATCCTGCCTTCAGCAAGCTCTCATCAGAATGCAAAGTCTTTCCTTCCATTAAAAGAAAATTTTAACTTTGTTCTACCTGAAGTTTGAAATTTTATTGGTCAATTTTAATAAATGAAAACTGGTAAAATTAAAGAAAATTCTGTATTTTAAATGCTAGGAAAATACTGCTATACAGATCAACTTTTTATTTTAAAAAATTATTTTATAAACAAATTTAATCTGCGAATACAAGCTACTGCATATAAAGCATTACAGTAAATAACACTAACCAAGCCTTCGGTTTTAACAAGCAACTTTGGAAGCAGGCATCTTGCAGCACTGCTGTATCATACTAATATAAATACTGGCCCTAGTGTTGTTCCTTAAATTTGATAAACTTAAGTGACACTGCAAGAAACATTTGAAGAGAGAAGGTGTTTGTACACAGAAGTCCCTGTTACACAGGATGTAAAAATCTAACACTGTTGGTCCTATTTACTTCTGAATACCACAGTATTACTGTGGTACTGACAACCCAACAAAGCAAGGGCTGTGCCATCTTCATTTTCCAATTCAAAAATCTGCAAGGCAAATACCCTGCATTGGCTATAATCTTAGCATTAGGCAGGTTTTGCTTAGTGGAAAGAGAATGCTGGTTTTCCAGTAGAAACCACAAAGAAATTTATATTCCTAATAAGAAACTCCAAAGTTTAATTCCAGATATTGGAAGCTAAAAGGTAATAAAAAGGCTCAGTCTTTAAAGAACCAGTTTTCAGAACAGCTCTGTGTCACAAAACCCCAACATCGTATTTACCTGCATCTCTGGATTGCATTACATAAAAACCCATATGATCTCTCAATCTGCAGTACTTCAATTTCTCAATTTTCCCTAACATTTCACCCACCCAGGAGTTTCTGCAAGGATTATGACATGAGCAAAGCACAGCAGAAGGCCTTATGACTGTTAAAGCCAAATTTGGAATAAAGCATCAGGGATAGCGCTGCTGCACTGGAACAGGTTGCCAGAGGGGTAGTAGATGCCCCATCCCTGACTCACAGTCAGGTTGGATGGGGCTCTGAGCAACCTGATCTAGTTTAAGATGTCCCTGCTCATTGCTGGGGGGTTGGACTAGATGGCCATTGAAGGTTCCTTCCTACCCAAACAATCCTACAATTCTCCAAGCTTTTTCCTAACTCCCCTCTACTTTACCAAACCCAGAACAAGGGTAATGCCACCTTTGCTTCATTTTAACTTAAGCATAGCCTTTAACTTTCTCACTGCTCATTCCAGGGATTAAAATTTCTACAATGGACAAATCTGTGGCTAATTTAAATATGCAGCATCCAAATCTACCTATGCTAAAAGTAGTAAGTATTCTTTGAGTTACAACAATTTAATTTATGTTTGGGTTCTCTCTCAGCACCTGATTTACAACTACACTTAACCACGGTGAGTTTTTAAGCAGCTGGATGCCTTAAAGGCAGATCTCTGGTACTCTGTACGTACCCAGGAAGACTGGCTGCCATATCCTGGCTATGGCTTTCCCAGGAGTATATTACAACAGAACTTCAATTTGCCTTTCAAATAGTTCAACATCTACTGGATTTTTTGGGAAAAGCATGAATGCAACTTCCCCCTTCATAAAAACTCCTCTGCTCTTCAAAACCAGTTTTTGCAATAACCCTTGAAAATATGCTCATTATTTTATGATCACACTTACAAAATCTCATTTAATAAGTGTTTTCTGCTGCATCACTTGTCAGCTGTCTGCTTCAATACCATCTGTTCCTGGTAGAAATCAGCCCCAAATACACAATCATAAATTTTGAAAGAATTTCAATTCCTACATACCCTGTAATATCTTTAATAAACACCTCTTGTAAGTGAAACTAATTTTAAATGTAACAGTTTATCTTCTAGTTAAGTTAGAGAGAGGGGACTATTCAGCCAGCATGAACTGTAACTCCTGGGTTTGCAGATACTGTGCAAGAAGACAATAACCAAGTGTTTCCAAGTCTTTGATAGTGTCCATTACCAGAGAGGTCTTTCCCAGTATGACATCCAAGAGTCACTAGAACACTGAATTTTATTTGAAGATTTTGCTATAGTTTTTAGAACATTTTGTAGGGCAAAAGAACTGTCTACTCACATTTAAGTATTTGGCTTTTACATCCAACTTCAAACTTCAGAAAAGTTTAGTTTAGGTACAAAGTTCTATAACTGTGGCCACTAACTCTTTGGAGTCCAACCACAAAGTGGTATCTTAAAACCAGGTAACTTTGAAAGCTAGCTTATTATTTGCAACTGAAAACAGAAGAAAAAGATTAAGTATCAGGCTTTCAAAACTCTTAAATCTGTGGCATTTTGTATCCCTACCTTAAATGTAATGAATACGCTAATTTCTTTTTAGTTTTTTCCCCAGGATTTAATTCACAGAACTTCACATTATTAAAAAAATAACAAATTTCTAACTGATTTTGGCAAAAATAATTTTAGCTGTAGACCTCAATTTTCTCACCATATTTCAAATTTAAGAGGCAAGCATCTCTAACATCTTGAGGAAGGCTAACGAGCTACAATAATGGTCTTTGGCATTCTTAAAAACAGGGGGAAAGCATGCCATTAACCACAAAAATAATACATATTCCAGCTAACCACAAAGTATCCTTTGAAGCCAGATGATAGGTATATCCTAGTTGAAATGACTAGATTTGTCATGCTGACTCCATTTATTTCTTCAACTAATGCTGGTGCTACTATTTACATAAACACTTGTACTGCATTTAAAAAACACCTTTAGAAAGCCCATGGAGATGACTTTACCACTACACGTTACATTTCAGGACACAGCCTCTTCGTGCCATCTATTAGGACAGAGCAAATCTAGGCTCCTAAGCAGTCACAAAAAACTGAGGCAGGATCTTTGCCCCCTTCCTCATTATGACAGCAGTAAGCCCTGACTCCAGAGACCTTGTCTGTAGTGAAAATGCTCACTTCAGCCATGATCTGCCAAACTCCAGTGTTGATTCTAGTAAAGATCTTCCATACCAATTTAATAGTGCATGCTCTTTTGACTACATTCTAGATAACAATGATAAAAAATGTCACACTGTGGATTAAACCACTAAATCCTTTACTTTCTGAGTGCTACTGCAGCTTGTGAAGACCCTATAAAAAGAGATGGCAGTGAGAGGTATATCCCAGAAAAGGTAAGTCAGAAGAGAAGTGCATACACAAAAAAAATCAAACATTTGTTTTTATAATAGTGACCTATTATACTGGAATATCTGCTTGTATTCAACCACCTCTTCTTAAAACTTATAAATAGATAGCTCAGTTCTATCTTTCTAGTATTTCTGTTCTCCACTAACACCTGGAAATACCTTTAATAAAAATTGTACAAATACTATCAAGAGTTCAAGTAACATAAGCAAACATCAGATGCCAAAGTGCTCTTGTCCAACTGGCAATATGGCCTTTGATACTGGCAACTCAGTAGAACAACTTGACATGAAGGGGATGGGAGAAAATCCGCTGGTTTAACTTTTATTGAATCCCAAACTTTAATGTCCATAGCAACTTCAGAAGTGTGATTGTGAATGCGAGTTGGTATTACACTACACAAAAGACTGGCATATAAGGAGCTGAAGTTCAGAACAATTAATATTGTTAAACAACACTGTTCTGGACATCTTCTCATAAAATTAACTCTTCAAATGCTAGCTGTCTTACATAATAAGCATTAGGCACAAAACACTGTTCAGGTGTAACTCTTTGAGGCCCAACAAAAGAAACACGCAAAAATAAACAGAAGTGAATCCCATTTAGTGCAAGGAACAGCTATTGAACTTCATCTATGATTATGATTGCTGGACCACACAGTCAGCTAAACTCTCAGAGAATAAGAGTAAAAATTTCTCATTTAACGATGTTCAGACAGGGTGATTCAGTTCATGAGCATGCCTTGTTTTCAATAAGGCCTTTCTGCAGCATTTAGTCTTCAAAAATATTCTGTTTTACTAAGAAAACAGTCAAAACCTTGTAGAATAAAACGTGCTTCTTTTTCATTTGGTTTCTGGAAGGCCATTATTTTTTGTCTGCCAGTGCGGACATTATCTGCCAGATAATGAAGTTCAATTTCCTACCTTTGTTAGAAGTTATGCTATTCCTAAAGGTAAAAAATTATCAATAACCACACATATGAGGGCTTGAGGTGTTCTGGTACACGTCGCATCCTTATTTCTCACAACTCCAGAGGAACACAGCAAGAAAACATTTTGACTTGTAGTCAAGTGTTACGAGAAACAGATTTTGAAATAACCAAATGCCTGTGTATTTCTCCAGTATTTCTCCACTTCCAAGTAATTCACCTAAAAACCATCTCTCTTTAATTTATAAGTACTGAGTCAGGGTGCCTTTTGGAAATACACATCTTCTCCAAGCTTTTAACCTTTATGTTCCAGGCAGGTTTTGTAATGTTGCTAACACTGCTGCAATTCTCACTGGTCACAGTTTCAAACTGATGTACAGAACAAGCACAGCTTGTAAGAAAAGCTGAACCTAGATCTTTATTTCATAAAAATATCTATGTAACTTCCTTTTCCCAAATTAGTAAGACTAAGATTCTCTGTGAGTGAACTCAAGCATCCATTTGGGCACTGGAAAAGGACTTGAATAACTGAGCAAGTTTTGTGAGCTGCTCCCTTTTTCCTCAAGTTCCAACATCAACAATTCAGTCCCATTTATCACTCATAAAGGGTACTGAACTCCTGCCGAATCGATGGAGTGAATAAAGAGCTATTCTCTACCCTTTGATAAGTGCAACTCGATCTGACAGTACAGCTGAGACCTTTGGATATATTTTTCCTTTAACTTAGGAACTAAAATAGAGCAACATTTAGGGCCAAGACTATTTGCTAATATACTATATCACTGGGTGAGGGAGGGGGCCATGCACAGGGACACAGCAAACCACCCTATCGTTACAATTATAAAATACCCACAAACCTCCATATCATTCAAAACTATACCATTAAAAAAAAACCCCTAAGCAACCCAAACAAAAAATCCCCAAAACCCCAAACCAAAACAAACAAAAAGCCCCAAACCAAAAAAACTTCACACTCCCCCCTCCCCCCCCAAAAAAAACCAACCCAAAAAACCCCAAGCCAACAAACCCACAACAAAACAGATACAATATTACCTCATTAAAAAAAATACTTCCCCACGGCTTTACTCTTCCCAAATGCCAGGTGTATGATTTGTAAAAATTTACCTGGTGTGTATGGCAGGAAAAAACCCAGCTTGTAATCAGAATGTAGTTACTGATAAGAAAACAGATGAATAAACCTGAAACTATTTTTGAAAAAAAAAGAAAGCAGTGTGTGAAAACAATGGATTTTCCATAATGAGAGTAGAGTGATGTGGAGCACATTACATAAGGCGGGCTGCTTGGGCAGAGCGGGCTGAACGAGGGACAGTGGCTGCCTGGTCCTTACTCTGTCATCTAGCTGTAATAGTTGAGGACACAAATAAGAAAATATGCCAAGAAAGAAAACAGTACAATGCAGGCTCTGTTTTTGCTCCAGTGAAAGATCACACCAGACTAGGCAAGGTATGCACGTCTCCCATCCCAGTTTAAATCCACCACATTACGTTCAGGCCAATGACACTTTTGTTCAGAGAAGCTGGGGTTTCTGCCTTTTTCATTGCCCAGGCTGGCACTTGAATGGCAGCCCCACACGTGTCTGGTGTAAACCAGGTATTGGTCTCACTAACAGCAGCGTCTTGGTGACTGGAAAAATGGGGTTTTCAGGTCGCGTGTTTCACGTTAGCACCTCTTCTTGCAGCAAGATAAAACTTTGTGCTTGTGCATGTTAAGCACTTTCATAAAGTAAGGTCAGCTGGCTGCAACACACCATAGTCCTCTTAAGAGACTCCTGCACTATTCCGAGCATCTGATTCGAAGTAGCAAACAGCACTGTCTGTGCCAGTAAAAACTGTCAGGCAAGAAAAATCCCACAGAACATCTCTGTTCTGAAGCATGAAAACGAGAGTTACCACCCTCCTCCTCCCCCCTCCCCTCCCATCCCCAACAATAAGTGTCTGCAACAGACCACAGAAAGTCTCCGCACTGATCACAAAAGAAACCCGACAGAAAGCCTCTGCTCGCAAGGATCAAACCTCCTCCAGAAGTGCTGGTAACCTCGGGATCAAAGTGGTTTACTCCTTAGGCTAAGTGGATAGGGGATAAGCTTAGAAGATAGGAAGATAGTCATTATAGGAAGAGCTAGCAGCAACTAAAGCAGGACATTTGCACTCCATGGAGACAGCAAGTGAGCATCATGTAATTTATGTTACCATAATTACATATGTAATATGTATAACACCAGTATTTCATGCAAATAAAAACTGGAATTAAATTAATGATCAGGAAGGATGATTATAAAGTAGGACTTTAATAAAGACTGAAAACAGAATTCCACTGTTTTTGGAGATGGGAAGGTACAAGCTGGTATCACTGGCCTGAGAAAATTCCCCTCAAACTTCATATCCCAGACAGAACTCTTCAGCAAGGACTTGGAGATCCCTCATTGCAATGAAGTTCCAGTTCATTTGTCCTCAAACCTGCCACCAGTATGAGTCCTTCCAGGCCCTGCAGCCACCTACTACCAGTTGACAAGAGCCATCCTCCTCGGGCACTGATGGGATAGCCCTCCCTACAACAAGTAGCAAACTTCTTCCCCAGTTTTTAATATACATCCATCCTTTATTAGAACAGATTTAAGGAACTTAAAAGCTGTAGCTACCCTGCATAGAGCCTGTGCACAAGGGTCAAACTGGGCAAAGGAAGTTATGGTGTTTAGTGATAGTGCATGAGAGATTCCACAGCAGATTGTAAGATAGCTTTAACCACTTGCAAAGTGGAGAAAATTGTCTTGTTCAAAGGCATGTTGCACATGCATTAAGTTTTCACCCAGATTTACTGCAAATCATCAGTAAATTCAAATCTCATCTTGCTACTACCAGCAACACATTCTTTAAGTCCTGTGTCGATGTTGGAAGTTAATGCACATTAGGTCTATGGAGCTTTTTTCTCCTCTCTGCTCTTTCAGTGGGGATGTTCTGTTCTCAAATACCATTCCTTCACGTGACAGGCACAGCAACTGCCAGAAGTAACCCCAGTAAGCTCTAACTATTCAAGACCTTGCCTCTAGCTTGTTTTGTAAAAGCAGCAGGAAACGCAGGACTTCAATTACTCTTTGAAGGTTACAGTCTTAAGAAATAATCACTGAAAGTAACAGAGCAAATCAGACATGATCTATAAAATCCTTATCACTAGGAACCACGCGGAGACTCAAAAGCAACATTCTTGAAACACATTAAAATTTCATCTAATTATTCATGGTTCTCTACACTAATGCCAATTTTTCAATGTTAAAGAAGTAATAATGACTGAAACAAAACCTGCCTGTCAAATCCCCATTTACGGTAAAACAAATTCAGAGTACAGCCAATACAGTAAAAACACTGCCATGCAGACATCCAAGCTTGTTTGCCCAGTTTAGCAAACAGTATAACCACATTAGCATAGTACTGGGCAATCTTACTAGACCCGATGAGGAGGATGTTTTAATCTGAATAGCACACCCTGCTAATATTAATAATTCATGCTAAGTCTCTAAGGAATATTTCTCATCACCTGTAGAAGACAGCACCATGCCACTTAAGCATATTCTTCTTTTTGAGAGCTACAGTCCACAGAATCCACTGCAGCGAGCAATTTGCTGATGTAAATGAGATTATCCCCTAACTGTTGAAGGTTTGCTTGCATCACTCAAGTAAGAGCGATAACTCGATACATCTGAGTATCTCATTCTCACAGGCTACACACAGCCTTACCGATATGAAGCAAGGAATTATTCTTCTTTGGCGTGGCAAGATTCTCTCATTAAGAGTTTTGATTCTGAAGAAAAATGACTGTAATTATACAGATTTGTATTTAAAACATCCTGATTCTGTTTCTAGACCAGAAGAGGAACTCAACACCATTTGGACACATTTTATATTGA
This sequence comes from Laterallus jamaicensis coturniculus, assembly GCA_022605575.1. Lineage (NCBI taxonomy): Eukaryota > Metazoa > Chordata > Aves > Gruiformes > Rallidae > Laterallus > Laterallus jamaicensis. Next base: position 14,064,359 of record JAKCOX010000008.1, read on the forward strand.
GGCTGAAACACACGATTCATTCTAAACCACTAAAAAGGAAATAACATATCTGATTATTCACTACAGATGACATGCTTGAAAAAACATTCCACATTAATGAACAGGAAATCCACAGCTTTAAAGTTAGCAACAGTAAATAACTGCTAGTTATGAATTTAAAACTTCTTTAAGTAGCTGGTAGATAAACTCTACAATATACAACTTGCAGCAAGTTTCCATGACACTCAGACAAATTAGGTCTCCAAAGTTCTCCATTTCTGGGATCAGTCAGGCTTCAGATCCATGGGATCAGCCAGCCTCGTATCAGATCCTCTAGAAATGGGGGAAGCATTCCTATAGGAAAAGCTTCACCTACATTCCCTGCAGCAAAGTTTCTTCTTATCCCTCCAGATACATAGCATGAATATCTGTGTTTTTAATAACTGACTTAATTCTTCACTGATGTAACCCCTGGGCATTTCAATATGGCAGTGCTGAACTCTTAATCTACTCTCTTCAAACTACCTGCCGCTAAACACACTCATGTTTAACTGAGGTGCTTTTATAAGCTAATTCTGTATCTTGACAATGAAACACCACACACTGTGTTATTCACATAATGATCTTCTAAAAAGCCACCTCCTAGACCTTGCATTGCAAGATACTTCAGCATCCTGTTAAAACTGATGGGTGGCTGTAAATTCTGAGCAGGCAGAACTTGCTCCTGTCTGCGCCGGACCACAAACCCTCTCCCAAAAATCAGGATTCTTCACAGAATTTTCCTGCTGTTCTTCAGGGATAAAGAAATTTCAAAGAAATGAAAGCTTAATAAAGCAGGAGGACAGCCTCGTGAGTCATCATCACTTCATCAGGCCAGTCACACAGGGAACGGGGGTTCCTGCTTGTGGTGGAAGCATTAGGAAAGTTTAGTACAGAGACTATCCAAAACCAGAAAGCAATATAGTACCCTGACGTTTGACAAGAATCCAAGCAAAAGTTTAAGGAGAAAGAAGCATCTTGCTCTCGTTCTAAGGCTTAGTAGAAGTCCATGGGCAAACAGAACAGAGAATGAGTGCTACCATTAGTATATGAGGTTATATGTACCATTTCCTTCTCTCCCATACTCATGAAAAATAAACATACATGTAGCTCATGCCAAATGAAAACGTACCAAGTTAGCTAAAGCCATTAGCCATTTAAAACGCCTCTATCCAATTACAAAACCCTCTCAATTATTACGAAAGATCTGTTCTGAGTAAGAGAGAATTGTATTTATTGCTCTTTAGATGGGTAACCCATATCCTTCAGCAAGCAGTCAGCATTGGAAGCACCAGAAGGCACACTTGGCTCACTTTGTGATTTATGCCCACCCTGACTTGTTCAGCTCTCCCCAAGGTCTTGCTGTCCTCCTGTTCGCCCTACACAAGATCTCTGACTCTGCTCCAGCACCCCAACCTGGGTTCCAGGCAGGAGCTGCTGCACCAAGTCAAACCCCGTGTTTCCCAGCAGTGGGTTTTTTACTGGAGGGATTCTCATTGATAATATTTGTTTATACAGCAATGTTTTATTTCCTCTCTGACCTCCTACAGTTAATTTCTAAGGACTGTTCTCACTGTCAATTAATGATATGCTTGCTGTCATTAGCATTAGATAAATTCCCGTATTCTTTAGTAAATACCTATATACACATGTACACACATTTTATTTATAACATGTGTGTGTCTGTGTCTATATACACACACATTCATACATGTACATACGTGCCTTTTCAGTATCCCTTTGCAGGAAAACTCACAGCAAGCTGAAATAAAATAGCTATTACCAAACTAAGTTCTAACTTATCCCATGCTCTCATCATATTCTCCAAGCACAAACCTTGCTAGTGGAAACAAAACAACTCCAAAGTTTAACAGACTTTTAAACAGATAGATAATTTGGAAAATCAGCAAGCAAGTTGTTTTGAAACAACTTTTCATCTTGATCTGATCGATAAAACCTGAATCTGTAAATCTTAAGAAGCACACCAGGTCTAACTAGCACATAAAATAGGAAAACTAATATGTGTCCTCCTTCTAAATCTCTCTGAGAAAAAGTGTTTTCAACCGCAGAAAATATGCAAATATTTCTATGTACTTCATAAATACATCAAAAGTCACATTTTTTTCACTAAATACTTCTTTGCTATGATTTCTAATATTACATTTTTGGGGAGAAGGTCTTAAGTTTAAGATTGGGTTTTTAACAGATCTAAATTGTGTACTCCTCCAAGACGCTATTACAGCTACACATTCACAGTGTCAGTCTAGACAGTTCAAGTTACAATAATTACAGCACCTCGTTACTAAATTCTTGTCTGCAACTGGGAATTAGCAAGACATGATTTAAAAAAAAGTGACTGATACCTTTAAAAAAAACAAGTGGAAAAAAAAGAAAAAACAGGGCGAAACTCTAGCAATGATCACAACTAATAAAGGAAAAGTTCATACCCTGACCTACTGAGATAGGAACTAAAAATATATAGTAAAATATTCTGAAGAGCACAATTTATGTATTTTCTGTATGCCTTTTAAATTCCTTCTTCACATTCCAGTCAGCAAACCAGAAATTAAGAATGCTGCCTGCACAATCTGTCCTGCCACAGATTACAGTAAAGGAGGCTGCTCTGCAGTACCAAGTACATTAGTGAAGTTTTTGTTGCCAGCAGAAAGACTTCTTCCTGCAAATACTCTATGTTGCCTGCAAGAACCTTACAGTAAGTTACCAAGACTGGGTCTGGTGTGTCCTGAGGACAGAGAGACTAGTTAGCAACCCCATACTCCCTCAGAAACACAGCTTGCAGAGTTAAAAACTCTGCACAACTCCTGCTTACCCCTTGCGATGTTATGCTCGCTTTTTACTACCATTTGTTCTCACCAGCTTTGACCAGCAAAGCCACACGGTAGCTTTGCTTCAACTGCCAGAAGCTTTATTTATAGGTGTTACAGATTAATTGGCCTGGAAAATTATTTCCCTGGAAGCATACTGTAGGTAGACCAACTCACAAACCATTAACGAAACATCACAACCCTTTTTTTCTGATCAATGGTCCCAGTATTGTCGAAGTGGAAAGGAGCGTGATGAGGGCACAACCTGCCTTCCCATTGCTCCCACCCGCCCCATGCAAATCTCTGTGCAAAACTGTCCCAAGCTTTCCCAGCTGTTTTCAAAGCTATTTCTATTCCCTGTTAAAAACAGCCTCCCTCAACCACCCTCCCAGAAGCACAGAAACACGGTATTGCAGGTGAACCCCCACTGTTTGAAAAGCAGGATGGATTAACCTGCTCTGAGCGATTTCTTCTAGTTGTCCTGACCAGCAAAATCTTACACTTAATGCTGACTCTTAAAATTACAAAAGGCACAGGTAACTCAAGGCCTACCTCAAACACTTCATGCATAGAAATTAACACAGAAAGGCTTTTAGAAGCATAGATATGTCAAAGCAAAATGAATTTGCCTTTATAGTTGTATATATGCACATTTTTAATAAAAAATAAATCCACATTAGTCATTGGTAAAATGGCTACAGAAAGATAATGAACATAAAAGTAAAAAGAACTCCTAAAGATTATTTTTACATCATTACATTATGGCTTTTTGTTTGTTTGTAGAGCAAGTCCATGATATAGAAGGTTCTTTACATTGAGAGGTATTTCAATATAATTGCTAAATTAGACAGCAATTACTGTTTTCCACATAATGACATATATAAAGATTCTTTTAATGTATTAAATAGGTACATAATTTATCTGTATGATCATGTGGAATTCTACTAAATTTAGCAAGATGTTCCATACTTCAGTCAAGTCAGGCTTTCCTGTTCTACACTGCACTCAAGCCTGCCGAAATAAACCACAGTTCAGTCCACAGAGCTAAGTAAAGCCAGAAGACCCCCTCTATTCATTATAATTTTTTTTTACTTTTTAACCTCTTTTAAGGCCTTGCTGACTGATGGCAGCATCACAAAGAATCTTTCTTGGGTTTTAAACTATGCTTTAATTTCATTATTCATTCCTTGATTACTAGGATATTTGAGACCCTCAGTCTGATTCGCCTGGTACCCAGACCCGATGCTGTATGAGAAGTCCTAGTCTCACTAGACCAACACACCAATTTTCCTCCTCTTTCAGAAGATGCAGTGACATGCAGAGTAAGATAAATTAAAAAATCAACAGGAAATCAACAAGATGTCAGAGTTTACCCTAGAAAAACATCCAGCAGCATTCTCCAAGTACACAAATAACACAGAGAAGTAGTTATGCAAACCTGCATTTGGCAGGACTGGGAATGGAGCCCACATCTCTACTGCAACAGTCATCCACGCAGCAACCCTACTGCTCAAAATAACAGAGTCAGATAGATACACTGAGCCCTCCTATTTCTACCTAGCATTTTGGTGCTACCAGGTCACACATACCCCTTTGTCAGTCCCTGGGATTCATGGGCAACATTTCATTGCTAATACAGGTGGGGAGTAGGGAGGGCTGATGAGATTGTTTAGTTTTATGGCTTTGTTTGCTTTTCCTTTCTTACCAGAACAGATGGACAGGTGAAATTTTTAGCTTTTGTTTCGTTACTTACTACAGAAAAATAGCCTTTAAATTAAGAGTTGTGCTGGGTGGCAAACAATCCAGAATAGAAACCAAACAAATAACCCTGACTGCTATAGTCCTTACTATGGTATGTGGAATTTCATTTTCTAATCTTACATATTCTGTTGGGAAAAAAAACCCCAAACAACTCACACATAAAGCGCCTTTAAAACAGGTTTCATGGTTTAAATCTATTTTAATCTCACAAAGAGTAAGATATAGGTGCTCAGTGTTTAAGTTACTTATCGCACACATCAGTCTCACTGTTTTAAATAGGAGCAGTGAGCACTTTTGAACACTGGGAGATCTGTGTGATTTTGGGATTCTTTGAAAAAGACCACTTTTGCAGCTTTAGCTCCAGAAGAGCAAGGGACATGCTGACACCAGGGGGGATCAGATGTTCATCCCCTCCACAAAGATCAAGTGCAATTGGGTTATAAAAACTGTGTATTGGGTTACCCAAAGTATCACTTTTCACGGCAAGAAATATTATCCTAATAGCACTGGGAGGAGGAAAAATGGTTCAAATTTTGAAAAAAATAATTTGAATAATCAGATCTGCAACCTTTAAATCATTTTTGACAGTATTCCCTCCACATTCTTAACAGCTGAGACAAGATATTCAATTTTCATGATCTTTTAAAATGATCATACATCATAAAACTATTGTTTACAAACAGAAATAGCAGAGTTTGCAACAGTAACAGGCCTCCAAACTTTGGAAAGCCAAACAAACAAATCCTGATTTATAAAAGGCAATGTTGCTTCAGTTAGCTAAAACTAAGTGATGAAAAGTACCTAAAATTCAAACCAGCAGCAAGGCCAGGGCATGTTTATCCCCATTAACTAATAAAGAGATATTAAAAGTGTCACTTCTGACACAAGACTTTCCTTACTGCCAAGTCTCAGATGGTCAGGATGGTACCAAGAAATATAATTTTTTTTTAAAAACATATGTATACATACACACACACAGAGCATAGTAAGAGCCATGCATGTATCAAAGATTGCATCAGGCTTGACATAGGTGATTGTGTGTGGCTGAAGCCTGATTCATGCAACTCGTAGCTAGTTTCTCAGGCTTTCTTGAGGAAGACGAGGAAGAAGCAACCCCTCCCCCTCCATTTTGTGCATTAATTGGAGCCTGAATAGAGTTTACATTCCAAGCAATACATCTGAACAAAGTTCCTATATATCAGTTTTGTCTATAAAAAGTCTGCCCATTTCCAACCTGCAGACAAGGTAAGCCTTTTTGAACCACACTGTAAGTAAGCAGGTAGGGATACACTCAATTGGCCCTTTTCCACTAAAGATTACAACTGCAGAGTGGAATACAATACACACTTTCTAAATCTAGACTGAGCCTGTGACTTAAGAAGGCTGGTGTGGCATAAGCAGAGATCCATCTTCTTCCTGAAAAAGCCCATTTGCTATCAGTACCATCTTGGAGATCACGAGCAGCACAGCAGCTCATGTTATGAAAGGCCACCCATCTCAGAGACTCTCTCAGTGTAACACTATGGTAGAAGACATCACCTATTTTAGGAATAATGCTGCAATACAGCCCAACCTGAGAGCAATCTTTAGATCATACAGTAATATCAAAGAGTCAGGACAGCCTATCTTTGGGAACAGGCTCAGCTGATTTAGCTTTGTGAGATTATTAAGCCAACTGCAATTCACGTTAAAGATAACATACCCCGAAAGTAAAAAAGGTAAATGAAGCTGGATGGCAGCAGAAGGACAAAAACCCACTCACATTTCATCAAGACACTAACAGCTTTCCTAGATGAATGTCACTGTCACAACAAAGACCTGCAACAGTTCATTTCTGGGCAGAATTAATTTGCAGAACCCTGCTAAGTCTCCAGTTACAGAGTCCAAGCCGTGCTCAGGGAAAGGGAGGAAGGAAGGAATCTCAACTATTAGAATACAAACTGCAAAATAATTAGTTGCTCTTCAGAGGGGGAAATGATTCTGCAGAGCCATTGGAGGGAATGACTCTGGAATTCAAACAACCGTACTGAAATGCTTGGATAGCTAAGTGGAAAAACAAATCCAACATATATACACTGGTCTAATACAATCCACAACAGTCAAAAGAGTTTATCACAATCCTTCTCTTTATTAGGAAATACACACAACCACTTCATTTTCTTTACTTTTTCCCTCCTCCTGTCCACAGTAATTTATAACACATAACTAAAGGGACAACTTTGGATCTAGACTTTGCAGGGATATATTATCTCCAGCCAAGTACACAGAGAAAATTAAAAGCTCAAGAACACCACCACAAACATACTCACACACACACACACAAATTGACTCAGCAGTTGACATAATTTCTGCCAAGCAATGGGAAAATTTATATGCTTGTTTAGTCCCAACAAAATGTTTTCAGTGATATATCTACATATAGTATTAATTACTGTAGTAGGACTAGGAGTGCCATGGCAGGAAGGAGGGGTCGTGTGGTAAGCATCTGCCTATGCTGCAGAAGGTGGCTGTGAAAAAGCAGCCTATTTGTTCTGGAGGGTGTCTAAACACACCTTGGGTGTCAGTAGCCTAAGATGCACACACATTCTTCTAAGGGGTGAAATGAAAAAAGGTTTAAAATAAATTCCAAAACCCTCCAGATTCTGGATATTCTTATTCTACGCACAACAGTTTTCTTCACTTGAACTATCTGGCAGTCTGAAGTTACCCTCTTCAAAGCCATGAAATAATTATATACTTTCCTGTTTAAGCACATCTGCTGACTTTGTATTTAGGGGCAACTGTTCAGCAAAGCTTGAGATGGAACAAAAGCCAAAACCAAACCCACTATTACATACATACTGAAATCTACCGGAGGCTTTTGTAATAGATGATAAAAAAAAGCAGGAGGATACCAACCTACCTTTGTTTACAAGCACTACAGCTAAGCCTGACTTACACATGGAGGAGTATAAATGAAACAATACAGACTAATCAGCTTTAGAAAATAAAAATGGCAATGTGACTAGAGTGAATATATGAGGAGAATGGAAAGCTACACAGTTAATGCCCTCATAACTAAACAGATGATTAAGTCTTCTGATATTATATAATCCATCATACAATCTTGCTTACGACCCTGCAGAACTACTGAAAAAGGAGAAGAAAAAAAGTCCAACCTCACCAAACACAAATTTAGATTTGACAGTAAGTTTACTTATGGTCCCACTCAAGCTCTTCAAGACAATGGGACGGCTCCTTTCTACTTCAGCTGGCACTAGCAGGATACAAATTCCACAGGATGCTTTTAAATGTCAAAACACACATACCAAACTAAATATTTGCTTTTGTTTTACATCTCTCAAGAAGATAATGTAAACAATTATCATGCTCTTCCACTGGACAGTAGTGCCTTTGCTTTTTGATGCATTTGGAGGAGAAACAGCTAGTTACATTCTCACAGTGTAAAGCCCTAAATGGTTTATGTCAGTTTGCTTTAATAAGCAAAGCAATTTCTAATCATTGTGAAGAGTTTATGTAACATTATCTTGCATAGTGTCAAACATGCATGTTAGAATTTCAGTAGAAGATAAACACAGTACCATGCAGTTGAAATCCTGCATTTCACCCAGTGGAACAAATTACATTTCATTTCAGTACAACTTTGAAGTCTGCAGTGTCTGAGTGTGCAGCACCCCAAACAGGACATGTAAACACAACTTCTATTTTTTTATTTATCAATATAATCATTAGACCTCTCCCTTTTTAAAATCCAGTATTAAGCCTATCTACTGGAACCCTATGTGTATACAATATGCTGTATTTGATTTAAAAGGAATCTAAGCCTACCTAGCATCACACTTAACCAGACTAACTTTCTAAAAACTCTGATGCAATGGTATAAACAAACTTTTCAGTTTCCCAAGCACTGCAGAACTAACATCTGAAAGAAACATAGAATTAGGTCCTTGCTATCTACACAAATTTACAAAGCTACATCCTTTCTTCCTAATATTAAGTGTATGTATAGGCTTTACTTTGCCTATTACGTAAAAGCACTAAAATTTATAGCTCACAAATTAGCAAAGTTTTAAAGTGATTAGTACAGCAGGAAGCTATATCAAAATCAACATGTATTCAAAGGTAGGGATGTTTGGTTTTACCTGAAAATTAACATCTTCTTTCTTAAATATCAGTGCTCGAACTTCATCAGGATCTCCATTAAATATAGCTTGAACCAATGGTGGCTGAAATAAAGAAAACCCACATCTTAGAACATAGACCCAATTGAGGTTTTAGTGATACACATAATTTTTTGATACATACCACAAACACAAAATGATGACAAAATAAAACATCCCAGGCAGTAAAATAAGTAAAAAAGCCCCAGCAACAGTATCTCAAACTGAAGAAATTGCAATTTTAAAAAATTTCAAACACACTCATAAAATTTCAACACACTCATAAATCAAGGAACTGTATTTCTTAAAAAGCAACCCCCCCCAAACAACAAAACAAAGGACCCAGAAGACTGGCTTATAACAGCTGAAGAGATAACTCTTTGTAATAAATTACATCTGTTGTAATGTATTGCAAATTCTATGCAACCTAAGCAAAGAAATCTCTTTTGCATTAGCAAGTAACTACAGTTACTAGAAGTTTTTCACCTGTTTAGACAGTGGGAGAATAAAATGCATGAGATAAGTATGGCAACAAATTCACACACACACATCTATTACTAAATATAGCAGGATTTCTTAGCAAGTAAGAAAAGCTGCTGAGGTATGCTAGCAAGATTTAAGTCAGCCACTTGACAAAACAAAATAATTTAAAGCCATGAAAGCAGAGTCCCCAGTGTTGATCATTTCCAGAAAGTGGTAGCTTGAATCTAACAGTTACATCAAGATTATGACTTGTGCTATTTTTTATTTTAGTTTAGAATTGCTCTTGCTTGATGTACACCATATACTCTAACAGTTCTCAAAATAAGCACAGCATATTATTGCAATACAATGATTACATCAGTTTCTAAAGTGGTACTGCACAAATGTACCACTGAAGAATGAAGACCAGAGCACGGAAAAAAACCTATTTACTTCAAATACAGTTTACCAAGCCTTCTAAAAATCCTCTCCTATTATACAAGAGTTTAGATCTGTTATTGATGCACCATAAATAGCTACATGAAAAAGAATGAGCCCTTGCAAACATCCATTCCACCACTAAGTTTCCGCTTTTTTCCTCTTTAATATAGGTAGTTGTCTCAACATCATGCATATTCATGTTAATCTTAGGAAAACTACTACTGGTATTTGCAAAAGTATTATAAGCAGGAAATATGCCAACAAACAACATGCCTTACCAACACGTTTCCAGAGGGCGATGGACGTAAAGATATATTTTCCTGAGGTAACTTAGAAATAAATGTGGGAGAATCATCTTCCTCCTCCTCCAAAACAACAATACAGACTCGACTCATTCGATCCGTTTGAGGAAGCCAAGGCAAACAAAAAAATACCAGCAACAGTAGTTTTGGAACCAGATCACAGGTATCCCAACAGGGACCATAGAGGAAACACTTTCACCTGTTCACGTGCCCTCACAAACTTGTGAGGGCTACCGCTGGTGTATTAGCATTTAAAAAAGGACATTCTAATCCCCCCTTACACTTCATTTTCCAGGTTTAAACACCCCCAGATGTTCAAGACCATGCAGGGGAGAAAAAAAAATTAAAAAGTTGTTTCTTTGTAGAATAAAATTTCCCTAGGCATCCAAACCACAATAACGAAACCGTGGCAGAGCTGATAAAAATATCCCGAGATCCAATTCCATTCGAACAGCTCTGGCTGTCACACACAGCTGTCCTTCCACAAGCAAATTTGTCTTTGCTAATGTCACAACTTCCACAGCGCCCTGCTAGCCCCACAGTGAAATCATTGTTGCAGAAGACACGACACTGTCCTACCGAGGACGGAACAAGGAACAATTGCCCCGAGAGAGCTGGCCACAGCTATACCCACTCCACTCCTGCAAGGTCAGTTTTCAATCAGCCGCCGCAGGCTTTCTGGTGACTGACAGTAAACGTGCCTTCTGATCATCCTGTCATTCTACAGCTTCCTTTCTCAATGTCAAAAACAGTCCAGCCAGAAAAATGCATCTCATTTCCAGCAGTAATTCAAGCCCTGCTTATAGAAGAAAATAATTCTCTCCCGTGCAAGGAAAATATCTGCAACGTACAGCACGGCTGCAGTGCATTTACATGCGATGAGTCAGACCACAGGGACAATGAACTCCTTGAATAATATTGCTGGTTGAATCCAGCCTCCCCAAACGACAGCAACGCAGACAGCGTTACTCCATCAGGGACACAGGCAATGCCGAGCATTCATGCTTCCTTCACCGGGCAGTAATACTGTTGAGGAAGAATGCTTCAGCAAAACAAGCTAGCTACTGCACACAAAAGCTCCAACTACTGCCTTAGAGGACTTCTGCAAAAGCAGTTCATCACTCAAGTGTTTCTTTTGATCCCCATGTGAATGCAGTTCCCATGATAGTCTTCATTCAGATTGAGGGGGAGAGGGGAAAAAAAAGGAAAAGAAAAAAAAAGAAAAAAAAAATCAGACTCCGTGCATCTTCTCTGAGCCAACTTCTTTATCCGAACATCTGTCACTGTGCCAACCTGAGTCTCCTCTTCAGTCAGAGCTTCTGCTTATCAGTTTTTCTTCCCTTGACAAATTAAAATTATAAAATCGGCAGAGAGCCTCGCAAAACTTTAAAAAAAAAAAGAAAAAAAAGCACCTAATTGTCTGAGCAGGTCATTAAAAAAAATAAAAAAGCCTATAGGAGCAGAGCCCAAACCGGCGCCACGGCAGCACTCGCACTGAGCAGCAGCCCGGCGAGCAGCGACTGCAGCCTGGCAGGATGAAATGCCTAGTAATGCTCACATGTCACACTTACCCGAGAACCCCGCCACTGCTCCCACTGCAACTTCCTCTGGCACCAAAAAAAAATAAAACCCGCCTTTTTTTTTTCTTTTTTTTTTTTCTGGGGCAGTCTTTGCAGCTACGTCTGTGCCAGTGCTGTGACTAACACAGCTGAAAACGTACAAATCCTATAACTGAAGAAAGAGCGACTGTTTAATATTTTCCACGAAAAGCCGCAGAGAAATCTGCTATACTGGCTCTGCTGAATAACAATTTAGGCAGTAAACAATTCCAGCATTCTAACTGCTTTCACATGGCACTGGGCAGAGCAGCAAAACAGTCTTCGCTTAACTCCTCGAGGACAAGAAAGTCTCCAGATAAATACTCTAAAAATTAAATGAAAGTAAAATCTCTCTTTAAGTGATCAGTTGACTATTAAAAAGCCAGTTATTAATGACCAAACCCATGGGTTTTGGCTACTAATATAGACAAACTTACTCTCAGCTTGAAAAATAATTACATAGGATAGAATATTAATATAACATAATAAAAAAGAACAAAATAGAAAGCCATAGAAGTCGCTGAATAAATATTTCAGCTTGAATCTGCCTAAATGATGCTGGCTTGTGGGTGTATTATGTAAATGGCTTCTGTCAAAGTTGCTGGATAAGCTCCAGTGTTAGAGGAAGGCAGGGAAGGGGGGTTGGTTGTTCCTGCTGTGCCATGTGTGAAGGCACTTCTAATGTCCTCCAGCAGCTGGTAAGATCAGAATTTGTCAATGGCAAACAAGTTTCTGGCTTTTCAATAAAGCATTTGCACTCAGGTATCACGTACAAATCCAGGCAGAGAGAAAGACAGGTTTAGCAGTACATTAAAAGGTTTGGATATTAATAGACATAATGAATTCCCACCTTGGGGGGCCACAGGCAGGAAGAGCTCACGTTACCGCTCTTTTGAAATAGTGTCTACGACAGCTTCACTGTGACATAATGAATTGCTTAACACACACCTACTGACACTTCACACAGGTGAAGGTTTTTACAAGTGCAAAAGCCCAAGCTAGCCTAGGGCTCCCTGAGCTCAGGGCCGCTGGCGTGGCAGAATATAGCACCAGCCTCTGATTCACCGTGAAATTTCAGATTCAGATTTCCCGAGTGTTCTCATTTACAGCATGTGACTAACAAGCATCCTTACAAATATATTTGGTGCGTTACATAAAGTCCAGTTGTTTTGGAATTTTATACTTTTGGTCTTAATTACAGAAAAGCAAATGGTTTGCACACTACCCCGCTTTGTTCCAGCATTTCAACCATTTACTGAAACGAAAACACAGATTCACAGGAATACATATGACAACTCACACTCTTCTTGGCCACAGCAAAACCAGTTTAGACATACAGACATACTCAAGGCTTATCTATGGCAACACCCTACTGTCTGCTAAGGAACAACTGCAACCCCAACCTAGAAAATGCTTTCTATTTGTGAAGAAAGCCCAGAGGAACAGACACTGTAGCTTACTTGCATAACTGAACAGTCACTGGGAAAAAAAAAAATTATCCTATTTCAATTCTACAAGCAAAGTACAGTGAGGAAATGCATACTTGGGTTTCATACTACCCGCACACATTTGAAAATGGTTTTCCAGCTAAGCCCATATGCTTAGTGTAAATGAATGCTTTGAGAGCCGGTACATTGATATAGTAAGCAAATGCTAAGGGTTCCATATGCTTTCTTTGGAATTACCAGCTGGGCATTTTGCTAGATAAAGTAATGGCAAATTAATTCAAATTATCTGAAAGGGGTCCATTTTGAACTTTGCAATTAATACTCCAAAGTACACTTAAAAAAAAAAAAAAAAAGCTAGAAATTAGTTACCTTTAAGAGGTACAGCACTTCACACTCAGTTAATTGTGAAAAGTCAAAAGTTACAAATATTTGAATCTACTCTGATAATTATTCTAGAAATCTTACGTGTAATTAAAATGAAATTAATAGAAACTATTTCCAAAAGCAAGTTAATATCTTGCACAACATATTTTTGAATGGTAACATTACTACGGCCAAAGAGTTAAAAGCCACTACGTCAGTTTGCATTAGAAAGAGAACCAAGGCAACTGAGTCAATATTACATTGATTTTGATAGCAATCTAAGCTATGTAAGGAAGCAAGCAGAAAAAAACCCCAACCCTACTCACGCTATGAATGTGTGTGTGTGCAACTAATGCCATAACCAAAAGACAACCCAATTCTAGAAACATTTCACTTTTGCTTACAATGAACTTGCACTTGGAGGTTACTTAAAAGAACAATCTCCCCGCCCTCCCATTCCCTTCAACTGAAAGTACTGCCTTCACCTCAATGCACACACCACCTCTAATCATCATCTCTTCTTTCAACTTAAAAAAATCCACCAGACTTCAATAAAAAACCCCGTATCCTATGGTGTACAAGGTACAAGTTTCTAAAGCTACTTAACAGCTACTCTGAAAGCAAAAAGCTAAAAGATACCAAAATAAGGTTTCATTTTTTCAGCAGATAATCTAGACAAGTAACTTTTGGTGCAGGGAGAAGAGAGAATACTATAGAGTGAAAGCAAATTGAAGATTAATTTAAGCCTCCTCTCCACAAACTAATTTAGGAATCACAAGGTATCTTTGCAAAGGTATGAAGAAAGAACATTGCATCTCTCAAAAAAACCCACTTTTCAGTTTATCTTAATAAAACTTAATATAGCTGAAGTCAGCAGGTCATCAGCATCCATCTACTCCAAAAGACCCATATTTCCAGTAAGAAGCGTTATTAAACGAGTAGAAGAAAAGAAGAGTCAAAAATGGCCTGACTTAAAAAAAGACACAAAACAAATGCCACACATCTACTGGGGCTCAAGGGGTGATCCAAGAGCCTCCACTCTATCTGTTAACAAATAAGATCTCCATACTGAGCTCTATAATTTTAAAGGAGTGCAATGCAGAAAGAATAAAAAGAATAGTCAAGTGGACAATAGTGAGGATGTTTTTGAAAAAAAGCTTGTGTGTTGACATGGTAGTTTTTTCCAAATAAATAAAAACAATCCCCAAAACAATCACCCAAAACAGTGCTGTAACTCTCAAACTACGCTTGCCTTTAAGTAAGTCAACCTCTAGAAGTCTTTCATGGGTGCATATAAAGAGCATGTATGACAAGAATGCAACCTGCAGGTTAAAACATGGATGACAGGCAGCCATGTCTATACCAGAGAGAAAAAACACATACTCTGAATCAGCTAAAAATAGCAACCCTTTCTGCAGGTTCACCCTTTTCTCCAGGAACTGATGAGCAGAAGTCTGTAGCAGCACCGCTGATGGCAGATAAAACCTCACCGAGGCACATTCAGGGTCAATGAATCTACCCAGGTAAAGATTTCTCCCTTGCCAACAAGCACCTACTAAATCTTTTTTGATCTTAATTGAAATGGTTTCATTTGGTATTTTGTATAATTTAGTATCTAGCAAAGGAAGGAAACTGTTCTGTCAGGTTCTAGTAAAAATGAGAAATAAAAAAATTAGAACAAAGTCAGTCAAAGTCAAAATTTTTTTAAATACTGATTCAGCTCTGGAAGGCAAAGACCTAATCTATGGATTTCTTCAGAAGACAAAGATTGCTCATAATAGCTACAGCTGTAAGTGCATTGGCACATCCCAGTATAAGCAGATTCTTATATAGTTTAGCTAGAATATTTACTGAAGTTTTGCCCACATATAGACAGAGATTCGTGTTCAGCATCACCATGAATATAGGCTACATTACTTCAAGAAGCCTCGTGAGTCACTCATCTGAACTCCTCTGCTGTTTCCTCCCCACTCCTAAGGGAATGAGGTGGAGTCAGGAAAGAGAACAGTGTAAAGCAACAAGAAATTACTACCTTTCTTCCCAATCTCGCCCTGTTTATTTCACAGCACATGCACAGCTGGGATGGAGAATAGCTTTAATCTCTCAACTCCACATTTCTGTGTCCAAGGACAAACAAAATAGCTTCACTTGCACCTCCTGGTGCACCGTAGGCAGTTCTTTTTCTCATGCATCTGTATAGCCTCTATTAAATCTCCAGAACTGTTTTATGTAGTCATTTATTCTCTTTGAATTAAGACTTTTCACTTAATAAAATCAGGTAACTGAACAGTCATATCAGGAAAAATTGAGATACATATATGACAAAGAAGAAAAATAATTCAGCATTCCTTTGAACTTTTTCCCATTGGAGCAGCATAAGAAAAATGAGTAATACAAAATGTCTGTTTGTGATTGACATGTAAACTTAACTTGTATACTTAATTAAACTGTAACCTTTGAAAAATACTTCAGAAATATCACCTGATCAAAAAGCAAAAAATTATCTTAAAAAGTCTACTAAGCAATTTTTAAAGACTTCTTGGAAATTTACTACATCTGAACAATATACCAGTAGAGAAACTCTTGGCTGAAGCACCTTACAACCATCACAGTATGAAGCTTCTGTTGGAAAATGGAGAAGATAAAATCTCAAAATACCAGCTCAGTCAGAGAGAAGCAGGCAAAACACTTCAGCATTTGTTAAACCCACGCAAACCCACGATTCTTAGCTGTACACTTAAGTTTGGGGTTCTTTTGCAAGTATGACAGCTCTTCAAAAATGTTTTCATAATACAAAAAGCCCACAGGCCAGTTACAGGTAATTTCACCTGTTGGCAGGGCAAAGGCAGAAAAGCCACTGAGCGATGTCTGGCCTCCTTAGTTCCTTCCAGCTCAGACCATGCCCACAGCCAAATACTTTTTTCTGGCACTGAAAATGGCATCAATTACAACAATAACCACAGAATCCTTCCAGGAATCACTACCAAAGGCAGCAGTTTCAGCTGCACACACCAGCTCTCAAAGTTGAAGGAAACAAAACAAAAATCAAAGGCTCAGACTCAGCAGCCCCTGTTTGCTCTTTCACATGTCAACCATCCTCCCAGCACTACCCAGGCCAGTTGCTGGGAGGTAGGACTGGAGAGGAACGCAACAAGAGTGGAGTGAAAATAACAACCTAGAGACCCTGGAAGACATCATCCCGCTGTCACAGCTGGCACTGACAGCCTGGTGCTTCAGGAAGCACTGCTATGGCACCTTCCCAAGGAGAAGAAACAGATAAAGTCAGCTTGGCTTGACTAAACGAACGACTGCAGAATTCCTAATCGCAGTTTTATAACGTCTATTGCATTGCCTTGAAAGTGTTTATACCCACTGAGCACACGCTCTTATAAATTAACTAAAACATGTTCCTCCTAAATTGTATTAGAGCTGCTGATAAAACAACTAAGAGAATTCCTTTTGGGCACACGCGCACACCGAGAAAAATTAGTACATCTGCTTTGATCTCCTCTTCTACTGATGTATGGTCATGCTCTGAAGATGAGCACAAGAGCTGCTGATTTTATGTTTTTCCCCTTTGAAAATTTCTTCCTGCAGAACTGCTTCTGCAGAGAAAACAGAATCAAGCTCATCATTTATTACCAAAAACCCGCATGAGAAAAGGGTCAACGTTACATCGTCTCATTTTCACCATACAATAGGCTGTCATTCCCCTCCTCAGTGGGTACTCTGGGGCTTGCAAACGCTGTGCACAGCCCAGGCTTCAAAGACATATGCTATAATGCACAAGATCACCACAGATCTCTCAGAGGCTGCATCCCTGAATATCAGAAGACCTCTCTGGGGTTTTCTAAAGCACAGCATAGCAGGATTAACGGCTTCTCGCTCTGATGTGCTGAAACCAATTCCCTATGCCTGTATCCCAAGGAAAAGAAGCAATCTGCACTTAACCAGATGCCAAACAAAAAACCAAAACCAACAAACCAAGTGTGATCTTTCACTGTTACATGGGAAAAGAACAAGTTTGAACTTCTCTGGATTTGGGTGCTTTTTGGGTTTGTTTTTTAACAAACTGCTGTTTCTCCAGCAAATTATTAGGAACACATTACATTTGGTCTGTAGGGCCAGTGAGCTTCCTCACTGAGGCTTATTTCGCTGTATGGGCTATCACACAATAACCTTTACCCTCACCTTGCTTTTTTTCTTAACTTCAGGTTCTTTTGCTGATGGCTGGAAACCCCCTTAAAGGGAAAGCAAGCACAATGCAGCGTGCCCAGATTCAGCACTGGACAGTGCTGGCATCAAGACTGAAAATTAAGAAATTCTAGCTGAAGCCAAAAAACTTGGCATACAGTTTACCATTTCCCCATGAAAACTCTGCTGGACTGCCATACTGCTGAGCTTCTGAAGAAGCACATGTAAGCCAAGGAGCTTTCTAGAGATGAGAGTTGCTCAGCTGCCTATGAAGGGCGACCATCTGATTCTTCTATCACTAGCTCCACTCTAAATGATGACATATAAAAGCTGTCATTGCAGCTTGTTTCATGAGCTTGGGATGACAGACAAATCAGTTACTCCTTTCCAAGTCACATCAAGGTTATTCCTTCCAATAAACGCTGTTCTTAAACGCAGATGTGCCTTTCTCTTCTTTTGCCTCTTCTTTTCCCCCTAAAATTTCACTAGTTAACAAATCTATTTTTTTTCAGCACTGTTTCAGTCACACTGGAGCATGTATTGTTTTGAGTTGTGCTCCAAGCTATGTAGAGAGAACAAAGGGACCTGAATTTGCCTAAGAGCACATGAAACTACAGAAGAGATCAGGGTTCATAAAAGACATTTTCATTTTAGCAGATTAAGAACAGTAGCAGGTAGCCACATAAAAATACGACATGAACCCTAGTGTCCTAAAAGACCTTCTATAAACTTGAAAAGTGATTCTTACGACTGAATTTTTATCCTGTGCCACTTGCACAGGATTTAGTTTAGGCAGAAAAGCCATCAGTTATGCCAGTCAGTAGAAGGCTTTTACGGTTTTACGTCACCAACCACAAGTATCCTTGTGTGTAAGTTGCTGTGGTTACAAAATGTTTGCTTTTATACATTTGTCTGAAAGTTCTATGGAATTCCCATACGGCCAAAACCAGCAGTGGTTGGGAATGCTCCACCAAAATTAAAAGCTTGAGTCAGAAACACATACAGCTTCCACTCTGACTATTATCTGGGAAACACTAAAAAAATGATTCATACCATTTTGAGCCAGGGTAGGGAGGAAACAAACATCACATTCAACTATTTAAAACCTTCAGTGATGACTCACATCAGCTTAGGACATTTCCAGAATCGGCTGCTTTTCTCAAATACCAAGTTGCTTTTGACTATTGAAGAAAATACGTTGTTGAGCATTCCAGAAAACAAACAAGAGCAACCTGCTTTCAACAGAGCCATTCAACTATCAAAGAAAAAAGAAAAGGGGAAGAGAGTAGGGGGTTTTAGCCCTCCCAAAACAAAGCCTGAAAGCCAAAAAGCCTGCAGATTGTATCTTTGTAGGCCAAGGCCAGAAAGCCCCACAACTCCCAACTCATAATTATGATTATTTAGTTTGATTTTAGATGTATTTGCAAGAAACAGCTTGGAAGTTTTGCTACTTCCATTCTTTGCCTAAGATGACTGAAACAGGATAGTAGGGTTTTGTCTTAGGCTGTGTTTAGCTTTTGCTCCCACAGTTGTGTGATTGCAGCAACCAGCATTACCAACACGTTAATCCAGTCATGGGGCAACCAGATACAACGGATTGTGAGTGAGGAGTAACAGCCAGGCTGTGAAAACCTAAGAACCAGAGAATCACAGAGTTGTAGGGGTTGGAAGGGACCTCGAGAGATCATCGGGTCCAACTCCCTGCCAAAGCAGCTCCCTAGCTCATACCGCACAGACAGGCGTCCAGACGAGACTTGAATATCTCCAGAGAAGGAGACTCCACCACCTCCCTGGGCAGCCTGTCCCAGGGCTCTGTCACCCTCACTGGGAAAAAGTTCCTCTGCATGTTGGTGCGGAACTTCCTGTGCTCCAACTTGCAGCCATTGCCCCTTGTCCTGTCCCCACTGACCACTGAAAAGGGGCTGGCCAATTCCCCCTGCACCCCATACTTAAGATATTTATAAACATTGATTAGGTCCCCCCTCAGTCTTCTTTTCTCCAGGCTGAACAGCTCCAACTCTCTCAGCCTTTCCTCATAGGATAGATGTTCCAGGCCCTTAATCATCTTCGTAGCCCTTCTCTGGACTCTCTCCAGGAGATCCCTGTCCTTTTTATACGAGGGAGCCCAGAACTGGACACAATACTCCAGGTGGGGCCTGACCAGGGCAGAGTAGAGGGGGAGGATCACCTCCTTTGACCTGCTGGCCACGCTCCTCCTGATGCACCCCAGGATCCCATTGGCTCTCTTAGCCACCAGGGCACACTGCTGGCTCATAGCCAACCTGTTGTCAACCAGGACCCCCAGGTCCTTCTCCACAGAGCTCTTCTCCAGCAGGTCAACCCCCAGCCTGTACTGATACATGCGGTTGTTCCTCCCCAGGTGCAAGACTTTACACTTGCTTTTGTTGAATTTCATCAGGTTTCTCCCAGCCCAGCTCTCCAGCCTGTCCAGGTCTCGCTGAATGGCAGCGCAGTGTTCCTGGGTGTCAGCCACCCCTCCCAGCTTTGTATCATCGGCACTTGCTGAGGGTGGGTGCTATTCCCTCATCAAGGTCGTCAGTGAAGATATTAAACAGGACTGGACCCAACACCAAGCCCTGGGGAACAGAGTGTAGCAATGCATCCAAAGAAGTGTTATACAGCAGTCACCAGTCTCCAGTGATTCACTGACCTTGAGGGGAAGCAACAAGGGTCGGACTAAAGAAAAAAAAACCCAAATAGAAGCAATTTTAAAATACCATCTGCTTTTCTCCCACCAGAAGGGCACCAGGAAGGGGACACTCTGCATGGAAGCAATTCCTGTCTAACATGTCCCACATCTAGCCATCTTAGGGAAGGCAAGTAAAATTAGCTTTGAATGTCTGTCTGCTATTCACTCATAAGCAGTACACTCTTTCAAATTACAGAAATAAGCAATTATCAAGACAGAACACTATATTGAGTATGACAGTGATAGCAGCAAACATTTTCTCATAAGACCACAAATTTTTTACCATTTAAAGCATAGTTCTTGGGTTTTCAAAGAATTGTTAGATGTGTTAGGTTGGAAGGGACCTTTACTGGTTATCTAGTCCAACCCCCTGCAGTAAGCAGGGACATCTTCACTGGATCAAGTCACTCAGAGCCCCATCAAGCCTGACCTTGAATATCTCCAGGGATGGGACCTCCACTACTTCTCTGGGGAACCTGTTCCAGTGATCACCCTCATTGAAGAATTTGTTTCCTAACATCCAACCTCAATCTCCCCTTTTCTAGTTTAAAACCATTACCCCTCATCCTATTGCTGCACGCCCTCATGAACAGTTCTTCCCCAACTTTCTTACAGGCACCTTTCAGGTACTGGAACTGCTGCTATAAGGTTGCCCCAGAGCCTTCTCTGCTCCAATCTGAACAAGCCCAATTCTCTCAGCCTGTCTTCATAGGAGAGGTGCTCCAGCCCTTTGATCACTTTTGTGGCGCTCCTCTGGACATGCTCCAACAGCTCCATGTCCTTCTTGTGTTGAGGGCTCCAAAGCTGGACTCAGTATTCCAGGTGAGGTCTTGCCAGAGACAAGTAGAGGGGCAGAATCACCTCTCTCAATCTGCTGGCCACAATTCTTGTGATGCAGCCCAGGATGTGGTTGGCCTTCGGGACTGCAAATGTATATTGGTGCCTCATGTCCAGGTTCTCAACCATGAGTAGTCCCAAGTCCTTTTTCTCAGGGCTGCTTTCAAGCATATTCTCTCATAACCTGTATGGATAACAGAGATTGTCCAAACCTAGGTGCAGGACCCTGCACTTGGCTTTGTTGAACCTCACGAGGTTCACCGGGGCTCTCTTCTCCAGCCTGTCCAGGTCCCTCTGGCCGGCATCCCATCCCTCTGGCAGATGAACTTCGCCACTCAGCTTGGTGTCATCAGCAAACCTGCTGAGGGTGCACTCAATCTCATTGTCAGTATCATTAATAAAGCTATTAAACAACACCAGTCCCAGGACACACCCCTGAGGAATACTGCTTGTCACAGTCTTCCATCTGGACTTGAAGCCATTGACCACCACCCTCTGGATGCAACCATCTAGTCAATTCCGTATCTGCTGAATAGTCCACCCATCAAATCTGTATGTCTCCAACTTAGAGAGAAGGATGTTGGGGGGGGATTTTCTTCATCAACATTAAGACAAAAAAATCCACTCCTTCAAAAGACCTATTCTCCATTTTTATCACTACTGAAACTCTCCTAGTAGAATGTTTTACAAGTCAGTAACAAGGGGGGGAGGGAAGAGGGTGAACTACTAAATGACTCCAAAATTCCCAACCTTAAGAAAGAAAAATTAAACACTGCTGCCTTTGAAAGTTTCTGTTCAGATTTTCCTACTCATTAGTCATGCAACAGTCCAATTTGCCTACAGTCCAGGCTCTTCCTGCCCACCCAACTAGGGAAAGAGTGATGTTGGGGGGGGAGTTGGTGGTGAGGACTTTTATTTCCCCAGGATGGGAAGGGGGAAGGTGAATACACTGATTCATTTTCTTGAAAAGATTTTCTGTAATTTAACTGAAATCAGATTCTCTTGCAGAAGACTATAGTTGAAACAAACTGAAGAATATTTAAGCAGTGTAACACTAAGAATACTAACTTTCCTACCAGTGCAATGCTTTTAGCACAGATCCGGGTAGGGATGAATAGACTGTGACCACAGAAGCCACAGTTCAGCTGGCTTCTTCACATGTGGGATTTTGTTTCCATACGTATCAGAAACTCAAAATACTATCTGCAAGTGAGCAAAATTCATTCTAGTTGCTATGGATACCACTGCTTTTATGCATTTTATCTCTTTTTGGTATGTAAACACTCAGCATCTCTGTATATGAATTCTTCAGATTCTCTTTTAAATAGTGTGAGTCAAGAGTTACCTAAGGTACCAAGACTTGTTTGGAGGAGGCTAGATTTCCTACAAGTTTTTAGGAATCCCTTACACCTCCCTCATGTCCAAGCTAGAACTCCTTTCTGACAATTGGAAACACTCAGGAAAACACAGCTGGATAAAATCCACATATTCACACACACTTACGCACACTACTACGGGATGAGAGCTCATCTGAATCTTCTGCAGCTGCCAAAACGGATGGCTTTTCCCAAAACCAAGCAAAGGGAAGTGCAACAGCAGCCAAGAATCTTAACCAGCTGCTCCAAACCTTGCGAAGGGTCCTCCCCTCAATGCCTAGTAAGGAGGTTGCTCCCACAAGGGCTTTTACACATCACTTCAGGATAGGAGCATGCAAGCAACATTTATTCTTAACAGTTACTTTTGCTATCAATTTTTCAGTTCTGTCTAGAAGATTAAGCAGCACTTTCCTTAAAAAGCTGAGCAGTCTGCTACTGAACTCAATTTTACAAAATGTAATAAAGTATTCATTTAAGAACAATAAAACCAGTTTCAAGTTGTACCAGCCCAGAAGTTTGTTTGTTTGGGATCTTGGGTGGCTGGTTGCTTTGTTGGTTTTGGTTTTTTTCAAGGGGCATCTAAGGAAGTGGATGAGTCTGATTTTAACTGCAGGCCTCAAGAGACTCTTCACTCCTCCCTTCCCCACACAGCCCTCGCGTATTCACATCCCCTTCCTGTGCCAGCACTGGTGCTTGTGTGATACAACCGCCCCATGTCATTTCTTTTTGCTGGTGACGGCTCAAGCCAGCTCATCAGGGGCTGACAGCTGACACAGAAGCTGTGGGAGCACTCAGAACTACTCACTGCACAGCCAGGCATTCAAGCCCTCTACCACACCCATACGCAGAGCTCCCTTCAGCAAGAAAATATCAGAAGTACTTTATTCCTTGTGTTTTCCACATAATATCTCAAAAGAGCCTTTTTGACACCTGAACTTTCCCAAACTTGGACACTGCTACAGCCCCATGCATCACCCATGAAATTCTTTCCAATTACACAAAAGCTTGCGTATGCAAAGAACTCAAGTTTTCCTCCCATGATTCAATATATAAATCACTCTGAGGAAGTTTCCTTTAAAAAAAAGCGTTTCACAACATTGAAATGTTACAGATTATGATCACACTGTCTCTTCAGGCCTAACAGTACTTACAAAGCATGTGGCAGTAAAAACAGGCTGGAGAATTTTAGGGCCTAGTTTGCAAGAATTATGCCTGCAGAATCCACTTGTGAACGATTTATGTCTTACCGTAGAAGCAGAACAAAGTAGTTACAACTTAACAGTGGATTTAAAAGTTAAACCTGTGGCTGTGTGTGTGTGTGTGTGTGTCCCCAAATCAGGTTTATTTTAAGGGTAATGTCTACCAAAAATCTTCCTAACAATTATTTCAATCAGTGATTTACTCAATTAAGGTGACACTTCGAGGAGAACCTGCGAAGAAAATTTTGGCATTCCTAAAGCCATAAAAATATTTTTAAAAAGGAGTACATACCAAATCAGAAAGATGGTATCAACATTGGATGTATACTACCTGTGAGCAGTATTTTAAAGTATTATTTATTTTGAACATCAAGAAAATTAACTTCTATATACCCATATCTCTCAAAATCCATAGACTGAGGTATCCTACAATCTCCAAATCACCAAATCCAAATCAGCAAACATGCAGGCATAAAAAAGTATCTATTCAAGTTTTTTGCAGAAATGAAGCCACAGAACTAGAATCAAAGAATATACTGAGTTGGAAGGGACCCATAAGGGTCACCAAGTCCAACATCTCATATCCAATTGTTTTCTCCCACTTTTTGGCAATGCAACTTTTATAAAAGCATTTCTATAAAATATAAATGTACTGAGATTTATGAATATGTTAGGAACGTTTTAACATTTGTAACAAAAGCCAATGGTTTAGATTATTCCTATTTGTTTATATCTTAGCATAGGGAGCTGTACAAAGTCTTCATCAAAAAACTACTAACGCAACCAACCCACTCAAAACGTAGGACAACCAAGAGAGCATCACTGAACTCATAAAGTGTTCTGTAAACTAACACAAAATCTAAAAATCTATCAACAAACTAACACATCTTGTTTAAAAACCATCACACATTATTACAAAAATGCAACCTTTAAGTCATACAGACAAAAATTTTTGGAGTTTTGACTCAGCTGGCTCTTGCCTTCTCTCCCACAAATGATTTCAGATGCTAGAAAATAAAGGCATATCAACTATTTTTTCAGAAGGCAGTGTTCATTTCCCAGACTTCTTCTTGGATTTACACTGCCACCTTATGGCCGTTAAAAAAAACCCCTCAAAGTCTACTCTTCTGGTTTTCTCTCGGTTTCAAAATCTACAATCACTTTTTCTTTTTTAATGCCTCTTTAGAAATGTACAGGACATTATTTGCTCTACTGTTGATTTTTTCTTAATGAAAAACTACTTAGCATGTTTTGATGAGCAGAGAGGGGTGTCCTATTTCTCCCACCCCCCCCAAACACTGAAGCATGGAACACAGAACACGAAGTTACTTCCCTCCAGCTTTAACCCCTCCAAACTTCAGAGAAGCAACCACAGACCCTGTAACACCTTGCAGAACAGAGTCCAGGAAGAAAAATACAACTGATGCCATATATAGAATGAGATCACAGAATCGTAGGGGTTGGAAGGGACCTCGAGAGATCATTGGGTCCAACCCCCCTGCCAAAGCAGCTCCCTAGCACGTATCACTCAGATAGGCATCCAGACGGGTCTTGAATATCTCCAGAGAAGGAGACTCCACCACCTCCCTGGGCAGCCTGTCCCAGGGCTCTGTCACCCTCACTGGGAAAAAGTTCCTCTGCATGTTGGTGCAGAACTTCCTGTGCTCCAACTTGCAGCCATTGCCCCTTGTCCTGTCTCCACAGACCACTGAAAAGGGGCTGGCCAATTCCCTCTGCATCCCATGTTTAAGATAATTATAAAACTACCAATTAGGTCTCCCCTTAGTCTTCTTTTCTCTAGACTGAATGGGAAGTTTTCTTCTCCACATGACAGAAGCTAGCTCTGAACAAGTTTTTGGGGCTATGCAGAAGCCCTTTACCCCTCTAAGTCCATGAAAGCCTTCACAGTTACACACAATTGCCGTAAGTTGAATTGGAAATGGTGAATTTTGTTAATATCCTCAAATAAAGTAGCAATAAGCTTTATTTAGCACTGTTGTACCATAAAAAAAAAAAAGAGACATTCCTTCCAGATTCTCATTCTGGAGAAGTGTGTTACCTTTCACTTTTACCAACAGGCTAACACGTATATAAAAAAACCATCAACCAACCAACCAAAAAAACCCCTCACCCTCAAAACCACCCCAAAACCCCACAAAAACACACCTCTGCCATTTTTCCTTTGTTGATTGTGGTAGGAGAACAAAAACCACCCCAAAACCCACACAAAGGAAAACATCAGTAATAATCTATGTAAATAGTCGAGTCACACATTGTACATCTCAAGACTGATAAACTACTCCTACTAAGGTAAAATGATAGTCCTCAACACTGAAGGATATTAGGGTAGAATATTGTAATAGGCCTATAATGCCCATTTGCTAGGGGTATTACCAGTCTTCTAAAATACTGTAGAACTAATTTAATTAACATTATCCACAAAATATTAATATGCAGTGGAAAAAGACTTATTCTTTTGAAAGGTTTATCTTTACCTAAATAAGCAAGACAAAGCCACTTAAAGGATACTGTTATTTCCTAAAAATGAAGAGAAGCTGCATTATGTCATTTCTTTAGAGGTGCCACTTCAAATGTCTTGATCTTCCAAAAAAGAACACTTGAATTTTGTTTTCTAAAGTATTTGTAGCATTCCTGAACACAGTATTTAAATACTTGGGCAAAATATGTGAGGCTGTGTGTTATTGTTTTTTTAAATAAAACTATTGTAAACTAATGTAAAAAAACCCTTTACCTCATCTCTTCCCCATGCCTGAAGGAAGGGGAAGTTATTCTCAAGTATTTACTCAATACAAGCTTTGTTTTACATTTCTTTTGAAGTGGAATTCCTGTAAAATTAAAAACAAATCAAGGAGGACAAAAAGATTTACTTTCCAATTCAGAGAAATGTCCTGTCCTTGTCACACACTCCTGGCTTTAACAGAGATGGAACAAACAAACTGCCAGACAGCATATTTTCCCCAACATATTCCCCTCCCACACCAGTCAAAAAGAAGCAGCTGGTAAATTCCATTCATCATGGAAGAAGGTATATTTTTCAGTCATTACTATCACCATCTGGTCATCAAGAAGGGAAATAGCACGCCTACTCTCATTTATAAAAGGTTAATAGGTCCCCTTGAAGTATGTGCTTAAGAATCCAATGGAACACACTTGCAGCTAGAATTTATTTTCCTGCACACATATATATTAAAGAGCTCCTAGCAACATCTGCAAAAATACTGCCATAAGGATCTGGCTTTGCAACTCAGCCAAGCTTCAGATTCAGGTTTTCTCCATCAGGTGCCAGAATCAGTTAAAGATTAGCATTAGCCTTTATTAGTATTAATATTTAAGGGAAAATAATCAGCTGTTACTAAGATTAGAAGGAAAAAAACAACTTCAGCTCAAACCAAGCTTACAGTAATTTAAGGTATAGCCCCACACTATTTTGTAGCTGGTACATGAAAGTTTGAAAAGACAGAAAAACATGCACCATCATAGTACTCACTTCACATAAAAAATGGGTTTATGGTTTGTGGCTTTAGTATTACTGTGCTATCAAAACCAAATCCGAATTACCTTGAGTCAAAGTATCTTTATCTCCATAATAGAAATGTTTTCAGGTAGCTTGTCTGGCAACCCAGGTTTCTAAATTTACCCCAGAAGAATTCCTAGCCATGAACAATTCCCATAACATGTAAAAAGTGAACTAGTAAGCTTCGTCCAAAAGCTAATTACTCATCCTTCAGCAAGTGCAGCTTTGGGAAATATTTTAGCTAGCATTGTGTTTTTAAATAAGGATGTGCATCACTTTTGTATCTGCAGAAGAACAAACAAGATGTAGCAGTAATTATGGCTGTTTCCCAACTAAACCACTACTAAACATCTTTACAGCCATTTGACCGCCAAGACAGACATAAAGAAGAGGGGGAGGGGGGGGGGAAACAACATTCCTCCCCACCAAATGGAAGGCAAGACATCTTCACCAAATAGTTTGATTTGCACTCTAACTTGTTCTAGTTTGATTCTTGTCCAGGACAATTCAGGAGAGAAAACAAATCCAACAAACCTAAAACTGGAAAGTATCAGGTGAGGGGACAGGTCTGCAACCTGAAGCTTCACACAGGCTCCAACTCCAGCCAAATTATGGGAGACATCCACACCACAAAGCAACTTGGCCTTTGGATTCTTAACACATGGGGTTAAGGAATTAAGAAGAGCTGCAGCTCTTCAAAACTATAAAAATATTTAACTGGTACCAGCAGTGCAGAATGGAGCCCACTTGGTTTGTATACATACTTGAGGAGATTTAACAGGATGAGTCAACAGGTATAAAATCACTTGACTATACAGGGAAAGAGACCAGAGGAAATCCTCAGGGAAAATGAGTCAAGTTCTTTGGAGCATTTCAACAGTGCTATGAACAGTTTTACTACTGGAAAACAGTGAAAATGCAGCCACCTTTTTTCCTGTGAGGATCAACTTGAAGCAAAGCCCTCATAAAGATACAGAGTGCCTTAAAAACGAAGCAGGCACCTATGGGGTTTCACAGCACAGATGCAAAAGCTGACTGCACAGGCTGACCAGAGCAGGCAGAGGTTCTGCAAATCTCAGTATGTTCCCTACTAAATTATGTTTATTTTTCACAGAATCACAGAATTGTAGGGCTTGGAAGGGACCTCGAGAGATCATCGGGTCCAACCCCCCTGCCAAAGCAGCTCCCTAGCTCATACTGCACAGACAGGCATCCAGATGGGTCTTGAATATCTCCAGAGAAGGAGACTCCACCACCTCCCTGGGCAGCCTGTCCCAGGGCTCTGGCACCCTCACTGGGAAAAAGTTCCTCCACATGTTGGTGTGGAACTTCCTGTGCTCCAATTTGCAGCCATTGCCCCTTGTCCTGTCTCCACAGACCACTGAAAAGGGGCTGGCCAATTCCCCCTGCACCCCATACTTAAGATATTTATAAACATTGATTAGGTCCCCCCTCAGTCTTCTTTTCTCCAGGCTGAACAGCCCCAGCTCTCTCAGCCTCTCCTCGTAGGGTAGATGTTCCAGGCCCTTAATCACCTTCATAGCCCTTCTCTGGACTCTTACACTTTTATATAAATAAACTGAAGTGCCTTTGGTTTTAGAGAGTTTTGTTCTGGTTTTTGCAGGGTTTTTTTGTTAAGTTTTAAGGTCAGTACCTTTTTTGTTGTTTAAATATCAACAAAACAGTTCAGATTAAAGAAGAAAAAAAACCCAGAAACACTCAAAGAAGCTTTCACCTGAAGATCGACCCAACTGCATGTCAGGAACTTCACCTATATTCATCTATGTAGCAATACAGGTATTTTTCACACTTGGTAAGCAGTTTACCTTGAGTTTTAGCAGTAAAAAGCAGCCTCTCAACTAAAATAAAGGTTTATTGGGGCAGCAGGGAGTGAGGGGGAAAGGGGAGAACGATGAAAAACTCACAGCACTCAACAAAAAACCCCAAACCAACCCACAGCACCAATTCAAACCCTGATGCTTAATCACAAGGGTACTAGGTCCAACTTTATATCCCAAACTAGCAACTTTCCGGGGCAAGCAGATGCAGAAAGATTTAACAGCAAAACACACTTCTTTGTTGGTAGCAGATAAAATTGGAACAAAGGGTTCCTTATAGAGTAGCCTTTTGAAAGTATCAGCCACAGTCCACAATAAATAAATAGGTAGACAAATTGAACAGTTGTTCTAATAAAGATCTGAGAGACTTCTTTGTTTTTTCTCTCCTGAAGCTGATCACAAGTTCAGCTACATATTCAGATGAAATCCTGAATATAAATTAACCTTGAAACCCTGAAAAAGACAGAATCACCCTAACCATATGACAGCTATCAGAAACTAAACACCTCTGTGCAAACCACAGCAGCTACACAAACATTCAGACAAATCAAAAGGAGGATAGTGAAACCAATTAAGTCCCTACTAGCCTGGACTTTGCAAGCCTACTGCATGCCTGTCTTGCAAAGAAGACCTCTTCAGTCAGTACCAGCTTTTACAATTCTGCTGCAATGCTGCAAGTCTCCAGTCACACTATTAAAGGGTCTCGAGGAAGGAACACCCCTCAGGAGGGAGATGCCCTCCCAGGTGCCCTAACTGGAGTGCCCCCAGCAGTTGGGGGCAGCCCTGTCCATGGTGCTGCCCCGGAAGCAGCCCAGCTGCTGGGGAGACAGGTCTGCTGTGGTGGGGGGGCTGCGAAGAACAAATCACTGCCCCTTTTGAACACAACTGTGGAGCTCTGAGATAGCTTTGGGGTTTGATTTTCAAAGTCACATCGTTGGCAGGGGGGAGGAGGGAATGCGTAGAGAAAGAGGGATTAACTTACCAACAAGAAATGTGTTAAGGAACCAAAGTTCACAGCCCACCTTTAAGGCAAAAGCATCCAGCAACTGAAACTACTGTTCATGACAACCCTTCCTCATCCAGTTAAAGAATGTTGTTCACTGTGAAGAGTGCACTAAAACTACTCCTCTCACATCTATTTGGCAACAGTTCCTCTGCTTGGAAATGTATCAAACTACCATAAAATTTTAGAATGGAAAGTTCTACCCAAATCATCCTATGCCATTGTTACTGCTCCCAGAACCAGATGCTCTCAAACAGAAACAGTGTAAGCAATGCAGCCTTTTGGTATTGGTAATGTGTGTTACTACTGTTGGTCAGTGTGTCAGAGACTGCACTGTGGGGGTACAAGAGCAGGGTAAGACCATGCTGAGTGAGAACAGACTCCAATTTTCTAACCCAGTGAGGGCAACACAGAAATAACCACGCAGGTGCTGCCTCTTTCAGGGTAGATGTCAGCTTCAACACAGAAGCAGGACCATTTTAAAAAATAAATAAAAAATCAGAACTGATGAACATGCAGCCTGTGGATTCAAACTGTCTTCTTCAGCTTTTCTTCAGTAGTAATTGTTAGGAGTCTGAAGTGATGGACACCAGCTTCTCAGGTATATTTACTTTTGAAGTCAAGCATCAAAACCACGACTTAAAAAAATCAAAAGGAGTCTACAAATAATCCATTCTTCCTCAGTAAATGGAGATGGAAAAGATGATATTTACATCTCATCTAACCTCCAGCGTTTTTTTTCTTAACTATACCAGGTTCATATATCCTTCCTTCCATAAGGGCTTCAGCTTACTAAGAGAAATCCACAAAAATCAGGTAACAATTTCTAAGTGTTCATTTTTCCCTCCTCCTCTTATCTGTGATATTTACAAGGAAAGCCTAGCCTTCAAGGATGCCTCATTTCTACCCAGAAAGGGAAGGGGAGTGGTGGGGGGTGGGCTGTGGGTGACTCAAAAGAGTCAGCTTTCATAGTGAAGAGAGCATTTAGAATTAAGGCAAATGGAAAGTAGCAGCTGTGGTAAGCAGGTACATGAGCTGTTTTGGCTGGGATAGAGTTAATTTTCTTCACAGGTGCTGTGTACAGCAGGTACAGGAGGCTGTGCTTTGGATTTGTGCTGAAAAGAGTGCTGGCAATACAAGGATGTTTTCATTACTTGCTGAGCAATGCTTACACAGAGCCAAGGGCTTCTCTGCTTCTCACCCCACACTACCAGTAAGACACTGGGAGGGGAAACAGCTGGGGCAACTGACCAAAGGGATATCAATATCCCACACCATATGACACCATGCTCAGTATATAAGGCTGGGGAGGAAAAAGGAAAAAGGGGGACATTCAGAGTGATGTTACACATGATGGACCCCTGCTTTCCTGGGGATGGCTGAACACCTGCTTATCCAGGGGAACTGGGGAATGAATTCCTTGGTCTGCTTTGCTTGCACATTCAAGCTTTTGCTTTCCCTATTAAATTGTCTTTACCTCAACCCACAAGTCTTCTCATTTTTACCTGTCCAATCCTCTCCCCCATCCTGCTGCAGGCAGTGAGCAAGCAACTGTGCCAGCTGGAGTTAAACCATGTCAGTACAGAAACTTCCAAAATGAATCCTATCATTGCAACATTGTTTAGATGACCCCTAATGATAAACTAATTACTTAGGTCAAAAAGCAATCCTCAGTCACCTTTCCAAACTGGACAGCATAGCACATGACGTATTCAGTCCCAATACAGCCAAGGATAAAGAGGTACTACCATGGGTGTTACATGTCCCCAGTGTTTTCTTTGTGCTGCCACTGCAGTTATCTTACTGTCCCATAAGCTGACCTAGAGACCACAACTGGCAGAGAGCTGAACCTGATTTTTGCTAATTCAGCCCCCAGACCGGCCTACTGTAAATTCAGCTGAACATCAGTGCAAGAGCACAGCTAGGGAACTCCCAAGGGAGGGATAAAAACGGATACAACCTTTTCTAACACAGAACTCAAGTTTCTTTTTAAACAGCACGTGAAGTAGCTTTGCTAATCTGTGCAGATGTATCTTGGCCAGTGGTATCATCTACAGTTCAGGTCTTTAATCACATTCCCAAATAGTGCTGTAAATAATGCCTTACTTTATGTTCTTAGAGAGAATTTCACTGCTCAGAAATTTTTATAGAGCTCAAGTTTATAAGGCCCAGATGATAAATAGTGTAGTTTAATCAATAGCACTTACCCAGGGGCAACACATCATCCCTTCTGTACTTTCTTGTTCTGGTTCTGGCTAGGACAGAGTTAACTTTCAGGAGGAGCCAGCACAGGTGAGCTGAGCTGGCCATGTGTGTTTTCCACACCTTGTGACCTTATGCTCCCCATAAAAGGGGCTGGTTGGGGATAGTCTGAGTGCAGGCTGAGCATTCCATCACTCACTGCATTGGTGAAGTGCTCTGTGTTATCACCCTTTGTGTATTCTGTCACAAGTTCTGCTGTTGCTGTTTCCCTCTCCCTGTGCTGTGTCAGTAAACTGTCCTCATCCCAACTCTATGGTCTGCCTTTGGGTGCCCATTCTCCTCTGTGTCCTGCTAGGAAGCGGAGTGGTGAGCAGCACATGGGGCTCAGCTACCAGCTGGGGCCAAACCATGACATTTCTGCACACCCCATCACTCCAGACTGCATAGAGAGCTCAGCAGAGTATGAAGTGTACAGCACATCTCTGACACTGGAACAGGTTGTCCAGAGAGGTATTGGAGGCCCCATCCCTGGAGACATTCAAGGTCAGGCTTGATGGGGCTCTGAGCAACCTGACCTAGTAAAGGTGTCCCTGCTTATTGCAGGGGGGTTGGACTAAATGACCTTTAAAGGTCCCTTCCATCCTAATGCATTCTATGATTCTATGATGTGTGAACTGCACAGCTATAAGGTCACCCTCAGCATCCCATGACCACTCCCACTCCACCTGCAACACTCTCCCCCTTACCTACATCAATATCCTTCCCCTTAGCAAGCAGTTTTTGCTTAGATTAGCACAATGAAGCATTCTGAGCAGTTTGAGTATTGGCCAGAGTATTAGTTTAATAAACTGCTTATTTTTATAAGATTGTCCACCAAAAGAGCCTTGAAAAGAAAGGTCTGATGGGATTGAAGCTTGTTTCTAGAATACTTTGCACATTTTCAGAGCTCACAAATACTGTTTTCTTATCTCAGCATTTTTATACTCAATCTTTATATTTGCCTTTGTGCTTGTATTGTTTTGGATTGAAGACAAAAATCCCCACTTCACCCTAAAAGTTTCTCTATTATTCCAAATAACTAACAGAAATCCAGAATCTCTGAACAGCAGAGTGATGAAAGAGCTTTGTTTTGCTGGTTCTTCTACCCTCTAAATTTCAGTCAGACTGCCCAGTCACGTTAATAAAAAAAGTCTTTTTGACTATTATATGTGAATATACAAAAAGTGCAAAGTAATAGTCTTAACTTTTTAGGGCGAAGGAAAGAAAACAAAGAGCATGATTGGTGGAAGTCACTCTAAAAAACCAGCAATATCAAGTTTTGTCACTTGGTGGCAGCACACCAAAGGGAACCAAAACGTTCGAGCAAGGCCACAGAATTTATCAGCACGCATTCCTTTACATCTCTCACACAAGTGCCAGGATTCCTGGAAGGCTCTGGTTACCTCACAAATTTAAAACAGGCACCTAAAACTTTTAAGATTACTGACTTCACATTCAAGTAGGTATTAGAGGATCAATATTAAAAGAGCTTTACACTCTGTCTTTCTGGCTGAGGTTTACAGGTACAGCTACCTCCATCAACATTGCCAAACACATGATAAACAGGGTTCTTGAGCAGGTATAAGCAGGGCAAACAGAAGCAATCCTTTAGTGCTTGACAACCCAATGATGCGAACTGTTCATTCACACAGAACTACACTGGGGACTCCGATGCAGGATGCTGGCGGTGGTACCAGAAAGGGCCTACCAACACACCAGAGAACTCACTGCAGTAATTGAAACTTCGCCTTCCAGCGCCTCTTCCACCAGCAGAAGCTGCCTCCAGCATTACCCATGAAAGGCAGCACCTCCTGCAGCAGGTGCCCAACAGTGCTGCTACCGTCAGGGACAAAGAGCCCGAACCGATGGGCTTCGCTCGTTTAAATTATTGACATGAAGCAAAGGTTAGGTATCAGAGTAAATAATTTAACATACACACATCCAAACGTTTGAAACTACCACTGCTGAAGCAGGAAAGAGATCTAATGAGAACACAGAGATCTGCTGGTTTCCTTCTCCTCTTACAAATGTTGTAGCAAAGGCTCGTTTACGACACAGGTAACGCAGGAGAGCTGTCTTTTCTCTAACTGATCTGTACACAGGCATCTACCAAGACACACTGTCACGCTTTATTTCTGTAACCACATGATAAACAGCTTTATTTCGCACTATTCATACTCTACATGCCAAACTTACCATTGGCTAACAAAGCATTACCATACGCTACCACATCAGTAACACACAAGTTGCAATGACAGTTCTTTTAGCTTTACTTTCTATGTATTAAATCTTGATTAGTATTATTCCAAGATTTATAAACAGAGTAATTTTTTTTTAATAATGACCCCATGTAAAAGCAACTAATAAAGTCTTAATAGTACTGGGGGGTTTTTTTGTACCACACCAGCTGGTATTATTCAAACACCTGACTTCTGGAACAAGGCAAACTATTTTTCAAGCTTTAGGGTAACTGAGTCCTCACTTCAAGCCAAACATTAGGAAATACACTCCACGTGGATCACAGAGGAGTGACTGTGATATTTACAAATATAAAATAGAGACAATAAGCTTTCCCTCCTTTCCCCCTACCTCAACAAACACCTAGCTGTTTTCCAGCGTAAGCCTTTTAATTTGAGCAGCTTTATGAAAACTACCCTTTCATTAGGACACCCATATGCACACAAAAACGACGTAGCCTAATCCAGCGTCACAGCAGCAAAGAGAAAATGGAGACCAAGAGGAAGGGGGAGAGGAAAGCGAACCCGGAGCGCCAGGGGAGCGCGGCAGTTCACCATCAGAGGGAGTGCCAGCCTGCAGCACCAGCGCCCGGCGCCCAGGTGAGCGCAGACAGGCAGCTCAGGCTCGGCTGTAAGCATCTCCGCGGGGTTAAGGGAGGGGTGGGCCTCCGCAGTTTCCTTGCTGAGCAGCATATACGGGAAACAGATGAAAGGAGACAAAGCCAGCTGTTGAAAAACAGCTACTATACCATTTATATATATATATATGTACAGACAGACAGGCACATCCATAGGACAACGAACAAAAAGCTTGTATGTTTTGCCCATTTAAATTAGTAACATTAAAGGTCGGGGGAAAGGTGTTCCCCCTCCTTTCTCTCAGGAGACTTCTTGCTTTTAAAAGGAAAAAAAGAAAAAGGGTGCTGTATCACAACACGGAGCTTGACTTGGGGTCTGTCAGAAATGAAGAGGAACAAAGTGAAGGAGTCAGGCACTTGACTACACACCAGCCTGCACTTCATCCTGTGCTCTCACCTCCCCCTTGCTGCTGTTGAACACTCAGCACGCTTCGCAGCACTACCTGTGAATGCAGCTCCTCAGCTGAGGTGTGGATAAAAGAGGGGAGAGTAATCTTATTTTAAAATATATATATATATATAAAGCGCCCTTCTAACCACAAAGGCTGTAAGTTTACTTTTCTCTCCCTGCTGCTAAAGAGGGAAGAGAAGCCCATTTTCAGGATATTCAGGTGGTAGTGGGTAAGAAGGGCTAGTCAGCACTGAAGCTTTATTAGATTCAGTCTATTAGAAAACGGAAAATATTTCCAAATTTACTCATGTCCCATGTTGCAGAACACACCAGCTTCCTAGTAACTACTTTTTCTGACTGTATTTCAGAGCTACTGAAGAAGTAGCAGAGCAAGGTTACAGTACCTCAGGGTATTTCCTAGATGGTGGAGCAATTTTCCTAGCTAATCTTCATTTTTCCTATTTAAAAGCTGCCTCAGCAAAGTCAGAAGTCTGGCATCTTTTTAAAACTAAGTCAACTGCAGTTTAGTTGGGGATGGGGGATAACCACGACAACAAAAAAAAACCCCCAACCAACAACTGCATGCTCAATTTTTAAAGGAAAATCAACTACAATCTGATTGAATTACAGCAAAATAATTCTAGTTGGGGTGGGGGGAGGGAAACACTATCTTTTTCACAGGAATCAAAAGCTGGAGGCACATACTTGGTGTTAAGCACCTCGCCTGCTTGGGACAAGTGTAAATGAGTCATACCATCTGTAGTCACATTCAAAGGATAGTCTGGCAAGATAGCAGGGAGAACACAAAGCAATATGATGCTCTGCTCAATGTTATGGAAGCAGTTAAGTTGGGGAGTAGAGGAAGACTTACCAGTTAAAATGAGAACTACCTACAATAACAGACACTGCCTTATTCTCTGAATTTACAAGTATTTGTAGAATTCTACCCAGTAATATGTAGTACTACAGAGATACCTATAGACTTACAAAGAAAGACACTGCAGAGGCTGATTAATGCTGCATTTCATGTGAATATATTTATCTCACAGAATAATGCAAGGCACACACAAACAAAGTAGCACATAAATAGATTCAAACGAGAAGCCATTCCGGAACATCAATAATTCAGAAAGCAGCTATTTAAGATAACCATTTGTTACAAAGAAAAGACAAAATGCATTGGCAAAGAGGGGGAAAAATAACAAAACAATGAACTGACAGAATCTACGCTGGCAAGCAGCCTTCTGAACCAAGTTGGGCTGAGCAGAGTAAAAGCAGTAACCATGTCACAAGAAACAACAAGGGCCTCACAAAACCCTAAGGGTGTGACTAATCCCAGTGAAGGGGGTGGAAGTCTCACCCAACAGGTTGATTTATGGCAAAGGTGGGCAAAGCCAAGGTGCTACAGAAGGTTGCTATTCCCAATGCAGCTGTGTGGGTGGGAGACCCAAATTCAGGGAAGTGATAACCAAGGTGTAAAGGCTTATCAGGAAACAAATTACTAACACTGGAAAAATGTGGAAAGTTCAGGCTTCTTTGTTTTTAAAAGGCCTGGAAAGTTAAACTACATTAAACTTATCAGCAATACTTATGTCTTAATAAAAGCAATGTATTTTACAATACAACATTAAGCTTTACTTTGGATCTCAGGAAAAACGAGTCAACACATTTTGCATCTCACACTCCATCTTTTGCATCAGATGAGAGTCTGTAGCACGAAATGATGCTAAAGAGCATTTCAAGGTAGCACAAATGCATAGCTTATTTATGATGGTTACATTTAAACTAGAGTACTTCCAGGAAGGACACCAAGTTCTCCCAAAGATATTCCTGGATATTTCGGGGGCTGTAAGGGGGAGAATAGACATCCATCTGCTGTTCCAAAATCGTGATAATTTGTTTATATTTATACCAAGCTTTGAGGAACATCAAATGTACAATTAATTTAAAACGGTATCTCACTTTCTCCTACTAGTTTTCATGCCTTCATCTTTTACTGATGAGAAAATTGTTCCATATCTTAAAAAAAAACCCAACAACCAAACTCATCCACTTACATTGGCTCATTTTCTTGATCCTCTAACTGTTTCATTGGTAAGATCAGGCATGCTATTTCAGAGCATTCTGCAGGTTGTATCAATAGCATTTACAATTCCCAGCAGGTTGAGCAGTGGCAGATATTCAGGAGGCTATCTGCCCCCAGTAATCACAGTTCACAAGTAAGCTCATTAACATAAACCCAATATCATTGATATATATGTCTAGCAGGGAGATGGGTTGATATGGGTGGACAAGATGACCTGAGGCAGTAGGAGGATGCTATGCCATACCATTTCCTCACTGACTACCTCTTTACCAAGGGCTACCACTCAGAGGAGCTTCACAGGCAAACGAAGCAGTAACTCAAGCTGTTTCATTATGAATCAGAACTGTCACAGATCATAGCAAAAAGTATTATACCATTTTTAAATAAAAGCAGATTCAAAAACAGATTTAAGAGCACTCCTGCTGTTGAATCCTACTTAATGATTGGCTATTCAGAAAAAAGCTTTGAGCTTGAACAGTTCCCCAGCATAAAACATGAGGTGAAATAATGAATCCACAAGCCTGGAGAATCATGAATCTGTGAAGCATCCTGAATGACATAAGCGAAAACATGTGTTGATCCTCTGATGTTCATGCAACTATTAAAAATGAAAAATTATTAAGGCAGAAAAGGAGTGAGGTTTTCTGGAGATTCCAGAAACCTTAACCTATGTGTTGTTTCAGTCCACATGTATCTCTTTGAAAAATAACTGCATATATGAAAAGCCATATCAACTTTAAAATTTCTTATAATATACCTGGGATAGGCACAACTTTAAAACAAACAAAAAACACACAAAAAAAACAACCCCAACAAAAAAACCAACAAACTACTGCAGCTCAGATAGCACCTTCACAGTCCTCAATCACACCATCACAATTCTTTTTGTTAAGTACTTCAGAAAGAATTTCAATCTAAAGATTTGGGAAGAAACCAAAGTGAGCAGAAGACAAATTCTGTTCTGACATAACATTAAGAGGACAGATAAAAAGGTAGACAATAGCATTGCTCCTTAAGCTGAAGGAACAAATCTTTAAATGCTATTTCGCACATCTTTTAGCAAGGTAATTATGTGGATAAAAATAAGGTAGCGTGCTCTGAGTCACAGCAGTTCATACATAAATCAGCCCATCAAGAAAGTTCACAACTAGGACAGATTTTTTAGAACCTACAGCCACTATTTTTTCAGAAACACTGCACTTTAATAAGACCAGAGTAGAGTAATGCTTTCCCATCTGAACAGATGCTTGTCACATTCAAGGAAGAGATTACAATTCAAGAAATGATGTTCAGAGACATTAAAATCAGAGATATAAAGGTTCAGAGCTATTTAAGTCTCTCTTTGTCCACAGTAGGTTGCCTCTCAAACATTACAGTTGGCTTCACAGACGCCTCAGTGCTTGAAAGAAGTTCAAGCTGCAGAAGAGGGGTGGCCAGCAGGGACAGGGAGGTGATTGTCCCTCTCTACTCTGCCCTCGTGAGGCCCTACCTGGAGTACTGTGTCCAGATCTGGGGCCCCCAATACAAGAAAGATGTGGAACTGTTGGAGAGAGTTCAGAGGAGGGCCACAAGGATGATTAGAGGGCTGGAGCACCTGCCCTACAAGGAGAGGCTGAGGGAGCTGGGCTTGTTCAGCCTGGAGAAGAGAAGGCTGTGGGGGGACCTCATTGCAGCCTGCCAGTACCTGAAGGGAGCATACAAACAGGAGGGGAATCAACTTTTTAAAAGGGCAGATAATGGCAGGACAAGGGGGAATGGTTTAAAGCTGAAGGAGGGAAGGTTTAGATTGGATATTAAGGGGAAGTTTTTTACAGAAAGAGTGGTGAGGGGCTGGAACAGGCTGCCCAGAGAAGTAGTGGATGCCCCATCCCTGGAAGTGTTCAAGACCAGGTTGGAATGGGCCCTGGGCAACCTTGTGTAGCTCCAGGCCTGAGGTTGGTGTCCCTGCCTGTGGCAGGGGGGTTGGAGCTCTATGATCCTTGGGGTCCCTTCCAACCCTTGCCATTCTATGATTCTATGAAATACAAAAGGACTGAAGTGCTAAAACCCCTCAGATTATTCCTATGGCACAGGGACTTTCTGGAACATTGCTGTCACATATTTTAGACCATCCAGGGGAAAACAACAGTTAAAATGGGTATTGGGTAGATGGAGGAAAGCATCATATATTTTAAGTATCTGCCAAGAAGCAAAGATTTGTCTCGATCAATAGTATTTATAGCAGAGGAAGGTGGCAGTTGCTGAGGGAATCTTATACCAACATATCTTTAAGAATTTGAGTTTTAATTCATGTGTTTTAATCACCACAATTTGTGTTTGAATTTTAACATTTCCAGCCAACCCAATATGAAGGTGAGAAAAACAGGGAGGTTAGGAGCATTTTAGAAAATACTGCAAACCTATTTTAAACAAACAAACAAAAAATAATTTGCAAAATGAAATGAAGTGATAGGAAACATTCAGCTCATGCACTAACAGGAACAAATCATCACAGGTAAAAACCTCCACAGAGTTGTTCTCCCTTCTCTGACATTTTAAAAGAGTATTTTTTTTTGAGTAATTTTTGAAAGCAAAAATAGAAGAGTGCATCCAGATGGCCTCACTGGATCTTTAATGAGGAAGTGCTATAACACATATGGGATAACAGTACATGCATTCATGTGTCTACCACCAGGCCCAGCGACCCAAGCAGCAGTTGTCTTCTTAAGACAGGTAACAGCCCTAATAGAGGGAATGCAAAACCAGACCCGATGGCCACCAACACTAGTGGGTCATGTTGAACTTGGAGGCAGCCTGAGCTGCAGTCATTATGCACTGGTGGAGTTTGTAGTCCTGAAGGATATGGGCAAAGCAAAAAGTAAATTCAGGACCCTGAATTTTAAGAAAGCAAACTTCCAGCTGTTCAAGGAGTTAGTCAATAGGACCTTCTGGGAAACTGCCCTCAGGGATAAGGGAGCAGAACAGAGCTGGCAGATCTTTAGGGACTCTTTCCTTATAGCACAAAAGCCCTTGACCCCAAGCGTAAGAAATGAGAAAAGGAAGGTAGAGGGCTGAAATGAAGGCATGACTGAGTCAAGACCTCCTGGTCAAACTAAAGGGCAAGAAGGAAATGCACAGGCAGTGGAAGCAGGGATAGGTATCCTGACAAAAGTATAGAGATACTTCCCAGTTGTGTAGGGCTGGGGTTAGGGAGGCCAAGGTACAGCTGGAGCTGAAGTTGGCAAGGGTAACAAAGAATAGTAAGGTACGTCAACCAGAAAGTTGTAGACTCCCCATCCCTGGAAACACTCAAGGTCAGGTTGGACAGGGCTGTGAGCAACCTGATGTCATTGAAAGTGTCTCTGCTCACTGCAGGGAAGGTAAAGTAGATGACCTTTAAAGATCCTTTCCAACCCAAACTATTCTATGATTTGGTTATATGATTCTTAATCCTATTGACTATGTCTTCAAAAGGCCATTTTAAAAAAGAGGCAGAAAACCAGAAAAGCACATGGAATAAGCAGCTTTCTGAATATACTTAAGTCTGCATTTTCATATAAACATTTCCAGCACTGCTAATGGACATTCTTTTTTGTTGTCCGAACAGCCTTGAGGCTATTGTTACAGGACAAAACTATGGCTTTAAGGTGGCACACCAGAATTGTCAAAATAAACTGCTTCCCTTGGAACAGAGTTGTTAACTGTATCCATACATTGTCATAGCTCAGTGGTCTAAAGCTTTTCTTTCCCCAAATGCAAGCTCTGAAGAAAAAAAAAAAAGACTGGCAGGGGCACATTTGCAGTGTATGGATGCTGCAAAACTTCACAAGGCCCCAGTCAGTCAATGACAGGTCAGATTTTGGAGCAAAGAGCATGATGTGCATTTTCCAGTTCAGCTTGGAGCCATAGGAAATGCAGAGGATACTTCCACACACTTTAGGATTTTCTTCCTCCAGGGAAGAACACAGTTGCTCGGACAGGATGCACAGTCCAACAGGCAAACATCTTTTTTTACCTGCACTCTGCCAATTGCTTAAAGCTTAAGTCATGACTCACTTCCACGTGATCGTGAGAGGAAAATTGGTGTTGTTACCTGCCGCTCACAATTGCTACTACAGCCTGCAAAGGCAGGTGCCTCTGACAGCCAGGAGCTGGTCATCATCTCTCTCTGGTCAGAGGACTGTTGTGCCCAAGAGCACAACTTCTAAGTTCAGCAGGATGTGGTTGTTAAAGGAAAAAAAGTGATTTCTGCAAGGCAAACTAAGGAGTAAAAAAGTATTTAAACAAAATATTACATTTCACAGACAATGGAACACTGAGAGGGGTGTGAAAGAGACAGGTTAGCTGTTACAGCTGAGCCTATCTCCACGGTAGACACAGACATTCCCAGGAAAATTTATCCAAACTAAGCAGTGCCATCAATCTAAAGTAGATTAGTTAAACCAAACCAAGGCCTTGCTCATCTGTACTTAAAGTGGCCTTATATTATCTAAGTTGAACTGATTTCTAAAGTACATTCAGTTATTTCCAAATACTTAAGTTCAGTGCTCTTAAAAATAAATGAGTTGTATTTTTCCCTGACAGACAGGAACTGTCTATTGTCAGGAGAACTGTGCCATGTGAAATATTAATGCTTTTCATTTTTTCACAGGTGAAGAGGATTGAACCTGAATGAAAAAACTTTTGGAGAAGACAACCTTCCAAACCTGGAACTGTGAAGTGACACCCACCAAACTGATGTGATCCAAACCAGCCAACAGAGACAAAAGATCCATCCTATAAAATGAATATTCCAGCAAACATACCACATGTCTCCACAGCAGCAAAGCAGCGCTGCAGCAGTTTCTCTGCCCTCAGTCCTAGACAGCATAAATCCCTCTGCAGGGAGAAGCAGGCTCTCACTTAAGTACTTGGGAAGACTACACCACCTCACCAGGTGTATCCCTCTTCAGAGCAGAGAGCAGACTGCTTGCTTTACTTACAATTTTTCAACTAGTTTCTACCTGCATTTAAATGAAGGGCAGACCCAGTCCAACCAAAGTGAGTTATCTTGGGGTTTATTTTTGCTATTTGGATGTGTTTAAATAGCACAAAATAATCTTCGCGATATGTTAATGACTTTATTTTTATTGCTTTTGCTATTTTTAATTTATTATTTTATTAAGGCATTCAATAAAAAGATAAACCAATAATTAAGCCGTTTTAATTACGTGCGCCGCTAATTAAAGAGCTTCCAAAACCATCCTGAGTCAAGCAGTCCTTGCACGAAGGAAGCACGATGGATAGTCAGGGAGCTGAATCACTCAGGGTTGGTCACAAGGTCTGTCAAATTTCTAGGATTAGAACAATGCTGTCAGACTTCACTTCCCCAGCGAAGCTTTTCTTTTCCCCAGCTCCTGGTTGTCAACACTGAACAGAGTCAGAGGAGCGATTGTAAAGACAACAGCATTTGTTCCAGAAGAGGCTACTGTTGTCTAATGCTGCTTTCAAGCGGTCAACTGTCACAGACTGGGTCCAAGTGCTGAGCTCATGACTTCTGCCAGTGAAGCAGGCTGGATTCAATCATTTGGCAACAGATACATACTACTTGAGCATTATTTTTTTATTTCTCTGAATGCAAGTGGATGCTATACTTAGATAAGCATATCCATATATTTCCATAATGCATTTTTTAAATAAAAGATTCTCTGTCCTGTTCTCTTCACCCTCAAGCCGAAGGTTCCCTCAAAGTTCCCACACTCCATGCCAATAAACCACATGGAAAATAGATTAACCTTTTGTCTGGTCTTATCACTGAGAACCTTTGTAAAACCTTATACAAAAAGCACAACAGAAAGTACTCCGTATCTCTTATAAGATAGGGAACATTAGGTACAGAATAGCAAAAAAATTACCACAAAAGTAATTTAATTCACAACTTGAACCTGATTTTTAAACACTAGTAGCCAGATAATACAGGGGCTCTCAACACTTTGCATTCTTTTAATAACTTTCCTTTATTTCGGCATAGTGAATGAGATTCTGCTACTCTCTCCTATTCCCTCCTCTCACAAAGAAAAATCTAGAATCAGATATTTAAGTAAGCTTTCTTCAGCATCAAACTACTTCTCTTATTAAGCCGTTGCAAATCATTAAGTGTTTTTCAGTCTGTTCCCCCATCACATGCCACTGTTCATTTATTTATGTTTTACACTTATGTCACTCGTGGATTTTGGCCCCTACTAGGAGCAGCACTGATACCACCCTCCAGTCACCTGCTCTGGAGTCCACAGCAGGCTGCTGACCTACTCATGAAGCAGCTCCTGAAGGACTGCCTACAATTTTTACGCAAATATAAAAAAATTTAATAATTTAAATAGTTAATGAGCCGTTTCAAGAACAAGGGTGAAATAGAAGCTGCAACCTGACCTTCACTGAGTCTTCATTGCTTGCTTCTAAGAAAATAAATTAAAATTATTAAGGCTACAGGCCCTAATTTAAATCTTCCATATTCTTTGGTTTTTAGCTCAAAATACTTACAACAAAGATATCTTGTAACAAGCATACAGGTAATACAAAGATAAGTATTTGTGTGGGGACTGTTAAATACAATGTTACTGTACCCTTAATCCCAGAATACACTGGGAATAATTACTAAGAAACAAAGGGCATGCCTTTTTTTCTTTTTCAAACCAAGCTTTGTAGTTTTATCATTGTTTATTCCAGAAAATTAAACCAGAGTTAAATGCATGAATAGCCTCATCCATAACCCACTGAATTAAACAGCTTTACAACAGGATCAAACTGTGAAGCAGAATGAAGTGAGGAATCGTCCATCTTGATAAGGTTT
This sequence comes from Laterallus jamaicensis coturniculus, assembly GCA_022605575.1. Taxonomy (NCBI): domain Eukaryota; kingdom Metazoa; phylum Chordata; class Aves; order Gruiformes; family Rallidae; genus Laterallus; species Laterallus jamaicensis. The sequence continues at coordinate 14,108,830 of JAKCOX010000008.1, forward strand.
TCATTAACAGCAATTCCAAATGCTATCTTTTCTAACTGCTGATAAAAATATTTGCTCAACCGATGTGCTTATGTTGTGGTATCCATACAGCCCTACTAGGTGATATGTGGAATATAAACCAGCAGTTTTACTACTATCTGATATTCCAATGTTCTATAGAGCTGAGACACAATTTTTTCTTCCATTACAGAAGACTTCAATTTTATTTATTCATAGACTGACATGCTTCATTAATTGCTATTTATAAAGAAGTGACCAATTGCTAATTTAAGTTTATTTCAACTCAGGCATTTTTCTATAACCATGTTTTCCTATTAGATACTTCCCTACCCCAAGCACATATCTCTGCGCAGGGAGATAGAGGGATCGCTAGTCACAACAGGCATGACTCCAGTCACTGGATGGTGTCCAAGAATTAAGAGCTGCACACACAGAAGCATACAAAGGAGTTAGGAAGTTGAAGGGCTTTCTGTCCCTACATGTTTTTTATGAGGGAAGAGGCTGCAGCAAGTTCAGACTACTTTTGGCATAGAGTTTTCAGGTAACTGGACTACTGGAACATCATCTTACACTTTCACTGTATCCTCCTGAGAAGAGATGCAAGGCAAAAGAAAGTCTTTTTTATGTCATTTTCAGAGCTCCAGTTGTAAAACTATGAGTAGTTGTGAGTGTACTCAGCCTAAGGGTGGGGGGAACCCTACGAAACTATGCAAAACTGGGACAAAACTGTCCTACAGGGCACAGGAAAAAGCGGAGGGTTTTGAAAGGCATGGCATGTGGTAAACATGTTACAGAAGTACTTTCTTGTTTCAATGTTGTCATAGTCACACATAATTAGCATCTAAGCCAAAGCAACATTACAAATAGAAGCAGACATCCTTAAGACCCCAGGTTCTCTCACAGGTAAAGAGGAATTCACAACCATACTCAATCCCAAAATCAATCAGGAACCAGGCAGGAAAATTAAGCACATTGCTGAGTTTCAAAACACATTCTAAGAAGCTTAAGGCCAACAACTTTAAAGTTACTTTCCCAGAGAGGTCCAAGGTAGATCACACTCAAGTTCTTCCAGTCACCTCCCTGTCTCCAAACCGAAGGACACTAACAGAAGACACCTCTTCTGTCATTACAGGACTTCTGCAACAACGAAAGACACTAGAGTAAGTTTATCCAAGACAAAACACTGCTTTCTAGTTCCTACTCAGAAAATCTTTGAAGGAACAACTTCATAGTCATATACTAACCTAAATCATTTGACTCTCCCCACCCTTTTCACCACTTTGCAGAAGAGCAGAATGAGCAACTGCTTAAACTCAGCTGCAACCAAGTATCCGTGGCCTTAGGCAGGAGATTAGAAGCCAGCAAGTTTCAGTCATTGTTGCTAGAAACTGTGCAAATAAAAAAAAATAAAAAGCAAACCACCAACCCAAGAAGCAGCATGTCAAACTCCATCCTAGAATTATGAAGCTCCTACCCTTTCATGTCATATGGCTACTCCACGTGACTTCAAATACTGGGGTTCATTCAGGCAATGAAACACTCATTTCTCCCCAACTCAGAGTCCTACCCCACACCAGAAATGTCTTAGTGCTCAGTAGTTCTTGCATCTGTATTTCCTTCTTCGTTCTGCCAGCTGAAAATGCTGGCCTTCACTATGGTAGATTATTCCAAGTCAGGTAATTAGCAGAGTTTTGACTATTCATTAACTTCTTAAAACAAGTACAGAATAACAAGGAAAACATACCCTAATGCTTCTGCCAGTTCTGAACCTTGCTTGTTACAGGTCATTTTCATTGTTATCTAATGAAAAAACAAGCCAGTGCCAATAGGTGCCAAAGCCGCTGCCACCGCACTGCCACAGCCACGCCAGACGCTGCGCAAAGGAGGATCTGGCATTCCGAGCAGGCATCCTGTGATGATGCACTGCTTCACAGCCGTGCTGCATGTCACTGCGCTCCACACAACAGCAGGACAGGAAAACCTGAGGTCAAATGACATAATTCTAACAATTCCTCCTCTTTCCTTCACCTATCCATCCTACTTTTGGTAGTTACTTTTCCCAAAAATGAGGGGTGTCAGGCAACACAAGGGAAGTCCTAGTGAGCACTGCAGCCACCAAATACATACTTTTTTTTCTTTAAAAGGCTGCTTTTGTGAACAGTTCTAACACACACGTATTTTAGAAGAGCTAATAAGGGCTCCCACAGTGTAGAAGGCTGAACTCCATCAGGCATTTCAGATCTCTCTTCTTCAGACACATTCTTCCTGTCTTTGGGCTCAGTTAATAGAGTTCTGCTTGTGGTCATTGAGGAGCCATAGAGCCAATTTTCTAAAAAACCTACTCCAGAACCACATTCCAAAATGACTTTGCAACGCCTTCAACCAGTATGGAGGACAGCACTGTTAATACCAGCAAGGCAAGCTTTGAGGGAAGGGGAGCCAAACTTCTCTGACAGGCTCTGTGGACAGTGCTGGCATTACTATTCCTCCTGTCATTCCAAGAGATACTATTTCTTTGACTTATGTAAGCTCCAGTGAAGAACTTTACAGAAGGAAACAGCTCCCCCATGTAAGGGGTTGGATGTCAGGAAACCAGTGCGATACCATAAATGCTTATGGTATTGTCTACAGCCATTGCAACAGCAAAAGACAGCCTTCCAGATGAAGCTTAGGTGCAAATGCAAAGTTGGAATCAACAGCTTTTCCACAGTCATGCTAATTTTTCTGCAAAATTCTTCTACTTATGGGCACAGAGTCACAAACCATGGTACACTGACTTCGATGTTAGTAGCTATTCTTTAATTATATATGCAATAAGTTTAATACCTTACTGATTACTAAAGAAGTCTTAACACATACAGCGAGCACTGCAGGAATTTTATCAACTTTCAGGTGAGGAAACGTCACAACTAATCTGTTCAAATGCAAACAATGAAAATACCACGTTTTTAAAGCAATTATGGTTTGTTAAATGTTGAGAGTCTTAAAAAAAAAAAAAAGGTAAAAGAAGCTAATTCATGATGTGCATAAAGTAAAAGTCCTTTCAAAAATGAAAGGTACAGCTGCATACAGATATACTGACCCTTCCAAGATAGCAAATTAGGTATACTTGATCCAAAATAATTTTTGCATTTCTGGGTAAAGAAAAACAGTAGAAGGCACTATCTTCCCTGTCATTCACAGTGTTGATCTGAGCTTACAGATGCTGAAAGACTGCCCTTTGGTTGCTACAGAAAGGTACAGCAGGTAGTAAAATGAACCAATGACTTGAAGTCATTGCAACCAGAGCTTTGCAGGGCTAGCTGAGACATCTATTGGCTTTTGGATGATCCTGGTATAAAAAGTTCATCAATACTGACAATCTGTGATATCCTAACAGCTTCTGTCCTTGTTCTCACTCTGGTGCTTTACAAATCCCTTCTTGGCCTTTCTTTTGCTCTTGTTATAAAGATCTTCAAAGAAATCCCCTCTTGAGCTCTATTTTTTCTAGAATAGATTAACTTCACTATTTGTATGCCTGATTGCTGTAATTAAAATTTGGTAAAAAAGAACAAATGCACACCGAAGATCAAGTCATAAAATATTACTTATTCTGTACTTGAAAACTTCTATTTTAACAGACTTCTCAGTTTCTGTTCTAAGTAATGTTAGATAATAATCTTTAAAAGGCTGTGCTTGTGGATGGATCATGGGTAGGAGTGGAAGAAATAAATGGTGAGCTGGGTGGCTACTACAGGCTCAGGAATGATTGAGGATAGTAACAACATCTGTAACCTAGCAGGTGACAGAAGTGAGAAGAGAACACATTCTTCTAGAAGTCCTCCTTAATAGTGAAAATTATGCCCCCACCCCCAAAAGAAAAAAAAACCTTAAAATGCAAGAGACACAGTAGAGTTACCTTTGCTCCTCGAGCTGAAACAATAAAAGCTATCAGGCAGTACCAATACAGGGTTCTACTTTGGCACAGAGACTGCACAGCAACATAATATTAAGCCTAAGACCTCTTTCTATTGATCCTGATTTTAGCAAACATAAGAACTGAACAGAACTCTGCAGTTACACAGGAAGAGAGGCAAGGGGAATAGGGAAATCCATTAGTGTGCTATTTCTGAACTGTCTTTGTGCCATGACTTGGGACACTTAATTCAAAACAATGAGTAATATTAGCATTTTGGTTTTCTTTAACTGCTTATTTTATGTGTGTTTTTCCTTAACTTTCACCTACCAACAATACTTTGTGGGGCGATGCTGGTGAGAGAATGAAGTGTTAGCAGAGGTAGAGAAAAAGCAACAGACAACACACAAAGATGTGAGGCAGGAAAAAGTCCTCCAGTGTTCAGGATGAAAACAATGACTTGCACAGACTACCTGCCCATTATCATGAGCAACGGATAGAAGATGACGACCTAAAGATGGCACATGGAAAGACAGAATACCAGTTACCCCTAACTTTATACAAAACTAAGTCTGGATCCAGTCTGAGCAATGGATTTAAATGACTACAGTATCCACTAGTTACAGGTTATGTTAATACATAAATACAGAACTTCCTCAAAGGGTTTGGTTGTTTTCCTCCAGTTCAGCTCCCTATGACTCAAATCAGTCCTTCCACTGTAAGCTAGGTAGATCCTCACTCTCTTGGGTGGCCTGCCACTGGATGGCCCGGTTCCTGAATGGAAGGTTCAGCTTCCTCCATTAGAGGTACCAGCACAGAGGCAGCTACCAAAATGTAGAGGATAAACAGTAAAATCTTCAAACAAGGCATTGAATCTCCATGACCGCTAGAAACTGCCCAGAGAGGTATTGGAGGCCACATCCCCAGTAATATTCGGGGTCAGGCTTGATGGGGCCCTGAGGAACCTGATCTAGTAAAAATGTCCCTGCTTACTGCAGGGGGGTTGGACTAGATGACCTTTAAAGGTCCCTTCCAACCTAACGCATTCTGTGATATATTCTGTAAGTTCTAAAAAGGCTCATTTTGGCCCCAGTGTTTTAACTACTGCAATTTCATTGTCATGTTGACTGTAATCTTTAGTTGTGCCTCCTCTTTCTTGAGTAAGGTATTGTTCTACCTTCGCTTTGCCAAAGGAAAAAAGACATCCTGACGTACCCACGCTTTCCTCTCTACACCAGACAGAAGTACAGGGTTACAGCACAAAGGGAATGTGAGCCTCAAGTATGACTGCAGAAAGACCAAGAGTAACTTATACACAAGTGCTCATCAGCTGGAATTAGGAAGGCCATTAAGCGACAGTTCGTTGTTTCAAAGTATGGAAGCATTAAACACTCAGGGAGGCTTCACAACAGTTTAGGGCACAGTCAGAAAGACCCATGTAAACAGGCAAAGTTACATACAAAACCTGAATATTCACTAAGTTCTCCTAGCATGGGTCAGTTTACAATTAAGAGGCAATCTTGCCTATGCTGGTGCAGGAAAGCTCCCCCTCCATGTCCCCCATACTCCTGTAAACAGTTATGAAATTTAAAAACAGAAGCTTCATCAAAGTCACTTGTTTTGAGTTTGTTTGGGATTTTTGTTTTACCCAAAAGCCCAGTGTTAGAATAGACAGACCTTTGCTTTACACTTCTGAAATTCAAACAGTTTCAGTAATTTATTGAGAAAAATATTTAAGTGTTGAGGCTGCCCTAAGTAGGTAGGCTTTAGTCATGTAAATAACAATCTACTTACATGGTATTGTTCTACAACTCACATACGTACATTATGGTAGAAATAATCAATGAACATGTAAGATTATACTCAATTAACAGTAAAAAGCATCTCATTATTATAGGAGATAAGTCATCAGATGCTTCAGCTAACAAGCAGCCCCTTGCTCTACAAGGATGCTACAGATCTATGCTATTTTGCCCCTTTCATTTGCATATCACTGTTGGTGCTTCCACTTTGAGTCTCTGCACCCACTCAGCTGGCTACAAGTCTCCTTCTCCTTCCCCTCCTAACTACTCGGTCCCATCACTCTTGCATTAGAGGTCTAGTTTTTGTGCTGAAATGGGTCGGAGCTGTGCAATCACAACTGAATTAACATGGTTAAACTGGTATATTCCCCCCCCTTGGGAAGGGTGCTAGCGTCATTATGAAGGAAGAATAACATTCCCTGGTATTTTTTACCTTAAATATTAAGATTCTGTCCTCATTTGCATGAAGGATAACACCAAAGACACTTATTTCAGATTCATCTTCAAATGCCAGACTAGAACTTGTCTTCCACCCCCAACAACAAAGGAAAACAAAGCCTCCAAGAACCAGTACTATAAGCACGTTCACAGCACTTAGCAATGGACTGCTTTGTTTATTTTTTTATTGGCATGAAGTGTTTTGTGATTTATACTATGATACAGGTTATTTAAACACAAACATTATAAATAACTTTGAAACTGTTAGTCACTGTAACTAAGGCAACGAGTCTCCCACTCAATTTCCAGAAATAGGAATAGAGGTAAGAACAAAATTAAAAGTTGGCAGGAGCAAGAAAATAAATGATCAGATATTTTCTTGACCTCAAGAAGGTCCAACTGAACTAGAGAAAAAATAAGAGGTACAGCAAGTGAGAAACAAACTAGATTATGAGAGATGCAATGGAAGATATGAAGTGTATAATACCAAGGATATTTAATTTCAGTCATCTTATTCCCCAACCCATTTCAGTGAATGAAAACAGTGACAGAAATTTGTGCATCTAACGATCCACATCAGCAGATTGCCTGTTCAGAGTCTCAACAGCTATTAGTTTCCTACAGGAATCATGATTTTTTTTGTAGGTGCTAAAGAAGTCACTTCACAGGCAAGTACACATTTGCCTCCTTCACCTCCCCCACACACACCCATTTGCCTCCTCCACCTCTCCCCCCCCACCCCAATGGTCATGAACCTTCGATACTATCTACATGAATAGACCTTTATACCCTCACAGAAGGCCACTGAGTTAACAGGATCTGCTGTAAGGATCTAACTGCAGAATCAAGGCTTGCTTTGTTTCTCCCACACCTTTTTTCTTTTTTTTTTTTTTAAAAAAAGCTTATTTTCTTGACTGAGAAGAACTGCTTGTTCACTAGTCAGAAGTTCCCAAGTTATCATCAGGGAATCTGATCCCTCAGAACGAACCAGGTTCTCTGAACACATTCTAATGGAAGGGCTGGTAATTACCTCGTAAAACAAGATAAATGGAGTTCAAGTTACTCAAAGTTTTCCATCAATTAAAGAAACTTATCTTTTCAGTACACGTGAGTTCTCAGCCTGGCAACATGAGAATTAACAGTAAGACTCCAGGTGTCTTGATAAGTACAACTTCCTAAATTAGTTATCTTGTATACAATTAAAACAGATTAGATGTGAGTTTTGGGAAGAATACATAGGTCACAAAGAGTAGTTCTCAACTTCAAGATTCCTGAAAGTAGTATGTTTTTTATTTAAAGTACTGTCTAGGTTTTTTGTAGTAGAAATACCTTGTTAGTGTATGTCTGAACAGAATTTGTAGAGCAATAACAAGTAATTCCATTCCCACCATAACCCTCCCTCATCCAAGAGCAGCAGCTCCTTTTCATCACCACAGGAGACCATTCCTCCTCTTAGTGTAACAAGGAACTAGTTAGGACATTTATTCTTGGCATGAATTCTGAAAGAATGAAGTCTAACGCTGGCAGTAATGAAAATAGCAACCATAGAGGCATTCAGAGCGTTCACTATGACACTGCAAACATTTGTTTAACTGCCAATTGAACAAGATCCATCTTAGCTAAGAGAAAGATATAAATGGGCTATAAAGAAGTCAGTGCTCTCACTGTTCAAGGACTTTCAAGATAAGTGGTCACTCCAGTATCTTCAGTTGTCCATACTCGGATCCCTTCCACTCACATCTGACTTCTGGGAATAAAGGCATTGCCTCATGCACAGGCTAGTAGTCACACAAAAAAATCCCTCAAAATTCCCTTCAAAGAGCTATTATTACAAGCCCCAAGATTTCTTCCTGCTATGTATTTAAGGTTCAGAGAAAACAGGAAATGCATAATGAAAACTATGATGTACTGAAAGGAAAAAAAATTACCAACTATAACAATGCTGCATCCAATGAGCTTTGCCACAAGTAGTTATATAGCTGCAAAATTAAAGAAAACAGACAGTTTTGATCAGAGCTTCATGGATTTAAACAAAGCTCTACTGAAATTTAGGTTTATGCTAGCCCAAAAGATGACCTGGAGGCACATACACAGGTAAGGTTTGTAACAGAAAAGCAACACATGCCCCACCTGGTAGGCAATCCAAATTTTACTTACCCACTAAGAAAAGCTGGGCTGTCAATTACTCTGTATGTAGGAGAGACTAATTTGCAACCCTTTACAGCAAGAATTTACCTGTTCTAGGAACAGTTAATGTACCTACAAACTATGACTGATGAGCAGAAAAAAAGCCACAGGAAACTTAACAGTTCACTGTGCAGGGCTTCCAATGTGTGTACCATCACAGAGACTCACAAACAAGTTACTCCTTTTTCTTCCCCTACCCCAAAAAGAGGGTCTGATAAAACACCAGTGAACCCTGACCTAAACTTTGTTTTCAGTACATACAGTTTCTCACAGGGGAGTTCCAGCATTTCAGGAAGAAACAAACTTTTGTAGCCTCCTGCTTACATGGCACATTAGTAGTTAAAGTAGCTTCTCATCTAGAAAAACCTGGTATACAAGCACCAATCTATAAAGACACTACGAAGGCCAACAAACTGGAGAGCAAATACCTTAATCATAAGGTACACTTACTATATTTTTCATCTCCACCTTGACCAGCTTAACCTTCAGTGACAGAATTTGCAGGTTTGCTTCCTCTGCTTGTAAACAATTCCATCCAACACTGTACAATAAACCAAGAGCAATCAGAACAGTCTACAGATTTTAACTTGCCACCTGAATGATTGCTCTTTCTGACCCAGTGAAGTTGGCTATTGAGCACTGCAGTTTATCTACCTTGCTCAACAGAGTTCAATTGAGCTTCAAATGCAGTATTTGCAAATGCAGCTTGTGGGGGGGGGATTTTTTTAACACCTAATGTACACTGGAAGCAAACGTAAGCCACTTCTGAAAGCACACTGTACACCCCAAACTATTTCAAAACTTTAAGAGATACTCCTCCCTCGTAGGATTGCAAAGCAATAAAGCTCAAGCAGTGTTTCAAGTTTGTAGAGAATGTACCTGCTGGCTGCTTCTTGAGCCCAAGGAAAGGCCTACTCTGTGCCTGGAAAACTCTTATTCTGAAAGTTAAATATAGCGAATCAGCCTCCAAAGACAACCAAATATTTGAGCTTCACAAACATAATAAGCATCAGTAGGATCAAAGTTTTGTTTATCAGCGTACTAAGTAAATTAATCAACTGCAAGCGGAACTGGGATTTCACCCTCTGAGTTTGAGCAAGAGCCTGAGAGCAGAACTTCTCACCTCACTAAGTTCCCAAGCGCTGCTTCTACACCTGCTCGGGGTAACTTTAAAAAAACAAAACTAAACTAAATCAAACCAAGCATAAGAAAACATCAATTTGTTTGTATGCCCTAAATTTGTCTGTCCCCAGCATAATTCTGGCATTTAAATAACAGCATCCATATCAAAGAACAAAACCAACAGGTTTACATTGATTTGGAAAAAAAGAATAAATCTTGAGAAGTACAGTAAAGTAATACTTTAGCAGAATTTTTGTTTCAGAAAGTTATTGATCTGACAGTTGTAGGAGACTAGGAAATCACTTCCCACCTTCACACTATCTAAACAGTACAGACAACAGAGCAGCTTTCGTGCTTGCCCAGGAAACACAGCCACTGCTGAAGACAGACTCATTACAGGGAGTACAAATGCACAGGACAACTTAGTTTATTCTAAATGAACACATCACTAGGAAGCAAAGTATAGGGTTCAAGCAAACAAGAAGCATGTTTCATGAAAGAGCAAAGATAAAACACCTCTAACTTTCATGCAGTACAACAGGTTGCCTTTTATAACACGCTGGCGGTTGTTACAACCGTCGCACAGCACCTAGTCCTGAAGTCAAAACACCTTGCAGCACACTGCTCAACACCATGGACCTGGAAGAATCCTCTGTAATTAGCAACACTGAGGTATTTAATGTTGATAGGATTCCTCACGATTTTTGGCAATCTTAAATAAAGCAATTTTAATATAGTTTACTTTGTAATAATGGATTTATCAAGCAACTGACCCTTACCCAGCAGAAATACAGCTGCTGCTAAAAATCACTTGTTGTACAAAAGGCCTCTTCAAAAACCAGCATCTCCTTCCTTGCCTTGCCCTTGGCACCCCCTTTTTAAATGAAGGAATACTTCAGTTCCCAGTGCATCTATGCGCCTCTACAGATCCACAAAACCTCTAAAAAAATCCACCTCATACTTCTGGATTCAAGCCTGCATTACACCAGAAGCCCAAAGCATCTCTCAGATCAGTGGTGGTCCACATAGTCCAGTATTTCACCTCAGCACCAGTCAATAGCAGGATCCTTCCCTAAAGAAAAGTTCTGAAATACAGTACTTCCACATGAACATGTTGATTATAGGATTCTTGCTAGGTTTTTTTCTCACAATGACTGCTTGCAGGAGAGCTGCGTTTCCTGGTTTTAACAGAAGGGCTTATTTCCTAGGTGAGCAAGTGCTCATTTCTGTGGAGACCCTCCCATAGAAGAACTGCAATGAAGCCTGAAAAGAAACCTAACTCAAAGACACTAAAGAGTATCTCAGGTCCACCAATCCTTGCTCATTCCTAGATGAGGGTCTAAAAAAAAATGAATACAAGACTTCATTAAGTTTACATACAACAGAGCAGGACGTAAAAACCCCAGCCCTGTACTGTGAGACGGTTTTGTCAGAACAAAATCCCAAGGGACCACGCGACCTAAGTGCAAAACGACAAGAGGTACATGCAGGCTGATGAAAGGTCTCACAGGTAACGACGAGCTGATACTGATCAGCATAATAAACAGACACAGGATACCAGTTGCCTAACTGCTGCCAAGTTTCTAGGTGTATTCTTCTACGCAGCTGGGGTTTTTTTGGGGGGTGGGGTCTCCACACCTTGCCGTCAGTTAAGGAAGAGCATCGGGAAGACTAACAGCACAGGGTGCAGGAGCTTTCACAGAGAATTGGGTCTAATGCAGGTGAAAACCAGGAGAAAACAACCTTTTCTAGCAAGCATCTTTATACGGGCGGCAAACTGGCAGCGCAGACCCTCCCACCTTTGTATCTTGATACCGCACAGGAGACAATAGGTAAGACAGGGGAGACACCAGAAGAGGACAGAGCAGCGAGGACAAGTATTTCTCATAAGCCGGGCTGGAAACCCAAGAGCCTAGCAAACAAAGAAGGGTGTGATGCGATGAAAGCAGCGCAGCACCACAGGCACGAAAAAAAACCACCCTTCGGTTTTTCAGGAGGGGAGCGCGGGCTCGGGGGAGGTTCCTCAAGAGCACGGAGAAGAACGCCACGGCTACCGAACAAAAGACGTGAAAGGCCTGCGAGGGGAAGGAGGTGCGCCGGGGGGCGAGCGGGCAGCCCCCGGGCACGTGAAAACTGCCAGCGGCAGCACCGCCCGGGTCCGGCTGCGGGAGGAGCGGGGCCAGCTCCCGCTCCCGGGCACGCCGCGGCTCCCGAGCCGCCGCAGCCGCGCTTCCCCGCACCGACCCCCTCACCCCGGGCAGTCCCTCAGGCCCAGGCTCCCTCACGCTGCCCCCGCGGCGCCCCGAGACCTCTCCCTTCCTAAAACAGAGGCGCGGGCAGGGCTGGCCCGGAGGAGCCCGCAGGTCCCCTCGCCGCCCTTCCCGGGCCTCTCCTCCGCTCCGAGGTGGCGGGCACGGCAGGGACCGACGGCCGGGGCAGCCCCGCGAGGGCAGGGCGCCGCTCCTCTCTCCCGCCCGCCCTCCTCCCGGGAGGCGGCCCGCCGCCGCGGCGGGGAGCGCAGGGCAGAGCAGGGGGCGGGCGAGCTCCCGCGGCCACCTGTTAGGCCCGATACCTGCGCGGGGCGGCGGCCCCCGCCCGCCCAGCGGGGCCACGCAGGGGCCACCGGCGCCCGCACCGGGAGCACATGGCGCGTCTCGCCGCCGGGCGGGCGCCACCCAGCCCAGTCCCCGCCGGGCCGCGGCAGCAGCCATGCTGCCTCCCCCTGCCCGCCGCCTGTCACACACACACCATACACACACACACGCGCTCCACAGCGCGGAGGGGGCGGGGAAGGGCGCGCAGCCGCCGCGCCCGGCGGCACGGGAAGGGAGAGGGGAGGGGATAGGAGCGGCGGGCGGCGGCGGCCGCCCCCGTGCACCCACCTGCTCGCGGAGTTTGAGGAACACCATGGCGAGGCCGCCGCACCGACCGGCCGCCGCCTCCGGCCACCAACGACTCGGCTCGGCGCCGCTCACTGCCCCGCCCCCCCCCTCGCCGCCCTCTCGCGGCCACGCCCCCCGCCGCTCCGGGGCCTCGCGCCCAACTCGCGGGCGGCGGCGCGCGGCGGGCCCGCCAGGGGCGGGGCCTCCCTCCGCCCCGCCCTAGGACCCCGCCCCTCAACCCACCGCCCCGCCCCGCCGGTCTCCCGAGGAGCTTCCTGAATTAACCGCCCGCCGGCATCAAAGGCGCCCGCCCGCGCCGCCGGCCGCGGCCCCGGCCCGCACTACCAAGGGCGGTGCTGATTGGCCGGCAAGAGGCGGGGCGGAGTAAGAGCGGTGCTGATTGGCAGGACGGACGAGGCGGGCTGGCAGGGGGAGATAACCCGACAGGGACATGGGGGATGGAGGGCGCCCGGCCCGGCCCGGCCCGGCCCGGCGCAGCTCAGCGAGTGGTAAGGGAGCAGCGGTTCTCTTAGGCATTGCCACGGTTTCCCCAGACGAGAGAAAAGCCCAGAGCGGGAGTTACTGGCACAGCCGGGCTCGGTGCTTGACCCGAGGCGGGAGTCCTCCGGCATCCCTCGGCCCACGGCTCTCAGGGCAGAGGGTCTGGCACCTGCCGCGGCCCGCCGGCGGTGCAGTCAGCCGCCTGCCCACAGATGGAGCGAGCCCCTTGGCTGCCGAGGAGAGGAGATGTCACCCCAATCCCTCCCGCCTTTTTAAGCCAGAAACGTGTCGCTGAGTTGCAGTCTCCTGCTTGCGGTTCTGCTAAACCCCGGGTGTCATCCGGGCCCTCGGCAGGTGTGGGTCAAGGCACGGGGTTGCACTGTGCTCCCCTCGCGTCTCCTGGCAGAGGTGCCCACTGCAGACCCTTCAAGCACCTTTGGCATGGGAGGAAGGAGGAGCAGCAGTGGAACTGGCAACTTGCTGGGTGGCGTGACAGGCTGAATGAAGGTGCAGAGAGGCACTCTGATGGATTATCAAAAAGTGGGAGGGAGCGTCCGTATGCGAATAAAATACAGAAGATAACTCTAGAAAGAGAAAGACTATTTCACCATGTATTACATGGGAGAGGATCGATCAATGGAGATGTCACCAGTGTAATTCTAGTATCGTATACTGAGAAGTAATTTACAAGCTTGGTAGTAGGCCTCTATCCATCAAAAAGAAAACATCTTAATAGATAGAACTTCAAAAAACTCATGTGAAAGGCACAAAAAGCAGCATAAAGAACACTGAAATTAAATGGAAGTACTGCTCTTCCATAAAATAACACTGCAGCCAGCCAGCCCAGCATGATAACTATGATTTGGAAGGGTTCTTTTCTCCTGAAATTTTATTTCCAAACCTCTCCCCCCCCCAACAAAACCCCCCAAACCCACAATAAAAACAACCAAAGAAACAAAACAAAAACCACAGGCTGAAGAGACTGGGTTTTTTGAAATTGCATACTGCTACAGACAACAGTGATAGGAATCTGTCAAGTTTCTTTGCTGCATCTTCAAATTAGACTGTGACGTGCCACAGGTAGTTAAATCTGCTTAGACTTTAGTATTACCTTAAGAAGATAATAAAGCAACAAAGTGTATCTGTGTGAACACTCGTTTGTGTATTTTTGCCCCCATTCCTGCGCTTGTTGATTCCAGTAGGAGCCTGGCACAAGAACATACTCTCTTGATGACTGGCAGCATGAGGAACAGAAGGGTTTCCTATAGGTGCTAGCTGAGGCAGATCTTTCGTTATCTTTGAACAGCAGTGGCCTGATGGGGTGTGTTTGTTTATGACACTTTAACTGGTTAAGATTGCTATCCTATTTTACCGGGCAAAGGAGAAAAAAACCCAACCCTCAACATCATCACACATTTTGTTGGCATCTAGATATGTCCACAAATGCTGATTATGGGAAAGAAATGTCTTAGTTAAGTTCAGATAGCTCCGTTTTAGTAGTTGCCCGTTGTACCTACATTTTTTGTTTGTGAATGAAAGCACACTGTATGCAAATATGAAACAGGTAGGTTTTGACACTGCAAAATTAGAGCTGGGATCATGGCATGGTAGAGAGAATGCTGGTTGTGGAAATTAGAGATAATTTTATCAGTGCAGTCAGTGAAGGAGAAAATGACTCGGGAAACACTGCCTTTGTCAGTCCCCAAACCAGGCTGCTCCTTCTCAAAGTGAAAAGAATGTCTGGGAGCTGATAAAGTTCTGTTTCCTCCTGTGAAGCTTATCACTTTATGGAGTTATTCAGAAAAACATCTACTTCCAGTTCACCTGCTATTTAAGAGTAGTTTCTGTATGTAGACAAGTCATCGTACATAAAACCGCCGCGCCTGGAAGCAGCAGCACCTCTTGCAGCTTGGAGCCAGGCACCATTTCAGTAGGGGAAGGTGCGTCTTTATTTTACCGGTTCCTCAGTCCCCTTACTCCAGTGCTCATGCTATAGCCAGGGACCAGGCCTGCTGGTTTTACCATAGGTACTCAAACACATGATCGGCCGGCCAAACTCTCAGCCCAGATCTTTGGTTTGTTGGTTGTTTTTTCTTTCCCCTGAGTACTAAGCAAATACAGTATGAAAAAGGTAAAGTAGTAAGACCTGGAAGTTACAGTGCCGACCCTGGAGATACCCGGCTGTTTCTGTTTAAGCACAGGGGGTTATTGGGGTAGCTTACATGCATGAAAGTGGGTGATCATCATAGAATCATAGAATGGCAAGGGTTGGAAGGGACCCCATGGATCATAGAGTTCCAACCCCCCTGCCACAGGCACGGCCACCAACTTCCAGGCCTGGATCTACACAAGGTTGCCCAGGGCCCCATCCATCTGGCCTTGAACACTTCCAGGGTTAGGGCATCTGGGCAGCCTGTTCCAGCACCTCACCACTCTCTCTGTAAAAAACTTCCCCCTAATTTCTAATTTAAACCTTCTTTCCTTTAGTTTTAATCCATTCCCCCTTGTCCTGCCATTGTCTACCCTTTTAAAAAGTTGAATCCCCTCCTGTTCATAAGCTCCCGTCAGGTACTGGAAGGCTGCAATGAGGTCCTCACACAGCCTTCTCTTCTCCAGGCTGAACAAGCCCAGCTCCCTCAGCCTCTCTTTGTAGGGCAGGTGCTCCAGCCCTCTAATCATCTTCGTGGCCCTCCTCTGAACCCTCTCCAACAGTTCTACATCCTTCTTGTATTGGGGGCCCCAGATCTGGACACAGTACTCCAGATGGGGCCTCACGAGGGCAGAGTAGAGAGGGTGATGCAGGAGCAGAGGAAGTTCTGAGCTTGGTTTCCCTTATACCAATCAGTTGTACACATATACTTTCTCTCAAATCACAGTGTAAATTATTGTTCTATTCATACGCAGTGTCACACAGCCCAAATGGTTGTTACAACTGGAACAAGAACGGGATAGTGTCACCAACAATATTACGCGACCTGCCGGTGTCCCACAAAATAGAATATTTGGCTGCAGAGCAATAAAAATCATAGAAATGAAACCCCAGAAGTTTAATGTAACAGTGCTATAGGGAAGTGAGTGCTTCTTGATCATTTATTACCGTAGATTTCAGGGCAACCTGACCCATGTTATTCTTAAGTGCTGTGTTACAAGGGAGGTAACTGCCCAGGCATCCCTTAAAGCCATTAGTAACATTTCCCGGTAGCCTGTAAGTATTGACACACAAACACACTGCAAGCCACAGCGCTTCTGACAGCGTTCAGAATGTACCACTGCAGAGGTTAGAAATTTCCCTATCGCCTTTTAAACCGGACGGTTTGTAAATGATTAGCAGCACAGCTCTCCCGAGGGCACGCTTTCGGCGCAGCGCGAGAGGCTGTAGCTGCACGGCTCCCATTAATGTTAATGTTAAATCTTCACCCTGTAACTTACCCCTCAGCATGTAACACTACCCAGCGTTTTAAAGACAGGACCATATGTGCTGCACTGAAATACATAATGGGATCGAATGAAGAGACTGCAGAAATCTCATGCTGGAGATGTTCTGTGAACCCATCTGAAACATGCTCATGATTTATTTAGTTTGCCAGGAATGCCTCCTGTATTCTTAGCTCTTTTTAGCCAAGGCTTTCAACCCCAGCAAAGTAGGTATTTATTCTTTTTTCCTTCTTCTACACGGGTAAACAGGCACAGAGGTCGACAGACTTCCACAAGGTCATGGTGTGAATCACTGCCATGGCTAGGAATAGAATCCAGGAGACTTGATTGCCACTGCCCTCCTCCAAACACTGTCCCGTACTCCTAAATCAAAGCAGGGCTGATTTTATTTTTGCACAGAAAACAAGGTGTCCAAAATCAATATAATGTTATAATGTCCTATGGAGGGATGCATTTATCTTTGTGACCCTGAATCAGCATTACTCCAGAGCTAGTCTTGTGATGGAAACCATGCTCATTTTATAATGGTATGCTGGGAGCCTCATCATAAGGGTTTTTACACACGCTGTGACACATTTTATCCATCAAAATCAAAAACAGTCAAGGTTTTGTAATTCTGTCCAAGCAATTACATTTTGAATCATTGGCTGTTCATAATTACTGATTGTAATAGAAACATATTGAATATCATAATGGCATCATCAATCAAATATTGATTGGCATTTCTGAAGCCCCATTATGCTTATGGATATTCATCTGACCAATTTTGTCCCTGCTTGGTGCAAACAGGAGAGACAACTTATGTGCCCTCCTTAGCCAAAGAACAAATTTAATACCCAGGGGGAGGCAGGGCAAATGGGAGTGTCCTTTGTATGATCAGCAAGCAGCAGAGGCCTGCCTTACAATCCCATCAGTCATGTATTCTAAGGAAAACTCAAGTAGAAGCAAAAGAAAATGGAAAACTAAGAATATGTAGAGTGAAGCAACAAGGGTAAGAAATGTTGTCACCTGCATTTTGTTGGGAAGAGTGTTGTGGGGCATCTGAAAGATGTTTGGTGTGTCCTTATGCTGCCTAATTGCCAGTATTACTGGTAAAGAACATACTCAACAAGGAGATATAAAAGTGACTTTTACAGGAGTAGCAATTTTGGCTTGAACTTGCATATCAGGATCTTGTTTTAACATTTCTACTAATTTAAATAACATGCAACTCCCCACATGCCCCTCCTCCCAACCCCCACTTCCCTCCCTTTATCTTCTTCAGCAGGGTGGAGTCGAAAAGAGGCATAAGAAAAGGGTGAAGGACCCTGGGGTCTGGGCTGACTTTTACAGAGAGGATTATGTTATGCCAATTCTATTTTATTTTTTTTAATAAGTCTGAAAACTGCCCAAACGTTAGTAGAAAGAAGTTGTACACCACTGAGAATGTGATCATAATAACCTATTAATTCTGAGTAGCTGTAAAGCCAGAATTAATCTTATAAAAATTAAAGAGATAAACCGTAGATTTAAATTTAACTGAGACAATGAAAGAGAAAGAAAAGACCCAATTAACATATTTTCTAGCATTAGCACATCCCAAGATGACTCCTTCAAACATGGTGAATATCAACACCCTTATACATCCTTACATCAACTTATCTAGCATTAGTGTTTATGGGATAGAATAGAATATAGTATTTTAGTATACATTTCTTTATATAAACAAAATAGAAAGTTTACTCAATATTTTGTTTAAGAAACAGTCTGTTTTGTTTATATAAATAAACAAATGGCTTAAAATGTCCTTTTGCCACACTCATTGTACCTCAGAATGGACAGCAGTGACTAACTGGAAACTCCAGTGGGATGTCATCTTGCAAATTATTTTTTCAGGCTTGGCCAGTTCTTCAAAGAGTTAACACCCAAAGAGAAGCACAGAAGGGAATGAGCTTTTGGTCAGTCATCTTGGCTAGCCCAAAGCTTAATGCACCATACAAGCCTGATCAGGAGGTTTTACATGACCTGCTAGACAGGGAGATTTTGTTAAAGATGCATTTCACCAAGGCTGTAGCAAAGTCTGAAATGGAATAGTAAGTGGATGTATTAAAGTGGAAACACCGACTGTCATGTGAGAAGCAAAATAAAAGTTTCTGAGCATCTGAACCCCTTACTTTCTGATGATGGATGATATCATTCTAATATCCCAGCCAGCTGCTCATTTGGAGAAGATGATTTCTGCATACATAAATTTCCTCTCACGATGAGCTAGAGATGCCTTATTGACTATATCCTCTGGTTTTTGCTTCCAGAGTGGCTTGGTTTCAATTGTGGGAAAGCAATTCCAGTGTACAGTTTGCATGCTTGGTCACTGGGGAGGAGGGTGGGGAGGGAAGGAAAAGGCTTTTTTTTTTTTTTTTTCAAATAGCCAGATTCCAGTTGAAATGAAAAAATTACCTACATGTAATGCAGCACGAGCTTAGAGAGGAGGACAGTTTGGGATTCTGCTTTCACAAGCTTGTTCCCCTTTCACACCCAACACTGCAGGAGCAGATGCTGTGAAAATGGGGACAGTGTCCCCTGCAATGAAGGGGGAAGACAAAGAAAAGCTCGTTTACCAATATCACAGCTGCTGCAATAACAGCCAGCTTTCTCAGCTCTTCTTCCCCTCAAGACTGCACTATAGACCTAAGTGCAGTAACTGGACACACGTATTCTCGCCTCCTAATAATTTCTTGCCTGCTGCCATTTTATGTAAATGGCTATTAGGCATATGAAGGTACTGATGCAGCTGCATTGCCACACATTGAGAAACTCAGGTGAAACTTTTAAGTGCATAAAATACACTTAGAGGCTCCTTAATTGCTATAGCAGAGAGCATTTCATTGCCCAAAAGTAGTAGAAGGACAATCACTGTCCATCCATTGTAGAATCATGATTCTGCCACAGAGAATATCCATCTTCAAAGCTGTTTTTTTCTTGAAGTATGATTATTTTGTATACTTTGATGGTGTACGTGAGCCTACAGTTGCACAGATACCTATGTAAACTCTTCTTAGATAAATACTTTTATCATCTAAAGGAATAAAGTGCTTGAGGCAGGAGACAGGAATCTCTGGGAAATACACTACTGTGATGAATATATTTGTCAACCGAGCGCCATCGTGATGAATTTCAGGGAAGATGAAAAGGTTTTTCATGACAGCAAGAAATTTGTAACTCAAAGAGGAGAAAATGAAGCAAACAGTTTGCATTTATCTTTGCATCTTAATAGACAACCTTATTCCTGTTTTCGTGATGTTGTCTTCATTCTCATGCTAAAGGATTTTCCATTTGTATAAAATATTAAAAAGAAATGGAGTCTTACAGGTAAGGGTTAGTACTTTTGTCAGTCACAGCAGTTAAAGAACCTGATCCATGTTTATTTTAGCCTGAGGTTTTTCACCAGTACTGGTTCTAGAGCTGCTTTGGACCTGACAGTTGACACGCACAGAGAGAATGCATTAAAACATTTACAACTTTATTATTAATTATGGTTTGAGGACTTGCTCCCCCTCCCCTAGAACATATGCCACGACAAATGAAATGAGAAAGGTGTTTCAGCTCTTAGGTAGGGTCTGCTACTTCAGCACTGAAATGGGTGTTTGTCTTCTTTCAGCAGGTGGGAAGATTGACCCCTGAGCAGGAGGAGCAAGCTGCCGGCGGTGTGTTCTCTGCTCGGGATCGCACCCATGAGCAAGCTCTCTCTTTCCCCACTACAGCCTGGGTTTCTGAACTCATGGGGCATGCTATGTAGCCTGTATTTTCATTTTTTTTAAATAGCAAAGTATGATGCTTTCCTTGAAAAAGTGGAGAGAATAACCCCCAGATCAGCCCGCACTGGAATGAATGTAATTAAAGCTCTTTTACTGAAGACTTTAACACCAAATATTCCCTGAAGTACTGACTGTAGACTTCTACATTGCCATAAGGTGAATTCGCTAAATTTAAATTTATATACACTGAAATAGCATAATTAAATTGAAATACTGGAAAAGTTCCATGTAACATATTTGGCAATGGTTCTGTACAGGCGACTGGTCTGTGCAATACAGTGTTGATTTAGGGAAAGACTTTGCATTTGCACACTTGCCCATTAGAGAATGAAGCAGAATGTGAGCATGTGTTGAAAATCCTGCACACTCAGAATGGAGTTTTGTTCCTATACTACAGGTTTTCCAATTATACAAAATATTCTGAAACAAATTTATTATGTTTTCAAGAATTGTGTCACGCAGCCACACAGCTGAATTTAGAACACCTTGTGTTATCACAGTGGGTTATAAGTTAAACATCCTCCAAAACAGAAATCTTGGAAGAGAATTGCCATTAGACCTGCCATAGATACAATGCTAAGTAGCGTCCTCCTTGCATTCGAAACATGACTTGGACACCCCCACCCATACATAACTATATGTTGTGCCCATATAAATGTACATATATATGCCTGCTGTAAATGACAGCAATAAAGAAATATTTATTACTGTCATTTAGAGCAGGCATCTGTCTATATGTGTAAGGTTTCGTTTTATTGTTATTACTTGCATTAGTGTTGTAGCTAAGATTTCCCACCATGAGTTTCTTATGCATCTTTCTATAAACAAATATCAGAGCAACACACTTCCAGCTGAAGAGAATCCATCTCAGCAGTAGCCACCATACAGACACAGAGCAAAAAAAGCCATTTCTCTTCCAGAGATCGTGCCCCACAAGCCTGGGGCAAGCAGCAGTGGTACAGGACATGGTGTCCAGGCAGCAGTGGTGGCTGGTGTCAGCTAACAGTAACCTGACCAGCGTCGAGTTCTCACAGGAGTGATGATAGGTTGGGGTTGTGGTTGGAATTAGCTTTCGGTGGGCATGCTGCCATGGGCAGGGCTGCACGACTGCTGATGCCTATGGCAAAGAGGCAGGAGTGTCTGAACAGTGGCAGATGAGGTTTATGGGGGTCCCGCCTGCCAGGAGTTTGTATGGAGGAGGTTATGGCTACGGCTCTGCCCAGCCTAAGGTCAAATCTGCTGAGCTGCTCAGGGTGACTTCAAAGGTCTGAAATGTTCACAGTAGAAATAAACCAGTGAGGTCGGGGTGAGTGAATCTGGCTGTACCTTTAATACTTCCAGAAAATAGGTATGTCCATCAGAGCATCACAGGGTATAAAGAGCTCTGAGTACACAGCTCCCTGACAGCTTTCTGGCAGAGGAAAGCCAGCCAGCTTGTTGCATGGTGCCTCGGCCCATGGTGTGCCTTTCCCAGCTGCCCAGAATGGCCTGCTGCTGACCATGGACTGTGCCTGGTCGGAAAACTGACCAGCTCTACCTCATGGTAACATCTGGTGTTAGAGATTGTTAGTAACTTCACTTGCAGAGACCAGCTAGAACTGTGCCTCTCTCTGTGCTGAACAATTCAAAATAAAATCTAGCTCAAAAGTCCTTTTACTGGCTAATACAACACCTTGGCAAAACCCAACGCCAGCTGCTTCACCTGACATCTGGTACAGACATTTATATCTTCGGGGCTCAGGACACTGCACCACCCACCACCACCCTCTCAGCATGGAAACCCAGCAATGTCCTCTGCAATGACGTGGGCAGATCCTGCATAAAATGTGCCTCAGCTGCTTAGCCTGTCGGTAACAGGTACATATAGTTACCTAAAAGGCTAAACAGAAGTACTGTGCAAGGCAAAGTGGTTTTGGCTGGGAATCACGAAATCAGTGTTTGTTTTCCCTTAGTAGGCTTTTGGACAGGCTAGCATGAGGCTGAACTGTGTGAGGACACACAGGAGAGGAGGGGAAGGACGAAGAAAGTTGGCACTTCAGTTAGGGTAGTAAAAAGCTGCATACCTCAAGCCAGGATATAGATCTGCATGTATATATTGGCAGGTCTGTGTGTGCTGAGCTGCAGATTTTCCCCTATGCAATCATTCTTGTGATTCCTCTTGGACCGTCAGCTATGTGGAGCTGGAACCATCTCCCAATAGCAAATTTTCCAACTCCTTCAAAATGCTTTAACAGAATAATAAATAATACAAATGGGCATACTCTGATCAACAGTAAAGCCAAGAGGAGATATCCATACTCTGAAACTTTTACTAGTTCACAGAAGGTTTTGATCTTCAGAGGGCTTATGATATTAAATCAGCAGGGTGGGGGCAAGCAATATTTCCTGAGGATGACCGACTTGGCAGGCTCCAGAGCAGGAGGTGACCCAAACCAGTGTACGTGTCACACCAGCAGATCAGTGACCCAGGATGGCGCCGGGTGCCTTAGGTGCCTGCAGCTCAGGGACTGCGTCACTTGCCCGGAGCTGTCAGTGAGGAATCACAGCCAGCCCCAGTCAGCCTGGAAGGTGTTTGTCAAATTATCTTCCAGTTTCATTTTTCTGATATACAAGTGTCAGATCCACTGGGTAGATGCACCAGGTAGATAAACAGTTGGCAAGATAAGGCTGGGTATATTTTCTGAACATCATGAGAATCTCAGTTTATGGCAGTATCAAAGGACGAATCTAGTCCCTATGTTTGAAAAGTCTCTGTACATTCAATACTCATATATCCTAAACTCTAAGACTGTGGAAAGGAAATAAAAAGAATATCACATTTCTTATTTTTAAAGACCTCATGACTTCTGCAGGCCTGACTTGGGATTTCTGAATGCCTGATGTTAGCACTTCCCTCATTTCCATTCTCATCCAGCCCCTTTAACCAGCACCCCAGGGCCAGCACAGTTCTCTTCCATGTCAAGAAACACCAGGGTGGGAGAAGTGAGCTACCAGCTCTCCCCTCACCCTTTCCCATTCCTCGGCAGAGGTGTATGGCTGTGAGGCTGTGACTTCACGGGAGCCAGAGTAAGCAGCCCCCACCGTGCCGACCCTTACTGCTGGGGACGTGTGAGCATCCCCAGATGCACCGCCACTTCTGCTACTGGGTCAGGCAGGCTGAAAAATGCCTTTTTCCTTCTGCTTCTTTAATGATCCTTTTCCTTTTCCTTTTCCTTTTCCCTTTCCTTTCCTTTTCCCTTTCCTTTCCTTTTCCCTTCCCTTTCCTTTTCCCTTCCCTTTCCTTTTCCCTTCCCTTTCCTTTTCCCTTCCCTTTCCTTTTCCCTTCCCTTTCCTTTTCCCTTCCCTTTCCTTTTCCCTTTCCTTTTCCCTTTCCTTTTCCCTTTCCTTTTCCCTTTCCTTTTCCCTTTCCTTTTCCCTTTCCTTTTCCCTTTCCTTTTCCCTTTCCTTTTCCCTTTCCTTTTCCCTTTCCTTTTCCCTTTCCTTTTCCCTTTCCTTTTCCCTTTCCTTTTCCCTTTCCTTTTCCCTTTCCTTTTCCCTTTCCTTTTCCCTTTCCTTTTCCCTTTCCTTTTCCCTTTCCTTTTCCCTTTCCTTTTCCCTTTCCTTTTCCCTTTCCTTTTCCCTTTCCTTTTCCCTTTCCTTTTCCCTTTCCTTTTCCCTTTCCTTTTCCCTTTCCTTTTCCCTTTCCTTTTCCCTTTCCTTTTCCCTTTCCTTTTCCCTTTCCTTTTCCCTTTCCTTTTCCCTTTCCTTTTCCCTTTCCTTTTCCCTTTCCTTTTCCCTTTCCTTTTCCCTTTCCTTTTCCCTTTCCTTTTCCCTTTCCTTTTCCCTTTCCTTTTCCCTTTCCTTTTCCCTTTCCTTTTCCCTTTCCTTTTCCCTTTCCTTTTCCCTTTCCTTTTCCCTTTCCTTTTCCCTTTCCTTTTCCCTTTCCTTTTCCCTTTCCTTTTCCCTTTCCTTTTCCCTTTCCTTTTCCCTTTCCTTTTCCCTTTCCTTTTCCCTTTCCTTTTCCCTTTCCTTTTCCCTTTCCTTTTCCCTTTCCTTTTCCCTTTCCTTTTCCCTTTCCTTTCCTTTCCTTTCCTTTCCTTTCCTTTCCTTTCCTTTCCTTTCCTTTCCTTTCCTTTCCTTTCCTTTCCTTTCCTTTCCTTTCCTTTCCTTTCCTTTCCTTTCCTTTCCTTTCCTTTCCTTTCCTTTCCTTTCCTTTCCTTGAGAGAACTGCCCACTGAGCCAGCTGATTGCACAGCCGTGGGAATAACCCTACCAGCAATGGTCAAGAACGGCATGGCACCAGGAGAGAAGGGTGAGAGCCGTAGGACTGCTTCCGCTGGCATCTGCCAAAGTGCACGTCCCATTAGCGAGGCTGGGATGTCTTAGGGCACTTGCTGCTTGAACTGGGGCCCTTCAGTCCTTGTTAAATTTGCTTCTTTTTTATGAGCATGGTAGACAGAGACTTTGTGGCTTTGACTGAGACAATGTAAAGAAGTTGTGGGATGGCCGGTGATTGTTCACATCAAAACAAACACTTATGTGCAGGAGACAATACATTTCCATTGAAGGATACAGGAAAGCCATATTAATTACCCCACTGGTTCCTCATTTCTGATCTGAAGCTATCCTTCTTCTGTTTGACTCATTGATTCAGACCATCAGGCTTATGAAAACGCTTAAAGAGCAAGCAATGAAATCCTCGATATCTCTTTTGAAATGTAAACTTAGATTTTCTTTCATTTCTTCTAAAAGAATAAAGAAAAAAATGTAAATCCCTTTTCTTATAACAGTTTAATTTAGAAATAGTAGAAGTATTCTATTTGCACTCACACTGACATATTTAGTGCTGTTTTTAAATACCCTTATTAAGTCTAATCATCCTCCAAAAATATATTTACATTTAACAGTGTACTGCAATACCCCATAGCTTATTCTCTGTGATATATCAAAAGAAATATGGGGTGCTTTCTTTGCTGTCTCCCACAGCAGTCTAATAAAGAAAATGGAGAAACCAATTTTCTCCTCCAATTTGTGTTCCAAACACTGTTTAAAGGGGCCTGTGGTCTTTTCTGAAAATATATTTGCACTCAGTTCCCTTTGGGGGAAAAAAAAAGCCCCTAATTTGAAAACATGGAATATACTCTAATTGTTTATTTTTAATAACCATCAGTGTATAGGAAGGGATAACTTAACTTAGGGTTTGCAAAGGACTAGATGAAAAACTCCTACCCCTCCATTGCTATCATGTCTCTCATGATTTGTAGCATGTGGCAAATCTGGGTTTAACCCTGCAGCTGCTCAGCCCCATGACTTGAGGACAGATCCCTATGATGCTGGGGACCTAGTGTTGCAGACCTTTCTCCAGAAAGAAGTCATGTCTGTTTTCCATAAAGTGCACCTGGGTTTTCACCCATGACAGCAAAAGCCAGCGCTGGATTAGCTTTTGTCCTCACAAGTTGTAAGTGCACAGCCAGTGTCCCTGCCTGGGCAGGGGAACATGGCAGCCATGAGGTCTCTCAGGTGGTACATGGCTGCATGTACACACACTGTAACGCACCACTATCCCATACTGCACATGTATTTGATGTTAAACCTGGATAGCACATGTGTAATTACCTATCAGGCATGTGTGTGTATACACACACACACACACACATATATACACACATAAAGAAAATTTCTTACATTTACCTAACAACTGAAATGATTTCTGAAAAGAAAAAAACCAGGACAGGTCAGGTTCTGTAATCCTCTTCAGCATCCTTGCACTAGCTTTCTGCTGCAAAATTATCCCAAAGCAGTATAGCCACCTCTTGGTGCATCCAGGGAAAAGAAAAAGAAAAAGAAGGAAGTGTGGCATCCTGAGAGGTTTCTGGTGCAATGCAGAGGCTGGCTGGAGTGAGAAGGGATAGTTTGGACATCCTCAAAACTCCAGCAATCTCCAAACAAGTTGGGACTCTCAGAAAGCTTCTGCCAATGTCAGAAAGTTTTTGGTTGATCTAGAGTGTATCCCCAGACTCAGGGACAACTGTACCTGACTTTGTACCCTGCTTGCTGGCTTTGCCCAGCTGGCTGCTCAGCTGCATTTGCACATTTGCTTCAAGAAACACAGAAAATCCAAGAAAGCTGCTGCTAATGGGGCCATGGAGTGCTGCGTGGCTGGGGTGCTGCTGTGCCTTATTTCCAAGATCACGCAGTAAGTGCCTACATGTTGCATGCAAGTGACAGAAAATGCTGAAGTTCAGTTTCTGGGGAAAGAACAAACCTATTAGATGATCAAGGGATGCTGCAAGAGAGAACTGATCAGGATAAATCTAAAAGAGCAGTGTAAATCCATTAAGCTGGTAATTGCCTATGCATGATAACCTTATTTTAGATACTATGCTTTTCTTGTAGTAATACTAACACAGCACTATAAAATTTAGGGCTCCTTTTCATGTCTGCTCCATCCCAGTGGGACCTCCGCCTGAAACACCGCTCCGAGGGATACAGCACATAATCAGTGCCTTTGAAACAGCTTCAGTAATGCTGAATCCATACAAGCGCGGGTGCCAATTATGCTAATGAAACTGCAATGGGACCGTGTTTCTACCCATCTTCTATCAGTGCTGTAAAACTATTGGCACACTCAGCAACTAAATTTGTGTAGCATGTCACCTCGTAGAGTACTGAAACTTACTGTATGGTGGCGGTGACACCAAACGGTCCCGACACCTAGGCTTGCTACAAAGACCAAGAAAGCAACAGGCAACTGTAGAAAACGTGGGGATTTTTTCCTACATTCACTTTTCTAGTTTTCCTATGTTCTCATCTCCAGAAGATGCAAAGCTAATGCAGACAATGCCTATACCGCTCTCCTTTCTTGCTCCTTGTTTCCCTCCAAGGCTTTGTCCAGAGAAGGCACTGGGAAATCAGTGCTAGCAAGCTATCAAAAGTTCAGGAGTCTCCTGAGAAAAACAAAGGCACATCTTTAACATCTCCTCTGCATTTCCTCTTTTGGGCTGATAAGATCTCTTTCAGAAAGACATCCTTCAGTCTTGGCCAAGCATTGCTTTAGGCTCAGGCAGGACCAGTCATGTGTCTTTTCCTCTCTTGCATCCTCTCACATAGTAGTTCCTGTGACAAGGGTAACTCTTTTTCCCAGACAAAAAATGAGGGTTTCAAAGACTACATATTAAAATGCCTATATTGCCCCCCTACCCTTCCAATGCCCTTTGGCTGGATGTTGTACATCCTTTCTGCAGGCTTAATTCCAAAATAAATGCCTCAATCAGGAGGCCAAGGAACTTGGTCTGAAGACT
Source organism: Laterallus jamaicensis coturniculus (assembly GCA_022605575.1). NCBI lineage: Eukaryota > Metazoa > Chordata > Aves > Gruiformes > Rallidae > Laterallus > Laterallus jamaicensis. Next base: position 14,136,166 of record JAKCOX010000008.1, read on the forward strand.
TTAATTTCAACCAACTAGTGGTAGATGGTCTTAGCACATCACCTCAGACTGTGATTTCAATTCAGATTTGCATATTAGATGGACAGTGTGCACTTTTGCATAAATTATATGCACACCTATGCATACTTCGAGTTTCTCCACCAACCCTATAGAAATGCCTTTACAGCCCAGAGATGCCATAATCATCTCTGGAGCACACCATGGGCCAAGGTACAAATCAGCTTACGTGAACAGTGCTATTAAGGCTCCTATAAAACCCTGCTGAGGACACTTTCAGGGTATGGGGGGAGTAATTGATATAGATCACGAGAAGACACAGGCAGGAATATGGATTCATCAGAATGAAAAGCTTTCACGCATGATTAGTCAGGAAATGAGAAAATGGTAATGCAAAACTGACCAGTCTTTACATTACTGGGCTATTATTTCTTGCATGGGTGGAAGGTTCTTCCCCACTAGTTTTTTTCCCCATTAAAACCAATCAGTGTCACTACAGTTCCAGGGCTGCAGTGTTTCAGCAGGCCTTTGTCCATGCTGCATGCACACTTACTACAGATACTGCAGCCTCATGGAAACAGCTTCAAAATCACCATTGCTGCAAATGTATCTGCCTTCTATTCTGTCGTAGCTTTCTAGACCGTGATAATTGCAACCCACCAGCTTTTTGTAAAATTGATGAAAACATAAAATTGTTAAGCTTTTGTTTAATTTATAAAACAATAACATTGTTTTCCTTCCTCTCAGCGGCCTTGCTAACCACACTGATTCGGTGATGGGTAAGGGGTGCTTGGAATTACCACTGCATTCAGTCTGTCCCTTTAGATTTCATTCTCCATCATGCCTGCAAATCCAGGCAACTGTTCCCTCTTTCCTTCACTTGGCATTGGTTGAAGAGCAAAGGCAGCATGTGTGTGTGGGAGGGGAATTCCTTGAGCTCATGGTCTTCAAGTCACCCCTCTGACCCCCTTGTGAAGCAGTTTCTAAACCTTGCCATTTACAGCCCGCCATTTGAAAATGCATCTTCACAAGTTTCAAAATGAGGTAGAAATACAGATCTTGTCAGGTATCCTGACATTTATTGCATTTTTTCTGAGGTCAAAGCTCAGAGATGTGCTATGATATTTGATCTTTAGCTGCTCAGATGCTCCAAATGCAAAGTAATTTCCAAAATTAAGTTGCCAGGCACTGACATTACCGCATAGTGCTGACAATGTTCAGAAAACTAATTTTTATTTTTCTCAAAAAAATAATTTGAAGATATTAAATATACCCATTATTTGCTTAATTTGCTCTATATTATTATTTCTCTCTTACATACAGGCCCACTTTAACATAATTATATTTGCCACCTGCTCAATACTCTAAAAAAGGATTTGCTTAATAAAAAGCGACTCCTTCTACTCCTCTACTGTAGGTAGCATTGCCTTTGACTCCAGAACAAAGGGCAAACAGCTACCCAAGGGAGTGCTCAGAAGGAAATGTCTCCACTGGATGAAGAAGATCAAGGACACAACATCCCACCATAGCAAGCTAGACCCTTCCCTCTGCATTTTACTGGAGGCATCAGCTTCCCATTCTCAGTCCTGAACTGGTACTAGATACTGTATGAGAGGTGCCTTGTGCAACCTGGGCTTGAAGAGCATGCTAAACACCAAGCAGCCAAGAAGTCTTTCATTGCTTGTGTGTTTCTGAGGATCATGCCTCTTCTTGCAGATACCTAGCAATAGGACAAGAGGGAATGGCTGCAAGTTGTGCCAGGGGAGGTTCAGGTGAGAAATTAGGAGAAATTTCTTCTCAGAAGGAATGGTTAGGTGTTGGAACAGGTTGCCCAGGGAGGTGGTGGAGTCACTGCTCCTCAGGGTGTTTAAGGAAAGATTGGGTGAGGTACTTAAGCGCATGGTTTAGATAGTAATATAGGTGGTGGGGGGATGGTTGGACTAGATGACCTTGGAGGTCTTTTCCAATCTTAATGATTCTGTGATTCAATGCTGTTTCTATGTGTGGTCTGCTCTTCGGAATCATTGAGATAGACACACTAGATGAAATGCCCTAAGAAAAACCTCCTTACGCCATGCCTGGAGTTGCAACAATAGGTACCAAGCATGTAGAAATATACAGATGGGAGGAGGGAACAAAGGTGTCTATAAAACTCGACAGTTTCATGGAATTTGCCCATACCTTAATGCTATTTGAAGCTTGAGTACTTATCTCATCATTCCTTGCCTGCTACTCACTGCTGCCACCACGTGTTACCACAATTTTTTCTCCCCTGAAATAACAATAATACCCCTTCATATAGAAACACATATACTGCTGTGGGTGAGGGTGACCTTAAAGTTGGTAAGGCACCGCCCAAGAGAAAAGATGTAAAATGGGCAAGCCATTCCTGGGAAGACTGGGCACTGCTGGAACCAGTAGAACAGACTTCAGAGTAGCCCCTAATAAGCAAAAGCATCAGATTCTGAATTGAAGATTCACACTATTTAATACCAACAAAGACGATGCACATGTGTTAGGAAATGCTGGGCTGCTGCGAGTACAAACACCAACAGTGTCTGTCCCCTGTGCCTTCCTCTTGCACTTGGCTCTTTTGTCATTCATTTTGGAAATGACAAATGCATGTTGCTGTGCTGGAAGCTGGCTTTTGGGTACTCAGTAAGGGAACCGTGTCGAAGTGGCCTGGCACCTGAGAATGAACAAACATGGGCTGCGTGCAGGAAAGCCATGTCTTCCCAATTCCCAAGGTCTGGTAGCACCCCTGCTTCCTAAGGAGTTGAAGCTAGTCTTCCAGTTGGGGCTTATTAAGAGTAATTGTGGATATTTTTACTGTCAGTACAAACGACTAATTAAAAGGTTTGTAATGTTTGTTGTGTCTCTGTGATACAGGATGCGGGTAAGTTTTACCCATGTCATTATGCTCTGTATTGAATCCGAATGAGGTTCAGACCTAGTAGCACAGCAAATTCCTACAAGCTGAACTTCTCCCAGTGTGGCTGGATTCTCTGCTAAATTTATTTCATTTTACTTAAATAACTCTTTAAGGATGACATTTAAAGTGACAATCTGTTGATAGCTAATTACAAGCTTACCGCGTCTCATTTCAATGGACTATCTCAATATGAGAGTTAAGCTTCATGTGACAATTTTGCTGGTTTATGGCCCTGCTGAGGGAAAACAGGGAGCATATGCACATCTTAGCTGTTCTTGCTCTGTCTTGCAAGGTCTGAAAGCACATGCCTAGGTACAGACGCAGTGTTACCAGTCCTCATGTTGGTTAATGTGTTACCGGCTCGTTACCAGCACATATTCCTGGGCCAAGGAACGATTTCAGAATACAAGCTTTCATTTAAAACACAGAAACAAGTTGATTTTCCAGCTTCTGTGAGAGATAATGGATGGATAATTGCTCCAAACCAAGAGCGATGCAGATGTGTACTAACCCCCCTGACGTTTTAGCCACTCGTGTTTTCTGAGAGACAGCTGGTGCATATGGGGCTGCTGAAAGTTTGTTCAAAGTCCTGTACACGCACGTGCTTGCAGCCAGACCTGTGTTTTTATACCTTGCTGGCTCAGCATGCTGATTGATTGCACTTTCTAGAATAGCGATGGTAAACCACCACTTCCAGCCTTTGGAGTCATGGGATTTTCTACCTGAGGGAGAGGAAGGAAAAGGATTAGGTCTCCAGTTTTTTGCTGTTGCCTCTGACTCTTGGTTAAGGTTGTGTGTTGTTACTATGATGCTGTAATGACATAGATTCTTTTGTGTTTGGCAGGGGAAAGTGCTTGTGCCTCCCACTAATTTACTTCAAAGCTGATGTGGGTGTCCTGAGAGCTGTATAATCCTGAGACAACAAGTACTGCCTTGCTGGAGCTGTCACTGCAGCATTTGACAGAAAAGAGAAGGGGAGGGGGGGTCGCAGAAAGTGTGTATATTGGAAGATGTGAAGGGATTCAAATCAGTTTAGAAGGATAAATAAAGACAATGTTTCTTTAACCGAGTAATCCATATGAGATTTTCCTACCAAGTACAAAAGGATCTACATCAGCTACCTCTAGGGCAAGTCTAAAAAATATTGCAAATGATTTAGGCAGTCATTAAATATGACCTTTGTTCTTGGCAGCAGCACAAGGAAAGCAAGAAATAATTAAGCAAGTGACTGTTGAAAGCACTGCTGACCAATTTCAACACTGACTTTGTTTTCTTCTGTGAGATGTTTTCACCTCTCATTGTTTCATTTTCTTATGTTGAAAGTAAGACACAAATGTCATTTTAGTGTCTACAAATCTAGTTATGGTAATTAGCATCATACATTTAGAATTTGGCATCCATTATTTTCATACATACTGCAGCATCCATCATTACTCTTTATATTCTTATTTTTCTGGGTTATGAATTTTTTAGTAATTCTCTGGAATCTGCCAAGGAAGGTACAGTGTGTGGCTGAGTGCTGGGAAAAGAAGGCAGCACTGGGCCACACTTTCCTTCCAGGCATAAAAAAGGAATAAGAAAAGTCTTTTGGTGCTTTGCCCCTTCATCTCACTGCACAGAACCAAAACAATCTAACTGCTCAAAGAATGGCCTTGGACATCTGCCCTACCTACTGACAGGTGCTAAAAAGGCTTTACTACATGCCTGAGTATTGAGCTGCCAAACTCCTCTTGACTGTCATGAAATTAGGCAGCTCAGCATATGGAAAATCCCACTAGGGTCCAGATTCTTTAAGATATTTAAACAGTTGTACAAAGGTTTGGATTCTTTTAACATAAGAACCCAAACGCATGTTGGGTTTGGACATCTACTGAAAAAATTGGCCCTTTTTCTCTTACCCTAAACACATGCAGTGGGCTACAATACAGCGAAAATACACACAGGGCTCATCTTTAAAGCAAGTGTATTATTACAGGCTAGTTTACCTTGAATATCTGTTTTCTCATCTTAGTTTTTATGAATGAGAGAGAATAATTCTTGACATTATAAGACATCAATTTGAATAGGTTTTAAAGCTTCAGGCCTATTATCCCCCCTGGGATACTGCACTCAGAAAATGGTGGCACTATCTACGCTGATAAGAGAAGACAGAAAACAAAACTTTACAGGCATTAGAAGTTGCTGAAATTCAAGCTTTGAAGTAGCAATAAATTCTTCCTGTGTAAATCGTAAAAACTGGGCAGACAGTGGTGTGCACTACTAGCAAGTTAGCCAAAAATACAAGCCTGTTGCTTAGAATAATTTATAGTCTATTTTTTACCTGTCCCAATTTTGCTGTAAAAATTGCAATCAGACTAATTAGCGTGCACCATGTCCAATTGAAATATATCACAAGTGGAATCAAAATCCTCATAAGGCTGTGAAAAGTCAAGCTTTGCTCTTGACCAGTGTGAGCACAGGCTGGGAAGAGTATGGGTCTGGTGGAGAAAGCCAGGGTGAGAACAACAAATAAACAGTATGTGATCGGATCCTGTGTTTTATAGGCACAGGTTAAAAGGAGTGGAGTTATCTCCTCAAGCAAGGAGAAGAACTGGGGGGAAGTGTGATACTTCTCAAAATATGTAAATGGACAGAGAAGTGGAATGAACTATTTACTGCGCAGAGGATGTGACCTAAAGAGTTTCAAGTGCAGCAAGGAATATTTAGCTTAGATATTAGGAGACAAACTGTTTAACCCTAAGGGTTAGTTGAAGATCGGGCTAGGAGGCCTGGGGGTGCTGCACAGTTACCACCAGAGAGTGGCCTTAACATCTGCCAGGTCTGTCTGGCTCTGCCACCAGGCAAAGGATGGACTAGATGAGCTCTTGGACTTGCTTCCAGCCCCAGTTGCTGTGATTGTGAGATTCAACATGCTGGGAAGCCTTTCTGTAATTATGTCGGCGAGCGACTCTAGTTTCCATATCAAAGCCATTTTATTCATGGGATGCATGAGCACAAGTGGATGGAAGTTCTCTGAGGAGTGGAACATGGCATCCATCGCTTCATTATCACTTGTTTCTGAGTTGTAACACAGTGCTGGGGTCTAACTCAAGAAATTTGTGAGTTATCAAGAGCCATGTTTTTAGAAAGCACCTCTTTCATTTACATGTTTTGAAGCTTAGAGGCTGGGTGCTTAGCAGTAGCTTCATTTCTGTGGCCTAAAGGGTCAGTGAGAGGATAGCTTATGGAAAAAAATACTTTTTTTCTTGAGATAACATTAAGAGAACAATTTGAATGAATCTTTAAGTAATGAATGAGCTTTTCTCCATTATTTCACCCTTAAATAACATGTCATTATGCTAGTCATGACATAAAATTAAACCAGATGGAAACAAATTAAGTAGCTGATATCAGTTAATAGCCCATGTAAGTAAAATAAGAATAGTAAGCAAATAACTTTAATAGTAATAAATAGGTCTGATATTGAGACTGTGTAAAAAGAGGCCAATTTTTAGAAACACAGATGATATTTTGCTTAAAAAAAGCAGTCTAACTTTGACAGTGAATACAACTTCCAAGCCAACCAGAGGAGAGAGGAGCATGAAGTTATATACCTAGGTAGCTATGCTGTTGTATAAAACCATGCCTTACATGCAAGGGGATGTTTCCTCAGCATCAAAGTGTGACTATAAACCAGTGACATCTGAAAGGGAATGCTGACGTGCACATACTGTTCTGAGGCTTTCTTTGGTCTTTCAGCCAGAGGAAGGCAAGAACCTGAGATGAAAATGAGTCCTCGGAAAAGCTGCTCTACATGTTGCTGATATTCCCCTGGGTTCCAAGACTGTTACTTCATCTAAACTCTCATCTTTGTGTATTCCCCTTGGAGAGAAAGTCATCCACCACTCTTACAAGCTTGCAGTTTCCTGTGCCCCCACCTTCCTGAGTATGTGCCAGTTTAAATAAGAAAACTGCTGTGTCCGTTTCCATATCATCGAAAATAAAGATTTCTCATCTTCCTTCCAACAGAGCACTTGAAATGCCACATCCCAGCCCAGCATTTATTGACGGAGACAGAAGCCACTGACATAGTTTACCAGGTGAGGATGCCATATAGCCACCTGGGCAGTGCCCTGCTGTTACCGTAGGCACCATTGGTAGACGACAGGCACTGACTGGGCTCACACTGATGCAAAAAAGAGCCCTTCTCAAGGTTCCCAGAAACTTCCCAGCCCCATACACATACCCCCATGCCCAAGGGTACCTTCCTGGGTTGTCCTTCCCAAGAAGTTTGGCCAAACACTTCCATTCTGTCTCTTGGTGTGAACTGTGTTTGGATACTGTCTACCCCTCCCTGGTCCTGCCTCCCTATTCAAGGGGCTGAGTTTGCCCTGTCTTTCTGCATTTTTTCCATTCTATGCCTCATCAGCACTTTTTTCTACCAGTAGTTGGCATTTGCACCTTGTTTTCCCCTCAGTGTGTTGAAAGAGCTGCTAGTCTTGTGGAAGACATCAGCTTGGAACAGTAAGAACATCTGATAAAATGCACTACGAAATCCCTTAAACTCCCATGTGGTTTGTCCTGTCATTAATAAGGTTGTTACTGCATCTCATGTTTGTCATCACACCCTCCTCTTGAAAGACCTGTCTGGAAGCATTTAATGTTTTCACAGCTCATCTCTGAGATTTTTTTACTTTATTCCCCAGCCATTGGATTCTGTTAGGGGTTGTAGATCAGGAAGGTCCCTATCACAGTTTTCCAAATAATGAGCGTACCAATCAAAGGTAGATGTTAAAGTGCATTCACTTATAGCTATTTAAACTATTTAAGGGAGGTTTTAGTCTGTGACTAAATCAACATTTTCTGATTCTTGGGTTAATGACATGGCCATCAGATCCTATTGCTCCCTAGAAGCTATAATCAGAAACAAAACCGAGATGAGGCCATTTCTGTTATTCTAGTGTGTAAGGCTAATGTCCTATACTTTGAAATAACTCTAATTTCATTTCTATAGGACTTCAATATCTTTTCTTAGATGTAAAGTATATTATATTCACTGGATGTTCCTGTAGCTTAAAGCAGAATCACCCACTTTTAAGGAAAAAACCCACCAAATACAAGCGATGATAATGAATAAGAAAGATAATTCAAGCTACATTTTTTGTTTCTTACTACCCTAGAATCCTTCTTTCTACTTTTTTTGTGTTCAGCTTAAGTGATTAGTCTTTCTAAGCTAATTCTAAGCCAATCCTAAACAAACTGGCGCTCTAATTTTAGGTTTACCGCATGGCCTATAAGATATTTTCTTTATGTGATTCTGCAGGGTGGTTTCCATGCAGTCATTACTGTGTTTTGGGTCAGAAGAAGAAAGAATATTTAGACTAATTTTCTAATTCATCTTGTGTATCTTTGCAAGGAATTTATTTCCAAGAAAGCTCTAAATAATAAAATGCATGGCCTCACAACACGCTGCAAAGTGCTCATTATTTGGTATCCTAATACACTTTGACTGCTTTGGCAAACAGATGCTCCAAATACTGTTCTTAATTAAATATCAAGGGCTGGATTCAAATGTTGGTCCATGCCAGCAGAAGATAGCACAAATCTTGGCACCAGGCCCCAGTCAAACAAAAGGATGGTTGCAAATGCCTGAATCACTTGCAGCCTCCCCTCTCTTGTGGGCAGACTTGCCAGACGTCAGGGTATGATGCAAATAGTCTGGATTTTGGGGCGTTTCTCAGGTGTTCAGGGTAGCAGAGACAGCGTGACTTGTGTACACCTTGGACATGGTGCTCTAGAGTTAGCCTGGAGACAGCTGCTTAGTCATATCACCAGCTACCACCACTACAAATCCTTTGAATATTTTAGCGAAGACTTAGGAGGAAAACAAAAAGGAGTTAAAGTCACTGAAGGAAGAACTGTGATCTAAGCTTTCACTTAAACAATGCCTCTCATCACTTTATGGGATGTTTTATGTTCAATAACAGATGTGCAATAGTTTTTAGATAGTAATGAAGATGGTAAAATTTTTATTTTGGGGGTGAGGAGTAGCTCTTAATTACTCTGAATTTTGGCGTTTGGTTTTGACAAGGAGAGGAGATAAAACACTTGGCAGAGAGGCTAAGAAAAGGAAAGCACAGGCAGCAAAAGGGTCCTTCCTTTGAACTGATGACTTCTGAACCACATCAACATCTCTCACTGTAACCGTTCTTGAGAAGACTTTGGAGAGCACCATGACTGTACAGCCTTACTGGACTGGTACCAGAGATGCCAAACATTTCCAAAGATTCAGCATTTCAGGTTTTAAAAGATTTGGCATTTCCTTGCGGTGTCAGGGCTGAAGAAAAGCAAGAGCATAGCACAGTCAGATCAGCCATTGAATAAATATGCTAATCCAGCTGAAGCAAAGAGGTTTTATAGACTGTTTCTTCTCATGGGTTCACACTTATGTTGGAAAAAGGTTTAATCTTGGACAGCAAGGCTAAACTCTAAGCAAGAGGCACGTACAAGATGAGGAGAACATAAAGGGAGCAAGAAACAAAAACTGAAATGGAGAAAGAGGCAGAAATGTCACTTTTCCAGCCTAGTTTCTTCTTGGTTCCCTTCTCTAGCTCACTGGTCAAGATATTTCTTTGGCTTAACTGAATGCCCTGGGCTCAATGTCACAGGTAGCCTGGGGCTGAGGAGCTAATAGAGCTAGAAAGCTTTCCAGGCTGCCTGTTCTCCCAGCCCCTGTGTCAGATCGTTAACCTCCCTAAAGGTCTGTTACCTACTTTCCAACACAGAAATTGTAGTTAACTGGTTAATATCCAATGTGCTTTTTAAATTATTATTTAAAAGCCATAGCATTACTGCCCTTGTTTGTGCAGGGGGTTGGTTATTTTTAACTTCAGTCGCTTTTACGCAAAACTTTGGAAAATAATAAAACTCAGAGTTTTATTTGCTTTACAGGTCTATATACCCTCACCCAACACTGCAGCACTACAGTCTATCATCTGCCTTTCCTAAATGTGTATAGACACAGTTTCTAGGGCAGAGAGACCTGGGTGGTGACTCTACTCCCTTCACCGCTGAGTCTTAGAGGAAAACTCCCAGGGGAAGCCAGCCTGAGACTCCAGCTGGTGAGAGCAGCCAAAGCAAGGCTTTCTGGATGGTTGGAAAACATTTTACATTCATATCTCTGCTGTGTGCTGGCTGGTGCTAGCTCTCTTGTGATTGCAACACCTCTATGTCATTCATTCATCAATCTGTTCTTTTCCGTTCTCTGACCTTTTCTATTCAGTCATCCTCATTTAATGATTTTTCTTTCTGTTTATCTGATTTCCTCCTAATTCAGCCTATCAGAAAAGAGAGAGGAAGAACACCTGTGGAGCAAGCATCCCAAATTTTGCCATCATTCCAGTGAACCTCCCTGCTTATGCATTTTAGTCCTTTCCTACCCCATTTATGCCTGATATAACTCTATTTCAGGCTGTGTGGTACAGAGACTGCCTGCAGCCTTTTGTTTGTACAGGGATTCTTCATTCATATTTGGTCATGGTCAGCATCTGAATAACTTCTTAATGCTGAAGACCAATACTCAGAGTCAAACTAAGCAGGACCAACACCGTAGGGTTTGATAATACAGTTTCAGGCACTGGGAAGAGTCTTCAGTGGCTTCATTTTTACCAATCTACTGTTTGCTTTCACAGTCAAGTGTAGTTTAAGGCTTATGACCCTCATGGAAAAAAGATGCCTTTTTTTGCTGGAAGAACTGGATGCTTAGGACAGAAGCAGCAATAAAATCCAGAAACTGGGGATGCACAGTTGGGTATTTTCTTCCTGAAAAATTCACGCTAGTCCCCTCTCCTTGAACAGGGATAGTCACAAAAGGTTCACAGGCAGTTCCTGCTTGGAGAAGGCACCTCTGCCTTTTCCTCATGAGATCTGTTGTGTAGAAATCCCTGAGGAAAATTAGAGGCACAGCACTATGGTGGTAATCTCTTTTCTCCAATGTCTCCACTGGCATTTTTAAGCATTATCCCAGGCCTTTTACCAAGCCCATTTGTTCTTCTTTATGCCACTTCTCTGCAACTAGAGCTCTTCAGCTGGGAGAGAGAGGGGTACAATCATCCTTTTACAATACCCTTCTCTGAATATTGAGGCATCCTAGTGGAGTTTCACCTTGGGTGTGTATTCTGCAATTTTCAGGGCTAATGCACTGTCAATTAATAGCTCCTGAGCAGCAAACCCTAACCATGATTAAGGAAGAGGGGTGATCCCCGCTCGGAAGGATTCTGGCTGCACAGATACAAACACATATGGAGACCTGACAGACGCTATGGGGGAAGCAGCTACAGGATAGGCTGGGGGCAGTGCTGTCAGTGCATGGGGCTGCTGCACGTAGGCTTGGACCCCCAAACTGAAAGGGCCTCTGGAGCCCAGCAGCCAGGGCTGGGTATTTCCTCACCAGGGAGTGAATGCTGAGGAAAGCAATATGAAGAAGAAAAAAAAAATCATGAGCACACAAATTTATAAAAACTCCAACGTGTGATTATGCAAAATGCAAGGTGGGGCTGGATGGATGTGTTTGCTCATTAAGATGACTTTCACATGATTACAAGCAACCAACCAGGGGTAAATCTGTCATCACACGATCAATTTGTCATGCGTTCCTCCTGGTTTGGTTTTGTCTCTGTTTCTATCTGCAAAAAGGGAAAATCAGGTGAGGAAAAGGGAGCATATTAAAAAAAAAAGAAATTAAAAATCTACCTTAACTGGCTGTATTTCCTGTAACAAAAATTTCCCTTTAAGAAAAAAGATAATTTAGTGTTGATATGCAGCTTATTACTACCACAGCCAGGTAAGAAACGACATCCCTGCCGAGCATTATAAGACCATCCCAGTCAACAAACTTTTACATGTCCAACTTCATGGTATCTTATCTGCAACAAATTGCATTCCTAGTGGGTCAGTGAAGAGCTTTCAACCTGGCAGAATCAGGGCTAGTTTTCACAAGTCCACTCAGTAGACAAGAAAACTCAAGATATGCAGTGCAAGCTTCTTTGAACAGTCAACTATGTAATGATGAGTTTAAAACTGTGCAGGGTTCTTATGTGCACCTCCACAAAGATAAAGCTGTTGTTTTGCATGTCAGCTCTTTCTGACTGCACCTTTGTCTTTCCACCCAGCTGGTTCACATGCCTGGCAGAGTGCAACCAATTGCCTTTTTTGAGTATAAACAAGGTCTTAAACATTTTTGTTTGGTTGTGGCTTAATTTCTATGGATAAATTAAGAAAACTTGGATTTACAAGAGCAAACAATTCGTTTGTAATTCAGCAAAGGGGACTTGGACATCTCACTGAAGCTCTTGATCGCCACGTCCTTCCGCACCCTGAGGAACGGGGCTGGCAGAATTTTTTCAGAAGAATTGTGACATTTTTGCCATCAGAAAATTAAAGCAATCATAGAATCAGAGCACAGTGGAAGTGACCTAAGAACTTTGGAAACTCTCAGCCCTTTTGTTTCATCCTTGCAGCACACATCCCTAAATGCTGAAACCCTGCTAAACAGACTCCTTTTTACCTGCAAAAAATGTATCACCCAAGTGGCAGTGACAGTAGTAACACGGTATGGTCGTGCTATGCAGTATTGCCTGCAATTCTTTTTGGATAGGGAGAGTAAAATGCGAATCATTTAGTGTGCTCCCTTCCCCAAATATATGTGGTGCCATTCGGTTGATTTTTACAGTGCAACATACAGAAGACCAAATCCCAGTGAGGCAGTTTCAGAAATTTATCGCTTATGGTAACAGCTATGGTATATTGTGGCAATTAGCAGTTTGCAAGAATAGAATCTCCCCTTCAGAGCACCATGGTCACAACAATGCATCAACTATATGAGGGCATTACACATTTTTATAGGCACAATTAGAAGGATCGAATGAGTTTGCTGAATATATTCTCTGTATGGGGTAATGCTTAACTGTAATCATTGTATATCGACTGAAGCATGCAAGTTATCTCGTGTGAGCTGATTAGTCAGAAATAGTGTTTCCACTCTTTGGAATGAGATTGTTATCAGCTGTAATAAAACAAGCAAGACGATACTTGATGGGAACTGTGTGCTGCTGGCATCGCTGAGCCTTTGAACTCATATATAAAACATTTGAGAGACAAAGAAACTGAAATGGAGGTAAAGCAAACAGCTTCAGAATCTGAATATGACAGCAATGAAGGTATGAGGTAATGAACTCATTTTGTGAGAGCCACTAGTAAAACTGCTTCTTAAAGAAACAAGAATTGTCAATTTTATCTGTATCTTAAAACAGGCCAGTTTCAGTCTGATTACTTTGACCCTGTCTAAACCGACTTCTGTAAGGCATAGGGCAAGCTCTTCTGTCAGGAATTCCTAGGCTCAAATGTGCTTCATCATATGACTGTTTACCACACAGAGGTGCTCCCCTGGCAACCTCAGGTCTCATAAAGCTTATGCTTTACTTCAGTTCACCTATACAGGGCATTTGCCACAAGCTGGAGCCTATGTCCTGCTTGGGTTGGGGCAGGCTCCTTCCCCCAGCTCTCCCTGTACCTCGAGGCCCCCCGCTTCTCCTCCCACCTGTTTCTCCATTCTCTAACCCCAGAGAAATAGTTATTTCCTCTTGTGAGGGAGCTGGATGATAGCAAGCACAGCAGGGCATGGCTCTGCTCAAAGGACTCTTCACACCTACTTCTTTGCTTCTGTCTTTACCCTCATTTGAGGATCTACTTCTGAGCCACCAAGGCGGCGTGTAATTGTGAAGTCTGTCCCTTCAGATTAAACCTCTTTCCAAAAGTTGGTGCCCATTATTTTGATGCAGCATCTCTGATTTGTCAGATTCAAGTTCCTTCTCATCCCAAAGGCTTTACCTAACATTAGCCATTTCTCAGTCTCACAACATTCTAAATATCTTGGAGATTATCCCCTCCAACCAGAGTACTACAAACACATACAGCTACAGATACTGGGTGTTGCCTGTATAACTTTAACCAAAACCTTTGTTGTCCTTGATGCAAAGCATCAGTGAACATTTCTAGGCCACTCTTCCTTGCTGCCATTTTATTTCTTGGTATCTCTTTCCTCTGGAAATCCCTACCATGGTCACTATTATTCTATCTGCAGGCCAAACATTTATCACCAAAGCTTCTCTGCTATATTTCCTCCTGCTATTCTTGTAATGCCAGTTACCTCTCCACACATTTTCCTTTGAGAAAGGCCAACTGAAATACCACTGTCTGGAGCTCTTCCTTGCAAGCAGTAGCATATTATTCAAGTTTAATGGCCTGATAGTACCATGTTTCAGTAAATCAACAGTTCAACAGTCAGTGAAGCAAAGCTCGTTTCAGCATCACAAGTTCACTTTATGGAGGATCCTGTTTCTGCAGATTGTCAAATCTCTCACCCTGTCAGGCTGGCAGATTTTGCCTTGTGCCCATGTGCTTTTCCCACTGTTGTGTACCAAAACCTCAATCTTCATTAAAAGTCAACTCAAATGTCTCACAACTTCTCCTTTGGACTGACTGTCAACTAATGCCTTGCATGTTTTGATATCATTTTTGGTCAAAACAGTGGCAGCTGTTCATGCTCTACTGCCTTCCTGAACCCAAAGTCCCACATGCACATGCTTTCTGCCCAACTCCTGGTCACACACTCCTGAGGGATGGCAACAGAGTCAGGTGGCCAACTTTCAAGGATTCAGCTTCTAGGGCAGTGCCTTCTTGTCCTGCTACCAATGTTAATAAACTGGTAAAGGAAGAGTCTTCCTTCAAGGTAAAACTAATTGAAAAATTGTTTTCATGGATGCGTGCCATGAACAAGGCTAAATTCTTTGTTGTAGGACAATGGGACACTAACAGTTATTCACTAAACTCACAAGGACTTGAATATATGCAGAAAAATAGCCATAAAGAGCTAGTCTTTGCAAAGGTCAAGAAGTCCCTGTGCAGCACATCGCTGGCACATATGCGAGTATTTTGGGGGAGCACTGCTATGTGGTTGCCCTATTCTATTCCTCCACAGGCTTGCATTACTGCCAACAGTCAGAAACAAGAAGACACTAAGCCAGCTGGATTTCTGCCTGATCACCTTAGAGTATTTTAATTTTCTATGTTATAAGACTGTACTTACAAGTGTTAAATGCTTCCAGGAAATTTTTTGATCTACTGAGAAAGCAAAAATGAAGATTCAAAAGTATCTCCTAAGTGAAAAGCTTAAATGACAGAACTGTTGATTACACACTAATTGTGAGAAAACAGAGAGGACCTGAAAAGGTTTTGAAAGACAAACCTGTTCATTTCTGGTCATCATAAGCTGGAAGGTCATTTAGGCTCATTCGCTACAAATAGTTTCTCTGGTTTTCAGTTTCTGGTTTCTGATATTGAGATCTGAAAATATTGAGAGTTGCCACTAATTAAGAACCTGAGCTAATACAGAAATAAACCCCAGAAATTGCAAAGGAATTTACAGACTTTGCAACTGGCCCTCACTTGTTTGTATTCCTGAGACAAATTCAGACAGAAATATTCCAAACCTGTTTACTGAACAAGCAAAACCTTGGAGCTCAGCATGTTCTGAGCACAAATGAGCACTTTGTTCATCATTAAGAGACTGAAGCCCGATGATGCTGAGACGATCCCTTTGTTGAGAGGATCAGACAAGGCAGTTTTTAAGACCCTGACAACCCAGCTAGCACAGCTTTGCTGCTGACTGAATTAACACTTCTGTTCCTGGGGAGGAGGGTCTTCTGCAGCGATACAGAGAGTCCCAGAACTGTTTCCGAAGCTACCAAAGTGCCACCAGCTCAGACACTTTACCAGAGAGCTGGCTGGCATCACAGGCTACAGCTTTCCCTTTTTACTGCAGTGAGTACCTAGGAGGGGAAATCAAATCTGTTTCCAGATAAAGAATGACTCACCCAGGCTGTTTGGCTTCCCCTCGCTATGTCGGTGACAGGGCGTTTGGCTGTGTCTTTGGTATACAAAATACCCAATATACATATGTGATTTGACTTTGCTCTCACACACATGTGTGCAGGTGCAAACACAGAGAGCTCAAATGACTCATCTGGTGTTACTAGAGGTAACTGAAAGAAGTGAGCTAGGTAAGGGTGTGTTCAGGTCCCAAGTTCATGTCTAAATTTGTCGGAGGCATAGCAGCTGAGGAGGAAAACTGGAAATTGGCTTTCCCAGAACCTAGGTCAGAGTGGTGACATGGGGAAGAGCTCCTGGTAGAAGGCAGAGCAGCAGTGCCTGCTGTCAGAGAGCCTGGTCAGCCCCCTCTGCCCCAACAGCGTACATCAGCTCTCCTGCCAAGAGCCCCACAGTGCTGGGAAGGGAGCAAATAACAGGTCTGAGGCTGTCCCACAAGCTGGAGTAGAAGGGACTGCTGATGCTGCTTCCTTTGGTGCTAGCACGTGGCTCTGTTGTTAGTTGGGGTTGCTTGAATAAAAGGAATTTTAAGGAATTTGGGTCAGTTTGTTTTTCTGCGCAGAGGATGCAAACACTTAGTACTTTACCTGGGGCTAATACAAACAAACCCCACATCCCTCTGAGAGACAGCTTGTTCTAAACAAACTTGCTTTATCACTTCTGTGCGCTTGAGGCTGTTGTTCTGTTTTTAATTATTTGTATTTCAGAAGCACCTCAAAGACCCTACCACAACCGGGCCACCATATTCCTAGCAATACAGGATGTAAAGCAGTGCCTTCCCCAAGGAGGTGATGATCTGAGTCTGTCTTGAAGGTGAAGAGAGGATGGGAGGGAGCAAAGGTGTGATGCAGCAAGGCCCTTGCTTACAGGCATCCATCAGCTTAATGGCTGATCAGGGACTGGAGGTGGGCTCTCCTGGAGCTGTGGCACACACCCACTTTTCCAGTCATCCCAATCATCACATCTGCCCTTTTGGTGATGAACATGGAATTTGTCCTCTTGCCCACAGCATGTAAGGAGGGCAAATCTTTGTGGTTGGAAAGGCTGCCTGTGTACTGCTCTTTTAAACACATCAAATTAGCCCTACCCACTGTCAGGGTACCACCTCACAAACACTCATGTAAGAGCTTACAGACCCCTCAGATCCTGGACTACAGCTAAAAAGGTGATAGCTCTATCTTCAGAAGGATTTGGAATAACTCTGTAGTGGAAATGTCCTTTTCCAACAAATCCAGTGACAGAGAAGAGAAACTGTGCAGTGCAGGCAACAACCATCACTAGCAACACCTCTGTCACCCTCTTCCACAGATTCACAGATTTACAGAATTTTAGGGGTTGGAAGAGACCTCAAGAGATCATAGGAAGCTAGGATAGGTTGCACAGGTAGGCATCCAGACAAGTCTTGAATATCTCCAGAGAAGGAGACTCCACCACCTCCCTGGGCAGCCTGTCCCAGGGCTCTGTCACCCTCTCTGTGAAAAAGTTCCTCTGCATGTTGGTGCGGAACTTCCTGTGCTCCAACTTGAGGCCATTGCCCCTTGTCCTGTCTCTGCAGACTATAGAAAATAGGCTGGCTATTTCCCTCTGTCTCCCACCCTGAAGATACTACTAAATATTAATAAGATCCCTTCTCAGTCTTCCGCAAAGTTTCAACCTCAAAAAAAGGGAGCAGTGCCAATCACTTGGAAAATACACCTTATATTGTGATTTTAAAAGAAGTGTTCAAAATACTGTGGTAATGGACAGCGTTATAAGATGCCCAAGGTTACATTAGGAAAGGAACTGCTTGAAAAAGAGGAGCTGCCATGTGAACTGGCAATCACACCTCATTCAGCGTGCTGTTGTTTACCTACCACCAGAAGCACACATGGCACTTAGCAGACAAAGAGAAAGAAATAAAAACCTTGCAGCACGAGTTTGTTAATCATAATTAGGCATAATCAGATCAGAAGATACTTTGTCAATTATTTTTGTTGAATTTTGCTGTGTTACATTTATTGGAAAATGCCAACTTATTAACAGGCAAAGATCTTTCAAGCAAAGATTTTCCAGAGGAAGATTTACATAAATGAATTTCCCATTGAACTTTGTTGAAAGAAAACATTCATACGAGGAAATGTTTTAGACATCTCTAAATGAAAACATTTGCATGTGAAATGAACCTTTTGCTCTTACATGTAAGTTGCTGTACATTAAAAATGCACTATCAGCTTCAACAGGGAGTCAAGGAAAGGTTGTGGAGTGATCACAAGTGAGTTTTCTGACAATTTTTCTTACTGTAAACTGTAAGGATCTGTGTTTTCATCCTGCTTTGGTGTACAACACGTTCTATAAACTGCTTCTTGCTAGACCTTTTTTTGGTAGTGTGATGCTGTAAGGTATGAAACCGTATCAGGAACAGGATTCAGGGTGGTGCCGGGCAGCTAGGGCTAGCTGAAGGAATCACACAGGCTTAGAAACACAGACAGGTTACAGACCATACGGGCTGAGAGCAATCCAGGCAGAGCAGTAGCATAAAAAACATCATAGAGTTTCTCCTGGAAAGAGACCGTAGGAGCCTCAAAGCTGGGTGAATTGAAAGGGCTTAGGGGAAGAGGGGCAGCAGGGGAGCACCATGCAATACAGTGCATTGCTAAGGAAATGGCTGAGCTGGGAAAGGATGTGCTACAAGGAAATGTCAACATGAATATTTCATATGTTGACCCCTTTTGTAGTTTCAACATCTTAAAAGACAGTGACTGTAATTGACGTTAGACTCTGGGTAGGGAATGTAATTCTTGTCCCAGGAGATTGACATATATTACCCCCAAAAATGCAGCTCTTGGCTATATTCTGCAAGGTGACATGCGCTGCTACATGTATTCACTGAAGGCACATCATCATTATCTGCCTGAACCTTAATTTCCTATGGAATATCACCCCTGGACTTTTTTCTTTCTAGCTAATGTTGCAGTTTCATATATAAGGGCACCTCTGGAACAGAAAGGTATAATAAGACCCAGTAGATGCAAGTTGAAACCAGATGAGTTTAGACTACAAATTAGCTAAGGCATTTTTGCTTATCAGTGAAGGTAAGTAAACATTAATGAGGGCTGTAGTGGATTTTCCACAATTGGAAAACTTAAAATTATAAGTGGTTGCTTTTCTAGCACTGAACACTGCTACTGAATATTGCACGGGAATTAAGCAAGGGGCATTCTTTGGTCTGTGTCACATGAGGGACCAACCTCGTCTCTGCTGGCTGGAGTTGTTGATTACCCCAAAGCAAACTCTCCTGCCCTCAATAAGAAGAAATTTGTGAACTGAAAGCTAACTGGAAATGCCTCAGGTCCTAGCAAACCCCTTTTATACTAAAAGCTATTTCCCTGGCTATTGTCTGTATAAAATAGCATCCTAGGTATAGGATATGCACTGGACCTCTTTAAATTATATACCCTCTGGTAGCTGATGCAGCATCTAATGGACTCATCTAGTGTAGGAGTGAAAACAATACGTACTACGAAAAGGTTTATGCATGGACTCTAGTATCAGGGAGCATGTTTTCTTTCCTATCTTCTGAGATCACAGACCCTGCTGTCCTTACCTATGAAATCTCTCCAGCAGAACTCCTGTCTGCCTGCACCCCGGGCTCCACAGAGGTGCCAGGACCTTGCGTTTTGGTGTGCAGGACTGGCGCTCTTGCAGCTCTCTGGGCCAGCCCTGCCTGAGCTGTCTCACTGTTGGAAAAGCCTTTCAGCGAGGAGCTGTTGTCAAGGCTGGTTCTCTGCTGCATACTGAAAGGGCTTTACAACCAGACGTACTCCCCATGCCACCCCTGTAGCACGCAAGGACTGCATTGCATACAGGAACCCGACAGCAAAGTAACACCAGAGTAACACTCACCACGTGAGCCAAAAAGCCTGCATCAATCTCCCTGCTTGTCCAAGCAACCCAAGGCATGAAGTTCATGTGCCAGAGGCTTGTAAACTGAGGTCTGCATGCACTTAGAGATCAGAGCCCTCTTATGAAGAAGCTGTGCAAAGAGCATCTTCTAGGTGACCTGGAAGAAGGGTGTTTGCCAGGCAATCTCTTGTCATGAAGCCATGCTTAGTTGACCGTGAGTGAGGTTGTCTGCTCTTCTCATCCACCCAGCCACCCTGGGAGCTCTAAGTGCAGCACAGGCACCGAGCACTAAAGGACATGGCAACTACTCTTGGTGCTGAAAGTTAGGCACTTAGTGAAGTGCTTTTTTGAACCCAAAGCCCTTGGACTGGAGACTTCTTCACCAGACGGCACAATGCCATTATCTCATGTGG